>CM040423.1:75701843-76901843 GCA_022702705.1 Papilionanthe hookeriana x Papilionanthe teres
CAGGGTGACCACAGAAAAATATATTAAGAAATTTATACCAATTTTATATGAAATTGCACTTTAAAGAAAGGTATTTTCTTTGTTTCATTGCAGGAATGAAGATTTATAAGTACTGAAAGCAAAAAAGCACAAAAGAAGCAGATTTGGAGCAAAAAGGACTCAATTTGATGAAAATTGAACTGTCCCGCCGACGGCAAGATTTTGGCCGCCGACGGCGAGTTTTTCCCGAAAGATTTTTAATATATTATAAGGAGCCCGCTGACGGCGAGATCGATCCCGCCGACAGCGAGATCAGCACGGTTAGCCCATCTTCTAGAAGCCCGCCTACGGTGAGATCAAACCGCCGACGGCAAGACAGTTGAAAAGAGCCAAAATACAATGAACCTGGACGCTTTTTGAAGAGGTGCTTAAGCAACCTTTGGAGATTTGACCCCTTCTATAAATAGGGACGAATTCTAGTCAGTTGTGTGTCATTAGAGTGTCAGTTTTGTGTCAGTCTTTGTCATTTGTGTGAAAGTTAAGTGTCTTTGAGTGAGTGTTTAGCATTTTGGTGTGCTGCACTGGAAGGAAGAGTTAAAGGAACTTCAAGAATCTACTTGGGGAGAAGAATTGAGATAAGTATTTTTGTTATTCGTTTGTTAACTTTAATGAAATCCATGCTTTGTGCTATTTTTCCCATGCATTCTGAGTAGTTTCCTTAGTCTTTCTTCTTGTTATTGAGATTACGTGAAATGATGAATTAAAGTAATTGTGCCTAAAATATGAAAGTAGAAATTGTGCTAATCTTTAACTTAAATCTTAATTTACTTTCAATCTGGCATATTGATTTGTTAACATATGTTGAAATATCAACTATAGTAAAGATTACATCCAAGAATCAGGGAAGTCAAAAGCCTTGGAAGGAGGATGCAAATAAATAGGGAAATATTACTATTGGGCGTAGAATTGGACATTTTAGAGTAACAGAATAAAATATTCAATTCGGTCTTATTGTTTGAGAGCTGAAGTGTAGATGTTAGCCCTTAGGAGAGGGGAACGTGGGAGCTCTGAAGTGGCAGTCGGTATCCTCCCAGCCTAGCCGCAGATTCAGTAATCAAATATAAGACTAGTCATTGTTCTTTGCACCTGGACCAAAGGGTAAAGAATAGGAATGCTCCTATTTGGCACAATACAATTAAAAACTTACTTAATTCTTCATTCACTTAATTCTCTAAAACAAGGAGAAATATACTTTTTTGAAATCTTATATTCAACCTTAAGCATTAGTTTATTTTAGTTTAAGTATTCTTAATTTCCATATACTAGATTAGTAAGTAAGTTTAATTTAATTTGTCTTTGAAATTTTCTACTTCCCTGTGGGATCGATATCTAGGACTCCATTAGAGCCCTATATTACTTGCTAATGATACGTATACTTGCATAGTATCCACAATATAAATCATAAAATCCATAACAGAATATCAGAAAAAATTTAGTGCAGGATCAAGTTTTTGGTGTCGTTGCTAACTTTTAATATCATAATTGTAAGTATAAATATCAAAAAGTGGATCAAGTTTTTGGCACCGTTACCGGGGAAGTTAAGTAAAGTAATTATTAAGGTAATTAATAAAATTATTAAAATAATTACTCGAGTAACAGACTATTTAAAATATTACTTAAAAATTGTATGCGTAAATTTGGAAACGAAAATTTAATACCTTACGATTCAGAATTAGAGCGTACAATTAAAAGAATTAGAAAACAAAAGAGAGAAAATATAAATTTAACACAAATGGCAAATAATCCAGAAATTGAAAATTTAAATCAATAAAGACCATTAAGAGACTATGCTAACTCTACATTAGATGAAATTCACCTAACTATTTAAAACTCTGATGTAGCTGCTAACTCATTTGAACTTAAACCTGCAATTATCTAAATGGTACAGAATAATCAATTTAGTGGTTCACCTAATGAAGATCCTAATTTACATCTTGCTAGTTTTTTGGAACTATGTGCTACTTTTAAATATGAAGGAGTATCAAATGATGTTATTAGACTTAGGGCTTTAGCTTTTTCTTTAAGTGATAAGGCTAAGATGTGGTTAAATTCATTAAGACCTAGATCTATTAAAACTTGGGGAGAATTATCACAAAAATTTCTATCCAAATATTTTCCTCCTTCGAAAACTGCAAAACTTAGAAATGATATAACATATTTTAGTCAGTTTGATGGAGAATCCATATATGAAGCTTGGGAGAGATTTAAAGAACTTCTTAGGAAATGCCCACATCATGCGTTAACAGATTGGTTAATTATTCAAACTTTTTACAATAGATTAGTAGGATCTCTTAGATCAATCATTGATGTTGCTGCTGGAGGTTCATTACTGTCAAAACCATTTTATTAAGCCTATGCGTTAATCGAAGAAATGGCTACTAACAATTTTCAATGGCCTGTTGAAAGAATAAATCCTAAAAAGATAGCTGGTGTTCATGAAAATGATGCAATATCTATGTTAACTTCTCAAATTGCTGCTATATCAAAGAAATTAGATCATTTTGGAATGAATTACTCTCCTATAATAGAAGAAAACTCATCTTGACAAATTATAGATTCTCAGTCTCCTTATGAAACTATAAATGCTATTAATAATAGACTCAATAATCCTTATGTGAATTATTATAATCCTGGTTGGAAGAATCATCCAAATTTTAATTGGAATAACAATACAGCTAATCAACAATGGATGAACAACTCTATAGGAAATCCACCAAATCAAGGAAATACAAATTATAAACCATATTATCCACCTGGATTTAATAACACTCGATTTAAAGATAAGAAGTTATTTATAGAAGAATTAATATTAAGTATGGGTCAGCACTTACAAAATCAAGGAAATCAACTACAAATTCAATGAAATCAATTACAAAATCAAGGAACAGCAATTAAAAATATTGAAACTCAACTCGGACATATCGCTATTGCGCTTAACAGTAGAGTTCCTAGAACTTTACCTAGCAATGTGGAAATAAATCCTAAAGACCAAGGAAAAGAACAAATTAAAGCGATACAACTAAGAAGTGGAAAAGATTTAGAAACTAAAATTCAGAAAGAAACAGAATGTAAAAATGAGAAAGTGGAAATTGAGAAAGAAAAGGATCAACAAGATCAAAACTTAGAATATCCATTGAACCCTATGAAAATATCTATAGAAAAACTACCACCACCATTTCCTCAACGACTTAAACAACATAGAAAAGATAAGCAATTTGTTAAATTCCTTGAAATTTTAAAAAATTAAAGGTAAATATTCATTTTGTAGAAGCATTAGAACAAATGCCTAATTATGAAAAATTTATGAAAGATATTTTAAACAAAAAAGAAAATTTACAGATAATGAAACTGTTGCACTGAGCGAAGAGTGTAGTGTAATTATTCTGAAAAAGCTTCCTGAAAAATTAAAAGATCCTGGTAGTTTCACTATACCATGCGCTATTGGAGAAAAATTTTATGGAAAAGCTTTGTGTGACTTAGGAGCAAGCATAAATCTAATGGCTCTATCAATTATTACAAGATTAGAATTAGGAGAAATTTCACCTACTTCAATAACTCTTCAGTTATTTGATCGTTCTGTGACTTATCCTAAGGGAGTTATTGAAGATGTATTAGTAAAAGTGGACAAATTTATCTTCCCAATAGATTTTATTGTTCTAGATATGGAAGAAGATAAAGAAATTTCAATAATATTAGGAAGACCTTTTTTAGCCACTGGAAAAGCTATGATTGATGTTCAGAAACGATCAAAAAGTAACTTTTAACATAGCAAAATCAATGAAATATCCTGCTTTAGAAAAAGATGATGAATGTTTTCGAATGGAAATACTTGAACATTTGTAAAATGAACATTTTAAAGAATATTATGAAGAAAAGTTAGAAAAAGAAAATACTGAATTAATTGAAGAAGCAGATAATGAAAAACTGGATTATATACAGGAAAAATTTGAAATATTGGATAATACTGAAAACATTGAAAAGAATATAGTTTCGTTAATAATTAGACCTCCTAAACTCGAATTAAAAATTCTACCTAATCATTTAAAATATTCTTACTTAGGTAACAATTCAACTCTACTAGTTATTATATCAGCTGAATTGAATGAATCACAAGAACAAAAACTAGTAGACACATTAAAAAAATATAAGAAAACTTTTGGTTGGACTTTAGCAGATATTAAAGGAATTAGTTCTTCAATCTGTATGCACAGAATTATTTTAGATAATGAACATAAGCTAAGAGTAGATCCTCAAAGGAGATTAAACCCAATCATGAAAGAAGTAGTCAAGAAAGAAATATTAAAATGGTTAGATAATGGTATTATATATCCTATTTCGGACAGTGCTTAGGTAAGCCCAATTCACTGTATTCCCAAGAAAGGAGGAGTGACCGTTAAAGCTAATGAAAATAATGATTTAATACCTATAAGACAAGTTACTGGATGGCGTATATGTATTGACTATAGAAAATTAAATGCAGCCACCAGGAAAGATCACTTCCCATTACCATTTCTAGACCAAATGTTGGATAGATTAGCCGGACATAAATATTTTTGTTTTTTAGATGGATATACTGGTTATCATCAGATACATATTACTCCCGAGGATCAAGAGAAAACTACATTTACTAGTCCTTATGGAACATTTGCTTTTTGAATAATGCCTTTTGGATTATGTAATTGTTGACCTCATTTTTGATGAGGTCTTCTCTTCTTCTCTTTAGTACTTAGGATATAGCCTTAGGCTTTTCCTTTAACTATCTTAGAGGTTTAGAATTGGGACCACCGCTTAGAAATTCAAACCACTTCTTAACTCCCTGCAAACTCCACAAACTTGACTATAGACCCCTAATCACCTAGAGGGTTGAAATCAAATGTGGAAGTTTAAAGGATGGGTTCCTATAGGACTCTTTGGCCTTAGGACTGCCCTGGGTGGCCTGGTCTGGTGAAGGGATGACTTACACACACACTACACTCATACACTACACTTGCACACACCTCCTAAAACCACACCCATACCCAACTTGACCTCCTGACTCATGTAGGTGATTCACATGGATGGTCCTTAACCCTTAAGCCCTCAGGCGCAGAGGGTTGGGAACAACATAGTGAATGCCTCAAATGAGTCCCTTCATGGCTCATGTGGGCTTGATATGGCTTCATAGCTCAACCAAAATGATTTCATTCCACTTACATTTACCCAATCTTCAATTTCCCAAATTTTCAATTTTTGACCCCCGGAACCCTACACCCGCCTAGCCTACCCAAAACCCTTGAAATTGCCCAAAATTTGCAAAATCACCTAAATTACCCAAAATTCCTCAAAATTATTCCCAAACATTCCCACATTACTCAAATTTATCATTCATAGCCAAAAATACCAAAAATTCCAAAAATACCTCCCAATACCCTCCAAATACCCAAAATACCCCTCTTGACCCAAAAATCCAAAAAATTCAGAAAATTCCCAGAAAATTCAAAAAAATCCCAAATATTCCCAATTTCATTTTTTTCAACAACACCATGGGCCAATTTTGTCAATTTACCCCACTTTTATCAAAACCCCCAATTTGACCCATTTTAACCCAAAGTGAACCCAATGTCAAACCAAGCCTACCCAATTGACCCAAATTCTGGTCCAATTCAATTCTAAACTTCAATTAAATATTCCCAACACCAATCTAGACCAAACCCAAGTCCAATTTTATTGACATTTAGATCCAATTTCACTTTTGGCCTTAAAGCCCAATTTGGACCCATGACCCAAACCTAACCCAAACTCACCCAATTTAACTCCAATTAACCCCAAATCTTTTCTAAACCTTCCTTAACATCCCTACAAACAAAACACTAACATGATTTTCCCAACATTTAGACCCAAACCCCACTTAAATTCAACCCAAAACCAAAAAGCCCAATTTTGACCTAAACCCAAACCTAACCCAAATAAGCCCAAACCCCAAAATCAAAGCCCAACCAAAGCCAAAACCTCTTTGAAACACTCCCATAAACATTTCCCAACATTCATTTTACATCAATTTCAACCCTAGCCCAACATTGGCCCAAGTTAGCCCAATTTGACCTATATTGGTCCATTCACCAAAGAAGCCCAAATTCAACCCAATTCAAACCCAAATCACTCCCAATTTGCTTCAGATCACTCATGACACATCCATGAGCTAAACCCAACAATTATTTGGCCCAAACTTCTACAAAATTCCCATCCATAAATCTATTTTTTAAACCAAAAGCCCACTTACATGAAACCTTCCTAAAAGCCCAAATTTCATGCTAAAGCCCATATGACAAATTCTTCTCATCATACCCTTGATTAAAATTAATCCCTAAGTTTGAAAATTCATCATGAAGCCATTCCAAATTAAGCCCCATACAAATTCCCATCAAAATACCAAAATTTTTCTTAAATCCATTTCCATGAAATTGACCTAACTTTTCCCAAGCCAAAGATGAGCCATGAAGCCATACATGAGCCACATGGAAGCCATGAGAGCCTCTTTACATGTCACCATGCCATTTTGGGCAAAATGAGGAGTCTCTTTCCTTAATTCCTAAAGGTGATTAACCACTCCCATGATTCCACTAAACCTTGCTTAAGCTTAATTATAGTTGGATGGTGACCATTCCCCACTGATTAAGCTGACCTAAATCACTTTCTATTCAGCCTAAACCAAGCCTTGGGTGGTGCACCTAGCCCAAATGGATGGGTTGACCAATTTGAGCCAAAATGAGCCCTCTCCCATTCCATTCTAATCCAAACCTTTTACACATGACATTTGCCGATTGCCTACACTAAACCCCGACCCCGACCCACCCGAACAAGATGGTAACCGGTGCACGGCCGGCCGGCCACCAGGTCGCCGGAAAACACCACACCCGAGAGCTCACATGTGAGCCAACTTTGAATTCCACCTTGCTGAGCTGCCCCATGCCCAATGGCCACCATGGTTGTTCTTCCCATGCCCAGAGCAGCTGATCCCAACCCTTGGCCATCCCTGTGAGGCTCTCCAACCACCTCTATTTAAACCCGACCCCCTCACGGCCATGAGAAGAGAGTTGCACAAACCTTGCCGAAACTCTGCCAAAATTGTTCCAAACCCTACTCCATACTTAGAGCAGTTGATCCCCAGTGTCAATTTGCCCTAATCCTCACCAACATAATCTAATTTCTCAACTGAAATTTCACCCAAAACCAGGACACTTTGCCACAGTGAGCCAATCCTCAAATTGATCGGTCCTACACCTTCACCGGACCAAGAGGAGAAGTTTCCCACCGAAAGCCCCATCTCCGAGGCCACCCGGTTGTTCCAGCCTCCAAGCTTTGTGATCGAGCTGTGGTCACTTTCATAGCTGAGCGATTCACCGGACCAGGAGACTTCATCTGGAGCTTGCTGGGATCCAATCGAAGGTGACACAACCCTCAGATCGAAGCCACACTTCTCTGAGCAAAGGTATGGCCTCGCTCTTCTTCCCAAGCTTCTGAACATTCTCCATTTTTATTGAGTCAATTTAATGCCACATAAACCGTATGGATGTGTTCGTCTTCTCGAGACGAATCCATAGAGCATAAGAACGTTAAATTTGGTCAAGTATCGAGTGAGATCTTAGGCCTAGAAGACGGACGGTTCTCGGGCTAGGAGGCTTGGGGACGATGAACGGATGTCGTTCATTTAATACACGCGCGGACGGACGGCCAGGATCGCGTCGGATCAGGAGACAAAACGACACAGCGAGCCCCTGGAGCGCTGAGTCGGATGGCGGCGCCGAATCAGAAGGCGACGCGTGTGCGTTCGGAGCTGCCGAGGTTGACGCGACGCCGCGTGGATAAATAGAAAATTAGGGTATTTTCTGATTTATTTAATTCCCTAACCTTCAAAAATCCATAACTTTGTATAGAAAAATCAGAAAAATAAAATAAAAATACCCTCTTGCTCAGTGAACAGAGGAGAATAATGTGGAAAAGAAATCATTTAATTTCATCAAGTATTTTATTTTTTAATGATTTATTTTCCTTCTGCATTATTTTAATTCTCCATGCATATAGGAAATTCACCATGGCATGAGACCATAGGGCTTTTGAAGCCTCTAAATTTAGGAACATTCCCTGAATTTTCCAACGTCAGAGGCCATCCCTATGAGAAGTTATTGATTTTTCAAATTCATGTTGCTGTTTTGAGTATTTTAATTCCAATAATTAGCATGTTGTGAAATAAATTCTAGGAAAATTTGGTGATGTCTCTTATGACCAGAGGACCCTAGGAAAAATAGGTTTTGAGTTCATTCATTTAAAATAACCCTAATTGGCTTAAACACCCAAAATAGATCCCTAATTAATTAGAGTTAACTATACATTAAATTGACTTGAAATCAATCCTCTACTGACCTTTAGGATCAGAGGAGCTCACAATAAAAATTTGAGGTCAATTGGACTTGGTTAGCCCTACTAAATGGGTTGATTAAGCCATTTAGTCAATTTGAACTTTAAAAATTCATAACTTTCAAAATGCTTTTCAAAAATTCACCAAACTGGTTTTGAAGCCTCTCTGATATCAGGGGAATTTAAGAAAATTAAAATTTCAATTTTCTAAAAAAGTTGATTTTTTGGTATTATTTTAATATTTTAATAATTAAAAAATAATAAAAATCACAAAAATAATAAAATTCACCAAAATGTCAAATTTTGAATTTTAATCACTTAGGAACAAACCCCATATTTTTCTTAGGTCTATTTAATGAGATATTAAATTTTAAAGCCCTAAGGTAATTTTAAAATTAAAAAAATGTATTTTTTAGCATTTTCACTAAAATAATTCTAATAAATCAAAGAAAAATCAAAAAATTGTAAAAATTGATTCTCTGATTTCCTTGATATCATAGAGATTTTTGAAAAATATAAAATTAATTTTTCAACCTTTATTTTATTTTTAAATTAATTAATACTCCAAAACTTAAAATAATTATAATAAAAATAATATAATTCAAAAAATCACCAAAATTGATCCAAGTGGTCCTCTGTTCATGAGGAATGTCCCATAATTTTTTTAAGGATAGAAACTTTCCCTTGGTCATATTATTAAATTTTCCTTGGGAATTCCTATTTTCCACCAAAAATAATTACATAAATAAATTAAATACAGAAAAATCACATTTTCTCCTCTCATGTCTTTATTGGAATATTAGTGAAGTAACATAAAAATTTCAAGTTTATTTAAGTTCAATTTAGTGAGTTATGAAATTATTAAGCTTGGAAGGCAAAGTGGTAATTAAAATTTTAACCCTTAATTAAAACTTTCGGCTTAATAAAATTAACAAGTAAAATATTTGATCTTAATCTGATTTGGATGATTGAAATTTAAATAATTAAAGGGTAGAAACCTATTAAACAATTTAAAAATAATTAAAACAAATTTTAATTAAATAATTGATTAAATTTGGAAGAATAATAAAGTTGGAATTATTAAATAGGGATATTATTAGGAAGAGATTTGTTCTTTAATTTAAGAATCCCTAAATTAATCATCTCAATAATATTTAATTTCCAATTAAAATGACAATTCAAATTTAAATTTTAAAATATTAATGGACTTAATCATCAAAATTAAGTTAAAAGTTAAATTATTAAACTTTTCTTTAAATTTTCAATTAAATTAAAATTAAAATTAAAATTAAATTAAAGATTAAATTAAATCAATCAAATTAAATTAATTTAAATTAAATTAAATCAATAAAATTAAATTAAATTAAATTGGATAAATTAAATTAAAGTGAATTAAATTTAATTAAAGTTAAATTAAATTAATTAAATAAAATTAAATCAAAATAATGGTTAAATTAAATTAAATTAAAACATATTAAATTAAATTAAATTAAATTAAATTAAATTAAAATAAAATAAATAAATAAATAATCAAATTAAAATAAAATTAAATTAAAATTAAAATTAAAATTAAAAATTAAAATTAAATTAAAATTAAAACTAAACCAAATTAAATTACATTAAAGTTAAATTAAATTGAATTAAATAACATCACCTAAGACATAAAGAATTTAAAGAAATTCAAAATGAAGTAACTTGAACACTATTCCAAATTTAAACCCATTAACTTAAATTAAATCATTTGAACACCAATTTGCCTTGAAAGCTTTGGTTGTCATAACTCCTAAATAGAACGTTAAATGAAATGTTACTTCACCTATAGGATATTCAAATGTCCTAGTTCACTGAGCGAGATAGTAACAAAACTTGAATTCTCGGACGATTACTTCACCTGATCAATTAAATTCATTTGGACTTAAAACAATCCTAGAAGTATTGAAAAGATGTTTAAGATTCTTCTTAAGCACTTTCTCAATATGATAGGATACTTATAAGAACAATTGAACTTAATTGTTCTTTGATGAAGAAAATTGTCTTTAAACTAAAACACAAGAACCTAGACGTCATAGGAAATGACTAGCTATAGGATTAGGAATTTGGTAGAAAACCATAACCCTTCCCTTAGCTTTACCTAGGAACTTGCTTAAATATTCTAATTGTGTTTTAAGTGCAACTTGGGATGACGGGAAGAGCCTCCAGGTACGCTTTTATTTTATTGCAATTTACCTTATTGCAATTTATTTAATCGCATCGCACTTACTTTTCTTGCATGATAAACAACTGTTGCATGAAAACCCACACCTCCAGGGTAGCCCCTAAAACTGAAACCAAAACTAAGTTAAAAGTCATTGCAAGATAAAATTCACCGCCACAACATTTCAAAATATAAAACAACTCAAAATTTAATCACAAACAGAACACAAAACTACAATTACAACTAAATTAAAACGTTCTGTTGGATGATCGGGAATACCTCGGATGATGTAACCTACGTGTTGCTAACGGGATTTCCCACGGTCTAAATGAAAGTGTGGAACTCATTCAGTTGAGTTTAGCAAATTCATCTGGACTAAGTGAATCCGATAAAAATAATGATGCCAGAAGGATGGAACCGTGGGATCTTAACCGGTGTTGTTATAATCAACTTTAAGATTTGTTTTAAATAAAACATAAAAAAAACACTTGGATTTTAAGATTTTCTCTAAACCAAAACACTTCTCTCATCTTTTGATTTATGACTTCTAAAACTAAACCTCTGCAACAACAAGGAGCTTGGAGCACGGTGGGCAGCACGGCCATCTTCGTCAGCAAAACAACTCTACATCAGCTAAACATTCCTAGAATTAAACAACAAAGCCATAGGACTTCGAGGTAGTTTGCCTAGTGCAACATAAATCCTCAACCTTTTGTTAGGCATTTGCATTGCAAATTAAGCCCTAACTGGTCTTAGGATTCTGAGGTAGTCGTCCGATACGACATAAACCCTCACATCTTCAAGGCTACTTGTATGATTTTACCATACAAATATAAGTCCTAATTAATTAAAATTGGCAAGATCAAAACATTAAATAAACATTAGGACTTTCCTAAATTCAAGCCAAACAATAGGATAGTCGGGAAATTACCGAAGTTCGCTTCGAATCTGTGATTTCTCCTACCTTTCTTCCTTTGAATTCCCAAAATAAAATCTTCCAAATTTGATCCATTCCCTATTGAAATTCCAAAATTCAATCCTTGAAAACTTAAACTTTGAAATTCTTGAGAGCAGAATTATTGATTATTATCGAGAGTTTTCTTAGGTAAATCCCGTCACCTAAGATGTAATTAACTATAGGGGCTTGCCCTTATAGGGAATTTTAAAGAACCCAGGTAATATAAACCCTATTTAATGATTTCATATTAAGCAGGGGAACTTGTCGGCTTATAAAATTGGTTCGTAGACCAAACGGATGTCACGAAATCTTCTAGTTTATTTAACCGAGCCCCATCATCAAGCAGTGTGTCTATTCTCCGGGATAGATATACAGTTTGTGGTGCGGTGCTCGTTTATATAAACTATTCGGGATGTGAAATCAGTTTAATTTCATATCTTAAAATTGTTAAATTTAAAATTATTTTTAAAATAAAATACTACTTTTCAAATTATTTATTTAAATTAAATTAAAAAGACGCCGACAATTTCTGTGGGCGACCCCTTTTTAAAATACAACACATAACCTAAAAATATGCCGACAATTTACGGCGACTCACGTGGGAAAATTCCTCTCTCCATTTTTAATCGGATAGTTACGCTTTCGAAAATCGGTAATGCATCAATGTCCCTAATGGATCAAGCTACCCTTCTTTCCGTTGGAATACTATGTTCATTTCTATCTTGAACGAGTATAGCCAACATTCTCTTGGATTTAGGAGCCACTTGTTTAGACACCCCTAAATAGAGAGGTTACGAGATCCTTTTACCTCATTTCGAGGTGGGGTGGACCCCGATAGGTGTTAGTTTATGAGTGATCCTTCGAGTCGAGAAGTCTTGCATAAGACATTCTTTTCCCTTCCAACTCTGAATCGGATTCATTACCTTCTCTACACCTTTGAACATTCTGTTCTAAATAAACAAACCCTCTAATGAATGACTCTTTTAACAAATAACTCCTTATAAATACATGAACAAGAATGTGTTCGGACTCTTTTCGATCCCTTTCTTTTCGTCCTGATGAGAAGAAGCGTAACTTGGGACTAACAATCAGAATCTACCCTGCAGAAATGGAAGCTCCAAAGCTGATTTTCTCCTTCACCAATGGACTGGACTTCACTGTTTACAAGGATGAACTTCCCGACAATGAGATCATCCGGTTTGGACAAGGATTTGAGAACACGAATGTCAAGATCACCGACGTTTCCCTTTTCACGCTGACAAACAAAGTATCTGAAGCTGAGAAGCCGCTGATCGAGTTCAACCTTAGGTCAACTCGAGAGTTTCCTCCTGCAAAAGATTCCAACCGAGAGGAGTACTTCGTCGTCCACGAAGGGCTCGTTCTTGCTACCCCCACTCGGTCTAGTTGTCTCTGCACCTACCCCGGCTCGCCAAATTAAAGGGGAAGGAAATCCGGAACTATGGTGAACTCGTTACCGTGGAGGGTACGAGACCTTCTGTGAGACCTTCGTTTTGAAATCGGGTCCAGCTCGAGAATTCCATCACTAACACGGACCCAAAGAAGGAACGTAGTAGGAAGATTGCCGGGAAGGCCGTAGCTGGCGAAGTTGCTTTCCGGAGGAAATCCCGAAATCCATGAGTACACACCACTACCCGAATACATACCATTGCTCGAAGATACACCCTTTTGGAAGGAAGTAGATTCCACTCCCTTTCTGCCGCAGTTGACGAGGAAAATGTCCGCGGGATTGTTTCTACATTACCTCGACCAAGCATACTACAACGACAGCAGAAAGAAAAGGGCTAGGATCACACCATTTGCCCGACTACAGACTGTGATTGAGAAGCTAGCAAAGCAAGAGAAATGCCCAGTATCGGAAATTTTGAGAAGGATAGGGCGGGTGCCAGTCAAGTCCCATCTTGGGCCACGAGTAGAACCCGCCATCGTTACGAAAAGCCGAATAAAAGGATGAAGGCTAGTCCACTCGTTGTCATTTCGGGGTTACGGATTAGGGAGGATACCACCTTCCGAAGCATTTGGGCGACGAGACCATCCGGTCCTAGAACTTTTGCTGCTAGAAGGATGGTGTGGCGTCCCACTACCTGGACAATTAAGATTGAAACAACGGCATGGAAAGGAAAGTCTCGTCGGGGAGACTTGAATCCGAAGAAAGTGCTACTTGCGAGTAAAGGGGACTCGTGAGAAGGGAACCCGGCAGCTATCATACGACAACTGCGAGGATGCACAGAAAGGACCGCTAGAGGATGCTATGGAAAAGTTGAGGACTGATATTCGACGATTAGCAAAAGAAAGAGAAGAGAAATTCGGAGACGAGATTGATTCGTCGGAATTCATGGACGATGAGTATGCAGAAATCAACATGGTCGAAACGCAAGCTTCGTCAGCTTCACAAGGTGCTCCTGCAGCCGCAGAAAGATAAAAATTTGGAGGAGTTAACTCAGAAATTCCTAGCTAAGTATTTTCCACCTTCAAGGAATACTCAACTTAGAAACAATATTATCTCATTTTGTCGATATGAAGGGGAATGAAGTATACGAAGCCTTAGAAAGATTTAAAGAACTCCTAAGAAAGTGTCCACATCATGTTACGCAGTTAGTTAATGTTTCAAACTTTTTATAACGGGTTAGTGAGATCCCATAGTCATTTTTGATGCTGCTTCTGGTGGTTCATTAATGTCGAAAACATTTGATGAAGCTTATGCATTAATTGAAGAAATGGCTACGAATATAGATTTGTTGGCCCTCACAACGAGGTATATCATAAAAATGTAGCTAGTATTCATGATACGGATACGTTGCAATTCTTACATCTCAGGTTGATGCAATATCAAGGAAGTTGGACCAATTTGGAATGAACTAACCTTAACTTACTTCTGTAAGTGAGAGGGAAAGTTCATTAGGGTGTATGATTGATTCCAACTTATTATATGAGACTTTAAATACCATAAACAACCCATATTCTAACTTTTAAAACCCATGTTAGAAGAACCATCCTAATTTTAACTTGAATCATACTGCTGAGGGTGGAAACTAACAATGGGAAAACAATCATGCAAATCCTAATGGAAGATAGAATAGTCAGGGTAACAGATATAGGCCTTCACATCCACTAGACTCTAATATTGATCAACAATTTGAGGATAAGAAGATGTCTAGACAAAGTGGTATTACAAATGGGAAACCAGTTGCAAAGTTAAAACACTGCGATTAGAAACATAGAGAATCAACTAGGAGAATTGTTAATTCACTTAGCAGTGGACGAAAATTAACACTTCCCGGCAACAACGAGAACAAACCTAAAGAGAAAGATAATGAACAACTATTCCTTGTTACTAAAGAAACTATGATAGATGTGCGAGAGGATTGATTATGAATATTAATTACCGGGAAGTCACTTTTAATGTGTTGAAGGCCCCATGAAATATCCGGCTAAAAGAAAAGATGATGATTATTTTTAGATGGATGAAATTGATTATGTAAGTATTATTTCCAAGATAGTTTTAAGAGTAAGTTAACAGATGAGATCGACATGGATTTCATGATGAATTGAAAATGTTGTTTAAAGAAGACTGTATCTATGCTCGAAGGTTTGAAATGATGGAAGCTACGCCAAAAATAGTGAATTTGTAATTCCATTTGTTGAAAAATCTCATGAACTTAAAGATTCTGTACCCCATACAATTTTAAAGCATGCTTATTTAGGGAATTCATCTACTCCAACAGTCTTTATATCTTTAGATTCAACTTAATTACAAGAAAAACCAGAATTGAATGATGAATAAGATAAAGTTATTGAACTAGGACTTGGAAGAGAATTTGAGGATAAATTTCAAAACAACTTTGAGTTGAGAAAAGAGGATAAGGATTTTGGAATACCATTGGAAAAATTCTAAAATTAGAAAAACCTATTTCCTCGAAGCTAAGATAGATCCTCCATCATTTAATAATTATAAAGGGAATATTTGGAAGATATTTTGAAACAGAAGAGTGACATAGAAGAATTTGATCCTGATTTGAATTATCTAGTGAGAATCTGATCCCAAAGTTTGAGATCTTTAATTATCTTATAAAGATCCATTTCTTATAAATTTGAAGGATGATATTAATATGCAAATTGAGAAAATTGATAGAAGAATATTGGATCTAGAAAGAAATATATGAGGAGAAATGATATAAATCGATACGAAAAGGAAGAGCAAAGAAAAATTACAAATTGAGGATTTTGTATGAACTCTGAATCTGAAAAGAGTTAGACGGTGATCGAGGATTACTTAGTGGAATTTTGATCCCGGGGAGGAATCATTTGTTGGGCCCGCGATGTTAAGCCAAGCGCTTTATGGGAGCGACCACAGGTTATCGGTGTGCTTTGACTTAGTGTGCTTGAGAGTCATGATTTTTAGTGTTGTATGATGTTTGCTTTAGAGTGGATTTTCTAGATCTTTATGTGTCATTATGGATTTACTACATTTTATTGTTGATTGGTAGATGTTTGGATTGTTAGTAGTTTGATTTGATCTTCATGTGTCATGAGAGAGTGATTCCTTAACTTTTTATTATGGTTAGACTTGTATGTTCTCTTGTAGTAGTTGGATTTACAAGTTAACTATAACTCGGGTCTTACTCGAACTTGAGTTTTACAAGAGATATCATGAATTTGAACAATTACAGCTTCATCTCAATTTTTTACATCCTTTCTCTAATTTTATTTTCATTTTGTAGGAGTCGCAAACCTATTTGATGAATTAAACATTAGGATGATCTTACAACATGATATATAAGCGGCAGAGGTGCTTAATTAAAGGGATTAGATGTTGCACTTTGAGATTCCGGAAACTAATTTATCAGGTATAATCTTATCTTTAGGATTATAATCTATAAAACATTTGAAAGTACCTAATTTACTAGTGTAGTGATTTCGTTAGAAGTTAGGTAAGTTAGTGAGATGCGATGAGTTAAAGGATGAATTAACCTGCATTTATCATATGTGTGTTTATGTTTGTGTTACAAATTTATATAACAATTCAAGAACATTTTTATATTCCCTTGCTGATACCTGCGCATGCAAGTTAAACTTTTATTTAGTGGTATTCATTTTGACATGATTAATTTAGATTTACTTTACTGCTTGCATATTGTTATTTGTCCTAATGAATACTTGTAAATGGTTTTGATAGACATTTGTGGTAGATATTATTTCTAAATTATTTTTCTTTCTGCTTATATTTTCTGTATTGAATGTTATATATGTTAAATATTAAGTTTTGGGGTAGGAAGAAAAAAAAATTTTAATTGTAAAAATACTTGCTTTTAGTGTAATTTTATTAGAAGCATTTTTATGTTAGATTTATTTTCTCCACCAGTCATTTTTATCCTTATTATGCATGTGCTTAGTTGATAGGATGTTATAGTAGTAAGTAGATTCAACCTTTACTTTTTCTTCATGCAACATTTTATGGAATTAGTTGCAAAATATTTTAAAATTTAAGTTTGGGGGAAAAAAAATTTTTAAGATATAACTTTATTTATCCTCGATAGGCTTGTATTTAATTTGATATCACGTTTAAAATGACTTGTTGTATGTGAGGGTACCTTTAGGTTACTATAATTTCGATTTTAGGAATGTTAAAAAAATAACTTAGTTGAAATTCTATGTGAAGAAATTATTCTAGAGTTAAGCGATTTTGCGGGAAGCATTGGAAAAATGATTTTTCTATTTATGGTGAAAGGGAGTTGAATATTTGAAAAGCTAAAATTCTTAGATTTATATGACGAATCGAGCATTTATTGAAAACCTTTTCAAACTATTACTTATAAAAAGTGAGGAAAGCTTTGAGTTTTGGATTTTAGAGAGAGGATGGTGAAATTCAAAATTATTAAAGACCTATCCGGATATATTAATCCTCACATAAAAAAAAGTAAAAAAAGGGATTAAAAATAATCCAGAAAGAAAAAAAAGTGAAAAAAGTTGAAAATGATCTCGTTAGAAAAAGAAAAAAAAAGAAAAGAAAAGAAAATAAGTGAGGGAAAGCTTGAGAGAAGCCTAATAAAAAAATTGGTTTCACTTGAATCTTTTTAAATGAAAAAACATAAAAACAATCCTAAGCTTATTCTTATTTCAAAAGGTATTGGTTAAATTGGTATATATAAAGTGCTTAAATTCTATTTTTATACTTTCTTTAAATCTTTAGTTTGACGAGTTTTGAAATACTTTTGAAATAAATAGAAAATTAGGATTCCTAAGTTGAATATGAGATATTCTTACGCTTTAGTCCTAGGTTAATTTGCGAAAATTTCTCATTTATGTTATACTATAATATTTTTGAGATGAAATTATAGGAAATTCTTCCCAAACTGCGGCCACCGGTGTTGACCTCATTTTTGATGAGGTCTTTTGCTTCTCTTTAGTACTTAGTGTCAGCCTTAGGCTTTTCCTTTGACTAATCTTGAAGCACTAGAAGTGGAACCCACCCATTAGAAATTCAAACACTTCTTGACTCTGCCAGACGCGAAGTTTGATTGTAGACCCCACAATCACTGAGAGGGTTGAAATCAAATGTGGAGGTTTAAGGATGAGTTCCACATGGACTTCTTGGCCTTAGAATACCACAGATGGCACAGTGCAGTGAGGGTTGACTTGCACATATACTACACTCTCACACATAGCTCAAGTCCTAAAACCACACTCTCCACCCAACAACTTCTGACTGTGAAGGTAATTCATATGGATGGTCCTTAACCTAAGCCCACGGCTAAGAGGATTAGGAACAACATAGTGAATACCTCGAATGAGTCCTCTCATGGCTCATATGGGCTTAATATCAGCCATGGCTCAACCAAAGTGATTCCATTTTACTGAATTTGATCCAATCTTCATTTTTCGAAATTTCCAATTTTTGACCCCGAGGCACTGCCCCTGCGGAACTTACCGAAAGCCCTTGAAACTACGAAAATTTACAAAACCACGTAAATTACCCAAAATTCCTCAAAATCATTGCTAAACATTTCCCCCACTCAAATTGATCATCCATAGCCAAAAAATATTAAAAATTCCAAAAGTACTCCCAAATACCCTCGAATACCCAAAATGCCCTCCTTGACGAAAATCCGAAAAAATCAGAAAATTCCCAAAAACTCCAGAAAATTCCAAATATTCCCAATTTCATTTTGTTCAACTACACCATGGCAAATTTTGCTAATTTACCCTACGTTTACCAAAACCCCCCGATTTGGCCCGTTTTAAACCTAAGTGAACCCCGATGTCGAATCGAGCCGCTGATTGACCTCGATTTAGGTGCGGTCAATTCTAAACTTGAATCAACATCCCCAATATCAATTTAGACCAAATCCAAGTCCAATTTAATTGACATTTGAGCCCAATTTCAATTTGAAGCCTAAGGCCCAATTTTGGCCCATGACCTAAACTTCTTTCAAAACCCATCCAATTGACTCCAATTGGCCCCAGTCTTTTCTAAAGCCTTCCTAACACCCCCATAAACAAAACACTAACTTGATTTGCCAAAAATTTGAACCTAACTCCACCCAAACCTAACCCAATCAAAATCCCTTAAATTGACCTAAGCTCGAACCTATTCTAAATGGGCCCGAATCCGAAAATCAGCCGACAGTTGGAAACTCTTTTGACACTCCTTAGACATTTCCTGACATTAATTTTACATCAAATCTAACTTTAGCCCAACCTTAGCAAGTTAGCCCAATTTGGCCCACCTTGGCCCCTTTACCCAGACCCGCATTAAACCCAATTTAATTCAAAATCACTTTAAAAACTTGTTCCAAACCACCCATGACACATGCACTAAACCAATTGAAACATTTATTTGACATGGTCCTTCACAAAATTTTCATCCACGAGCTCATTTTAAAATCCAAAAGCCCGCTTCCTTAAATCACTTTAAAAAACGGCAAGACCATTTCAAAAGCCCGAGTTTTCAATCCAAGCCCACATGACATTTCTGTCATCCATTTAATTAAAATATTTTAAGTTCCAAAGAAATCATCATTAAACCATTCCAAATCAAACTTCGTGAAAATTCTCCACCAAAATACCAAAATTCCTAAATTCTACTTCCATGAAATTGACGAAGCTTTGCCCCAATTACATGGAGCCATGAAGCCATGCATAAGCCATATGCAAACCATAGAGACCACTTTCCGGCTCATCAAGCCATTAATGGCGAAAGAGGGGGTCTTTCTTAAACTTTCATTAAGCATTTTAACCTCATCCATGTTACACTCTAAACTAAGCTTAGCCGCCCTCACCTTAGATGGAGACTTCACGACCCCTTCCAAGAGTGACCTAAATGATTCTTTTCATCCCAAAAACCAGGCCTCGGGTGGTGCACGAAACTAAAACCATGGAGTTGACCAAATTGAACGAAAATGAGCCTCTCCTGCATTCCATTTCAATTCGGCCCCTTTACACTTGGTAACTCGATTGACTTCACCAAATTGACACGACCCTCCGATTAGGATGGTGACGACCTTTGGCAGCCGGCCACACGGCCGCCGGAAACCACCGAGCTTAGAGGCTTAATTTGAATCAAAAATTCAATTTGGATGTTGAAACATCCCATGCCCCGATGGCCATTGCAATTGTTCTTCCCTTACTTGTGGGCTCTTGAGTGGATCAAGCCATTAAACCACCTGGGAGGCCCTCCAGCTACCTCTATTTAAACCCACTCACCTCTCGGCCAAAGAAGAGGAGATGAACCGGACCTTGGGAAACTTCTGTCGATATTGCTCTAGGACCTTCTCCTAACTTGGCAGTTGATCCCCGAGTGTTCATATCACAATCCCCACTAACAGAGCTCGATTTCTGAGTAGAAAAATCCACCCAAAAAAATAGGACACTTCACCATAGTGAGCCCGATCTCCAAATTGATTGGTCACATACCTTCCCTTTGCAGAGACTAAGAGGAGAAGTTCCCAAGAAAAGCACCCTCACCGAGCCAGCCATTGCTTCCCGTACACCAGGCTTTGTGATCGGCCTTAGTCACTTTCATGGAACAATTCCCCAGAGCCGGAGACTTCATCTGGATCTTGCTTGTACTCAATCGAAGGTGACACGACTCTCGGATCGAAGCTTCACTTCTATGAGCAATGGTATGAACTCACTCTTCCTCCTGAGCTGAGTGATTCTCTTATTTTGTTTAAATTAATTTCATAGACTATAAACCTTATGGATATGTTTGTCTCTTAAAGACGAATCCATAGAGCATAAGAACACCCAAAATCACATTTGAAATCGAGCAGAGTCTTAGAGTTCGTGGCGGTGGTTGGTGCCACACAGTGTGACAGTGACGAGCCATTGGACCATGTCAGCCGTTGGCAGAGCCAAGTCAATTGTGCCGCAATGTGCCAACCATGAACGTGGCTGCGCTCAAGTGGCGGCATCGAATGGGAGCGTGACACGTAGCGGCTTCCCGGAGGCTGGCGAGGTTGACGCGGCGCCGCGTGGATAAGTAGATAAATCCACATTTTTCGAATTAATTAAATGCCACACGAACTTCAAATTTCATATCTTTGCATAGAAAAATCACAAAAATAAAATAAAAATATCCTCTTGCTCGGTGAACGAAAGGAGAATAATGTGAAAAGAAATAAAGTTAATTCGATGGATATTTTATTTTTAATAATTTATTTACTGTTTCGGTATTTTGATTCTTCATTTGAATAGATAATTCACCATGGCATGAGACCATAGAGCTTTTGAAGCCTCTGATCTTGGGAACATTCCTTGGATTTTTGAGGTTAGAGGCCATTTACGCTGAAAAGTTATTAAATTTACAAGTTCATGTCAACATTTTAGGTATTTTAATTCCAATAATTAGTATGTTGTAAAATAAATTCTAGGAAAATTTGGTGATGTTCCTTAGGACCAGAGAACCACAGTATAAAGAAATTTTGAGTTAATTCATTCATATTAACCTTAATTGGACCAAACCCCTAAAGCGGAATTTTAATTAATTAGGGATAACCACACATTAAAAGAACTTGAAAACAATTCTCCACTGATCTTTAGGATCAGAGAGACCTCAAATAAAAATTTGGAATCGATTAGAAATGTTTAACCCCACTAAATGGATTAATTAAGTCGCATAACTAAAATTAAACTTTAAAAATTCATAACTTCAAAAATACTTTTCAAAAATTCACAAAAATGATTTTGGAGCTACCGATATCAGGGGAGTTCAGGAAAATTAAAATTGGAATTTTAAAAAAAGTTGATTTTTATGATATTTTAATATTTTAATAATTAAAAAAAATAATAAAAATCACAAAAATATTAAAAATCATAAAAAAGTAACATTTTAACTCTTAATCACTTAGAAACAAACCAAATATTTTTCCTCAGTCCCTAGGATAAGATATTGAATTTTAAAGGCTTAATGTAATTTTTTAATATTAAAAAATAAGTTTTTAACCTTTTCGCACAAATAATTCTAATAAATCAAAAAAAGCATAAAATTATAAAATTTATTCTCTAAACTCCTTGAGGTCAAGAGATTTAAGAAAAATATAAATTCCATTGTTCAACTTTTAATTTTATTTTTATATTTAATTAATACTCTAAAACTCCAAATAATTATAATAAATAAAATATAATTCAAAAAATCACCAAAATTAGTCCAGTGGTTCTGCGATCATTAGGAAGCATTACGCCCAATTCTTAAGGACATAAACCTTTCCTTGGTCATGTTTTTGAATTTTCTTTAAAAACCCACATTTATTTTCTACTAAAAATAATTATATAAATAAATTAAATTCAGAAAAAGTACATTTTCTCCTCTAATGTATTAATTGCTGTGATGAGGTGAAATAAAAGTTAATTCATTTTGAGCTCAATTTAGTGAGTTATGAAATAAATAGACTTAAAAGGGCATAAAGGTAATTAAAAATTTTAACACTTGATTAAGGCTTTAGGTTTATCGAGATGAGGGGAAAAATATTTGATTTTTAAGCTTTCTGCTTGGATGATTGAAACTTAGAGAAATTATGGGGTAGAAACCCGTTAAAGCTCTTTGAAAATATCAAAATGAATCTTTAATTAATTAAATTATTTAAATTTTGGAAAGAATATATTTGCAAATTTGGATTATTAAAATAGGGATATTATTAAAAGGATATTTATTCTTTAATTTAAAAATCCCTAAATAGAGAGAATTATTTAACAATATTTGATTCTTAATTAAAAATTAAAATAATAATCAATTAACGATTAAAACTACAATTAAACCTAAAATTAAAACTAAAATTAAATTAAAATTAAATTAAAATTAAAATTAAAATCGAAATTAAAACTAAAATTAAATTAAATTAAATTTAAATTAAATTAAAATAAAATTAAATTAAAATTAAATTAAAATAAAAGTAAAATTAAATAAAATTAAATAAAATTAAATAGAATTAAATTAAAATTAAATTAAAATTAAAATTAAATTAAAATTAAATTAAATTAAATTAAATCGGAAATTGAATTAAATTAAATTAAAATAATTTAACAACGAAACTGAAATGAAATCATTAAGAATTAAATCTAAAATAATTTTGACAATATTCCAAACTTAAAATTATTAATTAAAATCTCGCCAATCGAGCTAAAACACTTTAAATCATTAACTCGAATTTGATTAAAATTCTCGAAAAAAACAAACTTACCCTTAAAAGCTTTAATTGTTATATTTGTTAAATAGTGTATTAAGTGAGATGTCACTTCGTTCATCGGGTAATCGGAAATACAAGTTCCCTTTAAGCAAGAGCGAAGTTTAAGCCCAAAGCTCTGGATGGTTAATTCACCTGTGCAATTAAATTTACTTGCACTTTCAACAAATCCACGGAAGTATTGAAAGATGTTTAGGGTAGTCTAGCACTTTCTCGATACGACGGGATGTTTTAGAAGAAAAAGCTGAATTTAATTGTTCTTTGATGAAAAATCATCATAAAATCGAAGCAAAGAACACAGAACGTCATAGGAGATGATTAGTTATAGGCTTAAGAATTTGGTAGACAACGAAAACCCTTCCCTTAGCCTTACTGCGTATGCATTTGAAATATTTAAATGCCTTAATATGTGTTTTAAGTGTAGCTTGGGATGACGAGGAAGACCCTCCCGTACGCTAGTATTTTATTGCAATTTACTTACATGCAACGTACTTTACTTTTCTTGCATGTTAAATAAGATTGTTGTATGAAAACCAAAACCATTAGGATAGTCACGAATTGAAGCCAAAACTAAATTAAAAGTTATTGCAAGATAAAATTCAACTATGCAAACATTCGAAAATATAAAATAACTCGAAATTTAATCACAAACGGAACAACAAAACTAAAATTGCAACTAAATTAAAACGTCTCGTTGAATGATCGGGAAATACCTCGGATAATATAACTTGCATGATGTTCTTCAACGGGATTTCACACGGTCTAAATGAAAGTGTGGAACTCGTTCGATTGAGTTTAGTAAATTCATACGGACTAAGTGAATTGATAAATAACGGTGACGGGATGACGGAACCGTGGGATCTTAATCATTTTTGTTTAAACAACTTTAAGATTTGTTTTAATTAAAATATTAAAAACACTTGGATTTTTAAGATTTTCTCTAAAACAAAATACTTCTCTTATCTCTTTGATTTATGACTTTTAAAAGCCCAAACCTGCGACAACAATAAGCTCGGAGCATGGTGGGCGGCTCGGCCATCGTCATCAGCAAAACTCGGATCTACTTCGGTAAACCTTTCTTAGAATTAAACAACCAAGCCATAGGACTTCGAGGTAGTTTGCCTAGTGCGACATAAATCCTCGAAGCTCTTTGTTAGGCGTTGCATGATCATGTCATGTAAATTAAGCCCTCGCTGGTCTTGAACTACGAGGTAGTCGATTGGTGCGACATAAACCCTCACATCTTTGAAATTTATTTGTATGATTATGTCATACAAATATAAGTCCAAATTAATTAAATTTGGCAGGATTACAACATTAAACATATTCCTAAATTGAAACCGAACCATAGGATAGTTTGGGAAGTTGCGAATTCTTCTTGGATCCTCACCTTCTCCTACTTCTCTTCCTTTGGATTCATGAAATAAACATTCCAAATTTGAGCTAATCCACATTGAAATTTCCAAAATCTTATCCTTTGAAAATCTTAAATTTTGAAATTCTTGAGGAAGCAAAAACCAGCGATCATTATCGAGAGTTTCCTTAAGTGATACCCGTCACTTAGGATGTAGTCTTGTAAGGGCTTGCCCTTATGGGGAACTTTAAGAACCCGAACAATATAAACCGTTGCTTAATTCATTTATATTAAGCGGGGGAACTTTGTCGGCTTATAAAATTGGTTTGCGGACGAACGGATGTCCATGAGTCTTACAGTTTATTTAACTGAACCCATCATCGAGCGATTATTATTACATTCTTCGGAATAGATGTACGGTTTGTGATGCGGTGCTACGTTTACATAAGCTATTTGGGATGTGAGATCGGTTTTGATTTCATATCTTAAAATTTTCAAACTTAAAATTATTTTCGAAATTAAATGCTACTTTCAAATTATATATATATATATATATATATATATATATATTCATCCAATTAAAATCTAAAAATTGGTAGATAATTTTGTTAGAGCATTACTTTTCAAGTACGACACAAACCCTAAAATATGCCTACAATTTAAAGGCGACTCACGGTGGGGGACTAGTTCCACTCTCCATTTTTTATTAGATTGTTTTCTTTAAGCTTAAATCGGTATTGAGTCCCATGTCACCCAGTGGACCCCGAAAACTGCAATTCTTCGGTAGGATACCCGTTCATTTCCCTCTTGAGCGAGTATAGCCAGCTCCTCTCGGATTTAGGAGCCAGCTTGTTTAGACACCCCTAAACGAGAGGGGTTCGAGATCCTTTTACGTCTTTTCGAGGTGGGGTGGACCCCGAATTGGGTGTTAGTTTAGGAACGGTCCTTCGAGTTGAGAAGTCTTGCATAGGAACTTTCTCTTCCTTTCCCGATTCTAAATCGGGCCCTTTACCTTCTACACCCTTTTTCTTTTAATCGTTTGTTTAAAAACGAACCTCTATCGCTCAATCTCTTTTAAAAATCATAAATACCTTTAAGATAAACTAAAATGTGTTCGGACTCTTTCTTTTCGTCTAAACTTTACGATGAAAAGAAGCATAATTCGGGAGATGACATTCGAAATCACCCTACGAAAATGAGCGCTAGCTAATCTTCTCCTTCATAATGGAATGGACTTCACCATTTAAAAGATGAAATTTTGACAATGGAATCATCCGTTTCGGACGGATTCGACAACCTTCGGATATCAGGTCGATGACGTCGCTCTCTTCGCACCAATGGACAAAGTATCGGAAACTGAAAAGCCCGTGATTGAGTTCAATGAAAATCAACAAAATTCCCTCCCCCTATAGAAAAGGATTCAGCTAAAAGTAATGCGGTAGTAGGAGGACTGTTGTCCCCCTAGAACCTGGGCGTCTACTTTTACCCGACTTAACGAGCGGGAAGGGGAAGGAAATCCGAAGTCTCGTAGTCGCTTATCACCATGGAGGTAAAGATTTCGCTACAATACCATTGTTTTTTAGATTAGGTCCAGTTCAAGAGTTACACCCCTAACTCGGACTCGAAAGGAGAAATAGAAAGCGAGAAAGATTGCTAGAATTGAAAGCGATTCTTTGAAGTTGCTTCTCTAGAAGAAATTCTACGAGGAAAGAGAAGAACGCAGTATACCTACGATTTGGAAGGGAGCGAGGTTTCACCCTCTCTCTACCGCATTAGATGTGGAGAATGTCCGTAGGATCGCCGACTGCATTACCTGACACTTGCTCGTCTTATAGCAATTACGAAAAGGAAAAGGGATAAGACTACGCCATTGGCTCGGTACATGACTATTATAGAAAGATTGGCAAAGAAGAAAGATGCCACGTATCGAAATATTGAGAAGGATAGGACGGGCGCCGGCTAAATCTCGCCTCGGACCACGAATGAGGCTTTATTCTTTGCCGAAGGAAACGAAGAAGATAAAAACCGGTTCGCCCATTATTTAATGTCAGTGCAAATTAGGGAGGATACCACCTTCCGGCATATAGCTTAGACGGATCATCGGTCCTAGGCTTCGGGAGCAAGAAGGATGGTATGGCGACCTCTTCTTGTGACTAAGACGAAAACAATACGAGAAGAAAAGTCTCGTCCATTTGGAATAAAAAGAAAGTGCTCTTTGCCATGATAAAGGGGACTCACGGAAGGAAGTTCGACGAGCGAATCACGCGAGACAAGCTGCGAGACCGTGCGGAAAAGACCACTAAAGGATGTCATGGAAAAATTAAGGACCGGTATCCGATGGTTAGCAAGGAAGAAGAAGCCCAGAGGCAGAAGTTGACTCATCGAGTTCATGGATGAGGAGTATGCGAGATCAACATGGTTGAAACGCGAGCATCATCCACTTCACGAGGTGCTCCGGCGAGTTTGCGGGAAGAGATGAACCGGAAGTAATGAGGGACGGCTTCGAAGGATGACACGGTCCCCGGATAGCGAAGAGGATGGATGAGATGGGCGCGCATGGCCACTCTCCGGAGTTAGGTACAACCTCGGAAAGAGACACCCCCGAGATCATCCACTTATTGCGAGATGGAGGAAAAGAGATCACATCCGTCGATGGAGATGAGCAACGAAAAATGATTACATGCAGAGCATGATTCACCGAAAAGGACACTAAAAACATGGTAGAGCAGTGCGAGAAGCTTTTAGCACGGTCAAAGAGAATGGAGCATCTATTTCGACGGGTAGACCTCACCACGAGGAGTTCGATGTAGTCCAATACCGAAGGTTCATACCACCTCTGTTTAAGACTTTTGATGGAACAGGAAACCCTCGGCAGCATGTCGCACATTTTTGTGCTAATTCTTAACGATGATGGTCAGAGTGACGCTGCACTCTTCCAATAGTTCGTCGGCGAGTTTGTCGAGAATGCCTTCGGCGGTACACGGGGTGCCGAGCCGGCTCGGTAAAGACCTTTTCATAGCGGAGAGATCTCTTCGTTAAACGATTTGTCGGGGCTCGGCACCACATCCTTATCGGTGATCTTGTGGTGGAGCAACGAAGCCGAACGAGACTTTAGTGGATTACATACTTCGATGGAGGAACTTAAGCATGAAGTGGCTTGTTGTGAGAACAACATGCGATCGTCATCTAGCAAAGTATCCGTAGCTAGATAACACTTCTCCTTAAAAGATTCCTGATCGAAGACTTTCGAGAAGTTGCTTAGCGAGGCGGGAGCTTGCAAGAAGAGGAACGGAGTTAAGTTTCGTGGATAAGAATGATAAGCGAGAAGACCGTGAAAACATTCAAAAAGAAATGCGGAATCGTCGTGGCGGTGAATGGAGCCCGAGCGGCCGGTTCGGATACGGTCGGAGGCGGCCACGGCCTAGTTATCGGCCACGACGACGGACTTATCGACAGCCTCGACGAGTGTCAGCAACCTCGGCGGGGCTGTCGACAGAGCTCGATAGGGCTGTCGGTAACCTCGTCGAGGCTATCGGTCGCCTCGACGTATGAAAAACTGCCTGGTTATCCCTTCGGACACTTAGAGAACTTCTAAATAGAAAGTATCACGATTGGCGAAGCGAAGCAAAAGATGTTCCGCGGCAATGAAGACACGGATTTTTAATTTGCGAGCCCAAAAGCCGGAGAGTCAATAGAAAAATCATCCGAACTATTGCATACAAGGATGCTTGGACACAGATAGAGTTGCATCACTTTCAAGAGTTGGCTTGATGACAATCTCGGAGAGAACCATAACGATACGAAGGAATACATGGAAGGGCAAGAAGGAGGTTCCGTCAATGTTATTTCAACGGATCCCATAGTTCCTATAAACCCGTACCACGGCTGATGATGGATGGATTACTGTCTGGACAAAATCATCGAAGAAAATTTTTGGATAGCATCCGGGCGCTTCGGTACGGCGCCCAACTCGGAGTTTGAAACTGTCGAGACGGCACTATCACTTGAGATTGAAGAACCGCCCTAGAAGGAGAGGAAGATCATGGAAGAAGAAGATCGAGGCTCCGAAGAGGTTGACTAGGGGCTGCCTATCCTAGGATGGTTATTTCCGATTCGAGGGACAAATCCCTCCGAACTGAAGCTACGTATGATTATACGCACTGCTTCGAGATCTTATAATGATAAGGGTTATGGCGTTGGCTACATTTATTTAATTTCTAACTATTACGTAACTAGCCACAATCGGCTTGATTCGGATCTCGATTCCAATACAAATAATGATTCTCGAATCCTTACACAATCTCGATGACACGACGAAGAAGATGTTCTCGAGAGGAACAGCTCGTAAACAACGGTATTTATGAATTCCGAGGGCTCCAGTCTAACGATACGTTAGGAGCCATCGGAACTGTACCGAAGAAACTTTAGAAACCGGTGGTTCCAATTCAAGAGATACACCGGCAAATTCAACGCTAGAATTGGAGAAGAGATTGTCGGCATATTTTTAGGTTATGTATTTTACAAAAGTGCTTCATAGAAGTTGTAGTGAAAAATTTTTTAGGTTTTAAATTTAATTTAAATATATATATATATAATTTAGAAAGTAAATATTTCATTTTGAAAATAATTTTCAGTTTCAAAATTTTAAGATATGAAAAATCAAACCGATCTCACATCCCAGATAGTTTATATAAACGAGCACACTTATACAAAACATGTATTTATCACTGGGAATAGACGCACTTTGATGATGGGGCTCGATTAAATAAACTAAAAGATTTGTGACATCCGTTTGGGGTACGCGAACCAACTTTATAAGCCGACAAGTTCCCTGGCAATATAAATGAATTAGCGGGGTTTATATTCTAGGTTCTTAAAGTTCACTATGGTAGTCCTTATAGTTAATTACATCTCGTGACGGAGATCACTTAGAAAAACTCTCGATAACTATCGATTGGTTTGCTCTCAAAATTTCAAAGTTTAAGATTTTCAAAGGATTGAATTTTTTGAAATTTCAATAGGGAAATAACTCAAATTGGGAACGATGTACTGGGAGTCCAAGGAAGAAAAGTAAAGAAGGTAAGGAGATCAAGAAAAATCTTAGCAACTACTCGGAGCTATCTATTGTTTGGCTTCGATTTAGGGAGAATTATTTAATATTTTCGACACATGATTTTACTAATTAATTAGGACTTATATTTTCATGCTAAAATCATACAAACGGCCTCGAAGATGTGAGGGTTATGTCGTACGAATGACTACCTCGGATTCCTAAGGCCGGTTAGGGCTTACATAACATGGTTTATGCAAATGCTAACGAAAAGTTGAGGATTTATGTTGCACTAGGCAAACCACCTCGAAGTCCTATGTCTTGGTTGTTATTCTAAGAAAGTTTTGATGAAGTAGATCCGAGTTTTCTTGTGTGATGGCCGAAGTGCCCACCATGCTCGAGCTCCTTGTTGTTGCGAGAGGTTTAGTTTTAGAATTCCTTAAACGAGGAGATGAAGTGTTTTGGTTTAGAAAGAATCTTAAAATCCAAGTGTTTTTAATATTTTAATTAAAACAAGAATTTTAAAGTGGTTTAAACAAAGCCGATTAAGATCAACGGTTGTCATCCGTACAGATTATTTTCATCGAATTCACTTAGTCGAGATGAATTTGCTAAACTCAGTGAATGCGTTCCACACTTTCATTTTAGACCGTGGGAAATCGCGTTAGCAACACGTGAAGCACATCATCCGAGTATTCCCGATCATTTCAACGAGACATTTTAATTTAGTTGCAATTGTAGTTTGTTGTTACGTTTGTGATTAAATTTTGAGTTGTTTTATATTTTTGAAATGTTGTGGTGGTGATTTTTATGTTTGTAATGACTTTCAATTTAGTTTTGGTTTCAGTTTAGGGACTATCCTAAAGGTTTTGGTTTTCATGCAACAGTTGTTTATCATGCAAAAAAAATGAAATACGGTCTTATTAGTAAGTGCAATAAAGTAAATTGCGATAAAATAAAAGCATTACCTGGAGGTCTTCCGAGTAAAAGCCATTGCACCAAAACATATTTTAAGACATTTAAATGTTTCAACAAAGTACCTAGGTAAAGTAAGGGAAAGGTTTGGTTGTACACTTAGGGATCCCAATCACATGGCTAATCATCTCTATGACGTCTAGGTTCTTGTGTTTGGGTTTAAGGATGACTCTCTTCACCCAAAGAACAATTCGAAGTCGGTTGTTCTTATAAACATCTTATCATATTGAGGAAGTGCTTAAGACGAGTCTTAAACATCTTTTCAATACCTGCAGGATTGTTTTAAGTCGAAGAATTTAATTATACGAGTGAATTAATCATCCAGGAGTTTAAGTTTGTTATCTTGCTCGGTGAACTAGGACATTTGAATATCACATAAGTGAAGTAACACTTTACTTGATGTCGTTGAGAGTTATAATAATAAGAGCTTTAAAAGGCCAGTAAATTATTAAATATTTTGATGATTTAAACTTAATGATTTAATTTTAATTTTTACTTAATTATAAAAAGTTAGTTTAAGTTTGGAATAGTGTTCATGTTATTTTAGATTTAATTCTTAAGGATTTCATTTAGGTTTGTTGTTAAATGATTTTAATTTAATTTAATTCAATTTAACTTTAATTGATTTAATTTAATTTTAATTTAATTTGATTTTGATTTTAATTTAATTTAATTTAATTTTAATTTAATTTGATTTAATTTTAATTTAATTTAATTTTAATTTAATTTTAATTTTAGTTTTAAATTTAATTTTTAATTTTAATTTAATTTTTAATTTTTAGTTTTAATTTAATTTTAATTTGGATTATTATTTTAATTAATTAAATTTTTATTTATTAAGAATTAAGTATTATTGAAGTAGTTTTTATTTAAGGACTTTTAAATTAAAGAATAAATATCCTTTTAATAATATCCCTACTTTAATAATTCCAATTTCCATCATTCTTCCAAAATTTCAATTAATTAATTAATTAAAGTTTATTTTAATTATTTTTATTTTGAAATAGTTTAGTGAATTTCTACCCTCGATCATTTAAGTTTGATCATCAAAATCGAGTTTAAAATCAAATATTTTACCACTCCCCTTTTGATTAATCTGAAATTTTAATTAAAGTTTAAATTTTTTAGTTACCATTTGCCCTTGAAGATTAATAATTCTATAACTCACTAAATTAAGCTCAAATGAACTTAAAATTTTTATGTAACTTCACTTACATATCGATTAAAACTTTAGAGGAGAAAATGTGATTTTTATTATTTAATTTATTTATGTAATTATTTTTAATGGAAAATAGAGGTTTTAAGGAAAAATTCAATAACATGACCAAGGAAATGTTTCTGTCCTTAAAAAAATTATGGAATATTCATAATGACCAGAGGACCATTTGAACCAATTTTGATGATTTTTTTGAATATATTTTATTTATTAGAATTATTTTGAGTTTTTGGAGTATTAATTAATTTTAAAATAAAATTAAATTTGAAAAGTAGTTTTATATTTTCTTAAATCTCTCTTATAAAGTCAAAAATAAATTGCATATTTGTATCTTCATTTCTTTGATTTATGAATAACACAATGAAAAATTGAAAAATGACATAATATTAAAAATTATTAACCTTTAAAAATTGAATATCTTATCTGAGACTTAAAAAAAATATTTGGTTACATTCAAAATAATTAAAAGTTCAAAATCCTTGACATTTTAGTGATTTTTAATATTTTTATGATTTTTATTATTTTTAATTATTAAAAATGTTAAACAACGAAACAACAACGATAACAAAGCCTTAATCCTTAGGGTAAATTCGGCTACATGAATCATTTTCTCCATTTACCTTTATAAAGTGATAATTATTAAAAATATTAAAATAATGATAAAAATCAACCTTTTTAGAAAATTACAATTTTAATTTTTCAGTTCCTACGATATCGAGCTTGAAAATTTTTGTGAATTTTTGAAAAGTATTTTGTGAGTTATGAATTTTTTAAGTTTAATTTTACTCATGGGGCATAATCGGCCCATTTGGTGGATCAAATCGGAAATCAATTAGTTTAAAATTTTTATGTGAGACTCTCACGACCACAAGGACGATTGAAGAATTGTTCAGAATCGATTTGATGTATAGTTAACCACATTAACTATAGTTGATTTTGGGTGTTTAGACCGGTGGGTTATTCGAGTGAATTAACTCGAAATTATTTTCTGAGTTCCTCTGGTCATAAGAAACATCACCATATTTTCTTAAATTTATTTTTCAACATGCTAATTATTGGAATTAAAATACTCGAAAACGGTAACATACGGTGAAAAATCAATAACTTCTCGTAGGGATGGCCTCTGACCTTGGAAAATTCAGGCAATGTTCCCAATTTGAGGCTTTAAAAATATGGTCCCATCGTAATTAATTTCCTATATGCGTAAGGAGAATTGAAATAGTGCGAGTAAAATAAAATTATTAAAAATAAAATACTTGATGAAATGACCTGATTTCTTGTCCACATTATTCTCTGTTCATTGAGAAAGAGCGTATTTTTATTTTATTTTTATTCTTGTCCACATTATTCTACACAAAGTTATGAATTTATGAAGTTACGGATATTTAATAAATAAGAAAATACTGTTCCTGTAACCGCGCGGCGTCGCGTCGGCCGCCAGCGGATCCGAAGGCCACGCGGCGTCTCTTGGTTCGGCTGCCATGCGAGTCGGCTGCCACGGGGCCCATGGAGTTCCTACCTCTTGATCTCACCGGTCGACACCATCGGAGCCGTCCTCTCGATACACGCGTGATCCGACGGTTCCGTCATCGTCTACGGCGGGTGTGAACCCGTGGCCCGTCCACACTAAACCTAATATCTCACTCTATACTTAACGGATTTTTGTGTTCTTGTGCCTCTATGGATTCGTCTTGAAAGAGCAGACCACGTCTATACGGTGATCATGCATTGAAATTAAGGCATTTGAAATGGAGAATGTTCAGAAGCTCGGGGAAGAAGAGAAGGCTCATACCTTTGCTCAGAGAAGTGAAGCTTCGATGCGAGAGTTGTGTCATGTTCGGTGGGTCCAAGCAAGCTCCAGAGATGAAGTCCTTGGCCTAGTGAATTGCCTAGGTACAAAAGTGACCCTGACGTCACAAAGCTTGGAGGTTGGAGCAACTAGGTGGCACGGAGAGGGCTTTCCGCTGAGGAAATTCTCCCCCGCAATGCAGTGAAGGTGTAGGACCAATCAATTTGAAATTGGCTCAGCACGTTAAGTGTCCTATTTTCGGGTGGGTGGACTCTTAAATTGGTATGTTAATGGGATTAGAGCCCGAATGGACAACGGAGCTCGGTGCTTTCCCAAGTATGGAGAGTGGTGGGACAATTTTGGCGAGTTTCAGCGAGGTTTGTTTTAGCACCTCCTCCATGGCGAGAGAGGTGGGGTTTAAATGAAGTGTTTGGTGAGGCTCTCGGGGGAGGGGGTTAGGGGGGTTGGGATCGAGCCTTGCTACGAGTGAGGAGAAGAAAAGCCATGGTGGCCATTGGGCATGGTTCGGCTCGGCGGTGAGGAATTCCAAGCTTGGAGGCTCACATGATGCTCTCGGGTGTGGTGTTTTCCGGCGGCCCGGAGTGGCTGGCCGGCGAGGGCATACGTCACCCTGGGAGTCCAGAGTCCCGAGTGGGGTTTAGTGTAGGGAGTGCAAATGGCCATGTGTAAAGTGGTTGAATTAAATGGAATGGTGTAAGGGTGTATTTTAGCTAAGTTTGGTCGAATGTATGGATTGGGCTAAGTGCACCATCCCATGGCTAGTTTGGGCTGAGAAAGTGGTTTAGGTCAGCTTAATTGAGTGGGGGAAGGGTCACCATCAGTACGATTAAGTTTAAACGAGGTTTAGTGGAATCATGAAAGTGGCTAATCCACTTAAGGGAATATGGAAAGAGCCTCCTCCTCTTGCCATCTTGGGTATGGTGAAGTGTCCAAGGCTTTCATGGCTCCCATGTAGCTCATGCATGGCCTATAAAACCATTTGGCATGGGAAAAGTTAAGTCGACTTTCATGAGGAAGGATTTTGTGATTTTTGGCATTTTGTTGAGAGTTGTCGTAAAGTTTTTGATTTGGAATGAGTTTGATGATGAATTTGAAAGTTAGGGAAGGTTTTAATTGGAATGGATGATGAAGTGTAGTCATCATGTTGGCATTAGAGTCAAATTTGGGCCTTTGAAATTATTTTAGGAGTGGGCTTTTTAGGAAGGCTTAGAAAAAAAAGTGGAGCTTTAGGCTTGAAAATAAATTTATGGATGGGAATATTGTGAGAAGGATTGGGCGAACAAATGTTGGAGTTTATTTTAGGGATGTGCCATGATTGATTTGGAAGCAAGTTTGAGGTGATTTGGAATTGGATTGGTCCCCAATTTGGGTGTAAAATTAATGTTGGGAAATGTTTATGGGGATGTTACAAATAGGTTTAAACTTTGGTAGGGTTTTGATTTTGGGATTTGGGCGAATTTGGGTTAGGTTTGGTGTAGGCCACATTTTAGAAATTTTGGGTTTTGGGTTGAATTTAAGTAAGGTTTAGGTCCAAATTTTGGGCAAATCATGTTAGTGTTTTGTTTGTGGAGATGCTAGGAAGGTTTTTAGAAAGATATGGGTCAAATTGGGATTGAATTGGGTTGGTTTGAGGTAGGTTTAGGTCATGGGTCAAAGTGGGCCTTAAGCTTAAAAATGAAATTGGATTCAAATGTCAATCAAATTGGGCTTAAATTTGGTCTAGATTGATATTTGGGATATTGAATTGAATTTTAGAATTTAATTGGACCAAAATTGAGTCGATTTGGGTGATTTGGTTGTTTGCATTGGGTTCATTTGGGTTTAAAATGGGCTAAATTGGGGGTTTTGGTAAAGAAGTAGGGTAAATTGACAAAATTGGCCCATGTGTTAGTGGACAAAATGAAATTGGGAATATTTGGGATTTTCTGGAATTTTGGGGGGAATTTTTGGAATTTATAAAAGTTTGGCCCCGAATGTGTATTTTTAGTGTATTTGGAGTGTATTTTTGAAAATTTTGGTATATTTGGCTATGGATGATCAATTTGAGTGATGTGGCAATGTTTGGGATTGGTTTTAAGGAATTTTGGGTAATTTGCAGATTTTGGAAAATTTGGGCAATTTGAGGCTTTTGGTAGATTTGATGGGTGTAGGGTCCACAGCGGGTGGTGAAATTTTGGAAGAGTGAAGGTTGATCGAATGTGAGTGAAATGGAATCACTTTGATTGAGCCATGAAACCATATTAAGCCCATATGAGCCGTGAGAGGACTCATTGGAGGCATTCAACATGTTGTTCATAACCATAAAGCAGGGGCTTAGGGGTTAAGATCCCCATGCATATGGTACCTACATGAGTCAAGGAGTCAAGTTGGGTATAGGTGTGGTTTTAGGATTTGGATTAAAGCATGATGAGGACATTTTCTTAATAGTTCTTTAAATCTTTCTCATGTTTCATAAATTGTCTCTCCATCAAATTGCATAAATGAAGTAATATCATTTCTTAATTTAGTAGTTTTAGAAGGAGGAAAATATTTAGCAAGGAATTTTTGTGTCATATCTGCCCAAGTTTTAATAGAACTAGTTGCTAATGAGTCTAGCCACATCTTTGCTTTAACTTTTAAGGAAAAAGGAAAGAGTCTAATCCTAATAACAACATCAGAAACATTATTATATTTAAAGGTATCACAAAGTACTAAGAAACTAGCAAGATGTAAGTTTGGATCCTCATTTGGAGTTCTTCCAAATTGATTATTTTGAACCATTTCAATAATAGAAGGTTTAAGCTCAAAAGAATTAACATCTACAACAGACATTTGAATACTATTATGAAGTGCATCAGCTGTAGGGTTTGCATAATCCCTTAATGGTTTATAAACATTTTGTTCATTAATTTCTATTGGATTTTCATTATTGTTATTTAAGTTTGTCATTTCTTGATATTTTTGAATTTTTTTTCCTTTTCTAATTCTTTTAACAGTTCTTTCTAATTCATAATCAAAAGACAATAATCCTTCAGATCCAGAACTACGCATAAAAAAAATTAAATAAAAGGACTTGAAAATAAAATAAATAAAATAAAATCTTTTGGTTATTATTTTGTGTTTTTTTTGTATTTTTAAAGAAATAAAAGTGTATATAAAATATTTTTAATTTGGAAAATCTAAAAATTATCTTTCACTTCCCCGACAATGACACCAAAAACTTGATATTGGATCAATGTGATATGACCTCGACCTGTAACTATGCCTACAATTTTATCCTTTAATTTATATTTCAAAGGGAAGTATGTAAAAAATATTTTGCACACCAGAGGTACTATGCAAGTATACGTATCGTATCCAGTAATACAGGGCTCTATTGTAATCTTGGTTATCGATCCCACAGGGAATTCTAATTCAAGAAATTAGTAGATTTTGAAATTAAAAGTAATTATAATTTTTATTTCTTTTCAAAAATCAAATTTTAAGTTTTATGAAATTTTTACTAGATGCAAGTAAAGTAGCAGTAAAGTAAAGGTTGATGTAAGTATAAATAAAACAACTTTCTCCTTTTCAACTAATCCAAGATTTTCAAAAAAAAAAACTATCATTTGTGGAGAACTTGAAATTATGGTATAGCGCCAAATAGAAACAATCCTATTCTTTACATTCACTCGATAGTATAAAGAACATTGGCTAATCTATATATTTGTTCAAGATGTATTATTAGTAGAATAGGTTAATCTAGACTCACACTTCTAGATGTCTAATGGTGGCTATGGTTGGCCCTACTAGTGACCCGTTCCCTTTCTATAAACCAAATTATTAGAATTTAGTTTTTCACTCTAAAAACTAATTTATTCTATGCCCAATAAATAATATTTTCTTATTTATTTGCACTTCACCCTGAATAATCCGCACATGGCCTTCGATTACCCAAGGATTCATGTGATATCTACTAGTTAAAAACTCATCTCTGGATAGGTCTCAGAAATCTTCAACAGATTTTAACAGTTCAAATGGCCAGTTCAAAAGTTAATTAAGATCAAGTATGAATATCATCGCTATTATTTTTAAAATTAATTTTAAGTTCTCCTACGAAATCTAATTATCTTTCATAGTTGAAAGGAGAAAGAAAAGAAACTACTTAGAACACATTAAATTCACACAACAAAACATATTTATAAACTTTGAACAAAGTTATAAATACTTATCCGGAATGTTCCTTCAAGTGATCCTTTGACTCCTACTGACTCCAATGCAAAGCACAAGACTTCAACAACACCAACTCTTAAAAACTCTCACGTACTATTCTAGGAATTGAGTAGTAACACTCAAAATAACTAAAATAAACTCACTAAATACTTAAGAAGAATATATGCTGGCTCTCTAAAACTTTCTCCAGATGTTGGAGAACTAAAGGAGGGACCGGTTTTCTGTAGAAATGTCTCCTATTTATAGAGCTTCAAAAATGACCAGGGGTTGCTTAAGGCACCTCTTCAAAATTCATCCAAATTCAATGAAACTTCTAGAAAGTAATCATGACACTTAGGCACCGGGATCTAGCACCTAGGCGCCAGACTCCGTGACCAGGTCTTCGCACCCCTTCACTTTGGATCGCACCTTCTCGCGATTAAAACCTTTTTCCTGTGTCCAAATGCATTGTATCACATGTCCTATGTGTCAGGAGTAACTTCCAGTCTTCTAGAAGGTCTGATAACCGCTTAACACGGTCAAAATAACTGCCCAAAGTTATCAAATATCTTAACTGCTTCAGTATCGAACTGGCACCTAGGCACCGGATTCTGGCGCCTAGGTGCCAGACCTATAATTTTGGCAACTTTGCTTTTTAGCTCCATTTTTGCTCATTTTTGCTCATTTTTTCTTCTTGAACTCTTTTTTTCATCACCTATATCCAAAAACATAAAAATACATTTCATTAAAGCATAATATCCTTAAAAACTGAATCATAAATAAGGCATAAAAAATAGGTACTTTTTAATTGGATCAATAAGCTGGCTAGCTTTTTAGTTCTTGTGTTTGTAAAACAATTGATTTACAGCTGTTTCTAGATAAATGACCATTCTGTACTTGATTTGGAAAAATGACTATTCTACCAAGAAAGTTCCATAGTGGTGAAGCACAAATCAAAGCTAATGACAGAATTAACAAGGTAATAAAATTATGTGTGTATTTTATACTCCTTATTCTACATATTAAACCACTTTCATTTTAAAAATACTTTTTAAAACAATGAATTTTCATGCCTCACGTGTTAACCCCCAGAGACCAGTAGCCCTTCATCCGAAAGTTATGCTACCTTCTTGTTGATTGTTGCAAATGGATGGGAAATACTTGAAGTGACATTTTTTCTTATCCTCTTCTTCATGTACCCATGTACTTTATGAGGAAATTGGCTTTTCAAAGCACATGCACTTTGTAATCCAGTTTTTGGAGCAATAAAGAATGTGCATTTTTACAATCTCTTCATTATGTGAACTGCTTACGGTGATCACTTTGCGCCTGTCAAAAGATCACTCATAGTTCACTACTATTTCATGCAGGAGAAACCCTATATTTCTCTTAGTTTTATTGTCGGTTCGCATTTCGGGCAAAGTGGAAGTCTTACAAGCGGCTTATACCTGGTGCTGCTGATCCCCAATAGATATAAGTGCAACGGATGCCAGAAACTTGGTTCCGCTGGATAAATGTTCTAATGATTTAAGATATAAAAATAATGATTTTATAATATGAGATAATACGCAAGTATACATATCATTTATCAAGTAATATAGGACTTTCTGATTAAGCCCCGAGATATTGAACCCATAGGGAAAATGTGAAATCTTTAAAGGAATCAAAGAAATTATCTTTTTATTTTCTTTAATTGTTTTCGAAAATGTATATCTTGATTTTGAAAAGTTTTGAAGGTTGATATATCTTTTTTTTTAAATTTTCTTAATACAATTCAAAGCAAGAAATTAAAATTACAATAACTAATAACATTGGATGTAAAATACTACTAACTAGAATATCTTTTTCTTTCCTTTCATGAAGTAGTAATAATTCTTAAAGTATTGTTGTGGAAGTATTCAAATTTTTGTTGTGACAGATATAAGCAAATGTGTTCTTTACCCTTACTTGGTTCTATAAAGAACGTAGGTTAATTTAAAATTTATATTATTTTGAACATTGTTAGGCAGGGAAGATACCAGTCTCTCACTCTAGAGTTCCCTCGATTCCCACAACCTGGGGGCTAACTTCTCATAACAAAACTCAAAACTTCAAACCAAATTAGGGGGTTTTAGCCTGTCACTCTAAAATCCTCTAATTTTACTCCCTTTTATAAAAATATCTTCTAATATTACATTCAATTATATGGACTACAGTTCTCACCCATATAATTTCATGTGATTCTTACTAAATTTTATGAGACAATACCGCATTGGATCTTACGTAATCTCAAGAAATTTTATAACTTAACAGGCCAAATTAAGAAGTAAACAAAGTTTTTAGAATCAATCTTCACAAATTCTTCCAACTTTTAAACACTTACACTTTCCACAACAATTCTCTTTAAATTAATTACTTCTCTATTTAAGAAAGAAAAAGATAAAGTAAACTACTCATAATGCATTGAGAAAATATAAAAACACGTTGATTTGAAATTAAAAACAACGATAAGAAAAATAATAAACGAAAATAAGTATTAATAAACTAAATAAAAATAAACACATATCTGAAAATCCTCTCCACAAGACTAAGGAAGTTCCTCTGAAACTTTGACTCTTCGCTAAACTACTTCTCAGAGCAATTCTCCCAACTCCACAAACTCAGAATACAGACTTCAGACTTCAATAAAAACAAATCTAAAAGAAAGAAAAGAAGTGGGAAGAAGAATACTTCACTCCGACCCTTTTCTCCTTTCTACTCTCTACTCCTACTCTAAATAAAAACTTTTAAAATGCAGTGGAAGAACAATGGAAGTACTCTTCAAAATGCAGTGGAAGAGTCTCTCAAATTGCCTCCTCTAAATCTTTCCTAAGACTCTCTTTAAATAGTAAACCAAAAGGTGCCTTGGTGTCTCTTCAAAATGTGTCAATATTCGATGTATCTACCAAGGAACACACCTCTTCATTCAAACTTCCCGCCTAAAGGAAGTTATGGACGTGACCACCAAGAGTTGCATCCCATCCCCTTTGAAATTGGCGCCAAATCCATTTGAATCTCAATTTTTAACTGTGGCGGCTAAGCACCGGCGTAGGGGTGCTTAGTCGCCAGTGACAAATTTTTTATTTTTCATTTTTTGTTCCAAATTTGATCTAATTTTTCTCCTTTCATCATGACCATTGACCCACAAATTTATATTATGATATTTTAATTTGAATGCAATGAAGCCAAAAACTTGACCCCGCTATATTATATGTATAGAATTGTTTATGTTGTGGATGCTACGCAAGTATACGTATCGTATCAAGTAATACTGGGCTCTAGTGGAGTCCTGGTTATCGATCCCACAGGGAAAGAGAAAATTAAATAATCGACTAATTTTAAAATAATAATGATAATAATAATTTTAAAATAGTATACGAAAATTTGGAATTCGAATTTAAGCGCAATAAAGTAAACTAAGTATTCTAATCGAGTAACTTAACTAAGTAGAAAATTAATACTAATTGCAAGGGCAGGAAATAAAACTAATTGCTAAATAAGTCTTAACTATTCAGAAAAAGTATCTTTCCCCTTGTTTAGAAATTTAAATGATTGATGAATTTAAATAGATAATGTTAAGGTATTGTGACGAATAGGAGCATTCCTATTCTTTACCCTTTGGTCCAGTGTAAAGAATATTGACTAATCCTATGTTTGATTACCGAATCCGCGGCTAGGCCGGGAGGATACCGAGTGCCACTTCGCAGCTCCCACGTTCCCTCGCCCGAGGGCTAACATCTACACTTCAGCTCTCAAAAATAGGACCAAATTGAATATTTTAGTCCGTCACACTAAAATGCTCAATTCTACGCCCGATGATATTATTTCCCTATTTATTTGCACCCTCCTTCCAAGGCTTTTGAATTCCTCGAATATCGGATGTAATTTTTACTATAGTTGATAATCAACATATTTTAACAAATCAAATGGCCGAGTTGAAAAGTAAATTAAGTTTTAAGTAAAAATTATCACAATTTATTAATATATAAAAGTATCTTTATTTTAATTTCATCAAGTCACTTAATTTCATAAACGGGGAGAAAGACTAAATAAACTACTCGGAATGCATGGAAACTAAACTAAGCATGGATTTCATTTAAAGTTAAAAACAATAAATACAAATACTTATCTTAATTTATCCCCAAGCAGACTCCTCGCAGTTCCTTTGACTCTTCCTTCCAGTACAGCAAAACTCACTAAAAACTCACTAACTCACTAAATACTCACTAAATACTCAAAATAACTCCACTCTAAAGACACTTGAACACCAAATAACACAAAGACTGCACACAAATTAACACACAAAAGACTTAATTTCTGCTTCTATATATAGAAGTGAGCAAAGGACCAAGAGGTGTGTAAGCATCCCTTCAAAAAGTGTCCAGGTTCAATGTATCTGCACCATTTGAACTAGCTCGCCGTCGGCGACGAACTACCTCGCTGTCGGTGAGGCTTCTAGAAGATCTTCAACCACTCTAGCTCACTGTCAGCGGGCTCGGGCTCGCTGTCAGCGAGACAGTTATAAATTCTTCAGAATTTTCTTCTCGTAACCTCGCCGTCGGCGGGCTCGATCTCGCCGTCGGCGACTCAACACAAATTGCATGATTTTGCTCCAAATTCGCTCCTTTTTATGATTTTTGCTTTTATCACCTAAATTCTTCATTCCCGCAATAAAATAAATAAAATACCCTTCTTTAAAATGCAATTTCATCAAAAATAAGTATGAATTTCTTAATAAAATTTTCAGCGATCAAAATCCCCCAAACTTACTTATTACTTGTCCTCAAGTAATTTTAGTACTACTTAAAAATAATGAGTTTTATAATAAGATTTTTCAATTTAAATAACTATGAATTAGATTAATTAATATTATAATAAAGTTAAACAAAAATAATTCATGTAATTTAATTAATCTTATAGAAATAAATTATTTAGTCATCGTGTCTAAGATTTCTAGCTTACTATTCATTTCGGGAATGACTATATTTAAAAGAATAACTACTTAAGATATTCATATGATAAGAAATTCAAGAAAATACTATTAGGTAAAATTCTAATCCATAAACATAAGTTTGGAAATATCTAAGTTTTTCCCTTTAGGTTAAATCAAATGAAGCCAATTTTTTATAAGGCCTCTCCTCAAGCTTCTCCTCATTTTTCTTTTTTTCTTTTTCTTTTTCTTTTTCTTTTTTTTTCCTTTTTTCTAATGAGGATTACTGTATCTGGAGAGCCTGTTAATAATTTTGAACTTCATTTTCATCTTCCTAAATTTGAAACTTAGGAATATTTCTTAGCTTATATATACTTCATAGTTTTTACTTCATTGATTTTCAATCTTTTCTTTTTCACTTGAATACTTAAGAATTTTAATTTTAGAATATAGTTTTCCTTACTAAAAATAGTTTACTATATTCTTATTCCCTTTAACCAAATATTTTATTCTATTTAATTAATTAAAGTACTAAAAATATTTCATTTAACCTTTTATAATAATTAAATAAAATAATTCATATTAAATCAAATTGAAAAATTTGCTATAAAAATCATTTTAAAATAATTTGAAAATAAAAATTGAGAACAAGTTAATAACTAAATTTGTATTTTACTCTCCCCCCAAACTTAAATTTTTATATCTATTCTAAATAATGAATAAGAAGGAAAGTAAATAAATCATACCTTTGAAGTTTAGGTATTTCTTTTTTCTTTGAAATTTTTGCAGGCTTTTTCATTTTTCGTTGAACCTGTACTGTTAGTATTCTCCATATATATATAACAATTTAAAGAAAATGCAGGGATAAAATCTAAGATAAGTATTAAACACAACAATTAAAATAACTCTACACTACACATATGAATTACTAACATATTAAAAACAATTGAACTAACAGATTAACAATTTTAAAAGTTTAAAATAATACAACATAAAATAAAAACATATTAAAGAAAACTAACATCCTAATTAACATAAAAATAAATGCAATTAACTAACACAAAAAACAAAAACTAACTACTATAACAATCCAAGCAGATTAATCTAATTAACATCCAATGTCTCAAAATAAAGTATTGAATATTACAAACATATACAATCCTCAAAATAACTTACATCAAACAAATAAAATACATAAAGTCCTAATCTTCAGCATCAAAGTCCCAAACTATATCATCCCCTCCTTAATCTGTAGGCTGCTAAGAAGACTGAGCAGGGTGATACTGAGTGTACCTGGTGCATTCTGGAAAGACTAAATCTAAATCTCCACTCCTATAACGACGTTCAGCTTCATAATATGCAATCTCGTATTCTGAATGTCGCTGGAGGTATTCACTATCATAATAATGTCTCCTCTCCAGATTATCAATCCTTTGATCAAAATGATCAAACCATCTCCCCATGGTCTCTCCAAACTGCTCAAAACTCCTCCTATGCGAGTCAATGCATTCATCGGATCTTGTAAGGTAGGGGTGGTAGGCTCGAGAGGTCCATAGCTAGTAGAGGGTATATCTCTACACGATCGAGTAAAATAACTTCTTACTCCTCGCTCTCCACCCTTCATGGGACTCATACTTCTTAATGTTAGCAGTCGTAAGTGGTTTCATTGGTTCCACCCATTCTTTATCATCTCTAGCCTCAACTCCAGAGAGTTGGCAGAGTGCAAAAATCAATCCAGGGTGGCCCAATCCAGCTCCATTCTCATTTCGAGGAGTGGCCAGGATATTCTGATAAATAACTCACTCGATGTTGATGCTTCTGTTATTCTGAATGCAGAAATTCAGAATTGCTCTATCTCGTGTTACCTCACTATGGTGATATGTGGGTAACGAGTAGAATAAATAAAGTAATGCCGGGCTTTTGAGATCGCATTTCATTTGGAAAGAGGAAAATTCACTCTTTCCTGCTCGCTTCATTTTCCATACTCGGTCCCATCAGTGAGAAAGTTAATGACTTCCTCCAGTGGTCCTTCCATCGTTCCAAAAGTTTCATACTCGCTAAAGTGCGAGTCATGAACTTCATAGAATGCGTTAATTCTAGCAACATTAAAATCTACAAAAAACCCTCGTACCTTTACGAGTGCATCTTCGATGCGATCAAATTGGCATAAAATTCTTTCACCACTTCTACAGCTGCTCTATACTGAACATAACAAAAATTTTCCCAACCTCGTTCCTTTATAATCCGCTCTACTTCTCCTCCCGGATTTTTGAATACCCGATCCGCAATGCACTTTCTTCCTTGTATATTTTCAAAATATTTTGCTTGTGCTCGTGCATTAATGAATCGGTTTTCGTCGAACTCTACTCGACGTTTCTGTCGTGGAGCCATTTGATCAATCTGTGAAAATTATGAAAATTTTCACTAAACTTAAAAATAATCCTAAGAATGCTTCCTACAACATTTGTAAGCAATTTAAATCAAATTCTATAGATTTCCACCGAATATTTCTTCCACATTTTGATTTTTCCCAAAATTTGCAATGTGGTGAAAATACATGGTGAAAATCAAAAATTTTTGCATAGGAGTGAAGCTCTTACCAAGAGAAGATGAAATCCGGTGTTTTTGAGTGATGAAATCACTTCAAATCCAAGATCTCTCAAGCCCTAGGTCGGTTTTTGCGAAAATTGGAGGTTGGGGATGATGAATAGTGTTTTTGACCGGTCAAATATATGTTTATTTCCTACCTCGCTGTCAGCGAGATTTATCTCTCCGTCGGCGAGCTAATATTTTTCAGAACCAAAAACTTTCGGAAAAAATCCGCTGTCGGCGAGATTTTCTTCGCTGTCAGTGAGATCGATCTCGCTGTCGGCGGGATTTTTCTCGCCGTCGGTGAGATTCCAAAAAATTTTAAATTTCTGAAATTCGTCAGTCATTTTCGTCCTTGATTTGTCTTATATTATATTTCCGATCACATCATTTATTAATTTAATATGAAGATTAGCTACTTATACACAAACAAATTCACACAACACAACAAATTAAATTTAATATTGAAATCCATGGGACATACAAACTAACATAATTTTTTGACTCTATGATCAAACTTCAAACTTCAATCTTTACTACTAATCAGCATCACAAACCAAACCACGACACACTAAATGCTGATACAAAACTATGACGCATATCTCAATTAAGTTTGAGATATTCAAATCATCACTCCACACATAATAAAAGTCTAAATCAAATCAAATAACATAAACACAAACATACTATGTAAATCTTTACTACTACTCTTCAATGTCAGAAACTTCATCTTCTCTGATATTTTCGATATGACGATGATGCACAAATAAGTTATAGAAAGTCCTGAAGGGAAATTCCGAAGCAGATTCTTCAGTGATCCGACCCTTCTGTCTCAGTAAATGAAGAAAGCTAGCTTCCAAGTGTCCGAGAATGATCGAAGTGTTCCTTCATCCTCCGATCGATGTGATCGAATAAATCGGATATATAATCGATTAAATCTCTCACATTACGTAGTTCTTTCTCCATTCCATTAATTTTCTTCATAAGTAACTCCATTTTATACGAAATAGGCCTTGCTATAGGATGATTACGTGAAGCTCTATCGAGAGATGAATGTAATGTCTTCATTATTGTCCAAAGTAGGGAACATATACGTAGGATCAAGCGGCTTCCAAGGTAACGGAACCTTTTCCCAAGCTTCATAAGAAACACAGTATCGACGCATAATGCAAAAATAGTAGATGGGTGTCCTAGTCCAGTGAGCCGACCCATGCACAATTAAACCCGATGCGGACTTAACAATTATTGATCCCACATCGATAGGCAATCCAATTTGAATACAATAATTCAATATAGCGCATTCTTTCGAAACCTTGTTTACCCTCATAGTAGGTAACAATTTAGATGAGATGAAAAAGTGCCAGTGCTTTGAGACAGGATTCAAAAGTGATGCAGAGAAACTAACATACCCGTCTTCATGAATTTCTCAATCTTCCATTTCATCAGTCAGATATCGAAATATCTCATTCATATTATACCGAGAAGGCACAAAATTTTAATAGTGACATACCGGGGTGTTTTCTATAGAGAATAACTCATTTACTCTTGATGGAGTAAATGTCACCCATCTTCCTCGGACGTAGATATTCCCATTGTTGATCGCATGTAAGTTAGAGTAGAACTCTTTCACAGTTGGAATAACAACAGCAGACGTAGTGTAACAGAATACCTCCCAGTGCCGCTGTGCGATCATTTCTTCTATCTTCGTAGTGGAATTCTCTAATCCTTGATTGACAAATCTTTGTTCCTTGATAACTCTTTTCTTTACCAGAACCTTGTTGAAGATCCGCTGCGCTTCCGCACTCACAAATTTTATCCGGTTAAACACTCCAGATTTAGAAGAATCTAAGAATTTGGAGGCCATTATGGTGAATGGAATGAATTCTATTGAAGAAGGCAGACTTAGAATGGTTTAAGAATGGTTTTTCACTAAGGATTTGGTGTTAAAACCGTCCAATTTGGCTTTTAAAGTATATATAACTCATTTTTATAACTTCCTCGCTGTCGGCGGGAGGTTTCTCGCCGCCGGCGACTTAGTTATAAAAACTGTCTTTTAGTTTCTCGCTGTCGGCATGCTCGTTTCTCGCTGTCAGCGAGCTTATAAATAAACTGAATTAGGCGCGAACCTCGCTGTCGGCGAGTATCGACCTCGCAGTCGGCGAGATTTCAAAATAATGTCCAATTTCTCTCTAAATCGAATAATTTCTTTTCTCATCATAATGGTTCAAATATGTGACGATTCTTAATAAAAATATAGTAGTAAAGTTTCAATAATATAAACTAATTATTAAAATACAATAAAAATATATAACTAATATGGGTTGCCTCCCATAAAGTGCTTAGTTTAACGTCGTCAGCCTGACCTAATTTCAATTATTAATCATGTTGACTAAGCATTAAAACCTCTTTATAGTTAGGTCTTATACCTTCGAAATATGGTTTTAATCTATGTCCATTAACTTTAAATTTATGTCCAGTTTTTGGATCTTCAATTTCTATAGTTCCGTATGAAAATATTTGAGTTATGGTGAAAGGTCCTAACCATCGAGACTTCAATTTTCCAGGAAATAATTTCAATCTAGTATTGTATAACAAAACTTTCTGTTCTGGTTCAAAATTTCTCTGATTAATCTTCCGATCATGCCATAATTTCATCTTTTCTTTATAAATCTGATCATTATCATATGATTCATTTCTTAATTCTTCCAATTCATTTAATTGCAACAATCTCTTCTCACCAGCTTCCTTCATATTATAATTAAATTCTTTAATCGCCCAATATGCTTTATGTTCTAATTTAACTGGTAAGTGGCATGTTTTTCCATATATAAGCTCGTAAGGAGTCATTCCAATCGGAGTTTTATAAGCGATCCTATAAGCCCATAATGCAGTGTTTAATCTAATAGACCAATCTAACCTATTTGGGTTTACAGATTTTTCTAAAATACGTTTAATCTCACGATTTGATACTTCAGCTAATCTGCTAGTCTGTGGATGATAAGCAGTGGATATCTTATGAGTAATAATGTATTTTTCTACTAGTTTGTGAATGTATTTATTTCTAAAATGAGTTCCTCCGTCAGTGATAATCACTCTCGGCATTCCAAATCTAGTAAAAATATTTTTCATCAAAAATTTTGAAACACTCTTAGCATCACACCTAGCTAAAGCTTGTGCCTCGATCCATTTGGAAACATAATCAACGATCTACTAATATATATGAGTTTCCAAACGAAGGAATAAAAGGTCCCATAAAATCTAATCCCCAAACATCAAAAATTTCAACTTCTAATATAAAATTTAGAGGCATTTCGTTTCTTCTAGATACATTTCCTACTTGTTGACCTCATTTTTGATGAGGTCTTCCTTTCTTCTTTTTAGTGCTCAGGATCTAGCCTTAGGCTTTTCCTTTGACTATCTTAGAGGACTAGAATTGGGACCCGCCTTTTAGAAATTCAAACCACTTCTAAACTCCCCGCAAACTCCACAAACTTGACTATAGACCCCTAATCACCTAGAGGGTTGAAATCAAATGTAGAAGTTTAAAGGATGAGTTCCTATAGGACTCTTTGGCCTTAGGATCGCCTACTGGTGGCTTGGTGCCGTGAAGGGGCTGACTTACACATACACTTACATACACACTACACTTACACACTACATTTCCACACACTTCCTAAAACCACACCCATACCCAACTTGACCTCCTGACTCATATAGGTGATCCACATGGATGGTCCTTAACCCACTAAGCCCTTGGCTAAGAGGGTTAGGAACAACATAGTGAATGCCTCAAATGAGTCCTTTCATGGCTCATATGGGCTTGAAATGGCTTCATGGCTCAACCAAAATGATTTCTTCCCACTTGAATTCACCCAATCTTCAATTTCCCAAATTTTCAATTTTTTGACCCCCGGGACCATACACCTACTAAACCTACCCAAAACCCTTGAAATTACCCAAATTTTTGCAAAATTTCCAAATTACCTAAAATTTTCCAAAATCAATCCCAAACACCTCCACATCACTCAAATTGATCATCCATACCCAAAAATACCAAAAATTCCAAGAAAACCTCCCAATACCCTCCAAATACCCAAAATACCCTTCTTGGCCTAAAAATCCAAAAAATTCAGAAAATTCCCAAAAAATTCCAGAAAATCCCAAATATTCCCAATTTCATTTTGTCCAACTACACCATGGGCCAATTTTGTCAATTTACCCTACTTTTGTCAAAACCCCCAAATTGACCCATTTTAACCCAAAGTGGACCCAATGTCAAACCAAACCTACCCAATTGACCCCAATTTTGGTCCAATTCAATTCTAAACTTCAATTCAACATTCCCAATACCAATTTAGACCAAATCCAAGTCCAATTTGATTGACATTTGGATCCAATTTCACTTTGGGCCTTAAAGCCCAAATTTGGACCCATGACCCAAACTTAGCCCAAACTAACCCAATTCAACTCCAATTAACCCCAAATCTTTTCTAAACCTTCCTTAACATCCTCATAAACAAAACACTAACATGATTTGCCCAAGATTTTGACCCAAACCCCACTCAAATTCAACCCAAAATCAAAAAGCCCAATTTTGACCTAAACCCAAATCTAACCCAAATAGGCCCAAACCTCAAAATTAAAACCCAACCAAAGCCAAAACCTCTTTGAAACACTCCCATAAACATTTCTTAATATTTATTTTACATCAATTTCAACCCTAGCCCAACATTGGCCCAAGTTAGCCCAATTTGACCTACATTGGCCCATTTACCAAATAAACCCAAATTCAACCCAATTCAAACCCAAACCACCTTAAATCTATTTCAAATTATTCATGAAACATCCCTAAACCAAAACCAACAATTATTTGGCCCAACCTTTTACAAAAATTTTCATCCATGAACACATCCTTAAACTTAAAAGCCCACTTCCCTTAAACCTTTCTAAAAGCCCATTTCCTTCAAAATTCAAAAGCCCAAATCTACCCTAAAGCCCACATGACATCTCCATTTGTCATCCATTTAATTAAATCCATTACCTAAGTCCTAAAGTCACCATCAAATTATTCCAAATCAAGTTTCATACAAATTTCCATCAAAACATCCAAAATTCTTAAAACCCTTTTCATGAAACAAATCAACCTTTTCCCAAGCCAAATGAAGCCATGAACAAGCCATTCTCAAGCCACATGAAACCATGAGGGCTTTGACTTGTCATTAGTCCATTTATGGCAAGAAGAGGGGGTCTTTCTTAAACCTCCTTTAACCTTTTTTACCTTAATCATGTCACACACTAAACCATGTTTAGCCACCTCATCATGGATGGAGACTTCACCACTCCTTCTAAGCCGACCTAAATGATTCCCTCGGCTCAAAATCGAGCTTGGAAGGGTGCACCAAGCCCAAAATGGTGGGTTGACCCAAACCAAGCCAAAGTGAGCCTTCTCCCATTCCATTTAAATCAAACTCCTTTACACATGTCAAACCTCGATTGCTACACTAAACCCCAGCCCTGACCCACCTGACCAAGATGGTGACCATTGCACAGCCGGCCGGCCACCAGGCCGCCGGAAAACACCATGGCCGAGAGCTCACATGTGAGCCAACATTGAAATTCTCACTTGCTGAGCTGCCCCATGCCCAGTGGTCACCATGGCTGATCTTCTCCTCACCAGAGCAGCTGATCCCAAGCCCTAACTCCCTCTGAGAGGCCTTCCACCCTCTCCTATTTAAACTCCACCCCTCTCGGCCATGAGTGGGGCTGAAACAAAACCTTAAGGAAACTCTGCCAAAATCACTCCGGATCACTCTCTACACATAGAGCACCCGATCCCCACTGAATTCCGGCCCCAATTCCTTCTAGGCGAGCCCGATTTTGAGCTCGAACTTTAGCCCAAAACCAGGACACTTCTCCACAGTGAGCCAATTCCCAAATTGATTGTCTCTACACCTTCACCAGACCAAGGGAAGGTGTCCACCACCAAAAGCCCCATCTCCAGGCCACCCAGTTGCTCCAGCCTCCAAGCTTTGTGATCGGGCTTGGTCGAAATCATATCCAGACAATTCACCGAGACCGGGAGACTTCATCCGGAGCTTGCGGGACCCGATCGAAGGTGCAACAACTCTCGGATTGAAGCCACACTTCTACGAGCCAAGGTATGAGCTAACTCTTCATCCCGAGCTTACGGAGATTCTTCATTTCGAATGCCTTAGTTTCAATGCATGTTAGCCATATAGATGTGTTCGTCTCTTCAAGACGAATCCATAGAAGCATAAGAACATGAAAATCCATTGAGAATCGAGTGAGATCTTAGGGATTTAGTGTGGACGGCTCTCGGGTGAGAACACTTGGGGACGATGAACGGATGCCGTCCATTCGATACACGCGCGCACGGACGGCCGAGATTGCGTCGGACCGAGGAGACGGTACGAGAACCGCGGGGCCCGGGCTGCCGACTCGGGTGGCGGCGTCGAATGGGAGCGCGACGCGTGTGCGTTCGGAGGCTGCCGAGGTTTCGGCTGGCGCCGCGTGGATAAATAGATAATTAGGGTATTTTCTTATTTATTTAATTCCCTAAACTTCAAAAATCCATATATTTGTGTAGAAAAATCACAAAAATAAAATAAAAATACCCTCTTGCTCGATGAACGAGAGGAGAATAATGTGGAAAAGAAATCATTTAATTTCATTAAGTATTTTATTTTTTATGATTTATTTACTCTCTGCATACATTTAATTCTCCATGCATGTATACAATTCACCATGGCATGAGACCATAGGACTTTTGAAGCCTACGAACTTGGGAACATTCCCTGAATTTTCCAAGGTCGAAGGCCATCTCTACGTTAAAAGTTATTTATTTTTCAAATGCATGTTGCTTGTTTTGAGTATTTTAATTCCAAAAATTAGCATGTTGTGAAATAAATTCTAGAAATATTTGGTGATGTTCCTTATGACCAGAGAACTCTAGGAAAAATAGGACTTGAGTTAATTCACTCGGATTAACCCTAATTGGCTTAAACACCCAAAATAGGTCTTTAATTAATTAGAGTTAACCAGGCATCAAATTGACTTGAAATCAATTCTCCACTGACCTTTAGGATCAGAGGAATCCACCATAAAAATTTGAGGTCAATTGGACTTGGTTAACCCCACTAATTGGGTTAATTAAGCCACTTAGCCATTTTAAACTTTAAAAATTCATAACTTTTAAAATACTTTTTAAAAATTCACCAAATTAGTTTTGGAGCCTCTCTGATATCAGGGGAACCTAAGAAAATTAAAATTTCAATTTTCTAAAAAAGTTGATTTTTAATAATATTTTAATATTTTTAATAATTAAAAAATAATAAAAATCACAAAAATAATAAAATTCACCAAAATGTCACATTTTGAATTTTAATCACTTAGGAACAAATCCCACATTTTTCCTAGGTCTATTTAGTGAGATATTGAATTTTAAAGCCCTAAGGTAATTTTAAAAATTAAAAAATGTATTTTCTAGCATTTTCACTAAAATAATTATAATAAATCATAGAAAAATCAGAAAATTGCAAAATTTGATTCTCTGGTTTCCTTGATATCAGAGAGATTTTTGAAAAATATAAAATCCATTTTTCAACATTTATTTTATTTTTAAATTAATTAACACTCCAAAACTTAAAATAATTATAATAAAAATAATATAATTCAAAAAATCACCAAAATTGGTCCAAGTGCTTCTCTGGTCATTAGAAATGTCCCCTAATTTTCTTAAGGACAGAAACTTTCCCTTGGTCATGTTATCAAATTTTCCTTGAAAATCTCTATTTTCCACCAAAAATAATTATATAAATAAATTAAATACAGAAAAATCACATTTTCTCCTCTCATGTCTTTATTGACATATGAGTGAAGTCACATAAAAATTTCAAGTTCATTTGAATTCAATTTAGTGAGTTATGAAATTATTAAGCTTAAAGGGTAAAATGGTAATTAAAATCTTTAATCCTTAATTAAAACTTTAGGCTTAATAAAAATTTAACAAGTAAAATATTTGATCCTAATCTGATTTGGATGATTGAAATTTAAATAATTAAAGGGTAGAAACCCATTAAACAATTTCAAAATGATTAAACTTTAATTAAATAATGGATTAAATTTGGAAGAATAATAAAATTGGAATCATTAAAATAAGGGATATTATTAGGAAGAGATTTATTCTTTAATTTAAAAAATCCCTAAATTAATCATCTCATTAATATTCAACTCTTAATTAAAATGATAATTCAAATTTAAAATATTAAAAGACTTAATTAAATTATTAAACTCTTTTGAAATTTCAATTAAAATTAAAAATAAAGTAAATTAAAGATAAATTAAATTAAGATTAAATTAAATTTAATAATTAAATTAAATTAAATTAAACAATTAAATTAAATTAAATTAAACAATTAAATTAAATTAAATTAAATAATTAAAATTAAATTAAATTAAATAATTAAATTAAATTAAATAATTAAAATTAAATTAAATTAAATAATTAAATTAAATTAAATAATTAAATTAAATTAAATTAAATTAAATTAAATTAAATAATTAAATTAAATTAAATCAAATCAAATTAATTAAACATCAAATCAAATTAAATTAAATTAAACTAAATATAAAACAACTTGAACACTATTCCAAATTTAAACCCTTTAACTTAAATCAAATCATTTGAATACTAATTTACCCTTGAAAGCTTCGATTATTATAACTCCTAAATGGAACATCAAATGAAGTGTTATCTCACTCATAGGATATTCAAATGTCCTAGTTCACTGAGCAAGTTAACAAGACTTGAAAACCTCGGACGATCGATTCATTTATATAATTAAATTCATTTGTACTTAAAACAATCCTCGAAATATTGAAAAGATGTTTAAGATTCTTCTTAAGCACTTCCTCAATATGATAGGATATTTATAAGAACAATTGAATTTGATTGTCCTTTGATGATGAAAATCGTCCTCAAACAACAAAAAACCCAAAGAAACTAGACGTCATAGGAGATGACTAGCTATAGGATTAGGAATTTGGTAGAAAACCATAACCTTTCCCTTAGCTTTACCTAGGAACTTGCTTAAATATTCTAATTGTGTTTTAAGTGCAGCTTGGGATGACGGGAAGACCCTCCGAGTACGCTTTTATTTTATTGCGATTTACTTTCTTGCAATTTACTTTCTTGCAATTTACTTTATTGCAAATGCACTTTACTTTTCTTGCATGATAAAACAAGCTGTTGCATGAAAACCCACACCTTTAGGATAGACCCTAAAACTGAAACCAAAATTAAGTTAAAAGTCATTGCAAGATAAAATTCACCGCCACAACATTTCAAAATATAAAACAACTCAAAATTTAATCACAAACAGAACACAAAACTACAATTACAACTAAATTAAAACGTCCTGTTGGATGATCGGGAATACCTCGGATGATGTAACCTACGTGTTGCTAACGGGATTTCCCACGGTCTAAATGAAAGTGTGGAACTCATTCGGTTGAGTTTAGCAAATTCATCCGGACTAAGTGAATCCGATAAAAATAATGATGCCGGAAGGATGGAACCGTGGGATCTTAACCGGTGTCGTTATAATCAACTTTAAGATTTGTTTTAAATAAAACATAAAAAACACATGGAAATTAAGATTTTCTCTAAACCAAAACACTTTTCTCAACTCCTGATTTATGATTTCTAAAACTAAACCTCTGCGAGAACAAGGAGCTCGGAGCATGGTGGGCGAGCACGACCATCGTCATCGGCAAAACTTTCCTAGAATTAAAACAACCAAGCCATAGGACTTCGAGGTAGCTTGCACAGTGCAACATAAATCCTCGACTCCTCGTTAGGCATTTGCATTGCAAATTAAGCCCTAACCGGTCTTAGGATTCCGAGGTAGTCGTCCGATACGACAATAAACCCTCACATCTTCTAAAGTTATTTGTTTGATTTTATCATACAAATATAAGCCCTAATTAATTAAAATTGGCAAGATCAAAACATTTAAATAAGTATTAGGACTTTCCTAAACTCGAAGCCAAACGATAGGATAGTCGGGAAATTATCGAAGTTCACTTCGAATCAGTGATTTCTCCTACCTTTCTTCCTTTGGATTCACAAAACAAAATGTTCTAAAAATTTGATCCATTCCCTATTGAAACTTCAAAATTCAATCTTTGAAAACCTTAAACTTTGAAATTCTTGAGAGCAGAATCATTGATTATTATCGAGAGTTTTCTTAGGTGATTCCCGTCACTTAAGATGTAATTAACTATAGGGGCTTGCCCTTATAGGGAATTTTAAAGAACCTGAGTAATATAAACCCTGTTTAATGTTTTCATATTAAGCGGGGAAACTTGTCGGCTTATAAAATTGGTTCGCAGACCAAACGGATGTCACTAATCTTCTAGTTTATTTAATCAAGCCCCACCATCGAGCGATGTGTCTATCCTTAGGGATAGATACACGGTTTGTGGTGCGGTGCTCGTTTATATAAACTATTTGGGATGTGAGGTCGGTTTACTCTCATATCTTAAAACCTTCAAATTTAAAATTATTTTCAAAATCAAATACTACTTTTCAAATTATTTATTTTAATTAAATTAAAAATTCGCCGACAGATTTCTGTTAGGCGACCCCTCTTCAAAATAAAACACGACCTAAAAATATGCCGACACTACTCTTTGGCATTTATCGCAAGTTTTAATATATTTGTATACATCTCTAAATAGAGTAGGCCAGTAAAATCCAGATTGTAGAATTTTATAAGCAGTTTTATCAGTCCCAAAATGTCCTCCAAAATCGGAATCATGACATTTTTGAATAATTGGTTCAGTTTCTTCATAAGGTACACATCTTCTAATAATTAAATCCTTACATTGCTTATATAAATATGGTTCATCCAAAAAATAAGTTTTCGTCTCATGGATGAATTTTTTCTGTTGTTGCAAAGTTAACATAGGTGGTAAAATATTACTAACTATATAGTTTACTATATCAGCATATCATGGTATTTTCCACTCATTGATATTATATAGTTGTTCATCAGGAAAACTGTCTATAATTTCATTTTCAATATCAGATAATTCATGGTTTTCTAATCGAATTCTTGCATTAATAGCATACATCTAATTAATCTTCGTTTGGAATCTTTCTTTTGCATTAAATATTTGATAGCAGAATGATCGGTATGCACGATACATTTTGTTCCAATCAGATAAGGTCTAAATTTATTAAAACCATACACTACTCGCTAATAATTCTCTTTACGTAACTCGTATAATTTATTTCAGCATCATTTAGAGTTTTACTAGCATAGTATATAACTTTAAAAATATTTTCATATCTTTGCCCATGAACTGCTCCTACAGCATAATCACTAGCATCACACATAAGCTCAAATGGTTTCTCCCAGTTAGGTGAAACTATTATAGGTGTTGTAATTAATTTTTCTTTTAAGAGTTCAAAAGCATTCAGGCATTCGATTGTAATTCAAATTTCTTGTCCTTTTCGAGAAGTTGGCATAGAGGTTTAGTAATTTTTGAAAAATCTTTTATATAGCGTCTGTAGAATCCAGCATGTCCAAGAAAAATTCTTACCCATTTTACCGTATTTGGAGGTGGTAATTTAGCTATAACTTGAATTTTTGCAGGGTCCACTTCCATGCCTTTTTCTGAAATTTTATGCCCTAATACAATGCCGCCAGCAACCATAAATTGACATTTCTCCCAATTTAGAACTAAATTTGTTTTCTCACATACTTCTAATACTTTTTCAAGATGAGTTAAGCATGTGTCAAATGATGTTCCAAATACAGAGAAATCATCACTTCTATTCTATTATCAATTAACATACTAAATATAGACATCATACATCTCTGGAATGTTCTTTGGTGCATTACATAATCCAAAAGGCATCCTTCAAAAAGCGAAAGTTCCATAAGGACTAGTAAATGTAGTTTTCTCTTGATCCTCAGGAGCAATTTGTATTTGATGATAACCGGTGTATCCATCTAGAAAACAAAAATACTTATGTCTGGCTAATCTATCTAACATCTGGTCTAGAAATGGTAAAGGGAAGTGATCTTTTCTTGTGGCAGTATTTAATTTCCTATAATTAATACATATACGCCAACCAGTAACTTGTCTTATAGGAGTAAGATCGTTATTTTCATTGACAGTGACGGTCACTCCTCCCTTCTTAGGAACACAGTGAATTGGGCTTACCCAAGCACTCGTCGAAATAGGATATATAATACCATTATCTAACCATTTTAAAATTTCTTTCTTAACTACTTCTTTCATTATTGGGTTTAATCTCCTTTGGGGATCTGCTTTAGGTTTATGTTCATCATCTAAAATAATTCTATGCATACAGATTGAAGGACTAATTCCTTTAATATCTGCTAAAGTCCAACCAAAAGTTTTCTTATATTTTTTTAAAGTTTCTAAAAGTTTTTGTTCTTGAGATTTGTTTAATGCAGATGAAATAATAACTGGTAAAGTTGAAGAATTACCTAAATAAGCATATTTCAAATGATCGGGTAATATTTTTAGCTCAAGTTCAGGAGGTTTAATAATTGATGGAACTATATTCTTATCAGTGTTTTCAGTATTATCCAAAAATTCAAATCTTTCCTGAATATAATCTAGTTCTTCATTATTATCTTCAATTAATTCAGTGTTTTCTTTTTCTAATTTATCTTCGTAATATTCCTTAAAATGTTCGCGTTGTAATTGTTCAAGTATTTCCATCCGAAAACATTCATCATCGTTTTCTAGCGCAGGATATTTCATTGATTTTGCAATATTAAATATAACTTTTTGGTCATTTACTCTCATAGTTAATTCTCCTTTCTAAACATCAATCATAGCTTTTCCAGTAGCTAAAAATGGTCTTCCTAAAATGATAGGAATTTCTTTATCTTCCTCCATATCTAAAACAATAAAATCTACCGGGAAGATAAATTTATCCACCTTTACTAACACATCTTCAATAACTCCCTTAGGATAGGTAACCGAACGATCGACTAATTGAAGGGTTACTGAAGTAGGTGTAATTTTTCCTAATCCTAATCTCTTAAAAATCTATAGAGGCATTAGATTTATGCTTGCTCCTAAGTCACACAAAGCTTTTCCATAAAATTTTTCTCCTATAGCACGAGGTATAGTGAAACTACCGGGATCTTTCAATTTTTCAGGAAGCTTCTTCGAATAATAAGCACTACACTCTTCACTAAGTGCGTATTGTTTCATTATCAGTGAATTTTCTTTTCTTATTTAGAATATTTTTCATAAATTTTACATAATTTGGCATCTGATCTAAAGCTTCGACAAAAGGTATATTGATTGTTTATTTCTTTAATATTTCAAGGAATTTATCAAATTGTTTATCTTTTTTATGTTGAGCTAGTCGTTGAGGAAATGGTGGTGGAGGTGTTTCAACAGAAATTTTCATAGGTATTAAAGGATGTTCCAAGCTTGAATCTTGTTGAATTGTCTCCTTTTCAATTTCCACTTCCTCATTTTGGCTTTTAAGTTCTTTTTGAATTTGAGGTTCTAGTTCTTTTCCACTTCTTAGTTGTATTGCTTTAATTTGTTCTTTTCCTTGATCTTTAGGATTTATTTCCACATTACTAGGAAAAGTTCCAGGTATTCTATTATTTAGCGCGATAGTAATATGTCTAAGTTGAGTTTCGATATTTTTAATAGATGTTCCTTGAATTTGTAATTGATTTCCTTGAATTTGTAGTTGATTTCCTTGATTTTGTAGTTGATGACCCATATTCAAAATTAATTCATCCATAGATAATTTCTTATCTTTGAATTGTGGGTTATTGTTATTAAATCCAGGTGGGTAATTAGGTTTATAGTTTGGATTTGCTTGATTAGGTTGATTCATCCATTGTTGATTAGATGTGTTATTCCAATTAAAATTTGGATGAGTTTTCCAACCAGGATTATAATAGTTTGAATAAGGGTTATTAGTTCTATTATTAATAGCATTTAAAGTTTCATAATTAGATTGAGATTCTACGATTTGTCCAGATGAGTTTTCTTCTAAAGTAGGAGAGTAGTTCATTCCAAAATGATCTAATTTCTTAGATATAGCAGCAATTTGAGAAACTAACATAGATATTGCATCGTTTTCATGAATGCTGGCTATTTTTTTTCGGATTTACTCTTTACGCAGAGCCATTGGAAATTATTTGTTGTCATTTCTTCGATTAGTGCATAAGCTTCATCAAATGGTTTAGACATTAATGAACCTCCAGCAGCAGCATCGATGATTGATCTTAAAGATCCCACTAATCCATTATAAAAGGTTTGAATAATCAGCCAATCTGGTAGCGCATGATGTGGGCATTTCCTAAGAAGTTCCTTAAATCTCTCCCAAGATTCATATATTGATTCTCCATCTATCTGACAAAAAGAAGTTATATCATTTCTAAACTTAGCAGTTTTAAATGGTGGAAAATATTTGGATAGAAATTTTTGTGATAATTCTCCCCAAGTTTTAATAGATCCGAGGTGCTAACGAATTCAACCACATTTTAGCCTTATCCCTTAATGAAAAAGGAAAAAGTCTAAGTCTTATAGCATCGTCAGATACTCCTTGATATTTAAAAGTAGCACAAAGTTCTAGAAAACTAGCAAGATGTAAGTTAGGATCTTTAGTAGGTGAACCACTAAATTGATTGTTTTGTACCATTTGGACAATTGCAGGTTTAAGTTCAAATGAATTAGCATTTACATCAGGGTTTTGAATAGTTAAATGAATTTCATCCGATGTAGGGTTGGCATAATCTCTTAATGGTCTTTGTTGGTTCATATTTTGAATTTCAGGAATATTCGTCATTTGTGTTAAATTTATAGTTTGTTTCTTTTGTTTTCTAATTCTTTTAATTGTACGCTCTAATTCAGAATCGTAAGGTATTAAATTTTCGTTTCAAATTTGTGCATACAATTTTAGAATAGATATTAATTTATTTATTATGATTATTTTAAAATAGTCCGTTACACTAGTAAATTTTTCTTACTTTCCCCGGCAACGGCGCCAAAAACTTGACCCACAAATTTATATTATGATATTTTAATTTGAATGCAACGAAGCCAAAAACTTGACCCCGCTATATTATATGTATAGAATTGTTTATGTTGTGGATGCTACGCAAGTATAGGTATCGTATCAAGTAATACAGGGCTCTAGTGGAGTCCCGGTTATCAATCCCACAGGGAAAGAGAAAATTAAATAACGACTAATTTTAAAATAATAATAATAATAATTTTAAAATAGTATACGAAAATTTGGAATTCCGAATTTAAGCGCAATAAAGTAAACTAAGTATTCTAATCAGGTAACTTAACTAAGTAGAAAATTAATACTAATTGCAAGGGCAGGAAATAAAACTAATTGCTAAATAAGTCTTAACTATTCAGAAAAAGTATCTTTCCCCTTGTTTAGAAATTTAAATGATTGATGAATTTAAATAGATAATGTTAAGGTATTGTGACGAATAGGAGCATTCCTATTCTTTACCCTTTGGTCCAGTGTAAAGAATATCGACTAATCCTATGTTTGATTACCGAATCTGCGGGTAAGCTGGGAGGATACCGAGTGCCACTTCGAGCTCCCACGTTCCCCTCGCCCGAGGGCTAACATCTACACTTCGGCTCTCAAACAATAGGACCGAATTGAATATTTTAGTCCGTCACACTAAAATGCTCAATTCTACGCCCGATGATATTATTTCCCTATTTATTTGCACCCTCCTTCCAAGGCTTTTGAATTCCCCGAATATCAGATATAATTTTTACTATAGTTGATAATCAACATATTTTAACAAATCAAATGGCCAGTTTGAAAAGTAAATTAAGTTTTAAGTAAAAATTATCACAATTTATTAATATATAAAAGTATCTTTATTTTAATTTCATCAAGTCACTTAATTTCATAAACGGGGAGAAAGACTAAATAAACTACTCGGATCGGAATGCATGGAAACTAAACTAAGCATGGATTTCATTTAAAGTTAAAAATAATAAATACAAATACTTATCTTAATTTATCCCAAGCGGACTCCTCAGTTCCTTTGACTCTTCCTTCCAAGATGCAATGAAACTCACTAAAAACTCACTAACTCACTAAATACTCACGAAAGACTCAAAATAACTCCACTCTAAAGACACTTGAACACCAAATAACACAGAGACTGCACACAAATTAACACACAAAAGGCTTAATTTCGGCTTCCATATATAGAAGTGAGCAAAGGACCAAGAGGTGTGTAAGCATCCCTTCAAAAAGTGTCCAGGTTCAATGTATCTGCACCATTTGAACTAGCTCGCCGTCGGCGACGAACTACCTCGCTGTCGACGAGGCTTCTAGAAGATCCTCAACTACTCTAGCTCGCTGTCAGTGGGCTCGGGCTCACTGTCAGTGAGACAGTTATAAATTCTTCAGAATTTTCTTCTCGTAACCTCGCCGTCGGCGGGCTCGATCTCGCCGTCGGCGACTCAGCACAAATTGCATGATTTTGCTCCAAATTTGCTCCTTTTTATGATTTTTGCTTTTATCACCTAAATTCTTCATTCCTGCAATAAAATAAAGAAAATACCCTTCTTTAAAGTGCAATTTCATCAAAAATAGGTTTTAATTTCTTAATAAAATTTTCAGCGATCAACCATCCATTTTCATCATACCTACAAGAAAAACACAAAATACCTTCCATTAAAATGCAATATCTTTAAAAATAGGTATAAAAATGTGCATAAAAATACTATATATTTTAGGTGTATCACTGCCACCAATTTCTATAAGAGAAGCTTTGCTTTTCTCCAACCTAGTCTTTCGTTGATCTGCTCTACGCAGGGTTAGAAGACTACTTCTCCCACTCATCGTGAGTTTGGTTGATATACATGTCCCATTCATCCTCATGAATGTGGATACGTGATTTTCCCGCTCACTTTGAATGGATAAGGTTAAGATCCTCCTAAGGATATGGTTTATCCTAAAGGCTAGACATTTTCATGGGTAGACCATCATCATACTCCAACACCCACTTTTTACACCCCCATGGTGTGAGGGATTCTTATCACTTTGTTGGGAAGAGGCATGTTTTATTAGCTACAACACTCACCTTACCTAGCCAATCCTTGTCGAGACGGATTACATTCATACCCGCATTGAAATCCCTAAGTTGGGTCACCTTGTTAGGTGTTTTGATAGGAGCCCCTTCTAAAGGTTGTGCTACCTTTATTTCCCTCATATAAGAGCTACACTATTAGCTTTTGAGGAATCCCCGTCGGGGGACATTTTTTTTTAGATGAGCTATTGTGTTCATCCATTTACGGGGTCTGATCACTTCGTAATACCCTTCTAAAAGGAATTACCCTATCAATTTTGATGATTTCGCAGTGAGAGTCTCACATAACAGACTCTTGGATAGGATATCACATGCAGTTTGGACCACGCAGTCTGCCTAATTTAAGTAATCTGCTGCTTTGCTAGTAGGCATGTCGTATCAGCCAGAGCATTCACTCACGTAGCTAATCTGTGCCTAATCGAGATTCTCAATGCCCGATCGGATTGTGTTGTTTTCCTTGACACAGATGATGCACTGAAAATATATACATTTTTTGCTATCTAATTTTACCCACTTTTGGTGATATTGCACTTTAAAGAAAGGCATTTTTCATGATTTGCTGCAGATATGATGATTTAGGTGATTGGAGTGAAAAGAAGCAAAAAGGAACGAATCCAGAGCAAAAAGGAGCAAACTGGAGCAAAATGATGAAAAATTGCTCTGGCACTGGCGCCAGAATGGGTGCCACTGACGCCCAAATCCATAGAGCACAGCAATTAAATGGCACGATAGACCGCCTCCGGCACTTAAAGTCGATGGATTTCAAATTTGAAGAGTTTTGGCGATTTTTTGAAGGGATGCCTATGGAAATTCTTGAGATTTCATCCCTATCTTCTAAGTAACTATTTTTTGGATGAAAAGTGTGTGTGTCTTGTGTCTTCTAGTGTAGTTTTAGTGAGTTTTAAGGGTTATGGTTTAGGAGTAGAGAGTGTAGAGTGAAGATTTGAGAGGGATTCTTCTCTAAGGATGGGAGGAGAAGAGGTAAAGTGAGAGATTGATTCTTCCTTTCCATTCTAAAGAGAGAATCAAGTGTTGTAAAGAAGAGAGAAGAGGATTCAAAGGAACTTCAAGGGAATTGCATTGGGGAGTAGAAAGAGATAAGTTGTATTTTCTTTTGTGGTTTGTATGACTTTTCTTTTATATATAAAATCCATGTTTTATTGTATCTTCTCCATGAATTTTGAGTAGTCTCCCTTGTCTTTATTCTTGCATAGATATGTGATGATGGATTGATGTGGATTTGATGTGCTTTTAATGTAATGAAGAAATTGTGACAGCTTTTTTCATTTAGAACTTAATTTACTTTCGATTTGGCCAATTGAAATGTTAAAATATGTTGTTGAACAATAAGTTTGAAAAGATTTAATGTCCTACAACAATAATGAAAGATCCATTTAATTTCTATGGATGATTTGCGTAGTTCATGGGAATTGAGTGCAAAGAAATAAGGAAATAAGTTTTGATGGACTTCAATGTGGAGATCTCGGGGTGACAGACTGAAATCCCTAAATTGGTTCTAAGATTAGTAACTAATATCAAAGGTTAGCCTTCGGGTGAAGGGTGAGTGGGAGCTCCGAAGTGAGAGCCAGTATCCTCTCAGCCTAGCCTTAGAGTTAGTTACTAAATTTAGAATATGTCAATGTTTTTTTTCTTGCTTAGTAGAGGGGGTACTATTTTAAGGGTAAAGAATCATCTATGCTCCTATTTGGCACAATAATATAGATAATTATTCCATATCAATCCACACATCATATTCTCATTTGCAAAAGGAAAGATACTTTTATCATATATCAAAAACCTTTCAAATACTTAGTTTAGTGTGTCTGTTAGTTAATTCTATTTTTAAAGTTATTAGAAGTAGTTGTAGTTGGTTAATTGTTACTGTTTCATTGTTCTTACTGTTTCCTGCATAGTAATAGTAAGTAGTAAACCCTTACTTTAGTGCTTAATACAGATTGTGTAACGTTTTCTTAAAACTTCAATATTTCCCCGTGGGATCGATATCCAGGACTCCATTAGAGCCCTGTATTACTTGATATGATACGTATACTTGCGTTGAATGCTTGGACTTAACAAAATTATTATAAATCTATAAATCTGAGTTCATAAATTCTTGCAAAATATAAAGTCGAGCATCAAGTTTTTAACGCCGTTGTCGGGAAAATATAATTAACAAAGTTAAGAAATATAATTAACAAAGTTAAGAAATATAATTAATGAAGTTAAGAGATATAATTAATGAAGTTAAGAAATATAATTAATGAAGTTAAATAAGTAACGAAGTAAGTTTATTTTATAGTGTGTAATTGTGTTTGTTTATCTTTACTATAGTATTTGTTTTTGTATATGCGTAATAGCGGATCTATAGGTTTAGTGCCTTACGATTCGGAGTTTGAGCGTACTGTCAGAAAAATTAGAAAACAACAAAAACAACAAAAATAAATTGAAAATCCTTACAAAATGGCTAATATTCAAGATAATCAAAGAAATGAAATTGAAAATTTGCCAAGACCTTTAAGAGATTATGCTAACCCAACAGCAGATGAAATTCATATAACTATTCAAAATCCTGATGTTTCTGCTAATTGATTTGAACTTAAACCTATTATTATCCAAATGGTACAAAAAAAATCAATTTTCTGGAACACCTAATGAGGATCCAAATTTACATCTCGCTAGTTTTTTAGAACTGTGTGCTACTTTTAAATATGATGGAGTGTCTAGTGACGCAGTCAGACTTAGACTTTTTCCTTTTTCATTAAGGGATAAGGCAAAGGCGTGGTTAAAATTGTTATCACCTAGATCTATTAGAACATGGGGAGAATTATCTCAAAAGTTTCTATCAAAATATTTCCCTCCATGAAAGACTGCTAAACTAAGAAATGATATTACATCTTTTTGTCAGTTTGAAGGAGAGTCAATATATGAAGCTTGGGAGAGAATTAAAGATCTTCTTAGGAAGTGCCCACATCATGCTTTACTAGATTGGTTAATAATTCAAACATTTTATATTGGATTAATGGGATCATTGAGATCTATTATAGATGTTGTTGCTGGTGGATCATTAATGTCAACTTTTGATGAAGCATACGCATTAATTGAAGAAATGGCTACTAATAATTTTCAATGGCCCTCTGAACAGGCAAATCCTAAGAGAGTAGCTAGTGTTCATGATTCATATATGATGACTATGGTAGTTTCTCAAATTGCATCCCTTTTAAAGAAAATAAATCAATATGGAATGAATTATTCTCAACCACCTCCAATGTTAGAGGAAAATTCATTTAGACAGATAACAGAATCTCAAACACTTTACGAGACCTTAAATGCTATTAATAGACCTAACAATCCTTATTCGAATTATTATAATCCAGGTTGGAAGAATCACCTAAACTTCAATTGGAATAATAATAATGTTAATGTTAACCCGCATTGGGCTAACAATTTTATGAATCCAATTGGAAATTCGAAAAATCAAGGAAATTCTAATTTTAGACCATCTTCTCCCCTGGATTTAATAGTAACTCATAATTTAAGGATAAGAAGTTGTCTACTGAAGAAATGATTCTGACTATAGGAAATCAATTACAAGCTCAAGGTGTTGCTATGAAGAATATTGAAAAATCAATTAGGACATATATTCACTGCACTTAATACTAGACCTTTGGGAACACTTCCAAGTAATGTGGAGATCAATCCAAAAGATCAAAACAAAGAAAACTTAAGGCTATTCAATTAAGGAGTGGAAAATAATTGGAAACTAGAGTGCAAAAAGAAGTTGAAATAGAAAAGAAGAAGATGGAAATTGAAAAGTTCAAACAAGATTTATCGAGACTTGGATTATCCTCTTGAACCAATGAAGATAACTATTGGAAAACCACCCCCTACATTTCCTCAAAGATTAAAGAAACAAAACATGGATAATAGATTTAAAAAATTTTTGGTCATCCTTAAGAAATTAACGAGCATTATAACAGATGCCTGACTATGCTAAGTTTATGAAGGATATTCTGAGAAAGAAAAGAAAGTTTACAGATCATGAAACCATTGCACTTAGTGGAGAGTGTAGTGCAATTATTCAAAAGAAGCTTCCGGAAAAACTTAAAGATCTTGGTAGTTTCACTATTCCATGTGCTATAGGTGAAAATTTTTTCGGAAAAGTTTTATGTGATCTGGGAGCGAGTATTAATCTTATGCCTTTATCAACTTTCAAAAGGTTGGGAATAGGAGAAATTTCTCCTACATCTGTGACTCTTCAGTTGGTCGATCGTTCCATTACTTATCCTAAAGGAGTGGTGGAAGATGTGTTAGTGAAAGTGGATAAATTTATCTTTCCAGTGGATTTTATTGTACTTGATATGAAAGAAGGTAAAGAAATTCCAATCATTTTGGGAAGACCATTCCTTGCTACTAGAAGAGCGGTAATTGATGTTCAAAAGGAGAATTAACTATGAGAGTTAATGATCAAGAGGTGACCTTTAATATTTTAAAATCTATGAAGTATCCCTCAATGGAAAAAGATAATGAATGTTTTAGAATGGAGGTCTATGATTACTTGAGAAACGATCACTTTGAAAATATATTTGAAAAAGAAGATGAATATAAAAATATGTTTGATGAAGAAAGTGAAGATGAAGAAAATTCAGATAGTGAGAAGAATGAAGATTTGGAGTATGTTCAGGAGAGATTCGAAATATTAGACACTATGGAAGGTGGAGATAAAAGCTTAATTTCATCTATCATAAAACCTCCTGAACTTGAAATGAAAATTCTCCCTAATCATTTAAATTATATGTTTTTAGGAGAATCGTCTACTTTGCTTGTTATTGTATCTTCGGAGCTAAAAGAATACCAAGAACAGAAGTTGTTGGAAACTTTAAAAAGATACAAGAAAGCTTTTGGATGGACTATGGTAGATATTAAAAGAATTAGTCCTTCAATTTGTATGCACATAATTTTGTTAGATGAAGAACATAAACCAAGAGTTGATCCGCAAAGGACACTGAATCCTATAATGAAAGAAGTAGTTAAGAAAGAGATTTTAAAATGGTTGGATGCTGGAATTATTTATCCTATTTTGGATAGTTCTTGGGTATGTCCAATACATTGTGTAACGAAAAAGGGAGGAGTGACTGTTGAAGTGAATGAATGTAATGAAATTATACCCACGAGACAAATTAATGGAGGGAGAATTTGTATTGACTATAGGAAATTAAATGCCGCCACCAGAAAAGATCACTTTCCTCTTCCTTTTCTCAATAAAATGCTAGATAGACTTGCTGGACACAAGTACTACTGCTTTCTGGATGGATATACTAGTTACCATAAAATATCTACTAATCCTGAGGATTAAGAAAAGACAACATTTACTAGCCCTTATGGAACCTTTACTTTTCGAAGAATGTCTTTTGGACTGTGTAATGCACCTGCAACATTTTAGAGATGTATGATGTCTATCTTCAGTAGTATGATAGATAATGGAATAGATGTTTTTATGATTGATTTCTCTGTATTCGGGACTTCATTTGAAATTTACCTGGAAAACTTAGCAAAAAGTTTTGGAGCTTTGTGAGAAAACAAATCTAGTTCTGAATTGGGAGAAATGTCAATTTATGGTTGCAGGAGGAATTGTGCTTGGGCATAAAATTTATGAACATGGTATGGAGGTAGTCCCTACTAAAATTAGAGTGATTGATAGATTACCGCCACCCACTACTGTGAGAGAGGTGAGGAGTTTCTTAGGACACGCTGGATTTTACAGGTGATATATTAAAGATTTTTCTAAAATTACCAAACCTTTGTGCCAACTTTTAGAAAATGATAGAAAGTTTGATTTTAATGATGAATTTTTATGAGCTTTCTAAATATTAAAAGAAAAAATAATCACTGCACCTATAATTGTTTCACCTGATTGGGAGAAACCATTTGAACTCATGTGTGATGCTAGTGATTATGCAATCTAAGTAGCAATGGGGCAAAGGCATGATAAAGTATTCAAAGTCATTTACTATGCTACTAAAATTCTTAATGAGGCTCAAATTAATTATACCACAACTGAAAGAGAATTATTAGCTATAGTGTTTTCTTTTGAAAAATTTAGACCTTATTTAATTGGAGCTAAAATTATTGTGCATAGAGACCATTCGACTATCATATCTAATGCAAAAGAAGGATGTGAAACCTAGACTCATTAGATGGATGCTTCTTCTACAAGAATTTGAATTTATGATAGTTGATAGGAAGGAAGCTGATAATCAAATAGCTGATCATCTATCCAGAATAGATTATGATAAATTATCCGAATTTGAAAAAGAACTTACTGAAATTTTCCCTGATGAGAAACTCTATACTATTATGGAAATAATTTGCCTTGGTATGTTGATATTATGAATTATATTGTAAGTGATATTGTACCACCTGATTTAATAAGGAAACAACAAAAGAAGTTTAAATATGATGCAAAATTCTATTTTTGGGATGAGCCATATCTATATAAACAGTGTAAGGATCTGATTACAAAATAAATAAATCGCACCAAAAACTTGATCCCGTTTTATATATATATAATTTTATGATGGAATTTATAATGTGGATTCTACGCAACTATACGTATCGTATTTGGCAATACAGGCTCTAGTGAGTCCTCGGTTATCGATCCCATTGCAGTTTTACTGTGATTTCGCTAGAGAACTCACCAAAGAATTTACTACTAATATAGTATACGGAATTTAGAATACTTAACTAAAGCGATCTAAAGTAAACTAATGCTTTAACAAGTTTATTTAAAGATTTTAGAAAAAGTATCTTTTCCTCTGCTTTTAGAAACTAAGGTGAATCATGAATTCAAATAGATTTTTTTATCGTATCGCGACAACAAGAGCATTCCTATTCTTTACCCTTTCACCAGTGTGCAAAGAACATTGACAAGTCCTATGCTTCTGACACGAACTGCTATAGGGTCAAGGGATACCGACCGCCACTTCTGGGAGTTCTAGCTGCCTCGCCCGAGGGCTAACATCTACACTTCACTCTCAAACAATAGGACCAAATTGAATATTTTAGTCTGTCACACTAAAATGTCAAATTCTACGTCCGATAAATAATATTTCCCTATTTATTTGCACCTCTACTTCCTGCTGATTTCTGAATATTGGATGTAATCTTTACTATAGTTGATAATTCAACATATTTTAACAAATCAATTGGCCAGATTGAAAGTAAATTAAGTTTTAAGTAAAAGATTATCACAATTTATTTTAATACATTAGTGCACTTCTATTTAATTTTTTATCAATTCACATAATTTCATAAACAAGGAGAAAGACTAAGAAACTACTCGAATGCAAGGGAATTAAACAAAGTATGACTTCATTTAAAGTTAACAACAATAAACAAAGATACTTATCTCAATTTCCTCCCTGCCATACTCCTCAAGTTCTTCGACTTTTCCCCGCATGCGCACACTTCTTAACTCACTACTTACAATTACTCACACTAAACTTCAACTTAAACTCAAAAGCACACTAATAAAATACTCTAAGACTCCTAAAATAGACACACAACATACTAAAATTCGTCCTCTATTTATAGAGGTAGACAGCGTGTCCAAGGGGTACTCTAAGCACCTCTTTAAAAAGCGTCCTTGTGTTCAATGTATCGGCATTTTAAATGGGGCCTCGCTGCCGGCGAGAAACGACCTCACCTGCCGGGCCGGGGTTTCTAGGAGGTCTCCAAACCGCGTGATCTCGGCCATTGCCGGCGGGCTCGGGCTCGCTGTCGGCGAGGTAGTTGCAAATCCTCTCAAAATTATCCTTATGACTCCGCCGTCGCCGACTTAGTTCATTTTGCATGAGAATTCCTTCCTTTATCCAAATTTGCTCCATTTCATGCTTTTTGCTTCCATCACTTATAAATCTTCATTCCTGCAATAAAATAAAGAAAATATTCTTCTTTAAAGTGTGCACTTCCTTATAAAAAATGGAGTGAATTTCTTAATATATTTTCCTATGATCACACTACTTAAGAAATACTAATCCATATATATAAGTTTAGAAAAAGTAACTGAAGTCACCTTTTAGTTGATTCAACTGTGTTCTAATTGAGCAAGACATTTCCCTCAAGCCTTCTCCCCCACTTATATATATATATATATATATATATATATATATATATATATATATATATATATTTCTTCTTCTTTTCTTTTCCTGGATTGATTTTCAATCCCCTTTTCTTTTCAAGTGAGGATCACTATTTTTGGTTAGCCTATTAATAATTTTGAACTTCATTTTCCTCTTCCTAAATTTGAAACTTGAAATATTTACTTCTCTTATATTTCAAAGTTTTTACTTCATTGAGTTTCAATCTTTTCTTTCTCAACTAAATACCTAAGAATTTTATATTCAGTAACATAGCTTTTCTTACTTTAAATAGTTAACTATATTCTTATTCTCTTATACTAAATATCTTAATCTACAAAATTAGTTAATCATTAAAAGTATTTCTTTTAACTTTTATAATAACTAAATAAATTAATTCTAGTTTATCGAATTAAAATTACTACGTAAAATCATTCTATAATAATTTTTGAAAATATAAATTGAGAACAATTTAATAATTAAATTTGTATTTTTCCCTCCCCCAAACTTAAAATTTTCTATCTATCTATATGGGGTGAAAAGAAAACAACCGTAAATTTAAATCATACCTTCGTGCTTTAGGTATTTCTTCTTTTCAAGTTCTCGTATTCTTTTCATCACTTAATTACCCGTACTGTTAATAACTTTCTACACATATATATATCAAAGAAATTGCCGGGGTAAAGAAGTTTCAAAATAAGTACAAAACACTATCACAACTTAAAACACACATCAATCGACTATTTCAATTTAAGGTTACAATAACAGTCTCGAAATATCAAAAAATTTACAAACTATATAACTTTGACAACAATATTTAAAAAGGTCTACACCACATCACAATCAAGTTCAGAAACTAAACATTAATACTAAAGTTTTAAGAAAAACATACAATCAATCATAACATCATAATAATCAAAGTTTATAAATCAAATAACTAAACAAATAAACATAGAATCTAATCTTCCGCATCAAAGTCCCAAACTATATCGTCGTTTCCTTTGATCAGCGGGTGGATTAGCCGGTAATGACCGTAGCGGGGGCACTTTCAGTGAAATATAACATCAAGCTCTCTCCGTAACGATTCTCACATCATAATAAGCTATCTCAAACTCCGAATGTCTCCGGAGATACTCGTTGTCATAATCATGCCTTCGCTCTAATCCTCAAATTCTTCCGATCAATATGCTCCAATTTTTCCTCAATCTTTTCAAAACTCTTCCGCCGTTGTGGTCATTTCATTCATCAAATCATGAAGGGTACGAGAACTATAAGCAGAGGATCATAACCTGGCAGGAGGGAATATCCTATTAGTTGAAGGTACGCAACTCCTAGTTCCAGATCTCCCCATCCTTCGTGGGATTCATAAGTCTTTATATTACCCTGGTAATCTGCTTCATAGCTCCACCCATTCCTCATCATCTCTCGCTCACCCCGCATAATCGCGCAGTGCACAGAATAGACCAAAGATGCCCTAGTCATCCTCCACTCTCACTTCGTAGAGGCTAATACATTATTGTAAATAATACTTCCCACATTAATACTTCTTTGGTTCTGAATACAAAAATTCATAATCGGTTTATCTTCATATCACTATGGTGATAAACAGTAACAAGGTAGAACAAATAAAATAATGCCAGGCTTTAGATATTGCATTCAACATAGAAAGAGGGAAGTTTACCCGTTCACGTTGCTTGATTTTCCAAACTCCTTTCCCATTAGTGAGAAAGTTGATTACTTCTTTCCAAATGGGTCCTTCCATTGTTCCAAAAGTATCATACACGTCGGTGTATGTGGTCACGTACTATAGAAAGAATTGATTCTTACAAGATTTAAATCAAGTAAAAATCCTCTAACCTTCACTACTCGCACCGTTAGCTCTATTTGCGGTAAATTTCCAGAATTTTCCCACTTCCTTTCTTTCATAATTCGTTCCCACTTCTCCTCTTGGATTCTTAAATACTCGATCTTGTATGCACTTCCTTCGACATTTTAGAAGTATATCGATTGCGCTCGAGCACTTACAAATCAAGTTTCGTCATATTCCATTCGTCTCTTTTATCGCGGAGCCATTTTTTCGATCTACCAAATTTACAAAAATCTCAACTAATCTTCAAAATATTACGGGGGAGCTCAAAGATGACTAAAGTCATTCTAAATCAAGTTCCATGAACTTCTTCCAAATCTTTTCTCCACATTTTCAAATTTTCCAAAATTCCTTAATGTGGAAGAAATTCATGGTGAAAATCAAAAAATTTTACATAGGAGGGAAGCTCTTACCAAGGGAAGACGAAATCTCGGCGTCAAAATGAGTTGGCTATCACTCCAAATACAAGATCTCTCAAGCCCTCAGTCGATTTTTCTCAAGTTTGAGGAAGGGGATGATGAATAGTGATGGTCGTACCGGTCAAAATATAGTGTTTTACGGAATCTCACTCGTCGGGCGAGAAATTTCTCACCGTCGGCGAGCTAATTAACGCAAAGTTTCTGGGAAAATCTCACTAGTTTGGCATGGATCGATCTCTCATTGCCGGCGAGGTTTCCGAAAATTTAATATTTTTAATATTTATAATGTTTTCAATTCATTTTAATCCTCAATAATGTCCCATTAATTTTTTAGATTATACTTTATCATGATTAGATACTATATTAACACATAAATTCACACAACACAAATATTACAACTTTATATATATGAAATCCAAAAGTTTTACAAATTACACACTTTACATTACTAACAAATTGCTTTGCAAAAATCTTAACACACACACAATTCAGCTGCCGCAATCCACACTACAATACCAAACGCCGAGACTAAACAACACAAAATCATATCTAGACCGAGATTAACTATAAGAAGTGCAAATAAAAACTAAATTCAAGCAATCACACACAAAAAAGTACTAATGAATATCTTCTACTCATCAAGATCTGAACTTAATTCTTCTCTGATATTTCCACAGAACGTAAATGCACGAACATATTATAGAAAGGCTCGAAAGGGAATTCTTCTGCATCTTTCTTAATCCATCCCTTCCTTCAAAGTAGTATAAAACTAGCCTCCCGTGATGTCCCGAATGACTGTGCGTTCTTTCATTCTCCAAATAATGTGATCAAATAAACGTAGATATTGTCAATAGAATTCATCACATTTTGTATTTCATTCTCCAATCTTTTAAGTTTTTGTAAGATCATGTTGTTCTACCTACCAAGGTCCGATTGAAGGATTGTTTTGAGATGCTTGATCCGTAATAATGGCCGTCTCATTATCGTTATCCAAAGTGTGAAACATATCGATCTAATGGTTTCCAAGCATACGTACCTTTTCCCACGCTTCGTAAGTAACTCGGTATCGAATTACATAATGCGAAAATTGTTGAAGGATGTCCGAGCCCGTGAATAGATCCATACATAATTGTGCCTGCTGCGTACTTCACAATAATAGTTCCAACGTCGATGGGTAATCTAGTTCGAATACAATAATTCAAAATCGCACATTCTTAAAGATTTTATTTACCCTCATATGGGTATTAATTTTCGAGAAATAAAGAAGTGTCGCGTTTGTGGCACGGGGTTAAGAAGTGATGCGTAAAAACTAACGTACCCATCTTCGCATTTCCCAATTCCGGTTCATCACTAAAGGTAAATCTCATTCATATCGTATCTCGTAGGACGAAATTAATGGGTTATGTAAAATGTGTGTATTCTCAATCAATACAACTCATTAATTCTTGAAGGAGTGAAAGTTACCCATCTGCCTCGTACAAATACGCTTCTCGTTGTTGATTCCATTTAAGATTGGAATAGAATTCTTTCACCATGTGGATAACTACCGGGCAGGTTGTATAAGATAATACCTCCCAACGTCGTCGAATAATCATCTCTTCACGGTAGGCTGTTGAATTCTCCGCTCCTCTATTAACAAATCCTCTTTCTTTAATTAATCGCTTTTTCATCATAACTACCGACGCTTCCGCCGTGCTTCATAACCGACGAACTTTCTCCTATTAAACACTTGGGATTTCGTGATTTCAAGTGGATCGGATGCCATAATTTCTTGTTTTGTTGGAGTTTCTAGTCTTTTTCTAGGAAGTAGAATGTGAAAAAAATTCGAGTTCTAGACGTTTTGCGTAGAAAAACGCTTAGAATCGCCCGAAACCGCCAAGATAACTCCCTAAACCGCTCTTTAAGTACCGCCCGCCGCTTCTACAACGGATTCAAATGCTGGCGGATAGTTATAATTTTAAGCTGAATAAAGGCGCGCGCAAATCCACCGTCGGGTGGCGTCGATCTCGCCGTCTACGGCTAAGGCAAAATTTCCTATTTTCGCTTTTGTTCCCAAAATTTTAATTTCTTTTTGTCACTTAATATTGTGATGATTATAAAGACAAATATGAGAATTCATTTATACTAAAATTATTAATAAACCAAGTAAATAAACTATAATTTAAAACTACTACGAGTCAGCTTCTCCATAAAGCGCTTGGTTTAACGTCAGCTACCCCTACCTATTCGTCGTTAATCAAACGACCGAGCATTAAAACCTCTTGGTCTTCTTCTTTTAAAATATGATTTTAATCTATGTCCATTCACTTTAAATTTCTCATTCATTCTTTGGATCTTCAATTTCTAGTTCCGCAGTAAATATTTTAGTTATAGTGAAAGGTCCTAACCATCGAGATTTCAATTTTCCAGAAATAGTTTTTTTAATCTGTATTATGTAGCAAAACTTCGTCCCGACTCAAAATTTTTTTTGTTCAATCTTCGATCATGCCATAATTTCATTTTCTCTTTATGTATCTTCATCGTTATCAGATTCATTTCTTAATTTTCTAATTCATTCATCCGTAATAATCTCTCTTTCCTCACCTGCCTTCTCTTAAATTATAATTAAATTTTTAATCACCCAATATGCTTTGTGCTCTAATTCAACCGTAAGTGACAAGTTTTTCCATACATAAGTCCGTAAGGAGTCATTCCACCTGAGTTTTATAAGCAAATTCCGTATGCCCATAATGCAAGATTCAGCCTTGTAAATCAATCTAACTGGACAGGTTTACAAGCTTTTTCTAAAATTTGTTTAATTTTTTTCATTAGAAATCTCAAATAATCCACCGGTTTGTGGATGATAAGAAGTTGAAATTTTATGAATAATGTTGAATTTTTCTACTAATTCGTGAACATATTTGTTCCTAAAATGGGATCCTCCGCCGTTGATAATCACTCTCACATTCCGTATCTTGTAAAAATATTTTTCATTAAAAATTTTGAAACACTCTTAGCATCACATCGAGGTAAGGCTTGTGCTTCAATCCATTTAAAAACATAATCAACAACAACTAATATATATGAGTTTCCAAATGAAGGTATAAATGGTCCCATAAAATCTACTTCAAAATATAAAAAATTTCAACTTATAATATAAAATTTAAAGGCATTTCATTTCTTCTAGATATATTACCTACTCGTTGGCATTTATCACAAGTTTTGATATATTCATAAACATCTCTAAAAAGAGTAGCCAATAAAATCCATATCGCAAAATTTTGTAAGCAGCCTTATCTCACCCAAAAATGTCCTCCAAATTTAAGAAGGAGGAATGACTGTGACTGTTAATGAAAAGAATGAAATAATACCAACAAGACAAGTTACAGGGTGGCGAATATGCATTGATTATAGAAATTAAATCTTGCCACAAGGAAAGATCACTTTCCACTCCCATTTCTGGATCAAATGTTGGATAGACTGGCTGGGCATAAATACTTTTGTTTTCTGGATGGATATACCGGTTACCACCAAATTCAAATTGCTCCTAAGGATCAAGAGAAAACTATGTTTACCAATCCTTAAGGTATGTTTCCTTTTAGAAGAATGCCCTTAGGTTTATGTAATGCCCCAGCTACATTTCAGAGATGTATGATGGCTATTTTTTATGATTTAATTGAAAAAGAGATTGAAGTTTTTATGGATGACTTTTCAGAGTTTGGAATTTTGTTTGAATCATGTTTAGAACATTTATCTAAGTTTCTAAAATGCTGTGAAGAAACTAATTTGGTCCTTAACTGGGAAAATTGCAAATTTATGATAGCAAGAGGAATTATTTTTTGCCATCAGATTTCAGAAAAATGTTTGGAGGTAGATCCTGCAAAAATTCAAGTTATATCTAACTTACCTTGCCCAATCAATGTAAGGGGAATTATAAGTTTTTTAGGGCATGCTGGATTAGGCGTTACATCAAAGACTTTTCAAAGAGTACAAAACTTTATTCTATTTACAGGAAAAGGATGTCGGCATATTTTAAATTTAATTTAAATATATAATTTGAAAAGTAGTATTTGATTTTAAAAATAATTTTAAGTTTGAAAAATTTTAAGATATGAAATCAAACCGATCTCACATCCCAAATAGTTTATATAAACGAGCGACGCATCACAAACCGTGTATCTATTCCGAGGAATAGAATCACTGCTTGATGATGGGCCTCGATTAAATAAACTAGAAGATTTGTGACATCCGTTTGGTCTGCGAACCAATTTTATAAGCTGACAAGTTCCTCTGCTTAATATAAAAGAATTAAACAGGGTTCATATTACCTGGGTTCTTAAAGTTCCCGATAAGGGCAAGCCCCTATAATTAATTACATCTTAAATGACGGGAATCATTTAAGAAAACTCTCGATAACGATCAGTGGTTTTGCTCTCAAGAATTTCAAAGTTTAAGGTTTTCAAAGGATTGAATTTTGGAATTTCAAAAGGGGTTAGCTCAAATTTGGAACAGTTTATTTTGGAGTCCAATGGAAGAGAGGTAGGAGAAGCTGGAGATCCAAGAAGAATCTTGGCAACTTCCCAAACTATCCTATTGTTTGGCTTCAATTTGGGAGTTTATTTAACTCGCTAATTTTAATTAATTAGGACTTACGCTTGTATGATAAATCACACAAGTAGCCTCGAAGATGTGAGGGTTTATGTTGTACCGAACAACTGCCTCGGAGTCCTAAGACCGGTTAGGGCTTAATTTGCATAACATGATCATACAAATGCCTAATGAAAAGTTGAGTATTTATGTTGCACTAGGCAAACTACCTAGAAATCCTATCGCTTGGTTATTTAATTCTAAGAAAGGTTTTGTTGATGTAGACCCGAGTTTTGCTGATGACGATGGCCGTGCTGCCTACTATGCTCCAAGCTCTTTGTTGTTGCAGAGGTTTAGTTTTAGAAGTCATAAATCAAAGGATGAGAAGTGTTTTGGTTTAGAGAAATCTTAAAATCCAAATGTCTTTAATGTTTTATTAGGGAAATTATAAAGTTGATTATAACAACAACGGTTAGGATCCTACGGTTCCATCCTTCCGGCATCGTTATTTTTATTGGATTCACTTAGTCCAGATGAATTTGCTAAACTCAACTGAATGAGTTCCACAATTTCATTTAGACCGTGGGAAATCCCGTTAGCAACACGTAGGTTACATCATCCGAGGTATTCCCGATCATCCAACAAGTCGTTTTAATTTAGTTAAAGTTGTAGTTTTGTTGTTCTGTTTGTGATTACATTTTGAGTTGTTTTATATTTTGAATGTTGTGGCGGTGGATTTTATGTTGTAATGACTTTTAATTTAGTTTTGGTTTCAGTTCAGGGACTATCCAAAAGGTTTTGTTTTCATGCAACAGTCTTGTTTAACATGCAAGAAAAGTAAAGCGCAGTGTAGGTAAAGAAAATACAATAAAGTAAATTGCAATAACATAAAAGCGTACCTGGAGGGACTTCCCGTCATTCCAAGCTACACTTTAAAACACATATTAAAGCATTTAAATATTTCAACAAGTACCTAGGTAAAGACTAAAGGAAGGGTTTTGGTTGTCTACGGAATCCTAATCCTATACGTAGTCATTTCTTATGACGTCTAGGTTCTTGATTTTGGTTAAGGATGATTTTCTTCACCAAAGAACAATTAAGTTCAATTGTTCTTTAAAACTACCCATCATATTGAGGAAGTGCTTAGAACAAATCCTAAACATCTTTTCAATACCTATGGGACATTTTTGAGTCTAAGTGAATTTAATTACACAGGTGAATTAATCATCCAAGGGTTTAGTTAAGTTTTGTTCCCTTGCTCAGTGAACTAGGATGTTTGATTATCCTATGAGTGAAGTGACATTTCACTTAACGCTTCATTTAATAGTTATAATAATTTAAAGCTTTCGAGGGCGAGTTAATTTGTTAAAGATTTTAATGATTTGAAGTTAAAGTTGATGATTTACTTTAATGTGATTTAATTATGAAATTTTAATCAATGATTTTATGTTTGGAATGGTGTTTGATTCATTTAAGTTAAACCTTTTATAAATGATATCAATATTTTATGTTAATTTAATTTTTTAGATTAACTTAGGTCAAAAGAGGTGTTCAAATTATTTATTAAATTTTGATGATTTAATTTAGATTAATTATATTAATTAATTTAATTTTTACATTATGTTCTAAGGTAAGTTGTCTTAAAATTATTTAAAAATTTCAAATTTGATTTAAGTTTGTTTTGTAATGATTTTAAATTAGTTTCAAATATTTTAATTTACTTTTTAATTATTTAACATTTTAGGCTTTAATCAATTATTAAATTATTTAATGATGTAGGTTTTAATTAAATTAAGAATTATTTACTTTTAATCATTTAATTATTAATTCCACTTATCCTCTTAAATTTAAGAGTTAAATATTATTAAGTGATTTATTTAGGGATTTTTAAATTAAAGAATCAGTGTCCTCTTAAATTATATCCCCATTTTAATAATCCAATTTTAATTAATCTTCCAAAATTTAAATTATTTAATTAATTAAAGTTTCATTTTTGGTTTATTAAAGTGATTAATGGGTTCCTACCCTTCGATTTCCCAAAGTTTCAATCATCTTAAATGAAAATTAAAATCAGATATTTTACACCCTTTTTGATTAAACCTAAAGTTTTAATTACCTTTATGCCCCCTTTAAGCTTATTTATTTTATAACTCATTAAATTAAGCTTAAATGAACTTAAAATTTTAATGCCACTTCACTCACATGTCAATTAAGACATTAGAGGAGAAAATGTGATTTTTCTGAATTTAATTTATTTATATAATTATTTTTAATGGAAAATAGGGGTTTTCAAAGAAAATTCACCAACATGACCAACGTAAAGTTTCTATCCTTAATAAAATTATGGGATGTTCCTAATGACTAGAGGACCACTTAAACCAATTTTTATGATTTTTTGAATTATATTTTATTTAATATAATTATTTTAAGTTTTGGAGTGTTAATTAATTATAAAATAAAATAAAAGTTGAAAAAATGGATTTTATATTTTTATTAAATCTCTCTGACCTCCAGGAGTTCAAAGAAATAAATTTTATAATTTTTTTGATTTTTCCTTGATTTATTAGAATTAATTTAGTGGAAAGGCTAGAAAATACATTTTTTTTTAATTCAAAAATTGTTTTAAGGCTTTGAAATTAAATATCTTAACCTAGAGACTTAGGAAAAATATTTGATTGGTTCCTAAGTGATTAAGGGACCAAATATGACATTTTTATGATTTTTATTATTTTTGTGATTTTTATTATTTTTTAATTATTAAAAATATTAAAATATGCTTAAAAATGAAAATTTTTAGAAAATTCCAATTTTATTTTTTTTAGACTCCTCTGATATCAGAGAAGTCCCAAAATTAATTTGGTGAATTTTTTAAATGTATTTTTGGAGTTATGAATTTTTAAAGTTTAATTTTGATTATGTGGCTTAATTGATCCATTTAATAGGGTTAAACATTTCTAATTGACTTCAAATTTTTATGTGAGGTTCCCCTAATCCTAAAGATCAGTGGAAAATTATTTTCAAGTCATTTTAATGTGTGATTAACTCTAATTAATTAAAGTTCAATTTAGAGTGATTAGGCCAATTAGGATTATCCTTAATGAATTAACTCAAATCATAACTATCCTAGGGTCCTCTGGTCCTAAGGAACTTCACCAAATTTTCCTAGAATTTTCTAAGTAACATGCTAATTTTTGGAATTAAAATATCAAAAACAGTGTCATGAACTTGAAAAATACATAACTTGTCATAGGGATGGCCTCTGACCTTGAAAAATTCAGGGAATATTCCCCAAGTCAGAGGCTTCAAAAGCCCTATGGTCTCATGCCATGGTGAAATGTCTATGCAACTGGAGAATTGAAATACCAAAATGAGTAAATAATTAATTAAAAATAAAATACTCATCAAATTAACTCAATTCTTTTTTCACATTATTCTCCTCTGTTCACTAAGCAAGAGGGTATTTTTCTTTTATTTTTGTGATTTTTTATACAAAGATATGAATTTTTTAAGTTCTGGCTATTTAATTAAATCAGAAAATCCTATTTTTCCTACTTATCCACGTCGGCGCCGCGTCAACCTACGGCGGATCGAACTCCACGCGTCGTCTTCTGGTTTGGCGCCGCCATCTGACTCAGCTGCTACGCGGTCTGCGGTTCACATTCCATCTCCTCGTCTGATGCCATCTGAGTTGTTCGTTCGATACACGCGCAATCCGACGGCGACCGATCATCGTCTCCGACTGGTGTGCACCCGTGACCATCGACCTTCTAACCCTAATATCTCCCTCGATTCTCAATGGATTTTTGAGTTCTTATGCTCTATGGATTCGTCTTGAGAAGACGACACATCCATATGGTTAACATGCCATGAAATTAAGCCAAACTAAATGGAGAATTCACAGAAGCTCAGGAGGAAGGAAGAGTCCATACCTTGGTTCTGAGAGGTGAAGCCTCATTCAGAGATGCTCGAAACGTTCGTTGGAGTCCAAGGAGGCTAGGGATGAGGCCTGGAGCTGTGGTGAAATGCCTAGACTTGATTTCCACCAGGCCCGATCACAAAGCTTGGAGGCTGGAACAACTGGGTGGCCTGGAGAGGGGGCTTTCACTGGGGAACTCCTTCTCTACCTCTGGTGAAGGTGTGAGAGGAGTTAATTTGGATTTGGTGAAGAATTGGGGAGTGTCCTATTTTCAGCTTGATTTTTAGGCCGAGAAATCGGGCTCGACTGAGGGAATTCGGGCGGGGAGAACAGTGGGGATGAGCTTCTCTTGGCTAGGAGGAGTTCTGGAGTGATTTTAGCAGAGTTTCCCTAAGGTTAGGTTCAGCCTTCTTCATGGCCGAGAGGAGTGGTGTTTAAATAGACAGGGCTGGGGATTTCCAGGGGCAATTAAGGGCTGGGATCAGCTGCCTAGGGGAGAATAAGAAGAGCCATGGAGTCCAATTGGAATGGGACAACTCAGTAAATTGATTTTGAATTTTTGAATCCACCTAAGCCTCTCGTCCTGGTGTTTTCCGGCGACTAGGATGGCCGGCCGGCCAAGGTCAGTTCAGGTAAAAGTCAAGTGATGCCAGAGAGGTTGAGTGGTGGAATCAATTTGAGCATTTGATGGCTTTGGGGTGGAGATTTAGTGGATATTTGGAGTTTGGGTTAAATGGGCTAAACTTGGGTTAGCCCCTTGGTCCCTTGGCTAAGTCTTTGCCCAAAGTGGTTTGAGCTGGTCTCAAGGTCCTTAAGGAGGTTTGGGTGAGGTTTGGTGGCTGATTTGGGAGTTTGGAAGTTGGATTTGATGGTTTGGAAGAAGGGAAAATGGAAGTGAAAGGGGTGAAGGAGAGGTCACTTCCCCTTGCTAAATTTGGCAAATATTGACTTTGGCATGTCATGGAAGAGTCCATGGGTCATGCCATGCTATGTATGAGGCCATGAGATGGTTTCAAGCAAAAGGAATTAATGGTTTTTTATGAATTTTGGAAATTATGCCATAATACTTAATTTAGGTAAAGAGTCATGTACATGTATGGAATGCTTCATGTAATGCCATGGTGTGATGATTAAAATGCCATGGGATGATATTAATAGGAAATTATGACATGTGGGCTCAATTTTGGGCTTTTAAAATTTGATTTCATGGGCTTCAAATATGCATATGGGGAATGGGCCTTTAATATGCATGTGAAGATTTGGAATTTTGAAATTAATTATGGAATGACCAAATTGAATTGGAATTGATTGAAATTGGATTTGGATATTGATCACTGAAAAATTTATTAAGAAATTCATACCTATTTTTGATGAAATTACACTTTAAAGAAAGGTATTTTATTTATTTTGTTGCAGGAATGGAGAATTTAGATGATAAAAGCAAAAATTATAAAAAGGAGCGGATTGGGAGCAAAAAGGAAGAAAATAATACAATTTGTGCTGAGCCGCCGACGGCGAGATCGAGCCCGCCGACGGCGAGGGTATGAGGAAGAAATTCTGAAGGATTTATAACTGTCTCGCTAACAGCGAGCCCGAGCCCGCCAACAGCGAGATAGCGCGGTTCAAAGACTTTCTAGAAGCCTCGCCGACAGCGAGGTAGTTCGTCGCCGATGGCGAGCTAGTTCAAATGGCACAGATACATTGAACCTGGACACCTTTTGAAGAGATGCTTACACACCTCTTGGACCTTTGCTTACCTCTATATATATAGGCCGAAAATCAGCCTTTTGTGTGCAGTCTTTTGAGTCTTTTGTTTGTTCTAAGTGTGTTATAAGTGTGTGAGCAGTCTTTAGAATCTTATTTAGTGAGTTTAGTGAGTAATTAGTGAGTCGTGTCAGTCCTGGAAGGAAGAGTCAAAGGAACTACGAGGAGTACCGCAGGGATAAATCAAGATAAGTATTTGTATTTATTGTTTTTAACTTTAAATGAAATCCATGCTTAGTTTAGTTCCCATGCATTCGAGTAGTTTATTTAGTCTTTCTCCTCGTTTATGAAATTAAGTGACTTGATGAAATTAAAATAGAGATACTTTTATATATTAATAAATTGTGATAATTTTTACTTAAAACATAATTTACTTTTTAAACTGGTCATTTGATTTGTTAAAATGTGTTGATTTACAACTATAGTAAAAATTACATCTGATATTCGGGGAATTCAAAAGCCTTGGAAGGAAGGTGCAAATAAATAAGGAAATAATATCACTGGGTGTAGAATTGAGCATTTTAGTGTGACGGACTAAAATATTCAATTCGGTCCTATTGTTTGAGAGCCGAAGTGTAGATGTTAGCCCTCGGGCGAGGGGAACGTGGGAGCTACGAAGTGGTCGGCCGGTATCCTCCCAGCCTCAGCCGCAGATTCGATAATCAAACATAGGATTAGTCAATATTCTTTACACCTGGACCAAAGGGTAAAGAATAGGAATGCTCCTATTTGTCACAATACCTTAACATTATCTATTTAAATTCATCAATCTCTTAAATTTCTAAACAAGGGGAAAGATACCATTTCTTAATAGTTAAGACTTATTTAGCAATTAGTTTAATTTCCTGCACTTTCAATACGTATTAATTTTCTACTTAGTTAAGTTACCTAATTAAAATACTTAGTTTACTTTATTGCGCTTAAATTTAGAATTCCAAATTTTCGTATACTATTATTATTATTATTATTATTTTAAAATTAGTTGTTATTTAATTTTCTCTTTCCTCGTGGGATCGATAACCGAGACTCCACTAGAGCCCCGTATTACTTGATACGATACGTATACTTGCGTAGCATCCACAACATAAACAATTACAATTCTATACATATAATATAGCGGGGTCAAGTTTTGGCGTCGTTGCAATTAAATTAAAAATATCATAATATAAAATTGTGGGTCAAGTTTTTGGCGCCGTTGCCGGGGAAAGTAAGAAAAATTTTCTAGAGTACGGACTATTTTAAAATAATCATAATAAATAAATTAATATCTATTCTAAAATTGTATGCGCAAATTTGGAAACGAAAATTTAATACCTTACGATTCTGAATTAGTGCGTACAATTAAAAGAATTAGAAAACAAAAGAAACAAATTATAAATTTAACACAAATGGCGAATATTCCTGAAATTCAAAATATGAACCAACAAAGACCATTAAGAGATTATGCCAACCCTACATCGGATGAAATTCATTTAACTATTCATAACCCCGATGTAGTCGCTAATTCATTCGAACTTAAACCTACAATTATCCAAATGGTACAAAACAATCAATTTAGTGATTCACCTATCGAAGATCCTAACTTACATCTTGTTAGTTTTCTAGAACTTTGTGCTACTTTTAAATATCAAGGAGTATCTGACGATGCTATAAGACTTAGACTTTTTCCTTTTTCATTAAGGGATAAGGCTAAAATGTGGTTGAATTCATTAAGCACTCGGATCTATTAAAACTTGGGGAGAATTATCACAAAAATTTCTATCCAAATATTTTCCACCATCTAAAACTCGCTAAGTTTAGAAATGATATAACTTCTTTTTGTCGATTAGATGGAGAATCGATATATGAAGCTTCGAGGGAGATTTAAGGAACTTCTTAGGAAATGCCCACATCATGCGCTACCGTATTGGTCGATTATTCAAACCTTTTATAATGGATTAGTAGGATCTTTAAGATCAATCATCGATGTCTTCGTCGGAGGTTCATTAATGTCTAAACCATTTGATGAAGCTTATGCACTAATCGAAGAAATGGCAACAAATAATTTCCAATGGCCTGCATGATAGAGTAAATCCGAAAAGATAGCCGGCATTCATGAAAACGATGCAATATCTATGTTAGCTTCTCAAATTGCTCGCTATATCTAAGAAATTAGATCATTTTGGAATGAACTACTCTCCTACTTTAGAAGAAAACTCATCCGGACAAATCATAGAATCTCAATCTAATTATGAAACTTTAAATGCTATTAATAATAGAACTAATAACCTTTATTCAAACTATTATAATCCTGGTTGGAAAACTCATCCAAATTTTAATTGGAATAACACATCTAATCAACAATGGATGAATCAACCTAATCAAGCAAATCCAAACTATAAACCTAATTACCCACCTGGATTTAATAACAATAACCCTCAATTCAAAGATAAGAAATTATCTATGGATGAATTAATTTTGAATATGGGTCATCAACTACAAAATCAAGGAAATCAACTACAAATTCAAGGAAATCAATTACAAATTCAAGGAACATCTATTAAAAATATCGAAACTCAACTTGGACATATTGCTACTGCGCTAAATAATAGAATACCTGGAACTTTTCCTAGTAATGTGGAAATAAATCCTAAAGATCAAGGAAAAGAACAAATTAAAGCAATACAGCTAAAGAGTGGAAAAGAATTAGAACCTCAAATTCAAAAAAAACTTGAAAGCCAAAAAGAGGAAGTGGAAATTGAAAAGGAAACAATTCAACAAGATTCAAACTTAGAACATCCTTTAATACCTATGAAAATTTCTGTTGAAAAACCTCCACCACCATTTCCTCAACGACTAGCTCAACATAAAAAAGATAAACAATTTGCTAAATTCCTTGAAATATTAAAGAAATTAACAATCAATATACCTTTTGTCAAAGTTTTAGATCAGATGCCAAATTATGTAAAATTTATGAAAGATATTCTAAATAAGAAAAGAAAATTCACCGATAATGAAACAAGTCGCACTTAGTGAAGAGTGTAGTGCTATTATTCGAAGAAGCTTCTCGAAAAATTGAAAGATCCTGGTTGTTTCCCTATACCCTGCGCTATAGGAGAAAAATTTTATGAAAAAGCTTTGTGTGACTTAGGAGCAAGCATCAATCTAATGCCTCTATCGATTTTTAAGAGATTAGGATTAGGAAAAATTACACCTACTTCAGTAACCCTTCAATTAGCTGATCGTTCTGTTACCTATCCTAAGGGAGTTATTGAAGATGTGTTAGTAAAAGTGGATAAATTTATCTTCCCAGTAGATTTTATTGTTTTAGATATGGAGGAAGATAAAGAAATTCCTATCATTTTAGGAAGACCATTTTTAGCTACCGGAAAAGCTATGATTGATGTTCAGAAAGGAGAATTAACTATGAGAGTAAATGACCCAAAAGTTACATTTAATATTGAAAAATCAATGAAATATCCTGCGCTAGAAAAAGAAGATGAATGTTTTCGGATGGAAATACTTGAACATTTACAACAAGAACATTTTAAGGAATATTACGAAGATAAATTAGAAAAAGAAAACACCGAATTAATTGAAGATAATAATGAAGAACTAGATTATATTCAGGAAAGATTTGAATTTTTGGATAATACCGAAAACACCGACAAGAATATAGTTCCATCAATTATTAAACCTCCCGAACTTGAGCTAAAAATATTACCTGATCATTTGAAATATGCTTATTTAGGTAATTCATCAACTTTACCAGTTATTATTTCATCTGCATTAAACGAATCTCAAGAACAAAAACTTTTAGAAATTTTAAAAAAATATAAGAAAACTTTTGGTTGGACTTTAGCAGATATTAAAGGAATTAGTCCTTCAATCTGTATGCATAGAATTATTTTAGATGATGAACATAAACCTAAAGCGGATCCCCAAAGGAGATTAAACCCAATAATGAAAGAAGTAGTTAAGAAAGAAATTTTAAAATAGTTAGATAATGGTATTATATATCCTATTTCCGACGGTTGCTTAGGTAAGCCCAATTCACTCGTGTTCCTAAGAAGGGAGGAGTGACCGTCATCGCCAATGAAAATAACGATCTTATTCCTATAAGATAAGTTACTCGGTCGAGCGTATATGTATTGATTATAGAAAATTAAATACCGCCACCGGGAAAGATCACTTCCCTTTACCATTTCTAGACCGGATGTTAGATAGATTAGCTGGACATAAGTATTTTTGTTTTCTAGATGGATACACCGGTTATCATCAAATACAAATTGCTCCGAGGATCAAGAGAAAACTACATTTACTAGTCCTTATGGAACTTTCGCTTTTCGAAGAATGCCTTTTGGATTATGTAATGCACCAGCAACATTCCAGAGATGTATGATGTCCATATTTAGTAAGTTAATTGACAATGGAATGGAAGTATTTATGGATGATTTCTCTGTATTTGGAACATCATTTGACACATGCTTAACTCATCTTGAAAAAGTATTAGAAGTACGTGAGAAAACAAATTTGGTTCTAAATTGGGAGAAATGTCAATTTATGGTATGGGGCGGCATTGTATTAGGGCATAAAATTTCGGAAAAAGGCATGGAAGTGGACCCTACAAAAATTCAAGTTATAGCTAAATTACCACCTCCAACTACGGTAAAAGGGGTAAGAAGTTTTCTTGGACATGCTGGATTCTACAGACGCTATATAAAAGATTTTTCAAAAATTACTAAACCTCTATGCCAACTTCTCGAAAAGGAAAAGAAATTTGAATTTACAATCGAATGCCTGAATGCTTTTGAACTCTTAAAAGAAAAATTAATTACAGGACCTATAATAGTTTCACCTAACCTGGGAGAAACCATTTGAGCTTATGTGTGATGCTAGTGATTATGTCGTAGGAGCAGTTCTTGGGCAAAGATATGAAAAGATTTTTAAAGTTATATACTATGCTAGTAAAACTCTAAATAATGCTGAAATAAATTATACAGTTACAAAAAGAGAATTATTAGCGGTAGTATATGGTTTTAATAAATTTAGACCTTATCTGATTGGAACAAAATGTATCGTGCATACCGATCATTCTCGCTATCAAATATTTAATGCAAAAGAAAGATTCCAAACCTAGATTAATTAGATGGATGCTATTAATGCAAGAATTCGATTTCGAGATCGTTAATAAGAAAGGAACTCGATAATCAAATTGCGGATCATTTATCAAGATTAGAAAATCATGAATTATCCGATATTGAAAATGAAATTATAGACGATTTTCCCGATGAACAACTATATAATATCAATGAGTGGAAAATACCATGATATGCTTGATATAGTAAACTATATAGTTAGTAATATTTTACCACCTATGCTAACTTTACAACAACGAAAAAAATTCATCCATGATACGAAAACCTATTTTTGGGATGAACCATATTTATATAAGCAATGTAAGGATTTAATTATTAGAAGATGTGTACCTTATGAAGAAACCGAACCAATTATTCAAAAATGTCATGATTCCGATTTTGGAGGACATTTCGGGATCGATAAAACCGCTTATAAGATTCTACAATCTCGGATTTTACTAGCCTACTCTATTTAGAGATGTGTACAGATATATTAAAACTTGCGATAAATGTCAAAGAGTAGGAAATATATCTAGAAAAAACGAAATGCCTCTAAATTTTATATTAGAAGTTGAAATTTTTGATGTTTGGGGATTAGATTTTATGGGACCTTTTATTCCTTCGTTTGGAAACTCATATATATTAGTAGTTATTGATTATGTTTCCAAATGGATTGAGGCACAAGCTTTACCTAGGTGTGATGCTAAGAGTGTTTCAAAATTTCTGATGAAAAATATTTTTACAAGATTTGGAATGCCGAGAGTGATTATCACTGACGGATGGACTCATTTTAGAAATAAATACATTCACAAACTAGTAGAAAAATACAATATTACTCATAAGATATCCACTGCTTATCATCCACAGACTAGCGGATTAGCTGAAGTGTCTAATCGTGAGATTAAACGTTTTTAGAAAAATATGTAAACCCAAATAGGTTAGATTGGTCTATTAGATTAGTACTAATCGCATTATGGGCTTATAGGATCGCTTATAAAACTCGATTGGAATGACACCTTACAGGGCTTATATATGGAAAAACATGCCACTTACCAGTTGAATTATAACATAAAGCATATTGGGCGATTAAAGAATTTAATTATAATATGAAGGAAGCTTCGGTGAGAAAAGATTGCCGCAATTAAATGAATTGGAAGAATTAAGAAATGAATCATATGATAATGATCGGATTTATAAAGAAAAGATGAAATTATGGCATGATCGGAAGATTAATCGGAGAAATTTTGAACCAGGACAGGAAGTTTTGTTATATAATACTAGATTGAAATTATTTCCTGGAAAATTGAAGTCTCGATGGCTAGGACATTTCACCATAACTCAAATATTTTCATACGGAACTATAGAAATCGAAGATCCAAAAACTGGACATAAATTTGAAGTTAATGGACATAGATTAAAACCATATTTCGAAGGTATAAGACCTAAATATAAAGAGGTTTTAATGCTTAGTCGACTTCGATTAATAATTGAAATTAGGTCGGGCTGACGACGTTAAACCAAGCGCTTTATGGGAGGCAACCCATATTAGTCATCTATTTTTATTGTATCTTAATAGTTAGTCTATATTATTGAAACTTTACTACTCAATTATTATTAAGAATGATCACATATTCGAACCATTTTGATGAGAAAAGAAATTATTCGATTTAGAGCGAAATTGGACATTATTTTGAAATCTCGCCGACGGCGAGGTCGATACTCGCCGACAGCGAGGTTCGCGCCTAAATTAGATTCAGTTTATTTATCGAACTCGCTGACAGCGAGAAACGTCCCCGCCGACAGCAAGAACATGGGAGGCAGTTCTTATAACTGAGTCGCCGACGGCGAGAAACTTCTCGCCGACAGCGAGGAAGTTATAAAGATGAGTTATTTATAATTTGAATGCCGATTTGGACGGTTTCAACACCAATTCCTTTGTGAAAACCCATTCTTAAATCATTCTAGATCTGCCTTCTTCACTAGAATCCATTCCATTCACCATAATGGCCTCCAAATTCTTAGATTCCTCTAATTCTGGAGTGTTTAACCGGAGGAAATTTATGAGTGCGAAAGCGCAGCGGATCTTCAACAAGGTTTTGGTAAAGAAAAGAGTTATCAAGGAACGGGGATTTGTCAATCGAGGATTAGAGAATTCCACTACGAAGATAGAAGAAACGATCGCGCGATGCCAGCACTAGGAGGTATTTTGTTACACTACGTCCGTCGTTGTTATTCCGGTTGTGAAAGAGTTCTACTCTAACTTACATGCAATCAACAATGGGAATGTCTACGTCCGAGGAAGATGGGTGACGTTTACTCCATCAAGAGTAAATGAATTATTCTCTATAGAAAACACCCCGGTATGTCACTATTCAAATTTTGTGCCTTCTTGATATAATATGAATGAGATATTTTGATATCTGACTGATGAACTGGAAGATTGGGAAATGCGTGAAGACGGGTATGTTAGTTTCTCTGTATCACTTTTGAATCCTGTCTCAAAACACTGGCACTTTTTCATCTCATGTAAATTGTTACCTACTATGAGGGTAAACAAGGTTTCGAAGGAATGCGCTATATTGAATTATTGTATTCAAAATGGATCGCCTATTGATGTTGGATCAATAATTGTTAAGTCCGCATTGGGTTTAATTGTGCATGGGTCAGTTCACGGACTAGGACACCCATCTACTATTTTTGCATTATGCAGTCAGTACCAGGTTTCTTATGAAGCTTGGGAAAAGGTTTTGTTACCTTGCAAGCCTTTTGATCCTACAGATATGATCCCTACTTTGGACAATAATGAAGACATTACATTTATCTCTGATAGAGCTTCACAGAATAATCCTATAGCAAGGCCTATTTCAGATAAAACGGAGTTACTTATGAAGAAAATTAAAGGAATGGAGAAAGAACTGCAGAAAGTGAGAGATTCAATCGACAATGTATCTGATTTATTTAATCACATTGATCGGAGGATGAAGGAACACTTTGATCATTCCGGACACCCGGAAGCTAGCTTTCTTCATTTATCGAGACGAAGGGTTAGATCATCGAAGAATCTGCTTCGAATTTCCTTTCGGGCCTTTCTATAACTTATTTGTGCATCATCGTCATATCGGAAATATCGAGAAGATGAAGATTCCGACATTGAAGAGTAGTAGTAAAGATTTCCATAGTATGTTTATGTTTATGTTATTTGATTTGATTTAGATTTTATTATGTGTGGAGTGATGATTTGAATATCTCAAACCTAATTGAGATATGCATCATAGTTTTGTATCAGCATTTAGTGTGTCGTGGATTGGTTTGCGATGCTGATTAGTAGTAAGGATTGTAGAGTTAAAGTTTGATTATAGAGTTTAAAATTATGTTAGTTTGTACATCTCATGGATTTCAATGTTAAAGTTAATTTGTTGTGTTGTGTGAATTTGTTTGTGTATAAGTAGCTAATCTTCATATTAAATTAATAAATGATGTGACCGGAAATATAATATAAGGCAAATCAAAGACAAAAATGAGTGACGAATTTCGAAAATTTAAAACTTTGGAATTCACCGACGGCGAGAAAAATCCCGCCGACAGCGAGATCGATCTCGCTGACAGCGAATAATTTCTCGCCGACAGCGGATTTTTCCCGAGAGTTTTTGGTTCCGAAAAATATTAGCTCGCCGACGGCGAGAAAAATCTCGCTGACAGCGAGGTCACGAAAAACACTTTAATTGACCGGTCAAAAACACTATTCATCATCCCCAACCTCTCATTTTTGCAAAAACCGACCTAGGGCTTGAGAGATCTTGGATTTGAAGCGATTTCATCACTCAAAAAAACACCGGATTTCATCTGCTCTTGGTAAGTGCTTCACTCCTATGCAAAAATTTTTGATTTTCACCATGTATTTTCACCACATTGCAAATTTTGGGAAAAATCAAAATATGGAAGAAATATTCGGTGGAAATCTATGGAATTTGATTTAAATTGCTTATAAATGTTGTAGGAAGCCTTCTTAGGATTATTTTTAAGTTTAGTGAAAATTTTCATGATTTTCATAGATCGATCGTATGGCTCCACGACAAAAACGTCGAGTAGAATTCGACGAAGACCGATTCATCAATGCACGAGCACAGGCTAAATATTTTGAAAACATACAAGGAAGAAAGTGCATTGCAGATTGAGGTTTTCAAAAATCCGGGAGGAGAAGTAGAGCGGATTATTAAGGAACGAGGTTGGGAGAATTTCAGTTACGTTCAATATAGAAGCATTTGTAGAAGTGGTTAAAGAATTTTATGCCAATTTGACTGCCGCTGAAGATGCACCAGTAAAGGTACGAGGATTTTTTGTTGATTTCAATGCTGCAAGAATTAACGCGTTCTATGAAGTTCATGACTCACACTTTAGCGAGTATGAAACTTTTGGAAAGATGGAAGGACCACTGGAGGAAGTCATTAACTTTCTCACTGATGGGACCGGAGTTTGGAAAATTAAGCAGCAGGAAAGAGTGAATTTTCCTCTTTCTAAATTAAATACGATCTCCAAAGCCCGGCATTACTTTATTTGTTCTACTCGCTACCCACATATCACCACGGTGAGGTAACACGAGATAGAGCAATTCCGAATTTCGTATTCGGAATAACGAAGCATCAACATCGGGAGAATTATTTATCAAAACATCCCGGCTACTCCTCGAAATGAGAGTGGAGCCGGATTGGGACACCCCGGATTAATTTTTGCACTCGCCAACTCTCTGGAGTTGAGGCTAGAGATAATGAAGAATGGGTGGAACCAATGAAACCACTCACAGCTGCTAATATTAAGAAGTATGAATCTCATGAAGGGTGGAGAGCAGGAGTAAGAAGTTATTCCACTCAGTCAAGTAGAGATATACCCTCTACTAGCCATGAACCTCCTGAGCCTACCACCCCTACCCTACAAGATCTGATGAATGAATTGACACTGCATAGGAGGAGTTTGAGCAGTTTGGAGAGACAATGGGGAGAAGATTTGATCATTTTGATCAAAGAATTGATAATCTGGAGAGGAGACATGATTATGATAGCGAATATATCCAATGACATTCGGAATACGAGATTGCATACTATGAAGCTGAACGTCGTTATAGGAGTGGTGATTTAAATGTTGTCTTTCCTGAGTGCCCCCGATATTCACGATACCGGCACTGCTCAGTCTTCTCAGCCTACAGATCAGGGAGGAGATGATATAGCCTGGGACTTTGATGAATAAGATTAGGACTTTATTTGTTTTGTTTGTTTGATGTTAAGTTATTGTGGAAACTTTTATATGTTTGTAATATTCAGGATTTTATGTTGTGAGACATTGGATGTTAGTTAGATTAATTTGCTTGAATTGTGATAATAGTTTAGTTATTGTTTTTTGTGTTAGTTAATTGCATTTGTTTTTATGTTAAATAGGATGTTAGTTTTTCTTTAGTATGTCTTTTATTTTATTCTGTATTGTTTTAAGTTGTAAAATTGTTAATGTGTTAGTTAAATTGTTTTAATATGTTAGTAATTCATATGTGTAGTGTAGAGTTAATTTTAATTGTTGTATTTAATACTTATCTCATATTTTATCCCTGCATTTTCTTTAAATTGTTAAATATATATGGAGAATACTAATAAGTACGAGTTCAATGAAAAATGAAAAAGCTCGCAAAAATTTCAAAGAAAAAAAGAAATACCTAAACATCAAAGGTATGATTTATTTACTTTCCCTTTTTCATTATTTAGAGTAGATATAAAAATTTAAGTTTGGGGGGGAAGTAAAATACAAATTTAGTTATTAACTTGTTCTCAATTTCTATTTTCAAATTATTATAAAATGATTTTTATAGCAAGTTTTTCAATTTAATTAATATGAATTATTTTATTTAATTATTATAAAAAAGGTTAAATGAAATATTTCTAGTGCTTTAATTAATTAAATAGAATAAAAAAATTTTTGGTTAAAGGGAATAAGAATATAGTAAACTATTTTTAGTAAGGAAAACTATATTCTAAAATTAAAATTCTTAAGTATTCAAGTGAAAAAGAAAAGATTGAAAATCAATGAAGTAAAAACTATGAAATATATATAAGCTAAGAAATATTTCTAAGTTTCAAATTTAGGAAGATGAAAATGAAGTTCAAAATTATTAACAGGCTCTCCAGATACAGTAATCCTCATTAAAAAAAAAAAAGAAAAAGAAAAAGAAAAAGAAAAGAAAAAGAAAAAGAAAAAGAAAAATAAGGAGAAGCTTGAGGAGATGTCTTATCAAAAATTGGCTTCATTTGAATTAACCTAAAGGAAAAAAACTTAGATATTTCCAAACTTATGTTTATGGATTAGAATTTTACCTAATAGTGTTTTCTTGAATTTCTTATCATATGAATATCTTAAGTAGTTATTCTTTTATATATAGTCATTCCTGAAATGAATAGTAAACTAAAAATCTTAGACCTGATAACTAAATAATTTATTTCTATAAGGTTAATTAAATTACATGAATTATTTTTATTTAACTTTATTATGATATTAATTAATCTAATTCATAGTTATTTGAATTAAAAAATCTTACTATAGAAATCATTATTTTTAAGTAGTACTAAAATTACTTGAGGACAAGTAACAAGTAAGTTTGGGGGATTTGGATCACTGAAAAATTTATTAAGAAATTCATACCTATTTTTGATGAAATTACACTTTAAAGAAAGGAATTTTCTTTATTTTGTTGCAGGAATGGAGAATTTAGATGATAAAAGAAAAAATTATAAAAAGGAGCGGATTGGGAGAAAAAAGGAAGAAAATAATACAATTTGTGCTGAGCCGCCGACGGCGAGATTGAGCCCGCCGACGGTGAGGGTACGAGGAAGAAATTCTGAAGGATTTATAACTGTCTCGCTGACAGCGAGCCCGAGCTCGCCGACAGCTAGATAGCGCGGTTCAAAGACTTTCTAGAAGCCTCGCCGAGTTCGTCGCCGACGGCGAGCTAGTTCAAATGGCACAGATACATTGAACCTGGACACCTTTTGAAGAGATGCTTACACACCTCTTGGACCTTTGCTTACCTCTATATATAGAGGCCGAAAATCAGTCTTTTGTGTGCGATCTTTTGAGTCTTTTGTTTGTTCTAAGTGTGTTATAAGTGTGTGAGCAGTCTTTAGAATCTTATTTAGTGAGTTTAGTGAGTAATTAGTGAGTCGTACTGTACTGGAAGGAAGAGTCAAAGGAACTACGAGGAGTGTGCTTGGGGATAAATCAAGATAAGTATTTGTATTTATTGTTTTTACCTTTAAATGAAATCCATGCTTAGTTTAGTTCCCATGCATTCTGAGTAGTTTATTTAGTCTTTCTCCCTGTTTATGAAATTAAGAGACTTGATGAAATTAAAATAGAGATACTTTTATATATTAATAAATTGTGATAATTTTTACTTAAAACTTAATTTACTTTTCAAATCGGCCATTTGATTTGTTAAAATGTGTTGATTTACAACTATAGTAAAAATTACATCCGATATTCGGGAATTCAAAAGCCTTCGAAGGAAGGTGCAAATAAATAGGGAAATAATATCATTGGGCGTAGAATCGAGCATTTTAGTGTGACGGACTAAAATATTCAATTTGGTCCTATTGTTTGAGAGTCGAAGTGTAGATGTTAGCCCTCGAGCGAGGGGAACGTGGGAGCTACGAAGTGGTCGTCGGTATCCTCCCGGCCTTAGCCGCAAATTCGGTAATCAAACATAGGATTAGTCAATATTCTTTACACCTGGACCAAAGGGTAAAGAATAGGAATGCTCCTATTTGTCACAATACCTTAACATTATCTATTTAAATTCATCAATCACTTAAATTTCTAAACAAGGGGAAAGATACTTTTTCTAATAGTTAAGACTTATTTAGCAATTAGTTTAATTTCCTGCACTTTTAATACGTATTAATTTTCTACTTAGTTAAGTTACCTAATTAAAATACTTAGTTTACTTTATTGCGCTTAAATTTAAAGTTAGTGGAAATAGACTTAAACCATATTTTTTAGTTGAGCAATCTAAGTCTGATGAGAATCTGATGTTGGGTCACTCAAAATGAGTTCTGAGTTTATCAGGTTGAAGACGTTAAACCAAGCGCTTTGTGGGAGGCAACCCATAATTATCGGTATCCTTTGCTTTATGTTTATTTTGTGTGCTTTATTTGCTTTGTTTGGTTTGTTTTTATGTTTTTAGTGGTAGTAATTTGGAGTTTTTAAACTAAATAGAGTTTATTTGACCTTATTTGATGACTTAGAGGAGTCAGAATGAAAATTTGGACATTTGGCAGACCTGTGCTAAATTGAGCACTGGCGGCTAAGCACTGCCTAGTTGGCGCTTAGGCGCCGGAGTTACAAAAAATGTGAAAAATGAGATTCTAGAAGCCTAGATCGTGGGGAAGAGGTTTTGAAAGTTATTTTGGAGTTTTAAAACGTCTTGGGGTAGTTTTAGCACTTTCCAAGTCTATAAAAAGAACCTGATTTAAGAGAAACACTTGCCCCAAGTCCTATTTTCATTTCTAAATATTAAGAAGAGTATTTTGAGTACATAATCTCTTCCTGGGAGAATGAGATTAAGAAGAAGCAAGATTCTGACAAGAGTAAGTTCATTAGTGACAGTGCTAAAGAGTTATTCAATGGATTTTTGGCTGTTAGTATTCAAGGGATTGCAGAAATGATTGCTCAGTGGAAGCAAAGATCAATGAAACTAACTTACATTTGGAGCACATGGAATGGCAACTCAAGATGCAATTTAGTCATTCAAGATACGTGGAAGAAGCGAATAAGGTGATGTTTTTGAAGAACAAATGGATTGAAGAAGAAGATATAAGAATGAACAATTATAGCCCGTTCTATCAGATTTATATTCCAGAAGGGTCAAATGAGAATAATAATAGTCATGGATATAATCCGCCTAACAGGGAGTGAAATTAAGTGTGCTTTGTTCTTATATGTTTTGTGTTCTTATGTGTTTTGTTTAATATGTTTAGTGTTCTTATGTGTTTTGTTTGGTGTGTTTAGTGTTTATGTTTGAATTTTAATTACGCCTTATGATGTGATAGTTACATCCTAGAGATGTAAACTTATCAGTTTAAGATTAAGTCTCTTGTATCTAGAGAATTTCATCCTATGTATGTGGATAGAAATTCTAGGATAATTTTAAGTGTTATATTTGTTTTGATGAATATAAGTTTGTGTTTGTGTGAAATTTGTTTGGAATCGATCAATATTAAACATTTGAATTGGAATATTGGAAGATGTATGGGAAAGAGATAATTATTTTGAAGAGATTAAGGGTGATTAACGAAGTGGTTTAAAGCATATACCTTAATTGTGAAAATTTGGGTATTGGTGGCTAAGCGCTAGAGTTGCCTGCGCTTAAGCGCCAGATTTCGCTGCTAAGCGCTGAAGGGTTCGCGCTTAGGCGCTAGTTCGCGAAAATTAGTTCCCAGCAATTAAAAACCCATGAATTGCCATTTTAACTCCCCTGCTCATCATCAACCCATCGTTTTCACATGAGAGAGAATCTAGGGCATCCTTGATTTGGACCATTTAAGAGCCGATCTCAACAAAAATTTGTAAATTTGGATTCCTTGAGGTAAGAGCACTACTCCTAAGTAAAAGTTTTTTATTTTCACCATGTATTTTGAGTACATTTTGGAAAATCTTAAAATTACGATTCATGGTGAAAATTTGAGGAAAAACTTAAGAAATTGCTTGGATTTAGTAGAAACATCCTTTGGAAGATAATTTAGAAAGTTTAGTTTGATTTTGGAATTTATGATAAATTTTTCGTGAATTTTTAGAGATGGCTCCAAAGTCAAAGCGTGGGAGAGGAAAGACGAAGTTTGATTCTGACAAATTTATTAGTACAAGGGCTGAGGAATGATATGTTGATGCGTTGCAGTCACGTAAATTGAGTCCTGAGAGAGTGTTCAGTAAGCCAGGAGAAGTAATTAAAGATATGATTGCTAGGAGGTACTAGGAGAACTACTATTGCTTCTCCGTTGTTGTTGTTGTTTTTGTTGTTAGAGAATTTTATGCGAATTTTCTTGCATCAGAAGAGAATTTGGTGATGGTTAGGGGGCAAGATGCTAACTTTTCTTCTGGGGTAATTAACACTTTCTATCAACTGCCTCCTGCTATGTTTTGTTTTTATTCTAATTTTCATCCTACAGAGGGAGAGTTAGATGAGATAATGGAATTTTTGACTGATGGAAGAGGATTATGGAAAATAACAAATGATAGAAGAGTGAATTTTCCTGCTTCCAAATTAAATGCCACTTCTAAGGCATGACATTATTTTATCTCTTCTAAACTGTTGCCTTCAAGTCATACTAGTGAAGTAACGAGGGAAAGAGCTATTTTGAACCATTGCATTAAGTAAGGGAAGCCTATAGATATTGGAGCAATCATTTATGATTATATTGTGAATTGTGCCACATCTACCACTATAGCAGGTATGGAATTTCCTTCCCTGATTCATTCATTATGTGAACGGTCTGAAGTGAAATTTAATACCTTGGAAGAGGTACTTCAGCCTTTGAGACCTATCATCAGTGTCAACGTTGGAGCTTACACTGTACATTCAAAATTTGGCTGGAGAGGAGGATTTGGTAGGGCTTCTTTTGCTTCTGCTTTTGCTTCTGCTGCATCTACTTATCGTGCTACTACTTCACGTGCTTCATCATCTACTGATTCACAGAGTGGTTTATTAAAAAAAAAGTTTTAAGAAAGTGAGTCTTACTCGAGAGCATATGAAAGATATGGATGGTAAGATGGATAATGTGGACAGATATATTAGAAAACATGATGAGTATGAGGAGAATTATCAGCATTATTTGGATAGACTGATTAGAGGTGATCAGAGTGCTGAGATGCCCCCTCATCCATTCTACATATCGTATGTGCCATCCAGGGATTGGAACAAGCATGATGATGATGAGGAGGATGAAGAGTAGATGTATGTTGTTTGTTTTAGGTGTTGTGTTGTTGTGCTGTGTTATTGTGTACTTTGTCTAGTATTTTGTTTGATGATTGTGTTGCGATGTGAACTCTGATAGTATGCAGATTGTAGTTTTACTATTTATCTATTATGCATATTCAGATGTATTGTTGTTGGATTGATGTTTTATATGTTGCTTTGAGTGTAGTGTGTGTGGTAGTAAATGTTTTAATGTGTATGTTGTACTAGAGTATTTTTTTAGGGTGTACTTTAATTCTAAAACTGTTAGGAGATTAGAGAACACTATAGAAACTACTATTTGGGAAACTGCATGCTTAAAAACTTTACAAAAATCTACCACTACCATTTGCTATCTAGTATCAGTGTGATTTCAGTTGGTGTGTGTTTTCTTTGAAAACAACCACTACTGTAGAAGTCTTTTGAAATTTTTACTTTTCTTGTTATAAAAAGAAAATGTTTTGAAAAAGTGAATTTGATTTCATTTTACTCCTATTGTTTAAATTGTTATACTTGCATATTTAGGATCTTTAAATTCCAGCAAGCATGTTATATTAGTCTTTAATTCTCACCCATGTATCATTTCTTATGCTTAAATGTTTTACCCTAACAAAAGATTAAAGTTTTGGTGAAATTTAAAAAAAAATAAAAATTTTCAAAAACCTAAAATTTTATTTTTTTTCTTAAAAATACTTAAAATAAATCTTATTTCTTGATTGAGAACAATTATGTATATGAAGTTATATTAGGGGAACAAAAATTTTGAATATAGAAATGAATAAAAGAATTTAGTTGAAAATTTATAGTAATCATGAAAAACTTAAAGTTAAAATTTTCTTAGTGAAGAGATGTTAAATATAGTTATCTATCTTTAGTAAGAAACGTTTGAGTGGTACTCTCCCTGTGTTCAAAAATTTAATTCAACGTGGTGTCTTACATAGACAATGGACAAAAGGTCAATCACAGTGCTTCTCTCTTTGAAAAATTATAGAATAATGCCGGCTGACCGCCCAATTCAAAACACGGTCTCAGATTCGGCACAGTAGGATCAGTTGATGATACGAGATTTTTCTTGGTTATCACTTACAAGCCTAATGAAGACTACCTGATGTTTCAGATGATCTTGAAGATCTACCAATTGAGCTCCACCAGAATTTGAAGAAGAAATTAAAACTACAATAAACAAGTTAATGGAAGTTAACTTAGGTGCTAGCGAAGAGCTTCAGGCTGACCTTTTGTTAGCTCCTTACTCAAAAAAGAAGATTCCAAAATATGATCAAGCTACTGATGGAATTTAAAGACTGTTTTGCTTCGGAGTTATGATGAAATGCTGTGATTGGGCCTCCGTGTTGCAGTCACAACCATGAGTGGATCACACCGTCGTTCCGCCGACAAGCCCGAGAAGAATGCGTCTAGAGATCGAACAACATGTAATACCAAGTTAAGAAGCCACGTACGCCAAATTCGTCCGCCGCGAAGAACAATATCCGACTCGTTGGGCCCAATGCGTACCGGTCGAAAGAAGAATGGTTGGACGCATCTACGCGGGATTTCGCAGATTTAAATGAAGCATGCCCAAAGGATGAATTTCCACTACCAATTCCAGACTAATGATCGATCTCTTCGATACATGAGATCTTCTTCATGGATGGATCGTCGTGATACAAACTGATAAAGATGGCACTGTAAGATGAAAAGCTCACAACCTTCGTAACGCCAATCGGAATACACCGCTAAGCATAGTAATGACTTTCGCATTAAAGAAATGCAGGAGCAACTTACTAAAGAGCAATGACGAGGATTTTCGATGATCTCATTCACAACCAAGTCGAGCGCTACATGGAGGATGTGTTCATCAAGAGCAAACCGAAGGAAGATCACTTCAGATGAGCCTGAGAATCGTTTTCGAGCGATTAAGGAAATTCAACTCTAAAATGTATCCTCAAACACACCTTCGGCGTTACCTCTCGGAAATTCTGATTTGTCGTCCGACATCGTGGAATTGAAATCAATCCGAAAAGATTAAAGCTATCTTAAACGCCGCCCCCCAAAACTTTCAACAATTACGATCCTTTCAAGGGAAGTTGGCATATATTCGACGATTTATTTTGAATTTGTTAGTGGTGTGTCGGCTCTTCGGTATCAACAAGTTAAAAAGGACGCCTAATTTGTTTAAAGAAGAGAAATGCCAGCTGGCCTTCGAGGGCATTAAGCGTATTTAACGACACCTCCTATCTTACACTCGCCTCCTGCAAACATCGTTAATAATTTATACCACGGCTTCGTACGACTCCCTTGGAGCCTCATAAGCCTGTGTCAATGACGAAGGAAACAAAAATGCTCTTTACTACTTAAGTCATCATCTAATATCGATGGAAGTAAAGTATCCTCAACCGAGAAGCATTATCTGGGCCCCGATCTTCGCCGCTCAAAAGTTCAAAGATTACATGCTTTCTCATGTCAACTCTTATTTCAAAGTTTAATCCATTGCAATATTTGATGACCCGACCAACGCATTTCGGCAGACGGTTACAAAGTGGTCGATGATACTATTGCAATTCGATATAACTTCGTGCCTCTTCGTGTTAAAAAGGGACAAGACCTACAGCATTTCGCAAAGACACCCTTTACCGGCAGAATTCTCTTAGCGACGACGGTTCGACGAGCGTATAATGAACCTAGAGGACCCCGATGATCAATGTTGGGAACTATACTGGCGAGCATCTTCGCACAAAAATAAAGAATCGCAAATGATAAGTGTCTGCCAGAAAGTAGAATCGGACTAATCTTTATAACACTCCGCAGCGGGGATGTTAAGGTATTCCTACCATCTACCGTAACTCGTGTTTGAATAACGGCGTAATACGAAGCTCTTATAACCGGATGAGTTAACCATTCAAATGGGTACAACATACATCAACATCTATTTTCGGGGATTTCGTGATATCATTCAACAAGTCGCCGGATGTGATAGAATTCGAAACCAAGAATCGGCGTACTTTCAAACATGTCATGAAATTGTTGAGCGCATTCGAATGTAACGATCTATAAGATTCTTAAGAGAAATGTTTCGCAGATGCGTTAGCCCGCTCAAGAAAAGAGTTTCGAAGCATAGATTTAGCCGGCTTGAAATGATGCTTAAAGGATGATGTCCTCTCACAAATGGGACATTGACAGCAATATAAAAGTCGAAAAAGAGAAGAAACAAATAAAATAAAGAATCTAAAAATACAAAAGATTGGTGGCACCATTACTGACTACCTCGCAACAGGAAACCAACCGTAATGATGCTTCAAGAAATTTCATCGATCAAGAAAAGAACTATGTCATACGCATTAATAAAACAAATGCTATACGTGCTGGGCTCACCCGATGCGTTGGTGCCCGAGTGGGTCCGAGGCCCGTGAAATTGTTAAAGAGGTGCACCAGACTTTGTGCGTCACATCGCCTGGGTCTCGAAAATGAAAATGAAGATTAAGAGACTAGTGGTACTACCGGCCCTCGTACGACCAACTCGCCCGAAAGTCAGCATCGTCACTGCCAAGTGCATGGAGTGGTTCTACATCAACCTCCAAATGTAATCGTATCCGATGATCGCGTCGTGGCCATTTGAGTGTTGGGGCACGTACATTGTGTGTCCGATAAAATCGCCTTCTTCAAGAGGACATCGCTTCATTCTCGTTGTATCAAAGATTATTTTTCTATGCGTGCGTACTCGCCGTAGAAGTGAAAGCGCACCACGTGCGTTCTTCAAAAATCAAGTCGTCTACCGTTTTGCAACGGCGTTGCACCATCTCGTATAACGGGTTCGCGTTCAAGAGTACGAAGATCAACAATTTTTTCGAAGACAATGTGTGATCGATCGGGGCGATATTCGACGATCTACTACCCAAGAGCAACAGCTTGGCCGAGGCTTTTAATAAAAATCCCGTCCAAATCCTAAAGAAAACTTTGGATGACAACAAAAGAAATTGGCACGAGAAGTTGTTAGAAGCCTTGGGCTCATTGCACGACTTCCCTCTTAACTCCTACTCGTCTACACCTTATGCTTTTGCACAGACGGGTCTCGAAGCCGTCTTACTCCGGAGGTTCAGCTTCTGTCTCTCAGAATTGTAGTTGCGAAAAGATCACTACGTAAGAAATGCCAAATTACGACTAGAAGAATTGGAAAGCTTGGAAGGAAAAACGACTTTCTCGCCGCAGCAAAATTTGGAATTGTATCAAGCCAAGATGATCCAGCTCATGATAAATCGGTCTCGCCCAAGGACATTCAAAGCCTGTGCGCGACATGGTCTTGGGCTTCTCGTAAGACCTATTCTCGCACACCACAAGATAAAGAGGTAAATTTGAACCGGCCGAGGGGTCGTTCATGGTTAAGACAAGCCGTACTGTGAGGTTCATAACAGCTTGTGAGTTGTCATGGAGAACAACCTATATTTCCAATCACCCAAAGCGTATATTCGATGAAGTATTACATAACCCGATGTTTCGAAGGATGAACTTAAAAAAAATGAAGTCTCATTCTTAGAAGCACGGTGCGTAATCACTTATAACCGGGTCCGAACCCAAAATTAAAAATGGACGATAAAAAAATCATTTACAAAAAAAAATGTGTTGAAAAGAAAATATATGAAATCGATCCATGAAAAAAATACCCATTTTTATGCCTCGATTTTTATAAAAATTTTAAGGATATTATGCTTTAATGAAAGGTATTTTTGTGTTTTGGAAATAGGTGATGGAAAAATGTTCAAGAAGAAAAAAAGTGAAAAAGGAGCAAAAAGGAGCAAAAAGAAGCAAAAAATGATGCCAAATGCAAAATTGTCAAAATTATCAAGTCCTGTGGGCTCAGATGCCGAATCCGGTGCCTAAGTGCCGTGTCGATACAAAGACTGGCCAAGATTTTCGACGACTTTAGACGGTTATTTTGATGCCGTTAATCTGCTATTTGACCTTTTCGATGCTTGTTTCGGTTTTATAAGACATGCGATACAATGTATTCGGACGCTCTGAAACGGTTTTAATCGCGAAGAGGTGCGATCCAAAGTGAAGAGGTGCGAAGAACCGGACGTAGAGTCCGATGCGCTAGCGCGTATCCCGGCGCCTAGGCGCCGTACACACCTTCTAGAAGATTCATCGAATGCGGACACATTGGGAGGTGCCTCAAGGCAACCTCGAAGCCTATGCAACAAGTAGGTACTCCCTTTCCGAGAAAACGCCCCCATACGTTCCCATATCTAGCCCCATTCCAGAGGGAGAATTAGAGAAATACTTGGTGGACACTTTTATTAATTAGTGAGTTTATTTAGATGTAGGATTGAGAGCTTAAAGAGTTGGTGCTTTCGATGTTTATTTACTTCTGGAGCGAAGAATTAAGAGGTTCAAGAGAGGAAACACTTCGAGATAAGTATTTGTAATTTTATTCAAAGTTTTATTATCATGTTTTGTTGTTTAAATTCAATGTGTTCTCGAGTAGTTAGTTTACTTTCTCCTTTCAATTATGAGAAGATAAATAAGATAATATAAAATTCGATGGAAAATTAAATACTATTTTATATTTTAAAACATCATGGATGATATTAATACCGCATCTTCATTTACTTTACAAAATTGATCACTTGTATTATTAAAATCGTCGAAGAGTTTTGATACTTCAAGGAGATGAATTCTTAACTAGTAGATATCACATGAATCCTCGTGGCAATGAAAGTTCTCGCGCGGGTTATTCACGCGAAGTGCAAATAAATATAAGATATTATATAACGGCATTAATTAATAAGTTTTTAGAGTGATGTATCAAATTCGTGATTCGTACATAGAGAAGAAAGGGGTCTCTATGATGTGGCCGACTATACCACCTCGACATCTATTAAGCAGAGCTCAGATAACCCATTTTACTAACAATACATCTCGAACTCGATCTATGCCTCGCCAATGTTCATTACACCTTGATCAAAGGGTGAAGAATATGAATGCTTCTATTTGGCACAATACCATAAATTTATATTCTTTACAAATATTATCATTATCTTAAAATCTTTGACATCTGACAGGGAAAGAAAGTTGTGTTCTTACTTCAGATTTACACCAATCATTTCATAACTTTTTATTACTGCATCTTTCATTATCGCTTTATTATCAGATCTAGTAAATTAAAAATATCAAATTTATAAACTATAAAAGAAATACATAAAAATAAAATTATAATATTTAAAAATCCATAACTCACTCCTCAAAGGATCGATATCGGTTCTTCATTTCAAAGCCCTATATTACTGGACACGAAACGTATACTGAGATAAGACTTAAATGTAAAATATTTTCAATTAAATTATATTTCGTATACACTAATTTATATTATTATCAATTACATATATTCGAAAGCATTAATTATTATATTTGTCATCATGATCATGGGTCAAGTTTTCGGGCGCCGCTCGCTCGGGGGTCGAATTTTTAGTACGCATATATATACATCGGGGTCAAGTTTTTGGTGTCGTTTCTTACGAGGAGCGATAGGATTTTAAATATTTTTTTTATTCATTTTCTTTCCCTGTCAAAAATATAAAAATACCAAATATATATATATATAAAATAAAAATAATTTTTTTTTTATAAGTGTAGAGATTTTATTTCACACTTACTTTTATGCGTAAGGCCGGACCGAAGGATCATTGACTTTTTATCTATTTAGAAAGAACTATTAAAAGAATTTAAAAAAGGAAAACAAACTAAAAAATTCAAGAGATGGCTAATTTACATAACAATTTACAAAAATCTAATCGAAATTCACGAACAAAATGTTTACAAACCATTAAGGGATTATGCTAACCCTACAACATGAACTTCATAGTAGTATTCAAAAACCTACCGTAGATGCTAATTTTCGAGCTTAAGCCATCTATCATTCAAATGGTTCAAAATAATAAATTCGAGGAACACCAAATGAGGATCCAAATTTACACCTTGCTAGTTTTTTAGAACTTCGTTAATACCTTTAAATATAACAATGTTTCGATGATGCTATTAGACTCGTACTATTTTTCAAGAGATAAAACAAAGATGTGGCCGAACTCATTAGCAACAGGTTCTATTAAAACATGGGCCGAAATGGAACAAAAATTCCCTTGCTAAGTATTTTCCTTCTAATAATGCTAAATTAAGTAACGACATTACCATTTACCAATTCGACGAGACAATTTATAAAATCAGAAAAATTTGAAGAACTATTAAGAAAATGTCCTCATCACGCTTTACCAATCTGCTAATTATTCAAACATTTTATAATGGTTTAATCGATCACTAAAATCAATTATTGATGTCGCTAAGGTTCTTTAATGTCTAAATTAATGGACTTCTAAAAGGATTAATCCTAAATGAACGCCAAGTATTCAAGATAACGTATTTTTCTATCTTAGCTTCACAAGTAGCTGCAATATCTAAGAAATTAGATAATTTGCCATCAACATATCACAAAACAATTCATCTAATATTAAAGATTCTCAAACTATTAAAACTTTACAAGCTATCGTCATAGTAAAAATAATCCGTATTCAAACTATTATAATCCTGACTAATAATCACCCTAATTTGAACTGAATAATTAACAACAACAATGGTGTAATAATCAATCCCATCCAACTGAAATCGGAATAATCAAGTAAATTCAAATTATAAACCACCTCGATTTAATAATCGTGTAAAAGCAGAGTCAATAAGAATTAATTTTACAAATGAGTAATCAATTACAAAATCAAAAATAATCGTTATTCATAATATCGGTAGAATCAATGGACAAATCGCTAATTTAATTAATTACGCACTTCCAGGAACACTTCCTAGTAATGTTGAAATTAATCCAAAAGAAACTCGGAAAAGAACATGAACATATTAAAGTCAGATAACTTAAAAGGAAAGGATAAAAGAAAGAAGGCTGCACGAAATTGAAAAGAGATCAGGTCAAGAGATCAAAAACCTAAAGAAACTCCTTCTCCTAATCAAGATCAAAACTAATATTTCTATTAATGTGAAGTCAAAAACACCACCACCTTTTTCTCAAATATTAAAGCAACAAAAGTTCGATCATCAATTTTCCAAGTTCTTTTAATTTTTAAGAAACTTACTATAAATATACCCTTTACGAAGCCTTGAAACGTATGCCAACTTATGCAAAATCGACAAGGATATATTAAGTAAGAAAACAAAAATTCAAGCTTTTGAAATCAAGGTGACTAAGTGAAGAATGTAGCGACATAATTCGAAAAGAAATTACCTTTAAACTTAAAGATCCTTTTAAGCTTTTGCCATACTCGCTATCGAGAAAAATTTTAGAAACGCTTTCAGGTATTTCAGAGCAAGTATTAATCTAATGTCATTTTCTTATTTATCAAAGGTCAATTTCTAGAGAGATTTACCCCACCACCGTAAGCCTTCACTTACGATAAAGATCTATCACTTACCTCAAAGTACTTATGAGTGATGTACTTGTTAAAGTGTATAAATTTATCTTCCCGTGGATTTTACTTCGTGCCTGGAGCATATGGAAGAAGATAAAGAAATACCAATTATTTTAGAGACCTTTTCTACCATCGAACGAGCTATGATTGATGTGCAAAAAGGAGAATTAACTATGAGAGTTAATGATCAAGAGATTAAATTCGATGTTCTTAAATCGAAGAAGTACCTCACAAAGAAAAATGTTATCGAATGGATATTTTTGATTTTATAATCGAAAAACACTATCGAGAAAATGTAAAATCATTCCCGAAGAAGAAATTAAATTTTTAACCGATGAAATGAAGAACTAAAAGAAGATGAATTAGTTAAAGAAACTCATTATATTAAAGATAATCAAACATTGGGACTTAACTCAAAATGATATACTTATACCTCACACTAAAAGTCTCGAATTGGAATTAAAAATGTTACCTTCACATTTAAAATTACGTATTTCGGAAATTCATTAATTTACCGTTATTATTTTCGAGCTAAGTTTAAGACTAAGAAAAATTAATAGAGTTGTTAAAGAATTATAAAAAAGCTTTTGGTTTGATTTGTCATTTTATAGGAGAGGAATAAGCCCTTCCATCAGGGACAAAGATGGGGAATTTTAATGGAAGAAAATTCTTAAACCTACTATCGAATCGCAAAGAAGATTAAATCCTATCATGAAAGAGGCTGTTAAAAGAAATTTTTAAAATGGTTGGGATGCTTCAATTATTTATCCTACTTGATAACAATTAGTAAGTCCAATTCATCGTGTTCCGAAGAAAGGAGGAGAATCACATCGCGAATGATAAAAATAAACTAATTCTCGCAAGAAAAGTTAATGGCTTCAAGGACTCAGACTGGACATTCAAGTTAAATGACGCCACTAGAAAGATCATTTTCCCTTACCTTTCTCGGATCAAATGCTCGACAAATTAGCCGGACACTCGTATTTCGTTTCTTGATGGATATTCCGGTTATCATCAATTACTTAGTCAGCTTCCCGAGACTCAGATAAAACAACATTTACAATTCCTTATGGAACATTTCCGTTTAAGAATGTCTTCGTTTATGTAATGCACCGTAACTTTTCAAAGATGTACGATGTCAATATTTTGTGATTTCATCGACAAAGGAATTGAAGTATTCATGCACGTATATTTCAGCTTTTGGAACTTCTTTTGAAATTGAAAATATTTTCAAAGTTCGAAAAGATGCGAAGAAACAAATTTAGTTCTTAACTGAAAAATGTCAATTTAAGCACATGTATTAGCATTGTACTTAACATAAAGTTTCACAAAAGGGATGAAGTTGATCAAGCAAAAGTAAAAATTATTGTTGAACCGCAACCCCCTACTACCTCATCGATGCGAGAAGTGTTCTGTGTCATGCCGGATTTATACATATATAAAGGATTTTTTCTAAAATCGCTAAACCTCTTTGTTTTTTATTTGAAAAAGAAGCTAAATTTGAATTTAATGAAGACTGTTAATGCTTTCAATATTTTAAAAAGACAAATTAATAACTCGCACATATAATTATCACACCTAATTGGAATAAACATTTCGAATTAACGTACATGCAAGTGATTTTGCAATTGGAGTCAGATCAGACAAAAATATGAGAAATTTTTCAAAGTTATATATTATGCTAGTAAAACACTTACCGAAACTCACATAGAAATTACACTACTACCGAGAAAGAGCTTTTTAGTTATAGTATATGCCTTTAATAAATTTAACACCTTATCTTCTTGTTACTAAATGCATAGCCTATACTGATCATTTTTGCTATTAAATATTTAATGATGAAAAAAGATGCTAAACCTGTATCGATAAGATAGGTTTTACTTCTCTACAAGAATTTGATTTTCAAATAGTGGATAGAAAAGGAACTAATAACCAAATTACCGATCATTTATCTAGAATTAAGAATGATGTTATTACCGATAAAAATATAAAACGAGAAATTTCCCGATGAACATTTGCATGTTATTCAAGAATACCAAACACCCGTACAGTGACATAGTTAACTATTTAGTTAGCAATATTTTACTTTATGGATTTGATAACAAATTTATTAATAAATTTAAAAATGATGCTAAATCTTATATTCGGGAAGATCCTCATTTATTTAAATTGTGAAGAGATTTTCAGGACCAAGTAGATGTGCACCTTATGAAGAAACTTATGCTATTATTCAAAAATGTCATGATTTTGGGAAATTTGGAGGACACTTGGAGTAGATAAGATCGCATTTAAAATTTTAAATTCAGTATTTTATTAAATTTTACCTTATTTAAAACATGTGAGAGATTATGCGAAAACATGCGATCGATGTCGTATTTAGAAATACATCCATGAAAGATGAAATGCCTTTTAAACCGTATATCGGAAGTTGAAATTTTCGATATAATGGGTTTAGACTTGATGGACCATTTGTACCATCATCTCGAAAGATTTATATTTTATTAGCGGCCGATTATGTTTCAAAGTAAATCGTCGTAGCTTTACTTCTACCGTGATTCCAAAAGCGTTTCAAAATTTTTAAAGAAGATGAATTTTTCAAGATTTGGAATGCCTAAGGTAATTATCACGTATGGTGGAAGTCATTCGAGAAATATAAGAATTCAATCATTATTTGGAGAAATTCGGGAATCAAACACGACCGCAATCGTATCACCCATAAACGGAATGAAATTTACCGAAGTATCAAAATCGCAGAAATTAAAGAATTTTAGAGAAGACTGTTAATCCTAAAAGAACGATTGGGTCGATCGACTCGATTTCAGATAGATGAAGTTATGTAGACTGTACTATAAGACACCAATCGAATGTCATCTTACCGTTAACATGAGCAGAAGACACATACTTAACCGGCTAACTCGAACATAAAGCGACGGCGATAAAGGAGTTTAATTTTGATTCAATACCCAGAGAAAAACAATTATTGCAATTGAATAAGATGGATGAAATAAGAAATGAATCATATGAAAATGCAAGGATTTATGAAGAGAAAATGAAAATATTACACATAAAAAACATTTCACGGTACCTGAGTCGACAAGAAGTATTATTATTTAATACTGCTTAAGACTTTTTCCTTTGAAAATTAAGATCAAAATGGATAGGACGATACATAATTGAAAAAGTATACCATTATGGAGTCATGGATGTTAAAGATCCTAAAATGGGAAAAATTTTTAAAGTTAATGGATAAAGATCGAAGCCTTATTCGGGAGATTTTAAAAAAAATTTATAAAGAGGATTATGAGTCAGCTCATCTGATTAAAAGATTTAATTGTGTCAAATTAATGACATTAAACCAAGAGCTTTTGTGGAGGCAACCCATAGTTATTTGTTGTTTTGTGTGTTTTTACATTCGTAATGTGCGTTATGCCTCGCCTATTTAATTTTATATTATTTTAGAAAAATTTGAATGCTAACAAGTCTTTATCACTTAAGCTGAAAATTATCTCTAATTATATAAAGCTTAGACATCGGATCACTCTATTTCATGTACGAGCAAAAAGGAGATCAAGTTAACCTCTGTCAGATTGCTTATAATTTGTGTTACTAAGTCTATATTTCGATCTTACCATTCTAACTACCTATTTTGAGAAACAAAATTTGAAATTGACGTTAAAAATGGAGTCGAACATGGTTCCGCGCCAGGCGCTGGGATGGCGCATAAGCGCCAGAGTAAAAATATGTCGATTGGTCTAGCGCCAGCGCTCAAATTCGGGGCACTAAGCCGCCACAAGCACGTGATCGTGTCAAAACCAAAATTCCTTCGCTTTTCACACGATTTCTTATAAATGACCCTATCTTCGTCCCCAATCCTTATGCAATCATTGATTTCGACCTATACACTCCATTTCGAGAGATTAGAGAGGATTTCGAAGAAATGGAGAGGCGAAATCTTGAGAAGAGGTTGCAGGGTGTTTCCAAAGGATCCTCAACCTTACTAATGGTTTCTATCGCTCGTAAATCTGAGAAATTCTAGTCGTCTGCATAAGCTCAAGGAAGCAGTGCGACGGGAGATCACCTCCATGAGATGTATCATCAAATCAACATTCGGAATGGCAAAGGAATCTCAATTTGATCATCTAAATTTCGCTTATCAAGATGCTCAAGTGAGATGTATGCGAAGAACACCGGATCGATGAGAAAATGGCTATAGATTCTCCGAGGCGTTAGTATTCTCTTTTTCCAAGTGGGTCGAAAAGTTTTCCTTGCCAAGATAATGGGAATTAGATAGGCGATGTGGTGAGATCGTGATTTATCTATGCCGTCGTTGTATTCATTTGAAGACCGATCGGTGTGGTTTGCTCTTGTGTGTTTGATTTCATGTTCAATGTGTGTTGTATTTGCTTTCAAATTTGTGTTGTTCGATTGTTGTTAGAACTTGAATCATGTTATGATACTTATCCGAATTGTAATGGCTCCGAAATCGAAAATCATGAAACGGAATTGAAGTCTTCGATTTAAACATAAACACTCAGGATTTAATTTTTAATTTTAAAATTTTTGGAAAATATTCGAAGATGGAAACTAAAGCAATACTCTTATGTGAGTAATTAGGTTTAATTTATGAATTTCCTTATGGAAAATAAAATTTTTAAGAGATTTTTTTTTTGAAAGGCGTAGTCTCGGCGCCAGTACTCCGACCCGCTCAGATTGCCTGGGATCGCTTACCCGAAAAACACCATTTAAACCCCCATTAGCCATTTTTGACGCCTAAGCTTCATCTTCCTCTTTTTCGTGAAAACCCACCTCCTAAATCCATTTCGAGGTCAAAAACGTCAAGATTTTGAGTCCGAAATCACTTTGATTTATTTATCTCAATGTCGCATCTACACTCTAATCCATTTATTTTTTATTTTCACCATGCTTTTCTATTTTTGACTAAAAACTAAAATTTTGAGAAAAATTTTAAGTTTTAGTGTTTCTCCATGACTTTATAAACTCATTTTAAGTTTCCTAAGCTTAAAATAGTTTAAATCTTCGATTCATTAATTTATTTCCGTGTTTTCTTTCATGTTTAGATGGTACTCGAAATCTAAGCTAAGAAAGGCACGAGAAAATTTCGACAAAGAGGCAAATTTGCGATCGCGGGCAACAAGATTTTCGATATCACAAATTTGCGACGTCCGTAAAATTTATCTCGTAGCTAAGCTTTTACAATCTCGGTGAAATGATCGAGAACACGATCGTTGTGCACAACTCGGCAACGATTCTGTTAATTCACCGCCGTTGCTATTATTCACTAAGTGCGCGAATTTTATGCTAACTTTTTGGATGCGGAAGACTACGAAGTCTTCGCCAAAGGTGTTGAGCAGATTTACTCAAAAAGGATCAATGTTTTTTATGGACCGCCACCTACCATCGAGTGCCACTATTTTGGATTATCTCCATCCGAAGGAGACTTTGAGATGATTATCGCTATTCGAGTGACGACACGAGAGCTTGGAAGATCCTTAATGATAAACAGTAAATTTCAATCTTCTAAGTTAAATAAGATTTTAAAGACATGGCATTACTTTTTTATTTCGCACTTCGTACCTTCCAACCACTCGAGCGAAGTGACTGTGAGATCGAGCTATCTTAAACTGTATCGTATTCAGGAGAGGAAGTTGATAGATATCGGCGTATTATTTATGAATCCGTGGAGTCTACCGCTAGATCCAAGATTTCGTACTCAGGATCTCCCATCTCTCGATTTTATTCTTTATGCGAACAGTCATCGCTGATATTTCCGAGGAGAAGCCGAAGTCTACCAAGCCACTGGGCAAGAGAGTGTTATTATTTATGATCGTTCTCGTGAAGAGATCAACAGCCCTTCTACTTCCGTACCTACCTGTGTAGAGCTTCCACCTCCGTACCTTCTACTTCTACCGTCGAGCCACCGTTTAGTTTTTTGGAATCAATGTAACATCAATTTTCAGCTAGAAGAGAACGAGTTATTTCTAACTCATCAGAGTCGATACTATGGATAAGAAGATCGATCACCTATCCGATTACACCTGCAGGAAGAGTGAATAGCGAAGCCGAGTATTTGTGAGTCTTTAGTTAGATTCTCAAGGCGAGTACGATATTCGCTTCCCACCGTCATGTATTTTCACCACATGTCGATCCTAAGGATGTGGAGTTTTTCGGTGATGACGATGACGAGGCTACGTACAGTGATTAGTGGCCCGATTTACCTACGCAGATGTGTCGAACGGCTGTTGGGCTTAGTTTTTTGTTTGCTACATCGATCGTCGTTTTGTCGTTTACTAGCTTGGGGATTAAGGGCGAGATCTCGTACGAATTATTTAATGTTGGACTGCTTAGATATTTAGTCGTTAATTGAAATTTGAATGAATTTGTGTTTATTTTTGGTTTCACTACCGGCTAAGATTTTAATTGTTAGTAACGTTGTTTTATTTCGCGTAATATGTTTATTTAATTCAACTACTACTATATAAAATTTCAGCTCGTTTTTACTTTTACATGCTCCATTATTTCGTAATATTCATAAAAAGCATGTGTAAAAGTAAATTATATTTCTTTCTAGGATTTTTTTACATGCCTATAAAATTCCTTTTAAATTATACATTTCTTTCTCTCATACTTTATTATTTCCATGATATACCAAAACTTAAGTTTGGGGGAAGAGAAAATACATGCAAATTTAAATTTTATTTTTCCTTAATAAACTAATATTTTCTATAAAAAATCTTAACATAACATAAGGAATGAAGAATCTATTTAAGATCACTTAAATTAAAATTATAAATAATTTAGCGACGTAACCAAAATTTTAATAACTTTATCGATTTTAAGAATAGAATTATTTAACTTAAAGAAGAATAAGATTAAGAAATTTTTCTATTCATACGAAATAATTTAATTTTAGAAGTATTAAAAAATAAAAAATTATAACTTGAAAAAGAAAAGATTGAAAATCTTTTTAAATTCTATTAATGTTATAATAATTAAGCGAAAAATGTAAAAGCTCAAAAATATAAGTTAGCGATAAGAAAGCTTCAAAATCATTAATAAGCATCTGTGTACAAGAATTCTCAATCGTAAAAAAAAAAGAGAAAAAGAGGAGAAGTTTCGAGGATATGCCTAATCAAAAATTGGCTTCACTGAACTATCTTATATGAAGAAAACTAAGCATACTTTTACTTAATTCTCATGCATGAATCTTTATTTAAGAAAGACTTTTCATGAAAATCTTTTCTTTGTAAATAATCTATGTGATCTTAATATGATAAACTTTTATTATTTTATATAGAAAAGGGTTACTCGAGGCGGGGCAACATTTAAGCTCGTGGATTTTCGATCCACGAAAAAATACCCATTTTACGCTGGGCGATTTTTAAGGAAAAAGCTTTACGATATTACGCTTTAATGACAGTATTTTTGTATTTTTTTTTGATATAGGTGATGGAAAATAAACCAAGAAGAAAAAAGTGAAAAAGGAGCAAAAAGGAGCAAAAATGGAGCAAAATGCAATCGTGAAAATTATCGTTCTGATACGAAGCGCTGTGTCGATACGGATCTCGTCAAGATTTTCGACGACTTTTGACCGTTATTTCGACAACATTAGCGCTATCGGACCTTTTAAGACTGGTAGTTGTTCGGTTTATAGACATGTGATACAATGTATTTGGACGCTTGAAACGGTTTTAATCGCGAAGAGGTGCGATCCACGCGGAAGAGGTGCGAAGAACTGCACGCAGTCCGCGCCAGTACTGCATTCCAGCGCCAGCACCGATACTCCTTCTAGAAGATTCATCGAATGTGGACACATTTTGAAGATGTGCCTGGCTGCGGAATTTCATTTTGAAAAGAAGAATGAGAGGGTACCTGATGAGAAAATCATGGTCTCCTTTATTCTGTTATTCCATCAGATGGGGAGAGGAATTGTGAGAAATACTTTTGGTGGCCACTTTTATTAATTAGTGAGTTTATTTGGTGAGTGTGTATTTAAGAGTTTAAAAAGTTGGTGCTTTTCAAGTTTATTTGCTTTGGAGTCGAAAAATTTAGAGGTTCAAGAGGGAGAAACACTGGAGATAAGTATTTGTAATTTTATTCAATGTTTTATTATCATGTTTTTTCGTTTAAATTCAAAGTAGCCCTTAGGTAGCTAGTTTACTTTCTCCTTTCCAATTACTGAAAGATAAAATGTATAATATAAAATTCGATGGAAAAGTAAAAACTATTTATATTTTAGAACATTGTGATGATATTAATACCGCATCTTCATTTACTTTACAAATCGATCACTGTATCGTTAAAATCGTCGAAGAGTTTTGATACTCGTAAGAAGATGAATTCTTAACTAGTAGATGTCACATGAATCCTCAAGAAGCCGAAGGCCTTGTGTGTGTTATTCAAGATGAAATGTAAATAACAGGAAGATATTATATAATGGGCGTAGAATTAATAAGTTTTTAGAGCGACGTACTAAATTTTCATATGGATTCGTTTACAGAGAAGGAAAGGCTCACTCGCAGGCCGACTATACCACCTCGACATCTAGTAGTGTGAGCCTAGATTAACCCATTCTAATAACAATACATCCGAACCTGATCTATAAAGCTAGCCAATGTTCCTTACACTCGGATCAATCTGCAGTTAGCGAATGCTTCCTTTATTCGGCACAATACCATAAATTTATATTCTCCACAAATATTATCGTTATCTTAAAATCTTTGACATCTTCAAAGGAAGAAAGTTGTGTTCTTATTGCTATTTACACCAATTATTTCATTACCGCTATTATCGCATCTTCATTACCGCGACATCGCATCTAGTAAATAAAAAATATCAAATTTATAAACTATGTTAAATATAAAAACAAAAATATTTAAAAATCCATAACTCACTTTTCGTGGGATCGATACCTGGGTCTTCGTTTTAAAGCCTTATATTACTCGATACGATACGTATACTCGCCTAGTACCCCTAGGTTGTAAAATATTTTCAATTAAATAATATTTCAGATACACTAGTCGCTATTATTATCTATTACATATATTTAAAATCATTAATTATTATATTTGTCATCAATGATTGCGGGTCAAGTTTTCGCAATCGTTGCTGGGGATCGAATTTTTAGTACGCATATATATACGCATTGGGCCGAAATCATAATAATAAAATTTTGATCCTCTTTTAAGTCATCTTACCCCGATATTTCATCTTTTTTCCTACTCTTATTAAAATTAATGAAAACAAATAAAATTTTCCATCGATAAATGATTTTTTCTTATCGTTCTTGTTCTTAGTAATACTCCTAATAATTTCCCTTGTTTCTTCAGGAAATGTTGAACGGGAGGTTGGTTCCTTCGAACTTTAAGAATGGCGAGTCCAAGCGCACTCGATGAAAAGAGGATGAAGGATGGGCCGACGAGATCGACTTCGATTTCACCCCTACGGCTACGCACGAAGAACTGGCCGGGACCCCATCAATCGTGAAGAGTTTCACAATGACAAGATGAATTTGGGTGGCCCAAGTCAACAATCCATCACAAGAAAAGAAAAGTAAACGTCGCTCATTCAACAAGAAGACAAGAAAGTTAAGTTCGTGGTTAAGTACAAAGAGACAGCAAAATACCGTCATGCCCACGTAAATTCAAGAAGCAAGGAGAGCTACTCTCACTCCTACTAAGCAAAGAAACAAGAATTGCCGCATACGCAATATGCCGACTTACCGGCAACATCAAGAAGAAGAGACAAGCCATACCGCGTGCAAGTAATACTGAAGAAATCAACAAGAAGCTAGAAAAGAGGAAGTCAACTCCAAAACAACAGAAAAGATAAAAGAAATTCCAAGAAGAGCAGAAATAGAATCGGTGCCACGACACCGTACATACGCACCAATTTCTCAAGAGTCTTGTCGCGGAAGAAACCCCCAGAGGATGTCTGGACAGAGACTATCCCCGAGAGCCAAGACACGCGGGAGAACTTGTCAGTCGAATCCATACATCCCACAAGACGTTACCGTACCTCTCCAAATTTTGCAAATAATTCCGTAATAGTGAGCCGGAAAGGATGCATAATGTTGAAAAGAAGACTTTTGGAATATTTCGAAAGAAACTGGTGCAAGAGTGATTCAACATCTTAGAGGGCCTCGAGCCGCATACGTATGCCTCGTACTCGGGCAACAACAAATTGTGCATCGTGTCGTTTCGAACTTCGTAAAATGATCGAGCCGGCTGTTTAAGGAGAAGACCTATTCGAACCCGAAAGTGGATGAGAGGAAAAGGACGAGTTACAATCCAAAGGCGTGTTGCTACAACTTCGCTCAAGACAGAGAGAAATCCACTGCAGATACTTCGTTGTAGCCGAGGTGGATCCAATGCCAAGAATTCACTTAAGAGAATGGTAAGAAGGGATGGTTGCATGGAGGGTATCGTTTGCAGATCGCATACCCAACAACCGCATCATTAACATATACAAAGGAGGGCGACCGCATACCGCCACACATAGATCATCATGACTTTGCCGACCTTCTCGTTACGTTGTCTTTCGTCAACCAATGTAACATCATGTTCGGATCCGACCTCCGGATAAGAGGCCCCTTTGGAGATTTCGAGGACCGGCACAGAGATACCACTACCGGTAAAGGCATGGCTCCGTGTAAAAGGGAATGGAAAATGGCGATACAAAATATTGTATTCCAGAGTTCCCTGCTGAGCGCATCTCCATCACTTTTTGTATGATGACGGCGTAAAAATGCCTTTCCACTTTCAGCCATATCCGTAGTTAGAAAGCCTTCGGCCCTATAAGCCTCGAGCTACATGGAAAATAACACACTCAATGACATCCAAACGCATTGCCAAGAATGAGTCAGGCGTGATGTCGTTATTCATGCGTCTCACTATTCAAATACTTCGATTTCTATTTAAGTTTTTAAAAGAAACTTGCAAGAATCTTCGCACAATCCGTTTTGGATTTATACGGATCGTACGAGATACCGAATTCTGCATGAAAATATCATTATGTTTTCGATCAAGATGTATGATGTATTTTCGGAAGATCGAATGAAAATGACCATGTCATGTTTTCATTTTCACCTTTTTGTGCACCGACCGGGGAAACTCCATTAAGTTAAATGAACTTCAAACAAAGAATGAAAGAAAAATAAAAATAAATGAGAACTCTCTTAAAAAAAAATCCGAATGTCAAAAGAATTCCAAAAAACGCGAACTCTAAATCGAAAATCAAGTAAAATCAAATCACAACAAATGACCAAAAAAAATTCCCAAATCTGAAATTCTCAGCCTCAAAAGTTATTCTCAAACCTTTTCGACTCTCCGCAATCTCTTTCCTTGAAGGTCAACCGAGTCTACCGACACACAGAACCACGAAATTTTTGGACGGGCTTCGATGGCATGGATTCATATCCTTCGCCAAACAATCAAAATTTAATCAACTCTCCCCGGGATGTGAAAAACTTTCATGTCTTATTCGATCTTCCACTAAACTAAAATTTCCACAAAATCTTCAAAACCAAATCAAATACAAACTTTTCGGATCACCACTAAATTTTGATTCCCATCTCTTTCGAGACTCGGTACTAAATTTCAGCTTCTCTTTTCGAGGCTTCCAAGATAAAAATTCTCGACTCTTCCGAGATCGATACTAAATTTCAATTTTTCTTTCGAGACCGGTACCAAATTCCAGTTTTCTCCTTTTCGAGGTTGGTACCAAATTCATTCTCTTTTCCAAGATTGATACCAAATTTCAATTCTCTCTTTCGATACCGGTACCAAATTCTAGTTCTCTCCTTTTCGAGGTCGCACAAATTCCGACTATCTTTCGAGATCGATATCAAATTTCAATTCCCTTCTTCGAGACTGGTACCCAATTCTAGTTCTCTCCTTCGAGGTAGGTACCAAATTCCGACTCTTCCGAGATCGACACTAAATTCCAATTCTCTCTTCGAGACTCGGTACCAAATTCCAGCTCACTCCTCGAGGTCGTACCAAATTCAGCCTTCCTTCAAGATCGATACCAAATTTCACCCTCTTTTCGAGACTCCACCAAATTCCAGTTCTCGTCTTCATTGGGCCGATACCAAATTCTCGACTATCTTTCCGAGATTGATACTCACCCCAATTTCCTTTCGAGACCTGCACAAAATTCCAATTCTCTCCTTTCAAGGTCGATACCAAATTCCAACACTCTTTCCGAGATTTATACTAAATTTCAATCTCTATCTTTCGAGACTCGGTACCAAATTCCAATATCTCCTTTCACAATACACTAAACTTCTCGACTCTCTTCCGAGATCGATTCCAAATTTCGGCTTCTCTCTTCGAGACCTACCAAATTTAGTTCTCTCCTTTCGAGGTCGGTACCAAATTCGACTTCTTCCGAGACGGGATACTAAATTCAATTCTCTTCGAGACCGGCACCAAATTCCAGCTTCTCTCCTCGAGGTCGGTACCAAACTCCGACTTTTTCGAGATTGATAATAAATTTTAATTTTCTTCGAGACCGGTACCAATTTCCCGCCTCTCCTTTTCGAGGTCGCACTAAATTCGACTCTCTTTTCTAAGATCGCACCTTAAATTCCCGATTCTCATCTTTTTCGAGATCGCACTCTAATATCTCGATTCTCATCCTTTTCAATCAATACCTAAATTCTCGATCTTCTCATCGAGGCCGGTGTCTAAATTCTAGTTCTCTTCAGAATTCCGAGGTTGGAATCTAATTTCCAATTCTTATTTTTAAATCCAAAATCTCTCGCGAAATTCACTCGAAATCTAAATCTCAAATTAAATTTAAGACAAAATTTCGATTAAATCAAATTTCAATCGAAATTAAAACTTGAATCGAAAATTTAAACTCAAAATTGAAACTTGAAATAAAATGAAATAAACATCTAAAATCCAATCTATCCCTCTCCGCATCTTGTGATTCGAATTCAATTCTTCTTTACTTAGGGAGAGTTCGGAAACTTCATTCTCGGTTTATCCGATATTCCCAAGAGAAATATTTCAACCCTTTGTTCACAGTTTATCACCAACATTTCCGTGCTGGCTCGTTGATCTCTTCATTGAATGCCAATACACGCGGCAGGCTTCGGTTAGCACACCATACCTATTTGGGTCCATTTGTCGACCTCATTTTTGCGCAGGTTCGGTATCTCTCTCCTGCCGTCAGATCTAGCCATATGTTTTCCCTACGACTATCCTAGAGGACTAGAAATGGGACCCACCACTTAGAAATCCAAACACTTCTCTAACTCCCTTCAACCCCACAAGTTTCCGATCAGAACCCCAAAGCCACTGGAGGGTTAAGATCAAATGCGCAGGTTTAAAGGATGAGTCTCTTCATAGACTCTTTCGTCTTAAGATTACCCCCGGCGGTCCGGCCCCGGTGAGGTAAACTCGCACACACCACACTCACACACATTCCAAAAGCCTAAAACCACACCTATACCCGATTAACTCCCCCTCGACTCATGTAGTAACTCATATGGATTAATCTTAACCTCTAAGCCCCCTACAGTGGTTTGGAACAATATATTAAGTGCCTAAGCGAGTCCTCTCAGCGGCTCTCTGGCGAGCTTAATATAGCTTCATGGATTTTCGAATCTCCCTAAGTGTCTTAAACCCACCAAACCTACCAAATACCTCGAAATCGCTAAAATTTGCAAAATTACCTAAATTGCCTGCCTCCTTTAAAATCAATCATAAACATTTCCCACCACTCGGCCCGGATCATCCATGGCCAAATACACCAAAATTTTCAAAAAATACCCCCCCCCCCCAATACTTCCTCAAAATACCCAAAATACCCCTTTAACCCAAAATTCAAAATTCCAAAAATTCCCAAAAAATTCCAAAAAATCCAAATTATTCCCAATTTCATTTTGTTCAACTCTATCACAGCCAATTTTTTCAATTTAGCTCCCCTTTTACCAAAACCCCCAAATTTACCCTTTAACTTAAGCGGACTCAATGTCCAACCAAATAACTCCAATCGACCTCAATTTGATCCAATTCACTCCTAAACTCAATTAAATATCCCCAATATCTATTCAACCAAATCCAAACCCAATTTTATCAACATGTGGATCCAATTTCAAATTAAGCCAAAAGCCAAATTTTGGCCGATGACCTAAACATACCAAACCAACCCAACTCAACTTCAATTAGCCCCAAACCTTTTATAAAACCTTTCCGAACATCCCCACAAACAAAAAACAACTTAATTTACCAAATTCAACCTAAACTCCACCCAAGCCTAACCCAAACCAAAATTTCCTAAATCGGCCTAAACCAATCATGAACCCAAATAGGCCCAAATTCATAATTAATCACCAAATCAAGACTCTTTGTTACACTTTCATAAACCTTTTGCAACATTAATTTTGAACAAAACCAACATTGCCTAAACTCCACCGGTTAAATTTCCCCCACTCACCCACTTTCACCCTATTAAAGAGGCCCAAATCAAATCAAATTCAACCCCAAATGACACCAAACCTTTTCTAAAGTCCTCAGCGACACATCCCTAAACCAAATCCAACATTTATTCGTGATATTCTTTCACAAATTTTCATCCAAAAGTTCATCTTAGAACATAAAGCTCCTCCTCTCAGTTGGCTTAAAAGCCCATCCCAAGACAATTTCAAAAGCCCAAAATTGGTTTCAGCCCATACGACATTTTCATTTGCCATCCATTTAATCAAAATCATTTCCTAAGTTCCACTCTCATCATAAAATAAATCCAAATCAAGCATCATGCCAAAATACCACTAAATTTCAAAAATCCAAAAATCCCTTTCATGCAAATGAGTCAAGCCATTCCTAAGGTTACAAGCAAGCTCGAGCCATGCACAAGCCACATGAGAAAGCCATGCAGACCTTAGGATTGTCAACACCGTCGGCACTGTTTTTAGATTGTGTGATATTTTAGTAAGGCTCTTTCACCGTAAGTTGTCGGCGAATTTTAAATTCTATTAGATAACACTAAAAAAGTAAGATTTTCGATTTTGAAAATAATTTTAAATTAAGATTTTTAAGATATGAAATCAAACCGATCTCACATCCCAATAGTTATATAACGAGCACGGCATCAAGAACTGTATCTATCCCTAAGGATGTATTAATCGCCATTAAGGGGGGCTCGTTAAATAAACTGTAAGATTTGCGACATCCGTTTGGGTTCCATAACTAATTTTATAAGCCGGACAAATTCCCCGTTTAATATGAAAACATTAAACAAATGGTTTATATTACCCTCGGGTTCTTTAAAATTCCCTATAAGGGCAAGCCCCTATAGTTAATTACATCTTAAGCGACGGAATCACCTAAGAAAACTCTCGATAATAATCAATACCCCGTTTCTCAAGAATTTCAAAGTTTAAGTTTTTTTTAAAGGACGTAACTTTTTTAATCTCAACAGGAATGATCAAGTTTGGAACATTTTATTTTGGGAATTCAAAGGAAGAAAAGTAGAGAAATTACGTATTCGAAGCGAACTTCGTAATCTCCCGACTATCCTATCGTTCGTTCGATTTCTAGAAAGTCCTAATTTTCATTTAACGTTTTAATCTCGCCAATTTTAATTAATCAGGGCTTATATTTATATGATGTAATCATACAAATACCTCTGGAAGATACGAGGGTTTATGTCGTATCTGGACGACTACCTCGGAATCCTAAGACCGGTTAGCTTAATTTGCAATGCGAATGCCTAACGAAGAGTTCGAGGATTTATGTCGTACTAAAGTAAACTACCTCGAAGTCCTATGGCTTCGTTATTTAATTCTGTGGAAAGTTTTGGTCAAGTAGGTTCACAGTTACCGACGACGATTGGGCCGTGCCGCCCACCATGCTCCGAGCTCCTTGTCAGTTGGCAGAGGTTTAGTTTTAGAAATCATAAATCAAAGACGAGAAAAGTGTTTTTGCCAGAGAAGTCTTAATTTCCAAGTGTTTTTTTTTGTGTTTTAATTAAAACAAATCTTAAAGTTTCGATTATAACAACACCGGTTAAGATCCCACTCTGCCCATCCTTCCGCATCGTTATTTTTTTATCGCATTCACTTAGTCCAGATGAGACTTCGCTAAACTCAACCGACCCAGTTCCACACTTTCATTTGCATCGCGGGAAATCCCGTTAGCAACACGTAGGTTACATCATCCGAGGTATTCCCGATCATCCAACAAGACGTTTTAATTTAGTCAGAATTTAGTTTTGTGTCTGCTTCGTGATTAAATTTTCGAGCTGTCTTATATTTTGAAATGTCAGTGGAGTGCGAATTTTATCTTCAGAAATGGCTTTTAATTTAGTTATGAGTTTCGGCTTTGGTTTCGTCCTAAAGGTGTAGGTTTTCTATGCAAATCCGTTGTTTATCATGCAAGAAAAATATGCGATGCGTATTAAATAAATTGCAATAAAATAAATTCGTAATAAAATAAAAGCGTACCGAGGGTCTTCCCGTCATCCCAAGCTGCACTTAAAATAATACAATTTAGAGCATTTAAGCATTTATACGCTTCCTCAGAAGCTAAGGGGAAGGGTTATGGTTTTCAACAAATTCTAATCCTATGCTCTTAGTCATTTCCTACGACGTCTGTGTTCTCGTTTTTAACAGGACGATTTTTCATCAAAGAATAACTAAGTTCAATCGTTTCTTATAAAATATCCCGTCATACGGAAGTGCTTAAGAAGAATCTTAAACATCTTTTCAATATTTCTGTGATCGTTTTAAGTCCAAGAGAATTTAATTACGTAACGAATCGATCGTCCGAGGTTTTCAAGTTTTGTTAACTCGTCTTCGCCGAACTGTGATATTCGAATGTCCTATAAGTAAAGTAACATTTCATTTAATGTTCGCTAGGAGTTATGATAACTAAAGCTCCTAAGGGCAAAATGATATTTAATGATTTCGCGATTCAAATTTAAGTTCAAATTAATGATTTAAGTTCGAATAAGTGTTCAAGTTATTCGTATTTATTTTCGAGTTCTTTGGCGTCTTAAAGATGTTATTTAATTCAACTTAATTCAATTTAATTTAATTTAATTTAATTCAATTCAATTTAATTCAATTTAACATCTTTTGATTTAATTTAATTCAATTTAACTTTCGATTTTGATTTAATTTTTTATTTAATTTAATTTAATTTAATTTAATTTAATTTAATTTAATTTAATTTATTTAATTTAATTTAATTTATTTATTTAATTTTATTTAATTTAATTTTTAATTCTAATTTAATTTAATTTAATTTAATTTAATTTATTTAATTTAATTTAATTTCGTTTATTTAATTTAATTTAATTTAATTTAATTTAATTCAACTTTTAATCTTAATTTAATTTAATTTTAATTTTAATTTAATTTACTTAATTTAATTTAATTTTTAATTTAATTTAATTTAATTTTAATTGAAATTTTTGAAAGAGTTTAATGATTTAATTTTAGTTTAATGATTAAGTCTTTTAATATTTTAAATTTGAGTTATCATTTTAATTAAGAGTTAAACATTAATGAAATGATTAATTTAGGATTTTTAAATTAAAGAATAAATCTCTTCCTAATAATATCCCTATTTTAATAATTCCAATTTTATTATTCTTCCAAATTTAATCAATTATTTAATTAAGGTTTAATCATTTTAAATTGCTCAATGGGTTTCTACCCTTTAATTATTTAAATTTCAATCATCCAAATCAGATTAGATCAAATATTTTACTTGTTAATTTTTTATTAAACCTAAAGTTTTAATTAAGGGTTAAAATTTAATTACCATTTTACTCCTTTAAGCTTAATAATTTTATAACTCACTAAATTGAACTCAAAATGAAGGAATTTTTACGCGATTTCACCTTATACGCCAATAATGACATGAGATAAAAACGTGATTTTTCTCGTATTTAATTTATTTATATAATTATTTTTAAGAAAATGTAGATTTTCAAGGAAAATTTTGATAACACGGATCAGTTTTTAAAGCTTTCTCATTTCTGCTAGTGTACCAGGACATTCCTAAATTTACCTGAGGACTACTCGACTAATTTTCGTGATTTTTTTGAATTATATTATTTTTATTATAATTATTTTAAGTTTTAGAGTGTTAATTAATTTAAAAATAAATAAATGTTGAAAAATGAATTTTATATTTTTTAAAATCTCTCTGATATCAAAGAAATCAGAGAATCAAATTTTGCAATTTTTTGATTTTCATATGATTTATTATAATTATTTACAGAAAATATGCTAGAAAATACATTTTTTTTAATTTTAAAATTACCCTAGAGCTTTAAAATTTAATATCTCACTAAATAGACTTAGGCACATGATTTGCTCTGTCGTATTAAAATTCAAAACGCGATATTTCGTGCGAATTTTATTATTTTTGTGATTTTTATTATTTTTTAATTATTTAAAAATATTAAAATAATATTAAAAAATCAACTTTTTTTAGAAAATTGAAATTTTAATTTTCTTAAACTCCCCTGATATTAGAGAGACTCCAAAACCACTATGAATTTTGAAAGATATTTTGAAAGTTATGAATTTTTAAAGTTTAAAATGACTTGCCACAATCAACCCAATTAGCTGGGCTAACCAAGTCCACCGACCTCAAATTTTTATGGTGGGTTCCTTCTGATCCTAAAGGTCAGTGGAGAATTGATTTTCAAGTCAATTTGATGTATGGTTAGCTCTAATTAATTAGAGACCTATTTTCAAAATAATACCAATTGTGTCAGTTTCAAAATAAACTAACTCAAAACCTATTTTTCTAAAGGTTCTCTCACACAAGGAATATCACCAAATTTTCCTAGAATTTATTACACAACATGCTATTTATTGGAATTAAAATACTCAAAAATGTGCTGACATGAATTTGAAAAATCAATAACTCTTCATAGGATGGCTCGACTTTCGAGTACCCAGTGGAATAATTCCAATCGGCTCATGTCAATATTCTCATGTCATATGAATTGCAATAATGCATGGGAGAATTAAATGTATGTGAGAGTAAAATAAATTATTAAGAAATATATTTGGTTTTTTGATGAGATTTTAAATGGATTTCTTTTCCACATTATCATCAACATTTGGGCAGAGGGTATTTTCTTATTTTCTGATTTTCCATCAACAAATATGAATTTTCCAAGTTTAGGAATTAACAATGAAAATCACTGATTTTCTGTTTATCAACATGGCTAGCATTCTCATATTTCCACCACATGTCACACGCTCCCATTGACCGCCCGCACTGAGGGTCGTGGCAGCTCAGAGGCCTCATGTTCTGCAGGCTGTCACTGGGTCTCGGGATGCACCGGAGGCCGCCCGCCTGCTGGGGACAAGGACGAGACCACCAGCCACGTCTTCGAGCGTCTTCACCCGAGAGCCGTCCACACTAAATCCCTAAGATCTCATACTCGATACTCAACGATTTTTATGTTCTTACGCTTCTACGCGATTCGTTTCAAGAGATGAACACATCTATACAAGTATCATGCATCGAAATTAAGGCATTTGAAATGGAGAATCTCCAGAAGCTCGGGATGAAGAATTAGTTCATACTTCGTCGAGAAGTGTGGCTTCGATCCGAGAGTTGTTGTACCCTTCGATTGGATCCCGCAAGCCCCGCATGAAGTCTCCCGGTTCTGAATCGTCTGCATGTGATTTCGACCAAGCCCGATCACAAAGCTTCGGAGGCCGGAGCAACCGGGTGGCTCGGAGATGGGGCTTTTGTCGTGCGGACACCTTCCCTTGGTCCGGTGAAGGTGTAGAACCAATCAATTCGGGGGATCGGCTCACTGTGGGAGAAGTGTCCCGGTTTTCGGTGGAATTTCAACTCGGCACCGAGCTCCGAGAAGAAATGCGTGTGGGGATCTCACCTGGGATCAAGTGCTCGCGTATGGGGAGGAAAGAGGTCTCGTGAATAATTTTGCGTAGTTTCCTTAAGGTTTTGTTTTCAGCCCTACTCATGGCCGAGAGGGGGCGGAGCTTGGCCAGAGAGGCCGAGGGCCTCCTGCGGGGAGTTGGGGTGGGGTTTGGGATCACCGCTCTCCGCGAGGGAGAAGAATGTATCATGGTGACCACTAGGCATGTATGTACCAAATAAGGAGAATTTAATGTTGGCTCACATGTGAGCTCTCGGCCATGGTGTTTCTCGGCGACCATGGCCGGCTTCCAAGCAGTAATAGTCACTTTTGTGTCCAAAGGGGTCGTATTTGAGGCTTGCGCAATCAATTAAGATTGCCACAAGCAGAAGGGTTTCATTTAGATGGAATGGGCATGGTTAAATTTGACCTAAAATGGGTCAATCCCCCCATTCGGGCTAGCAGACCACCCAAGGCCTGGTTTTCAATAGGAAAAGTATCACGGCCAAAGATAATCAAGAGGGGTCAAGTCACCATCCAAGCACAATTAAAGCATAAGCATGGTTATGAACTGGCCAGAGTGGTTAATCACCTTTAGGAATTAAGGAAAGAGTCTCCTCCCTTTGCCCAAAATGTGCATGGTGACATGTAAAGAGGCTCTCATGGCTTGCATATGGCTTGCATGGCTCCGCTACTTCCATTCGGGTTTGGGAAAAGGTCGGGTCAATTTCATAAAAACGGTTATGAATTTTCAGATATTTTGCTTAAAATTGCGATGAAGCTCGATTCGAAATTTGCTTAAAACTATGATTTTGAAACTTAGTGATTTTTTTGATTAAATGGATGATGAAAGGAAGTGTCATGTGGGCTTTGGATGAATTTGGCTAATTGTCAGAGTGGCTTTAGGAAAGCTTAAGGGAAACGGGTTTTTTTGATTTTAGGATGGGCATTTTGGGTAAAGATTTTAGAAAGGCCTTGTCAAATAAATGTCATAATTGGTTTATGGATGTCTTCATGAAGGGCTTGGAGTCAATTCGGGTGTACTGAGTCGAATTGGCTCGACTCGGGTTTATTCTGCAGAAGCGGGCTCATATGGGTCCAAGTGGCCGTTGGGCCAATGTTGGGCTAGGGTTGAAATTGATGTAAAATTAATGTTGAGAAATATTTATGGGAGTGTTTCAAAGAGGTTTTTAATTTTGGTTGGGTTTTGATTTTGGGGTTTGGGCTCATTCTGGGTTAGGTTTCCGGTTTAGGCCAAAAATGGGCCTTTTAGCTTGGGGTTGAATTCGGTGATTTGGGTCAAAATCTTGGGCAAATCATGTTAGTGTTTTGTTTATGGGGATGTTAAGGAAGGTTTAGAAAAGATTTGGGGTTAATTGGAGTTGAATCGCGAGTCATTAAGCTCGGGTCATGGGTCCAAATCGCTTTAAGGCCAAAAGTGAAATCGATCCAAATGAAAATCAAATTAAGCTTGGATTTGGTCTAGATTGGTGTTGGGAATGTTGAATTGAAGAATTGAATTGACCAGAATTTGGGTCAATTGGGCAGTTTGGTTCGGACATCGTCTACCTAGTGGTTGTGCCCGTCAAATTTCGGGGGGTTTTTGACAAAAGGTAGGGTAAATTCACAAAATTGGCCCATGGTGTAGTTGGACAAACTGAAATTGGGAATATTTGGGATTTCTGGAATTCTTGGGAATTTTCTGAATTTTTGGATTTTCGGGTCAAGAGGGGTATTTCTTGGGTATTCGAGGGTATCGAGGTTTTCTTGGAATTTTTGGTATTTTTTGGGTATGGATGATCAATTCGAGTGATGTGGAAATGTTTGGGATTGATTTTGGAGAATTTCGGGTAATTTGGAATTTTTCGAGAAATTCGGGGTAGTTTCCTGCATACATTTCGTAGTCAAGGCAGGTGTCCCGGGGTCAAAAATCGTACCCGAGAAATCAAGATCGTGGATGTAAGTGGAAAGAAGTCATTTTGGCCGAGCCATGAAGCCACATCAAGCCCACATGAGCCATGAAGGGACTCATTCGAGGCATTCACTACGTTGTTCCTAACCCTCAGCGGCGGCTAAGGCGACCATCCATGCGAATCACCTACATGAGTCAGAGGTCAAGTCGGATATGGGTGTGTTTTTAGTGTGTGAAAGTGTAGTGTGTAGGTGCGTGTGTGCAAGTCAACTCCTTCACTGCATCAGCCACCCAGTATGCATTCTAAGGCCAAAAAGTCCTATAGAACTCATCCTTTAAACTTCCACATTTCCGATTTCAACCCTCTAGATGATTGGGGTCTGGCTACCAAGTTTGTGGAGTTTGGTAGGAGTTTAGAAGTGGTTTGAATTTCTAAAAGGTGGATCCCAATTCTAGTCCTCTAAGATACCAAAGGAAAAGCCTAAGGCGTATCCTAAGTACTAAAGAGAGAAGAGAAGACCTCATCAAAATCGCAGGTCAACACACCCTATAAGTGGAAAAGGAGGAAGGCCTTTAAGAACTCCTTAAAAGTCATTAACTATTCCCATGTCTCCCCTAACCCATGCTTAAGCCTAATCGTACATGACTGCGACTCGAACTCACTAATGAAGCTGATCCAAATGACTTTCTTCAAATTTCAAACCAAATTGGGAGGCACCTAGCCTAATCCATGCATTAGACCAAATTAAGCCAAAAATGAATCTTCCATTCCATTTAAATCAAATCCTTTACACATGTCCAAAAGCCAATTGAACTCACCAAACCCTGCCCCCGACCTCACCGGTTAAGGTGGTGACCAATGCCTCGGTCGGCAAGTTGCCAAAGCCACTCGTAAAACACCACGGCCGAGAAGCTTGTAACTTGGATTCAAAACTAAACTGAATCGTCGAGTTGTCCCATGCCCAATGGCCATTGTGGTCGTCTTTCCCGACCTGGGGCAACAAATCCAAGCCTTCAAACCTCCCTGAGACCCTCCACCCATGCCTATTTAAACCCCACCACCTCTCGCCAAACAAGGTGTCGAACCAAACCTTACCAAAACTTCGCTAAAATCATTCCGTACCCTCCTCCCAACATCGAGCGCCTGATCCCCACCGAAATCCAGCCCCTAATTTCCCCCTCCGCGAGCTCAATTTCAGCCGAATTTCAAGCCCAAACCAGGACACTTCACCACAAGCACATCCTGGAATTGATTGACTTACACCTTCACCAAACGAAGAAAAGAAATCCTCAACAAGTTCCCCCTCACTGGGAAGCCAGCCATTCTCTCTATCGGCCAAGCTTTTGGCAATCAAAGCTTGGTGAAATCAGTTCACATTTCACTGTGACCGCAGGCTTCATCCTCAGTTCCTCCAAACCTCCAACGAACGTGCCGAGCACATTCAAATTTGTGCTTCACCTCCCCGAACAAAGGTATGTGAAATTTCTAACCTGATCTTCCGGCCGATTCTCCATATCATTTCCGAGTCTATTTCATAGCATGTTAGCCGGTATGTATGTTCCTTCGTCAAGACGAGTTCATAGAGAGGGTAAGAACGTGTGATTTAGTTAAGTATCAAGCGAGATATTAAACCTAGAAGGTGGACGGCCTCTGATTAACACCAAACGATGAGCTGGCTGCCGTCCATTCGCGCGTGTATTGAACGGATGTCCGCATCGAGCCGGACGAGAGGATGGAGGAGACCGCAGTCGCATGGCATCCCGCCGATGGTGGCATCAAATGGCAGAGCAACTCGCGCCTTCGAAGTCAGCCGAGGGCCGAGCCGCCGTCGCGCCGGATAAGTAGATAAATGTGGTATTTCTTTGGAATTAATTAAATACTAGAAACTTTAAAAAGCCATATCTTTGCAGAAAAATCCTAAAGATAAAATAAAAATATTCTTTTCGTCGCCGAATGTGAGGGGAGAATAATGTGGAAAAAGAATTAAGTTATTTTGTTAAAAAGATTTTATTTTTAATTAATTATTTATCGTATCTGCCGCATTTAATTCTCCATTCATGCATATAATTCACCACGACATGAGACCATAAGGTTTTTGTAGCCTCTCGTCTTCGGGAACATTCCCCGACTTTCCAGCGTCGTAGGCCATCTCTATGGTAAGTTATCGATTTTCCAATTTTATGTCTCTCGTTTCCGGAATTTTAATTCCAATAATCGTATAAGCCGCTCAAAATTCTAAGAAAATTAAAGTCGTGTAGCTTATGACCGTAGGACCTCGTGAAAATCATGGTTTGATTTAATTCCTTAAGAATAACCCTACTTAAGCCGAAACACTAAAAAATCAATTTTAATTAATTAGAATTAACCACTCATCAAAATTATTCAAAAATAATTCTCCACATTTACTTAGGATGTAGTGGAACCGCACATCAAAATTTCAAGTCAATCGAAATAATTTAACCCATTAAATGAATTAATTAAGCGACATGCCTATTTTGAAAATTAAAAAATTCATGAAACCCAAAAATATATTTCAAAATTTCACCAAATTTGGCTGCGTCTTCCGATGTCGAGAAGTCTAAGAAAAATTAAAAATTGGAATTTTCTAAAAATTTTCATTTTTAATCATATTTTCAATATTTTAATAATTAAAAAAATAATAAAATTACAAAAATATTAAAGATCATAAAATGCTATATTATTTCTAATCACTTTCGCATAAACCAAACATTTTTCCTAAGTCTCTAAGTTAAGATATCGAATTTTAAAGGCTTAAGACAATTTTTAATATTAATAAATAAATTTTTCAACCATTGCACTAAATTAATTCTAATAAATCAAAGAAGAATAAAAAATATAAAAAATTTTGTTTTCGAGTTCCTTCGAGGTTAGAGAGATTTAAAAAAAAATATAAACCTTAATTTTTAACTTCAATTTTATTTTATAATTAATTAATATTCCAAAAATTCAAATAATTATAATAAATAAAATAAATTAAAAAATTCACCAAAATTGGTCCAAATGCATTCTCTGGGCTAGTAGGAACATTCCATAATTTACTTAAGGATAGAAACCTTATCTTGGTCACGTTGTTGAATTTTTATCGAACATCCTTATTTTTATCAAAATAATTCTATAAATTAAATTAACAATACAAAAATCACATTTTCCTTTAATGTCTTAATTGACATGCGAGTGAAGTGTCATAAAAGTTTTAAATTTATTTTGAAGCTTATCCGTGAGTTATGAAATAAATAAGCTTAAAGGGGCATAAAGGTAATTAAGGATTTTAACCCTAATTATTACTTTAGGTTTAATCAAAAGGGAGGGTAAAAATATTTGATCTTAATCTTCTCTTAGATGATTGAAACTTAGGAATAAAGTGGGGTAGAAACCACTGATCACTTTAAAAATATCAAAAGAAATGGAACCTTAATTAATTAAAACATTTAAATTTAGGAAGAATTATTAAAATTTTGGATTATCGTGGATGCGACTTAAGAAGATACCAATTTAATTTAAAGTCCCTAATTAAATTAATTCAATGGTAATCAATCCTTAATTAATTTAAAATAATGGCTTAAATTAATAATAAAAGGAAAATTATTAAAGTTTAAACATTAAATGATTTTAACAATCAAGTTAAAAAAAATAAATTTTAACATTTAAAATTAATTTTATATCACTTAAGAATAAACTTAAAACAATTTTAAAACCTTAAGTAATTTCAAAACAAATCATAATAAATAATATAAAAAAACTCAAACTAATTAAAATCAACCTAGTACTATAATTAATCCAAATCAAGTCATCAAAATTTAACGAAAATAAATAATTTAAACACCTCTTTCAACCTAAGCAAATTTAAATCATTAAAATGAATCTGAAATATTAAGATCATTTAAAAATATAAAGATTTAATTGAACTAAAACAATTGAATGCTATACCAAACTTAAAATTATTAATTAAAAATTTATAAATAAAAACCAAATCATTTCGAAATAATTCCAATTTTAAATTAAGAATTGTTAAAATCTTCAACAAATTAATTTGCTCCTAAAGGCTTTCATTATCATAACTTCTGTATCGGAGCATCAAGTGACAAGTCACTTTATTCATCTGGATAATCTAATGTCCATGTTCACTTGGGAAGAAGAAAAATTTAACTAAATTTTGACGATTAATTCACTTATGCAATGAAATTCATTCGACTCGAAATAATCCCGTAAGGTTTCAAAAAGATATTTAGGACTCATCCTAAGGACTTTTCTCAATACGATGGGATGTTTTAGAAGAACAATCAACTTAATTGCTCTTCGTGATGAAAATCATCCTTAACAAAATACAAGAACCTAGACATAATAGAATTAACCAAAGGATGATTTCGGATTTCGGTAGATAACCAAAACCTCCTTAGCTTTACCTATGTATTATCTTGCAAATATAGAAAATGCTCTGACATGTATCTTAAGTTCAGCTCGGAATAACGAGAAGACCCTCCAGATACGCTTACTTGAGTCAAATTTACTTACCCTGCATCGCACTTTACTTTTCGTATGTTAAACAACAATGTCACCCCGTACGTAAACCGAAACCTTTAGGATAGCCACAAACCGAAAACCCAAAACTAAATTAAAAGTCACAACAAGATAAAATTCACCGCCACAATATTCGTAAGATAAACAACTCAAAATTTAATCACAAAATCGTAACACAAAACTATAACTACAATGAAATTAAATTGTTCATTGGATGATCGGGAATACCTCCGATGATGTAACCTACGTGTTGCTAACGGGTTTTCCCACGGTCTAAAGGAAAGTGTGGAACTAATTCGCCGAGTTTAACAAATTCATTTTGACCAAGTGAATCCGATAAAAATAACTATGGCCGAATGATAACCGCTGATCTTAAACGGTGTCAAGTATAATCAACTTTAAGATTCCCCTAATAAAACACTAAGATTTTTGAACCTAAAACTCTTCTAAACCGAAACACTTCACTCATCTCCCCGATTTTCACTTTCTAAATCTAAACCTCTACAACAACAAGGGAGTCAGGAGCAACAAAGGTAAAAAGACGACCATCTCCATCAAGAAAACTTTACACATCACCAAACTTTTCTAGAATTAAATAACAAAGCCATACATTTCGAGGCATTTTGCCTATGCAACATAAATCCTCACTAAGTAGCATTTGCATAATTGTGTTATGCAAATTAAGCCCTAACCGGTCTTAGACTCGAGGTGTCAGTTTCTGGGTACGAGATAAACTCTCACATCTTCTGTGCCATTTCGTATGATCATGTCATACAAATATAAGTCCAATTAATTAAAATTGGCAGGATTGAAACATTAAAAAAATTCCAAAATCGAAGCCAAACCATAGGATAGCTCGGGAAGTCACCAAAGTTCACTTCGGTCCAGCGACATCCTCTACTTCTCTTCCTTCGATTCTTAAAATAAATTTTGTTCCAAATTCGAGGTATTACCATCGAAATTTCCAAAGTCCAATTGTTCGAAAACTTAAATCCCTCAAATTCCCGAGCAAAAACCACCGATCATTATTAAGAGTTTTCAGTGTCTTTGACACATTTTAGATGTAATTAACTATAGGCTTCGCCTTTATAAGGAACTTTAAGAACCTGTGTATTATAACCCCGTTTAATTTCTTTGTTATAAGCAAAGGAACTTGTCGGCTTATAAAATTGGTTTCCGCAGTTAAACAGATGTCACAAATCTTCTAATTTATTTAATCGAGCCCCATCATCAAGCAAAGGTGTCTATCGTTTTCAGATAGATACATGGCTCATGTGTGCGTGCTCATTTATATAAACTATTCTAGACGCGAGATCGTTCGATTTCATATCTTAAAATTTTCAAACTTAAAATTATTTTCAAAATCAAATGTTACTTTCCAAATTATATATATATATTTAAATTAAATTTAAAATTTAAAATTATTTCATAATTTCTATTAAAGAGACTTTTTCAAAATGCAACACACAACCTAAAATGCGCGACACCTCCTTAATAAAAAAATGTTAAAAAATTTCGAGAAATCACTACATTCGTATCTGAAGATTAATGTCGATGATCTCATTGACAAGGAAAATGATGGCAAAACATAAGTTTGAATTTTTCGAACGAGTCGCAGAAAGCTACCAATATATCAAGGTTTAACATTTTTTTTTTACTGTAGCTTTAATATGTAAAGAAGCAAAATAATTTGAAGAAACCATTTAAAAGTTTTAAGAAAAGTGTCATCATGTATAACTTAAGGGAATACTTAGGTTTGACATTGGGTTTACTTTAGGTTAAAATGGGTCGAATTGGGGGTTTTGATAAAAGTAGGGTAAATTGACAAAATTGGCCCATGATGTAGTTGAACAAAATGAAATTGAGAATATTTGGGATTTTCTGGAATTTTCTGGGAATTTTCTGAATTTTTGGATTTTTTGGCTAAGAGGTGTATTTTGGGTATTTGGAGGGTATTGGGAGGTATTTCTGGAATTTTTGATATTTTTGGCTATGAATGATCAATTTGAGTGATGTGGAAATGTTTGGGAATGATTTTGGAGAATTTTGGGTGATTTGGAAATTTTTGAGAAATTTGGACTTATTCGGGGCTTTGGGTAGGTTAGCGGGTGTTGGGTCCCGGGGGTCAAAAATTGAAAATTTGGAAAATTAAAGATTGGGTGGATGTAAGTGGAATGAAATCATTTTTGTTGAGCCATGAAGCCATATCAAGCCCACATGAGCCATGAAGGGATTCATTTGAGGCATTCACTATGTTGTTCACTAACCCTCTTGCGAGGGCTTAGGGGTTAAGGACCATCCATGTGAATCACCTACATGAGTCGGGAGGTCAAGTCGGGTATGGGTGTGTTTTTAGGAAGTGTGTGAAAGTGTAGTGTGTAGGTGTAGTGTGTGTGCAAGTCGACCCTTCACCGGACCGAGGCCACCGGGGCGATCCTAAGGCCGAAGAGTCCTATAGGAACTCATCCTTTAAACTTCCACATTTGATTTCAACCCTCTAGGTGATTAGGGGTCTACGGTCGAGTTTGTGGAGTTTGCGGGGAGTTAAGAAGTGGTTTGAATTTCTAAAAGGTGGGTCCCAATTCTAATCCTCTAAGATAGTCGAAGGAAAAGCTAAGGCTAGATCCTAAGTACTAAAGAGAAGAAGAAGACCTCATCGAAAATGAGGTCAACAAATGGACCCCGATAGGTGTGGTGAGTCGACGGAGCACACCGCACGTATTGGTGTTGACCGAAGCGATCAACAAAACCAACACGGATGTCCAAGTAACAAACTTAGGACGAAGTAGAAGAGCTTCTGCGGGGAGTGTCAAGTATATCTCCGGAACTGGAGATTCTTGAACTCTCGCTGGGGAAAGGAAAAGGAGGTGAATCCCAAATCACATGATCTGGGAGAATTTCGATTTAGATTTCATTTTGTTTAAGTTTTGATGTGTGAGCTCAGATTTTAGTTTGAGTTTCAATTTAGATTGAAGTTTGTCAAGATTAATTTGAAGGGATTTGATTTGAAATGAAAATTGGAATTTTGAAGTTTTAGATGTAACATCTTCAACCCCAAAAGAAGATCGAATCGATTGGATTGGATCATTACAATGAGGAAAGATCTCGGAGTAATGCGGTATTGGATGTAAAATCCTTAACCTCGAGAGTTTGATTTTGATGTATTTCATTGCAATAGGGAAAGAATCCTAAAGCGAGTGCGGTCTTGGATGTAAAATCCTCGACCCAAAAGTTTGAATTTGATGTATTTCGGTGCGATAGGGAAAGAATCCTAAAGCGAGTGCGGTCTTGGATGTAAAATCCTCGACCCAAAAGTTTGAATTTGATGTATTTCGAGTGCGATAGGGAAAGAATCCTAAAGCGATGCGGTCTTGGATGTAAAATCCTCGACCCAAAAGTTTGAATTTGATGTATTTCGGTGCGATAGGGAAAGGATCCTAAAGCGATGCGGTCTTGGATGTAAAATCCTCGACCCAAAAGTTTGAATTTGATGTATTTCAGTGCAATAGGGAAAGGATCCTAAAGCAGTGCGGTCTTGGATGTAAAATCCTCGACCCAAAAGTTTGAATTTGATGTATTTCAGTGCAATAGGGAAAGGATCCTAAAGCAGTGCGGTCTTGGATGTAAAATCCTCGACCCAAAAGTTTGAATCTGATGTATTTCATTGCGATAGGGAAAGAATCCTAAAGCAATGCAGTCTTGGATGTAAAATCCTCAACCCCAAAAGTTTGATTTTGATGTATTTCATTGCGATAGGGAAAGAATCCTAAAGCGATGCGGTCTTGGATGTAAAATCCTCGACCCCAAAAGTTTGATTTTGATGTATTTCATTGCGATAGGGAAAGAATCCTAAAGCGATGCGGTCTTGGATGTAAAATCCTCGACCCCAAAAGTTTGATTTTGATGTATTTCATTGCGATAGGGAAAGAATCCTAAAGCAATGCGGTCTTGGATGTAAAATCCTCGGCCCCAAAAGTTTGATTTTGATGTATTTCATTGCGATAGGGAAAAAATCCTAAAGCGATGCGAGTCTCGGATGTAAAATCCTCGACCCAAAAGTTTGAATTTGATGTATTTCGGTGCGATAGGGAAAGAATCCTAAAGCGAGTGCGGTCTTGGATGTAAAATCCTCGACCTCGAAAAGTTTGAATTTGATGTATTTCGGTGCGATAGGGAAAGAATCCTAAAGCGGTGCGGTCTTGGATGTAAAATCCTCGACCCAAGAGTTTGAATTTGATGTATTTCAGTGCAATAGGGAAAGAATCCTAAAGCGGTGCGGTCTTGGATGTAAAATCCTCGACCCGAGAGTTTGAATTTGATGTATTTCGGTGCAATAGGAAAGAATCCTAAAGCGGTGCGGTCTTGGATGTAAAATCCTCGACCCAAGAGTTTGAATTTGATGTATTTCGGTGCGATAGGGAAAGAATCCTAAAGCGGTGCGGTCTTGGATGTAAAATCCTCGATCCGAGAGTTTGAATTTGATGTATTTCAGTGCAATAGGGAAAGAATCCTAAAGCAGTGCGGTCTTGGATGTAAAATCCTCGACCCAAGAGTTTGAATTTGATGTATTTCAGTGCAATAGGGAAAGAATCCTAAAGCAGTGCAGTCTTGGATGTAAAATCCTCGACCCAAGAGTTTGAATTTGATGTGTGTTTGATGTGAGATCTTGAAAGATCGCATTTGAGATTTGAAATTTGACTGAGATTTGATTTAAGATCTGGAAGATCGAATTTGAGATTTGAAATTTGGTCGAGATTTGATTTAAGATCTGGAAGATCGAATTTGAGATTTGATAGAGATTTGGAATCTGGAAAGATTGAATTTGAAATTTGATAGAGATTTGGTTTAAGATCTGGAAGATCGAATTTGAATTTGATTGAGATTTGGTTTAAGATCTGGAAGATCGAATTTGAATTTGATTGAGATTTGGTTTAAGATCTGGAAGATCGAATTTGAATTTGATTGAGAATTTGATTTAACATTTATGTTGATTTTTTTTATCTTTTAATGATTCAAATTTTATTTTATCGTTTGTTTAATGTTCATGTGAATTTGGTGTTTGTCATTTTTTTTTTAGATTTTTTTTTTTAGGAAAGTTTTCTTTTATTCTTTTTTTTCTTTTCTGTTCTTTGTTCGAAGTTCATTTAACTTTAACGGCGTTTCCCAATCAATTTGCACAAAAGAGGTGAAGGCCAAAAATGTGACATGGTCACTTTCATTCCAATCATGTAGAAGATACATCATACATCTTGATGCGGAATATATTTCATACAATCCATGTAAACTCAAAACGGATTTGTGTATGATCTTTGTTGATCCATCCAAAGAAGCATCCGTCAAAAATCCATGTACGAATAGTGAGGTACATGGTCAATAACATCACCTTCCAAGCCATCCTTGGCAAGGATGCCGTATGGATGTACATTGGAGGTGTGATATTTTCCATGTAACTCACGACTCGTAAGGCGGAGGCTCTCTAGCTCCGAGTGCAGGCTGGAAATGGTAAGGTGTCTTTACGTCGTCCATCCTTCGAAAGTAAGCGAGATCCGCTTCACTTGGTACTCTGGTATGCAATGCTTAGCGATATCCGCTCCGTTGTCCTTCGGTATCATGACGGAACCTACCGGTAAAGGTATCTTCACCGGCCCTCGGAACTCACACGGGCTCTGCTATCCGGAGGTCGGATCCGAACATGATGTTACACTCGCTCGGGAAAGAGGCTGTGCGAAAGGTCGACAAAGTCGTGGTGATCTATGTGTGGGGGTATGCGGTCACCCTGTTTGTAGATGTTGATGATGCGGCTATTGGGTATGCAATCGCTGGCGGTACCCTCCATGTTATCAATCTCTTTACCATTCTCTTGATGACTAATGGCATCGGATCCACTTGCCCATGACGGAGTATTCCCGGTGGGTTTCCCTTCTGTCCTCCCAAAGTTGTAACAACATCCACATTGTATTGTGATTCTTCCTTTCCCGGCATCCATCTCCGGGGTTCGAGTATGTGTTTTCCCTTAGGCGGCCTGCTCGGCCCATTCTTTTCAAATCCCGGATGCAATCCACGATTTCTTCGTTGTTCATACTACGAGAATACGTACGTATGTAGCTCGAGGCCTTCCGAGTATATTGATTCTTACGCCTCTAATTCTCTCGAAGTATTCAAAGGTTTTCTTTTCAACATTACGCATTCTCTCCGGCTCGTATTCGGAATGATCTGCGGATGGCGAGGCCCGGTGACGTCTTGTGGAATATACGGTTCAATCCCTTCACGTTCTCCTGCATACCTCGGCTCCTCGGGGATGATGCACGTCGGGACATCCCCGGGGTTGCTCTCGCAACAAGGTCATGCATCGCTGGTGGTTCTATCCGGTGGCGTGGTAGCCTTCTTTCTTCGATCTTCGAAGATTTCCACAGTTCTTTCGTCATCCTAGGAGCTGGCCTCCTTTCTTCGAGTTCTGGTGAACCGGTGTCCTTGAAGTGTATGCAGCGACATTAGCAATTGTCTCGTCGCGTCGGTCCGCGGCTAGTTTTGTTAACATCTTACGGATACGGCGATTCTTATTTCTTCGTTGCGTTCTTTGTGAGAGTAGCTCTTCGAACTTCTTGAATCTCTGTGGGCGCGGCGCCGACAAGCACTGCCTTCTGTCGTAGCGACTACGGACTTCATTTTCTTATCTTCTTCGATGTTTGTCTTTCTTTTCTTGTTCTTTGGATTGGTGGCTTGGGCCACCCACTTTCATCCTTGTATGTCCGGGCGGTTCTTCTCGGTCAACCGGGACCCGGTCACTTTCCTCGTATCGTAGGCTGCTGGTGCGAAATCCGAGTCAATCTCGATTATCGCTCCATCTTTCACCCTCTTTTCATCGAGTGCGAGGCTTACGCCATTCTTAAAGTTCGGGACCAACCGCCGCTCGACATTTCCTGCGAAAAGACAAGGAAAAGGATCGAGGGCTGTACTAAGAACAAGAACATTAAGAAAATGTTTATTAAAGACATTTTTTTATTATTCTTATATTTTTAAACTTAACGGGAATGAAGTGGGATAAGATCGGGTAAGAGATTTTGATTTGGAAAAGAAAAAAAGGAAAATTTTATTATCGGGATTTTATTTATTTTAGCACATTTTTGTTATTTTTGGGTTCGGACCCGAGTCATAAGTAATCACTTCACCCGTGCTTCTAGGGATGGAAAGTTCATTCCTTCGAAACATCAGGTAGCGTAATACTTTTTCAAGTATCGTCCATTGATCGGAAGCATATGTCGTTCTCCCTGGCAATTCACTAGCTAGTAGGAACCTCCTGAGTATACTTGCTTGACCACAAACGGTCCTTCCCGAGTGGGTTCAAATTTTCCTCCTATCTTGCGGTGTGCAAGAATAGGTCTTTTGAGAACGAGAACTAAATCACCAACTTTGAAGGTTCTTGGGCGGACCCGGTTTGTCATGGGCTTGAACCATCTTAGCTTGGTATAGTTCTAAATTACGTTGCGGCTGCAAGTCTTTTCCCTTCCGGGCTCTCTAATTCTTCGAGTCGTAATTTGGTGTTCTCTTCAGTTGTGATTTTATTTGCAAGCTGCAATTACGAGTGAAGGAAAGCTGAACCTCTAAAGGTAACACTGCCTCGGACCCATACACCAGAGTGTAAGGTGTAGCTTGCGTAGGAGTTCTGAAGGTTGTCCGGTAGGCCCATAAGGCTTCTAACAACTTCTCGTGCCAATTTCTCTTATTATCGTCTAAGGTTTTCTTTAAGATTTGAACGAGAGTTTTATTAAAAGCCTCAGCGAGGCCGTTTGCTCTTGGGTAGTAAATTGTTGAATATCGCCAGTCGATTCCGTGTCTCCTGACAAAATTGTTGATTTGTGTGCTTCTGAATGCCGACCCATTATACGAGATGATTCGCGCGGCACTCCGAAACGGTAAACAACTTGGTTCTTAAAAAATTGTAGTACGTGATGTGCTTTCACTTCTCTAAGTGGAGCCGCCTCTGCCACTTGGAAAAGTAGGCCGTAGCCGCAAGAATGAAGCGATGTCCTTTTGACGACGGTGGTTCTATTGGACCCACTATATCCGTGCCCCAACATTCAAATGGCCACGATGCAATTGTCGGATGTAGCACATTTGGAGGTTGGTGTAGAACCACTCCGTGCACTTGGCAGCGATGACGGCTCTTGGCGATTTTCATGCGATCGGTCATCATCGAGGGCCGGTAGTACCCTAGTCTTTTAATTTTCATTTTCATCTTTGGACCCGGTCGGTGAGCGCCACAGAGTCCTGAATGCACCTCCTTAACAATTTCACGGGCTTCGGACCCGCTTAGGCACCTTAGCCACATTTGATCAAAAGACCTTCTGTATAACGTATTATTTACTAATGCGTAGGACAAAGTTCTTTTCTTGATCTGATGGGCTAGCGACCTATCGTCTGGTAGCTTTCTGTTTGCGGAGTAGTCTCATCAACGGTACGTCGCCAATCTTCGTGTCTTACGTCATTGCTTTGCAATTGATTCTTTTTCTTTTTCTGATTTGTGTATTGTGTCTATGTCGAACCGTGATAGGACCTGACGTCCGTGAACTGACACTTCTACTGATTCATCTTGTGAACAGGCGAATTCTTTTGCGAGACGAGCTAGCGCATCCGCTAAAGCGTTTTCTTTTATGGGAATTTTGTAGATTGTCACATTTGGAATCTGTTCCAACAATTTGTATGGCATACTTGGAAGTATTGCTCGAGTCTTGGTTTTAAAATTCTGTATTGTCAGACGATCCGTTGAATGATTAACTTGTGAATCCCCGTAGATGTTGATGTACGTTATCCCCATTTGAATGGTTAATTCCGATCCCGTTATGAGGGCTTCGTATTCCGCTTCGTTGTTTGTACATGGTTACGTCAAGTGGTAGGAGTATCTTAACATCCCCCGCTCCGGTGTTATAAAGATTAGCCCGATTCCTGCCTTACCGGGCACTATCACTTGCGATTCTTCATCTTTGTGCACTGAAGATGCTCCGTCGAAATACAATTCCCAACGTCGATCATCAAGGTCTTCTAGGTTCATTATTTGTTCATCTGGCAAGTCGTCATTGAGAGGCGATTCTGCCGCAAAGGGTGTCTTTGCGAGGAAGTCTGCTAAGACTTGTCCCTTTACGGCACGGAGAGGCACGAAAGTTATATCGAATTGCAATAATATCATTGACCATCTGGCAAGTCTGCCGGAAAGCGTTGGACGAGTCATCAAGTATTGCAATGGATTAAACTTCGAGATTAAGTTGACCTTATGAGAAAGCATGTAGTGCACGAGCTTTTGAGCGGCGAAGATCGGGGCCAAACAATGCTTTTCAATTGCGGGATACCTTATTTCCGTCGGCGATGAACGACGGCTTAAGTAATAAAGAGCATTTTCTTTACCCTCATCATTGACACAGGCTAACGGGGCTCCGAGAGAGTCGTCTAAAGCCGCGGTATAAAGTATTAGCGGTCTACACGAGGCTCGGGGCTGCTAAGACGGGAGGTGTCATTAAGTATTGTTTAATGTCCTCGAAGGCCCTCCGGCATTTCTCTTCCCGAATAAATTTGGCGTCCTTTTTAACTAGTGCCGAGAAAGGCTGACACCTACCTGACAGGTTTGAGATGAAGCGTCGAAGATATGCCAGCTTCCCTTGAAAAGATCGTAGTTGTTTTAAGGTTTTGGGAGGTGGCATTTCTAAGATGGCTTTTATCTTTTCCGGATCGATTTCGATTCCACGATGTCGGACAACGAATCCTAAGAATTTCCGGAGGTGACGCCGAAGGCGCATTTAAGGGGTTCATCTTAAGGTTAAATTGTCTTAATCGTTCGAAAACAATTCTCGAAATCATACAAGTGGTTGTCCTTTACTTTGCTTTTGATGACCACATCGTCCACGTAGCATTCGACTTGATTATGGATGAGATCATCAAAAATTCTTGTCATTGCTCTACGGTAGGTTGCTCCTGCGTTCTTCGATCCGAATGGCATCATCGTGTAGCAATATACTCCGATCGGCGTTCGAATGCCGTAAGCTTTTCATCTTACGGAGCCATTTTTATGCGGTTGTATCCCGAAGATCCATCCATGAATGAGAATATTTCATGTGTTGAGGCAATGTCGATCATTAATTCGGGATCGGTAGAGGGAATTCATCTTTTGGACATGCCTTGTTTAAATCTACGAAATCCACACAAATTACGATCGACCATTCTTCTTCACGGTCGGTACCACGTTGGCTAACCAAGTCGGGTATTGTTCTTCATGGACAAATTTAGCGTCTATTAGCTTTTTAACTTCGGCTATGACTTGTTGTTCGATTTCTAGACGCATTCTTCGGGACCTTGTCGGACGGGACGGAAGTAGGGTCCACTCCTAGTTTATGGACTGCGACCTGCGGAGCTAATCCCGGCATCTCATCGTAGCTCCAAGCAAAACGAGTCTTTAAATTCCATTAATAACTTGATTATTTCTTCGAGTCTTCTTTATTGAGTAAGGAGCTAACAAAGGTAGGTCTAGGCTCTTCGCTAGTACCTAAGTTAACTTCCGTTAACTCATCTATTGTAGATTTGATTTCTTCTTCGAATTCGGTGGAGCGTCTCCAATTTGTAAATCTTCGAGTTCGTCCGTAGTTTCCATGCGGTTTTCATTAGATTCGCAGGTGACAACCAAGCAAAATTCGGTATCATCGACCGATCCTACGTGCCGAATCCGAGACCATGTTTTGAATTGGGTGGACGACCGGAGTTATTCCATAAATTTTCAAAACGTTGTGATTGACCTTTTGTCCATTGTCAGGTAAGAAACCACGCTGAATTAAATTTTGAACACAGGGAGAGTACCACTCAAAAGGCAATTCCATTAATTCTGATGAAGTAGCATCTTCAAATTGTACATTATTTTCAGTTTTGGAGGAAGAAGCACCACGGTAGAATTTGATTGGTTTTGCACCATCGCTACGTACCTCTTTGACCACCATAGCCTCGATCTTATTAGAATGGATTGGGGTTAGGGTCATAGTATGTACGTAGTGGTTAATCTTCTCGTACATTGATTTATATTCCTTGTTCTTTTCATCTTTGAGAGAGATCCTGAATTGCGGCTTCTTCCGACTTATTGTCGCTGCTTCTTGCTTGATTTCTTTTTCTTCTTCAGAACTATCTTCCAATTCAACATTGATGGCTGGTTTCTTCGTCCAATCGTCCTAACGCCTCGCCACGACCTCGTCCCGGCCTCGACCTCGGATGCGAGTTGTGGAGAAACCTTCACCATCTCGCGGAAGGGAGTGGTGAGTGACTGTTGGACTAGAATTTCAGGTTCTTCGTTGTCCCAAATTTCCTTTGCTTCATTTGTTATGGTATCTCTGGAGAAGACTGTTTTCTTCGGAGGTGCATAATAAGCTGCATCCTCGTGGATTCCAATTTCATGTACGGAGAATGGTTGTAAGTCACCTTTAATACACTGTTCCCCTCCGTCGTAGTATTTAATGCATTGATGTAGAGATGATGGTACCATCCTCGTTTTCATGTATCCATGGTCGGCCCGATAGAGCGTTGAACGACGTTTCGAATCAATTATGTGAAATTTCGCGGTTGTCTTTGCTAAGTCACCGGTCTTCATTAGCGAGTGTTATTGAGCCGAGGGCTCTCTCTCCTTTACGGTTGAATCCTCTTAATAACATTTTGTCCGCTTCGAGCTCGCGAGCATCAATTTCCAAGTATGCTAGCGTTCGAAGATTCATTATATTAATTGATGCTCCTGGATCCACCAATACTCTGGAGAGTGTAAACTTCCCAATTGTAACTGAAATGTACAACGGTCGGTTGTGGTCTGCTGTTCCAAGTAGTAGGTCATTGTCCGTGAAGGTAACACCTCGTTGTTCCTTTAACGAGCAAACCTCATCTAAGGAATCTCCGGCCATTTGAGCTAAGCAAATTTCCGGATCAAGTAAGGCCTTGATCAGAGCTTCTCTCATCTCCTTTGATAAGATGAGAGCATCATAAATGCTTAGTTTGGCCGGTAGTTTCCTAAGATGGGCTAGCACATTGTAGTCCACTTTATTTTCATGTGTCTCTGCTTCTTCTCGAATGGGTATTTCTTCGTCGGGGTTGGTTCTTCTCGAACAACCACTCGTTTTCCTTTGTCCTTTGGACCCATTCTCGGAGGTAGAACTTTTCCACTCCTTAAGTTGACTTCGTAATTTCTTCGAATCTATTGTTGAGCTTGCCGGTGTCTCTTCTTGAATCGGAATGACAGGCTCTTCCGGATTAGCTTCAGAGTCTGAAGGCTCTAACTCTATCGTGACTGGAGTTCCTCGAAACTCGCAAATAGATTCGTTGCTTGTTGAACTCTCGTAGCCTCCTTGATGGATGTCTTCTTCATTATTTTGTTCGTCGAGATCGTGTATGATTTGAGAATTGTCGTTGGTATCGAAATCGATATCTGGATTATCGTTAGTTACGTAATCGTTAGAAACGATCAAAACGTAGCCAACGCCATCACCCTTATCATTATATGATCCCACCGAAGTGAGCGGATAATCATACGAGTCGGGGGTTCGAGGGATTTCTCCCCAGAATCGGAAACAACTATCCTAGGATAAGCGGCCCCTAGTCTAGCCTTAGGTGCCTCGGTCTTCTCTTCTTCGTCAATTTTCTTCTTTTCTTCGATCGTCTCCTGTTGAGGTGGTTCTTCTATCGCAAGTGATAGTACCGGCTTAATAGGTTTCAAACTACGAATTGAAGCTCGCACCGAAGCGGTTTGGATGCTTGTCTAAAATCTTTTCGAAGACCTCGTCCAAGCGGTAGTCCATCCATCGTCGGTCGTATAGGGATCTATCGGAATGATGGGATCGGTCGAGACAACATTGACGGAACCTCCTTTACGGGGCTCCTTCATGTACTCCTTCGGGATCGTTATATTCCCTTTCCGCGAGTTGTCATTGAGCTAACTTTTGAAGGTAATGCAATCTTCTATTTTGTGCCCAAGCATTCGGTGGTAAGGGCGAAAGTTAGGATCACCTTTCTTGTTGATTTCCTCCGGTCTTTTAGGCTCGGCACTGGAAATGCGGAGTCTTCATCAAACTACGGAACATTTTCGGCACTTGCTTCATTCTTGAATGGATATTCTCCGCTCAAAAGCTCTCTTAATGTACGTTGCGGACGAGGCGGTTGTTCATACTTGCGGAGATGATCGATAGCTGGGCCGGGGTTGCTGATAATTCGTTGTGGTTGCTTGCGGCCGTTACGGTGGTATTTGCATCGGTTGCTTGCCTTTGTCAAGCTGCTCGCAACGATCCCGGATTTCTTTTCAAAAGTCTTTACAGGCTTTTGTTTATCTGTTTTATCGGTGAAACTTAATTTCTTTGCCTCCTCTTGCAAGCTTCCGACCTTGCTTAACAACTTCTCGAAAGTCTTAATAGTAAATCCCTTGAGGAGAAGTGCTATCGGGCCATGGATGCTTTTTAGTAAAATGCCGACTGCATCTTTGTTCTTGCGGTTGTGGTTCACACTTCATGCTTAAGTTCCTCCATCGAAGTATGTAATCCACCAAAGTTTCATTCGGCTTACGCTTCTCTACCACTAAATCACCTATAGTGATGTGGTGCTCGAGCTCCGGCAAATCGCTTGATGAAGAGGTTCTCTAGCTGCGAGAACGTCTTCACCGAACCATTTGGTAATCTCGCATACCGGTCGAAGGCGATTCACGACGGACTGGCCGACGAGCCGTCGGAAGAGTAATGCATCGCTCCCGCCGGCATTGCAACAAGCGGCACGAAAGTGTGCCACATCGTCGTCGGGGGTTCCGGTTCCGTCGAAGGTCTTGAACGAGAGGTGGTACGAAGCCTTTCGGGTATTGGACGGCGTCGAATTCTTCCGGGTAAGGTCTACCCGTCCGAATGGATGTCCCGCTCTTCGATTGTGCTAAGGCTTCTCGCACTCGCTGTTCCACCAAGTTCTTGATATCCTTTTCGGGAATCATACTCTGTGTTGCATCCTTTTCAGCTGATCATCCCCATTGACGGACGTAATCTCCTTTCCTCCGTCTACAATGTGAATGACCTGCGGGGGTGTCTCCCTTTGTGGTTGTACTTGACTGCGGAGAGTGGCCGGAGCTACGGCCATCTCTTCCATCCTTTTCGCCATTTGAGCGATCGTGTCGTCTTTTTCCCGAAGCTGCCTTCTCATCGGTTCGGCTCCTCTCTTCTCGCGGCTGCAGGAGCACCTTGCGAAGCCGATGAAGCTCGTGTCTCGACCATGTTGATTTCTGCGTATTCGTCGTCCATGAATTCCGATGAATCAATCTCGTCTCCGAACTTTTCTTCTCTTTCTTTTGTCAATCGTCGGATATCGGTTCTCAACCTTTCCATGACATCTTCTAGCGGGGCTTTCTGTGTGTCTTCATGGTTGTCGTGCGATAGCTGCCGGGTCCCCTTCTCACGAGTCCCCTTCATCGCGGTAGCACTTTCTTCGATTCAAGTCTCTGGCGAGACTTTCTTTCTCGAGCTGTCTTGTTTCAATCTCAATCGCCCAGGTAGTGGGACGCCATACCATCCTTCGGCGGCAGAAGGTCTAGGACCGGATGGTCCGTCGGCCAAGTCGTTGGAAGGTGGTATCCTCCTTAATCTGCTAATCCCGAGACGACAACGGGGGACTAGCCTTCATTCTTTTACTTGGCTTTTCCGTCATGATGGCGGGTTCTACTCGGGGCCCAAGACGGGATTTGAGCGGCACCCGCCCTATCCTTCGTAGAATTTCGATACGGGGCGGTTTTCCTTCTTTGCTAACTTTTCTACCAAAGTTTGCGGTCGAGCAAACGGCGTAGTTCTAGTTCTTTTCTTGCGGCTATCGTTGTAATATGCGGGTCTGTGGTAATGTGGCGGCAATCTTGCGAATATTTTCTTCATCTTCTACGGCGGAGAGGGATGAAACTCGCTTCCTCCCAAGAGTGGTATGTATTCGAGCAGCGGTGTATATTACGGCGAGTTATGGAATTTCCTCTAGGAAAGCAATTTCGGCGGCTACGGCTTCTCTAGCGATCCTTCTATTTCGTTTCTTCTTTGGGTCTTTGTCGATGACGGAATCTTTGAGCTGGACCCGATTTCGAAAACGAAGGTTTTACGAGAAGATGCTGTACCCTCCACGGTAACGGAGTCCATCATAATTCGGATTTCTTTCCCCTTTGATTTGGCAAAAGTTGGGGTAGGTGCGAAACAACTAGACCGGTGGGGGTAGAGATAACGGTCCTTCTATGGACATCGGTACTCCTCTTAGTCGGGATCCTTTGCGGAGGAGGGAATTCTTGGGTCGACCTAAGGTTGAACTCGAGCGGCGGCTCCTCGGCTTCGGATACCTTGTTCATCGGTGCGAAGAGGGAGACGTCGGTGATCTTGACGTTCGTGTTTTCAAATCCTTGTCCAAATCGGATGATTCCATTGTCGGGCAGCTCATCCTTATAGACGGCGAGGTCCAGTCCGTTGGTAAAAGAGAAAATCAGTTTCGGGGCTTCCATTTCTGCGGGTAGATTCCGGTTGTCGGTCCAAGTTATGCTTCTTTTCTTTAGGACGAAAAGAAAGGAATTGAAAAGAGTCCGAACTCATTCATGTTCATGTATTTATAAGAAGGAATCACTTATTAAAAGAATCACTTATTAGAGGGTTTGTTTATTTAGAACGGAGTGTGCAAAGGGGTAGAGAAGGTAAGGAATCCGAATCGGAGTTGGAAAGGAAAAGAGAGTCTAAAGCAAGACTTCTCGACTCGAAGGATCACTCCTAAACTAACACCTATTGGGGGTCCACCCCATCTCAGAAATGAGGTAAAAGGATCTCGGAACCTCTCTGTTTAGGGGTATCTAAACAGTGGCTCCTAAATCCGAGAGAATGTTGGTTATACTTGTTCAAGGTAGAAATGAACATAGTATCCCAACGGAAAGAAGGGTAGTTTGATCCATAAGGGACATGGATGCACTACCGATTTTTGAAAGTAGAATTGTCTGATTAGAATGGAGAGAGGAATTTTCCCCAGCGGAGTCGCCAGAAGTTGTCGGCATATTTTTAGGTTATGTGTTTTATTTTGAAAAGGGTTCGCCTACAGAAGTTGTCGGCGAATTTTTTAATTTAATTTACATATATATAATTTGAAAAGTAGTGTTTTGATTTTGAAAATAATTTTAAAGAATTTTAAGATATGAAGTCAAACTGATCTCACATCTCAAATAGTTTATATAAACGAGCACCGCACCACAAACCGTGTATACTATCCCGAAGAATAGACACTGCTTGCTTGATGATGGGGCTCGATTAAATAAACTAGGAGATTTGTGACATCCGTTTGGTACGCGAACCAATTTTATAAGCCGACAAATTCCCTGCTTAATATGAAAACATTAAATAGGGTTTATATTACACAGGTTCTTTAAAATTCCTATAAGGGCAAGCCCCTATAGTTAATTACATCTTAAGTGACGGGAATCACCTAAGAAAACTCTCGATAATAATCAATAATTCTGCTCTCAAGAATTTCAAAGTTTAAGTTTTCAAAGGATTGAACTTTTTGAATCTCAATAGTGAATGGATCAAGTTTGGAACATTTTATTTTGGGAATTTCAAAGGAAGAAAAGTAGGAGAAATTACGGATTCGAAGCGAACTTCGGTAATTTCCCGACTATCCTATTGTTTGGCTTGGATTTAGGAAAATCCTAATGTTTATCTAATGTTTTAATCTTGCCAATTTTAGTTAATTAGGGCTTATATTTATATGATAGAATCATACAAATAGCCTGGAAGATGTGAGGGTTTATATCGTATCGGACGACTACCTCGGAGTCCTAAGACCGGTTAGGGCTTAATTTGCAATGCAAACGCCTAACGAAGAGTTGAGGATTTATGTTGCACTAGGCAAACTACCTCGAAGTCCTATGGCTTGGTTGTTTAATTCTAGGAAAGTTTTGCTGAAGTAGATTCAAATTTTGCGGACGACGATGGCCGTGCTGCCCACCATGCTCCGAGCTCCTTGTTGTTGCGAGAGGTTTAGTTTTAGAAATCATAAATCGGGGGATGAGAAAAGTGTTTTGGTTTAGAGAAGTCTTAATTTCCAAGTGTTTTTTGTGTTTTAATTAAAACAAATCTTAAAGTTGATTATAACAACACCGGTTAAGATCCCACGGTTCCATCCTTCGGCATCATTATTTTTATCGGATTCACTTAGTCCGGATGAATTTGCTAAACTCAGTTGAATGAGTTCCACACTTTCATTTAGACCGTGGGAAATCCCGTTAGCAACACGTAGGTTACATCATCCGAGGTATTCCCGATCATCCAACAGGACGTTTTAATTTAGTTGTAATTGTAGTTTTGTGTTACGTTTGTGATTAAATTTTGAGTTGTCTTATATTTTGAAATGTTGTGGAGGTGAATTTTATCTTGTAGTGTCTTTTAATTTAGTTATGGGTTTCGGTTTTGGTTTACGTCCTAAAGGTGTAGGTTTTCATGCAATCGTTGTTTATCATGCAAGAAAAATAAGTGCGATGCGATTAAATAAATTGCAATAAAATAAATTGCAATAAAATAAAAGCGTACACTGGAGGGTCTTCCCGTCATCCCAAGCTGCACTTAAAATACAATTTAGAGCATTTAAGCATTCATAGCAATTTCTAGGTAAAGCTAAGGGAAGGGTTATGGTTTTCTACCAAGTTCCTAATCCTATAGCTAGTCATTTCCTATGACGTCTAGGTTCCTTGTGTTTTTAGTTTGAAGACGATTTTCTTCATCAAAGAAAAATTAAGTTCAATTGTTCTTATAAATATCCTATCATATTGAGGAAGTGCTTAGGAAGAATCCTAAACATCTTTTCAATATTTCTAGGATTGTTTTAAGTCCAAGAGAATTTAATTATGTAAATGAATCGATCGTCCGAGGTTTTCAAGTTTTGTTAACTTGCTCAGTGAACTAGGATATTTGAATGTCCTATAAGTGAAGTAACATTTCATTTAATATTCCGTTTAGGAGTTATGATAATTAAAAGCTCCTAAGGGCAAAATGATATTTAATGATTTGTGATTCAAATTTAAGTTCAAATTAATGATTTAAGTTTGGAATAGTGTTCAAGTTATCTTAGATTTATTTTTGAATTCTTCATGTCTTTATATTTAATTTAATTTAATTTAATTTAACTTAATTTAATGTAATGTGGTTTAATTTAATTTAATTTAACTTAAGTTAATTTAATGTAATATAATTTAGTTTAATTTAATTTAATTTAATTTAATTTAATTTAATTTGGTTTGATGTTACATTAAATTAATTTGATTTAATTTAATTTTTAATTTAATTTGATTTAATTTAATTTAATTTAATTTAATTTATTTAATTTAATTTAATTTAATTTAATTTATTTAATTTAATTTAATTTTTAATTTAATTTAATTTAATTTAATTTTTAATTTAATTTTTAATTCGATTCAATTTAATTTAATTTAATTTAATTTAATTTAATTTTAATTAAAGAGTTCAATTATTTAATTTTAGTTTAATGATTAAGTCCTTTAATATTTTAAATTTGAATTATCATTTTAATTAAGAATTAAACATTAATGAAATGATTAATTTAGGGATTTTTAAATTAAAGAATAAATCTCTTCCTAATAATATCCCTATTTTAATAATTCTAATTTTATTATTCTTCCAAATTTAATCAATTATTTAATTAAAGTTTAATCATTTTAAATTGTTTAATGGGTTTCTACCCTTCAATTATTAAATTTCAATCATCCAAATCAGGTTAGGATCAAATATTTTACTTGTTAATTTTTTTATTAAACCTAAAGTTTTAATTAAGGGTTAAAATTTTAATTACCATTTTGCCCTTCAAGCTTAATAATTTCAAAACTCACTAAATTGAACTCAAATGAACTTGAAATTTTTATGTGACTTCACTCATATGTCACTAAAGACATGAGAGGAGAAAATATGATTTTTCTGTATTTAATTTATTTATATAATTATTTTTGGTAGAAAATAAAGATTTCCAAGGAAAATTTAATAACATGACCAAGGGAAAGTTTCTGTCCTTAAGAAAATTATGGGACATTCCTAATGACCAGAGGACCACTTGGACCAAATTTTGTGATTTTTGAATTATTTTTTATTTATTAGAATTATTTTAAGTTCTGGAGTATTAATTAATTTAAAAATAAAATAAATGTTGAAAAATGAATTTTATGCTTTTCAAAAATCTCTCTGATATCAAGGAAACTAGAGAAGCAAATTTTGTAATTTTCTGATTTTTCTATGATTTATTACAATTATTTTAGTGAAAATGCTAGAAAATACATTTTTTAATTTTAAAATTACCCTAGAACTTTAAAAATTAATATCTCACCAAATAGGCCTAAGAAAAACATGGGGTTTGTTCCTAAGTGATTAAAATTCAAAATGTGACATTTTGGTGAATTTTATTATTTTTGTGATTTTTATTATTTTTTAATTATTAAAAATATTAAAATAATATTAAAAATCAACTTTTTTAGAAAATTGAAATATTAATTTTCTTAAATTCCCTGATATCAGAGAGGCTCCAAAACCAATTTGGTGAATTTTTGAAAGGTATTTTGAAAGTTATGAATTTTTAAAGTTTAAAATGACTAAATGGCTTAATCAACCCATTTAGTAGGGCTAACCAAGTCCAATTGACTTCAAATTTTTATGGTAGGTTCCTCTGATCCTAAAGGTCAGTGGAGAATTGATTTCAAGTCAATTTGATCTATGGTTAACTCTAATTAATTAGAGACCTATTTTGAGTGTTTAAGCTAATTAGGGTTGTTTTGAGTGGACTAACTCAAGTCCTATTTTTCCTAGGGTTCTCTGGTCATAAGGAACATCACCAAATTTTCCTAGAATTTATTTCACAACATGTTATTTATTGGAATTAAAATACTCAAAACAGTGACATGAATTTGAAAAATCAATAACTCTTCACAGAGGTGGCCTCCGACCTTGGAAAATTCGGGGAATGTTCCCAAGTTCGGAGGCTTCAAAGCCCTATGGTCTCATGCCATGGTGAATTGTATACATGCATGGAGAATTAAATTTATGCGAGAGAGTAAATAAATTATAAAAAATAAGATACTTGATGAAATTAAATGATTTCTTTTCCACATTATTCTCCTCTCGTTCACTCGAGCAAGAGGGTATTTTTATTTTATTTTTATGATTTTCCTACACAAAGTTATGAATTTTTGAAGTATAGGGAATTAAATAAATAGAAAATACCCCTAATTTTCTACTTATCCACGCGGCGCCGCGTCATCCTTAACATCTCCGAAGTGCGCGCGGCGCGCTCCCATTCGACGCCGCCGCTCGAGTCGGCAGCCCGGGTCCCGCCTTCCGCGTATCATCTGCCGATCCGACCCAATCTGAGCCGTCCGTCCGCGCGTGTATTAAATGGACGGCATCCATTCATCGTCCCCAAGCGTCCTCACCCGAGAGCCGTCCACACTAAATCCTTAATATCTCACTCGATACTCAATGGATTTTCATGTTCTTATGCTCTATGGATTCGTCTTGAAAAGACGAACACATCCATACGGTTTATGTGGGATGAAATTTACGCGATAAAAATGGAGAATGTTCAGAAGCTCGGGAGGAAGAGTGAGGCCATACCTTAGCTGCGAGAGGTGAAGCCTCGATCGGAGATGCTCGGCACGTTCGTTGGAGCTGCAGGAGGCTAGGGATGAAGCCCAGGGATGTGGTGAATTGCCTAGGTGTGATTTCCACCAAGGCTGATCACAACCTTTGGAGTCCGGAACAATCGGGTGGCTCGGAGATGGGGCTTTTCTTGGTAGACACCTTCTCTTGGTCCGGTGAAGGTGTAGGACCAATCAATTTGAGAATTGATCCACTGTGGAGAAGTGTCCTGGTTTGGGCTTGGATTTCAACTGCGAAATTGAGCTTACGGAGAAGAAATGGCGGGGGATTTCGGTGGGGATCAAGTGCTTTGTGTATGGGGAGTAGTACGGAACAATTTTGGCGAGTTTCCTTAAGGTTTGTTTCGACACACTTTCATGGCCGAGAGGTGGGGAGTTTAAATAGGCGAAGTGGAGGGCCTCCCGGGGGAGTTGAGGGCGGGATCAGTCGCTCATGGCAAGTGAAGAACAGCTTCAATGGCCACTGGGCATGCGGCGGCATCGACGGTGAGAATTCCAAGCTTGGATTGACTCGGACTTCTCGGCCATGGAGTTTTCCGACGGTCAGGGTGCGTGGCCGGCGAGCAAGGGTCACCCTCGGGGTCAGTGGGTCGGGGGCAGGTGTTTGTGCGAGCAATTGGCAATGGCCAAGTGTAAAGGCCTTGATCCAAAATAGAATGGGGCATGGCTAGTTTTGGGTCTAAATGGGTCAACTCACCCATTTGGGCTTGGTGCACCCTTCAAGGTGGCTTTGGGTGTTGTGGGGGATCAAAGGGATCGAGCTGGTTTGGCATGGAGAAGTCTCCATCCAAATATATTTGGATTAAATTTAGGTTTAGGTGAATCATGATTAAGGCTAATGAGCTTTAGGGATTAAGGAAAGGGGCCCTCCTTCCTACCCAATATGGTATGGTGACATGTAAAGAGGCTCTCATGGCTTCCATGTGGCTCATGCATGGCTTCATGGCTCACCTTTGGCTTGGGAAAAGTCAAGTCGATTTCATGTAAATGGATTTAAGAAAAATTTTGATATTTTGATGTGAATTTGTATGGGGCTTGATTTGGAATTGTTTGATGATGGAATTATAACTTAGGGAATGGCTTTGATTAAATGGATGGCAAATGGAAATGTCATGTGGGCTTTAGGGCCAAATTTGGGCTTTTGTATTTGGTGGAAATGGGCTTTTAGGAAGGTTTAGGGAAGTGGGCTTTTAAGTTTGAAAATGAATTTATGGATAGAAATTTTGTAAAGAGGTTGGGCCAAATAATTGTTGAGTTTGGTTTAGGGATGTTTCATGAGTGGTTTGGAGTCAATTTGGTGTGATTTGGACTTGAATTGGTTTGAGTTTGGGTTTAATTGGTAAGTGGGCCTATGTAGGTCAAATTGGGCTAACTTGGGCCAGTGTTGGGCTAGAGTTGAAATTGATGTAAAATTAATGTTGGGAAATGTTTATGGGAGTGTTTCAAAGAGGTTTTGGCTTTGGTTGGGTTTTGATTTTGGGATTTGGGCTCATTTGGGTTAGGTTTGGGTTTAGGTCGAAAATGGGCCTTTTAGCTTTGGGTTGAATTTGAGTGGGGTTTGGATCAAAATCTTGGGCAAATCATGTTAGTGTTTTGTTTATGGGGATGTTAAGGAAGGTTTAGAAAAGATTTGGGGTTAATTGGAGTTGAATTGGGTGAGTTTGGGCTAAGTTTGGGTCATGGGTCCAAATTGGGCTTTAAGGCCAAAAGTGAAATTGGATCCAAATTTCAATCAAATTGGGCTTGGATTTGGTCTAGATTGGTATTGGGGATGTTGAATTGAAGTTTAGAATTGAATTGGACCAGAATTTGGGTCAATTGGGTAGGTTAGGTTTGACATTGGGTTTACTTTAGGTTAAAATGGGTCAAATTGGGGGTTTTGATAAAAGTAGGGTAAATTGACAAAATTGGCCCATGATGTAGTTGAACAAAATGAAATTGAGAATATTTGGGATTTTCTGGAATTTTCTGGGAATTTTCTGAATTTTTGGATTTTTTGGCTAAGAGGTGTATTTTGGGTATTTGGAGGGTATTGGGAGGTATTTCTGGAATTTTTGATATTTTTGGCTATGAATGATCAATTTGAGTGATGTGGAAATGTTTGGGAATGATTTTGGAGAATTTTGGGTGATTTGGAAATTTTTGAGAAATTTGGGCTATTCAGGGCTTTGGGTAGGTTAGCGGGTGTTGGGTCCCGGGGTCAAAATTGAAAATTTGGAAAATTGAAGATTGGGTGGATGTAAGTGGAATGAAATCATTTTTGTTGAGCCATGAAGCCATATCAAGCCCACATGAGCCATGAAGGGATTCATTTGAGGCATTCACTATGTTGTTCCTAACCCTCTTAGCCAAGGGCTTAGGGGTTAAGGACCATCCATGTGAATCACCTACATGAGTCAGGAGGTCAAGTCGGGTATGGGTGTGTTTTTAGGAAGTGTGTGAAAGTGTAGTGTGTGTGCAAGTCAACCCTTCACCAGACCAGGCCACCCAGGGCAGTCCTAAGGCCAAAGAGTCCTATAGGAACTCATCCTTTAAACTTCCACATTTGATTTCAACCCTCAGGTGATTAGGGGTCTACGATCAAGTTTGTCGAGTTTGCGGGGAGTTAAGAAGTGGTTTGAATTTCTAAAAGGTGGGTCCCAATTCTAATCCTCTAAGATAGTCAAAGGAAAAGCCTAAGGCTAGATCCTGAGTACTAAAGAGAAGAAGAGAAGACCTCATCAAAAATGAGGTCAACAGAAAGCCATGATTTCCGTGTCAGGAAAGGACTTATATCCAATAACCGAAGAGAGAAAAAAGATGTCATTTTCTATTTTCCTCAAAATGTCGATATCAAGATTTGGTTAGAGGAAAGCCGTAATTTCCGTGTCAGGAAAGGACTTATATCCAATAACCGAAAAGAGAAAATAGATGTCATTTTCTATTTTCCTCAAAATGTCGATATCAAGATTTGGTTAGAGGAAAGCCATGATTTCCGTGTCAGGAAAGGACTTATATCCAATAACCGAAGAGAGAAAATAGATGTCATTTTCTATTTTCCTCAAAGTGTCGATATCAAGATTTGGTTAGAGGAAAGCCATGATTTCCGTGTCAGGAAAGGACTTATATCCAATAACCGAAGAGAGAAAATAGATGTCATTTTCTATTTTCCTCAAAGTGTTGATATCAAGATTTGGTTAAAGGAAAGCCGTGATTTCCGTGTCAGGAAAGGACTTATATCCAATAACCGGAGAGAGTGGCGAACTCATTAATATTTTTGGTGGGAATTTTCCACTGGGGTTTTGACCTATATGGTCGAAAGTTAATTCTCATGTTTGGTTAACATAGATTATTCATTTTGTCATTTATTTATTTCAGGACTTGTCGACATATCACAGACTATGGGGATATATTTTCCTTCAGCACTTTATTTTATTTCCATAAAAAAAGTCACCAGTACATATTTATTGCAAACAAAAGCTTACAGTACATACATATGTACATATCATATAGCACGCTGCAACAAACTACTGATATTTTACATGTCAACAGCTACTGATATATCACACATCGACAACTATAGATATATTATATGTCGAGAGTTCTTCACATCATGTTGTAGATTTGGAGATTATCAGATCGACCATAAACGTCCTACACTCCAAAACATCATTCGTCGAACATGTTTCAGGTGTTCAGACATTTATGGAATCACAGCAGTTCCAAAGGCTTTAGTCCTTCGAGCTCTGGTATCGGTTGATATCCGTCTGGTCGTTTGTCGGGTTTCATTCGTCGCAAGGTAATGGAGATTCGTGGCTTGGTGACACTGGGTATGCAGTGTTTCACAAAATCTGCACCGTTCCCTTGGAACAGAAGAACTGATCCTCGAGTTAAAAGGACGCGGCATGTCCCTTCAAATGCTCCGGGTCCCAAGATTTGTATCTTTCTTCCGAATATCACGGAGCAGCGATTCATTAAGGAGAGAGTACAAAATGGTCTTTCAAAATCATGACTGTCGATGTGAGGAGGGATACAATCCCCTTTATCATACATATTAATGATGCAGCTATCGGGAACACAACTTGCAGGTATGATCCCCCAAGTAATGAGTCGTCTGATAATTTGGATTATCACAACGGGTAAAGGGTCGACTTGTTCATGTCGTAGAATCCCAGGAAGATTTCCTTCTCTGTCTCTTGCATAGTTATAGAAACATCCATATTGAATGGTTTGCCTACCCTTACCTCGAATCCATTTACTAGGTTCAGAATAGGTCCTCCTTCGAAGGCGTCCAGCCATACCATGATCTCGGGCTTCTATGATGTGGTTGATGATAACAGCTTGTTCAGTTTCATCAAATATTCTGGTAAAAAGTTTAAGACCATCCAAAATATTTATTGTTCTTTTATTCACATATTTATATTGTTCGAAAGTTCTCCACTCAATGGCACGAATTCGTCGTATCTCTTCCTCTGAGTGATTCTTTTCGTCGGATACCCTCAAATATTGAGCAGGTGTGACTGATGGTGGAGTGACGACTACTTTGCCATCCTCTTTTTCTGTAAGGTCTAGATTTGTCGTTTCCGATATTATTTCCTCAAACGGAGTATTGATAGTCCGTGATTTTAATTGACTCATATCTTCCATGTCTTGTTTCTCTTGTAATTGTTTTTGTCGTTTTAGTCGTTTATTACGATTTCGTCTTTGCGATCTGGTGAATCCTGTCGTTGGATTTTTGGTTCCTGACGTTGATGCTCCTTGTACCGAGGTAGTCATGAATTCTGCTTCATCTGAGCTATCACTGATTGTGAAGTCATATTCTTCGGGTTGTCGGAGTTTGAATTCTATCAAAGGTGTTTGCAGATTAACTTCACTGTGATTCACCAGATAAAGTAACGATCCATGATATATGGATTCAACCTGCAATAGGTCGAAATCAAAGTGAACTCTAGTCTCCGCGTCTATATGTCGACGGTCCAAGGCAAAAGTCATATTATTTCGGAATGAGAAAAATAATCTGTCTTCAGGCATTTTTCTCGAAAATATCAAGACAGAATATCATTTTAGATTTTCAAATGTTTGTTCAACAAATGAAAGAGATGTCACAAAACATCAAAGATGATTTTTGAAAGGAGAATTTATTATCCTAGTTTATAAATAAGTCTTTATTCATTTCCTTTTTTTTATGTCGCGTAGTATCTCTTTAGAAAACGCCCATTGATTGGAGGCAAGATTCTTTCTCCTTGACAATCCACCAATTGGTAGGATCCTCCGGAATATGTCTTTTCGATTACATATGGACCTTCCCATATGGGTTCGAATTTGCCACCTATCTTTCGATGAGCTAGCATAGGTCTTCGAAGAACTAAAACTAATTCACCGATTCGAAAGGTTCTAGGACGAACTAGTTTGTCGTGAGCTCGTATCATTTTTGCTTGATATAATTCAAGATTTTGTTGGGCTTGCAGACGTTTGCCCTCCAAATTTTCAAGTTCTTCAAGTCACAACTTGACATTTTCTTCTTCAGTTATTTTATCAGTTATTGCGATTCTGAGAGAAGGAATTTGGAGTTCTAGAGGCAAAATGGATTCGAACCATATACCAAAGCAAATGGTGTAGACCGTGTTGGAGTTCGGTATGTAGTTCTATAAGCCCATAAAGCTTCTATTAGTCGTTCATGCCATTGTCTCGGGCTATTACTTAATGTCTTTTTCAAGATTTGCACCAATGTTTTATTGAAAGCTTCGACTAATCCATTAGCTTTAGGGTAATAGATTGTGGAATATCTCCGATCAATCCCATGTCTCCGGATAAAGTGATTCATTTTTGTGTTTTTGAAGGCCAACCCATTATCCGATATGACTCTTCGAGGAATCCCAAATCTATAAACGATATGGGTTTTAAAGAAGTGGAGAACTTGTTCGCCTCGACTTCTCGAAGGGGTATTGCTTCGCCCATTTAGAAAAATAGTCAGTAGCTGCTAGAATAAATTTATGGCCCTTGGAGGATGGAGGATCTATAGGGCCCACTATGTCAGTACCCCAACATTCAAATGGCCATGATGCAATGGTCGGATGTAGGACATTTGGAGGTTGATGTAAAACTACTCCATGTATTTGACATTGATGACATTTCTTCGCGATGTCAAGACAATCTGTCATCATTGTTGGCCAATAATAACCCATTCTTTTTATTTTCATTTTCATTTTGGGCCCGGATTGATGTGCACCACATAAACCTCGAATGAACTTCTTTAACAATCTCTCGAGCTTCAATTTGGTTTAAACATCTTAACCACATTTGATCAAAAGATCGTTTGTAAAGGACGTCATTTATTAGAGTATATGATAATGCTCTTTGTTTAATTTGGTTGGCAATAGAACTATTTTCAGGTAATTCTCCAGTTTGTAAATATTTAATGATTGGTTGTCGCCAATCATCCTTCTCGTCATTTATTGCCATTGTCATATTTTCACCGATTTTATGCAAATTATCCATATCAATTTGAGAAAGAACTTGTCGTCCTTTTATAGAAATCGGTATGTCATCTTCTTTTGGACACGCAAATTCCTTTGCAAGTTTTGCCGAGCATCCGCTAGAGAATTGTCTCGTCTTGGGATTAAGAAGAATGTTACATCGGAATTTGTTGAAGTAATTTCGTAGTGTAACGGGAATATTGTTCAAGTCGTGGTTTCAGAATTTTATATTTGCCAGCAATTTGATTGATAATTAACTAGGAATCTCCATAGATATCAATATTCTCAATTTCCATTAATATTGTCAATTCTAGACCGGTTATGAGCGCTTCATATTCGGCTTCGTTATTCGTGCATGGTTCTGTCAAATGATAGGAAAAGGGCATCATCATTTTTTCTGGAGTAATGAAAATTAATCCTACTCCGGCTTTGCCTGGTATGATTGTCTGCTTGTCTTTGTCTTTCCATGCGAACGTCGCTCCGTCAAAGTAGAGTTCCCATCGTTGCATGTTAGAATTTTTTACTTCGATATTTGTTCATCGTGTAGATCGTCATTAAGGGGTGATCCTGTTGGAATTGGGTGTGCCGCTAAGAAATCATGCTAGGATTTGTCCTTTAATAAGCACGTAGCGGTACAAATGTTATGTCAAATTGTAACAAGATCATCGCCTCATCTCGCTAATCTCCCGGAAAGTGTCGGTCGTGTTATTAAATATTGTAATGGGTTAACTCTTGAAATAAGAGTTACTTTATGAGAAAGCATATAATGTCTTAGCTTTTGAATCGCGAAGATCAAGGCTAAACAATGCTTCTCGATTGTCGGATATTTTATTTCCGTTGGAAGTAAACAACGACTCAAGTAAGTATAATGCATTTTCTTTTCCTTCATCATTTACTTGTGCTAGTAAAGCTCCAAGTGAATTGTCCAATGTCGCGGTGTAAAGGATTAAAGGTCTTCCTAATACGAGGTCGCTAAGACGGAGGGGTTGTCAAATATTGTTTAATGTCTTCAAAGGCATGTTGGCACTTTTCATCCCACACGAATTTGGCATCTTTTCTAGTAAGGGCAGAAAGGGGTTGACATCTACCCGATAGATTGGAAATGAAACGTTGTATGTATGCTAATTTTCCTTGGAAGGATCTCAATTGAGTTAGATTTTTAGGAGGAGGCATATTTAGAATAGCTTCAATTTGAGAGGATCAATTTCTATCCCACGATGTCGAACTACAAATCCTAAAAATTTTCCTGAAGTGACACCAAAGGCGCACTTTAAAGGGTTCATTTTAAGATTATATCGTCGTAATCGTTCAAAGACAATTCTCAAATCGTATATATGATCGTCTTTTTATTTACTATTGACAACCAGATCGTCGACATAACATTCAACTTGATTATGTATTAGTTCATCAAAATCCGTGTCATGGCTCTTTGATAGGTTGCACCAAGCATTTTTCGATCCAAATGGCATAACTTTATAACAATATATGCCCATGGGTGTTCGGAAAGCTCGTATTTACTTCGTCTTCCGAAAACATTTTTATTTGGTTATATCCTGATGATCCATCCATGAAAGAAAATATTGCATATTTTGATGCAATATCAACCATTAATTCAGGAATTGGTAAAGGAAATTCATCTTTTGGACATGCTTTATTCAAGTCCCTGTAGTCTATGCAGACTCTTATTTGTCCATTTTTCTTTTTAACTGGCACCACATTGGCTAGCCATGTTGGATAGTTTTCTTCTCGTATGAAGTCAGCCTCTATCAATTTCTTGACTTCCGCAATGACTTGTTGCTCAATTTCGACACGCATCCTTCTTGGAGCTTGTTTAACTGGGTTTATGATTTGGTCTATCCCGAGTTTATGGACTGCAACTTCTGGAGATAAAACAGGCATTTCGTCATAAGTCCGAGCAAAAGCAGTCTTTATATTCTATCAACAATTGAGTTATGTCTTTTATTTCCTCATCATTAAGGAATGAACTAATAAAAGTCGGTTTTGGATTTTCATTAGTTCCTAAATTTATTTCTTTTAGTTCATCAATTATCGATTTAATTTCTTCTTCCAACTCCGGGGAGCATTTTCAATTGGAAGATCGGGTAATGTTTCGAATCACATTCTTCTCGTGACGATCAAACAAAATTCTGGATCATCTAATGGTCCCAAAACTCCAAATCCAACACCTTTTTTAGAGTTAGAATTTCGTTTATTATCATTCCACATCTGTTCAATGAAATGCGGTTGTTTTAAAGACCATTGTTTGAGCATTAAACTATTTTGAATGAATTTTCGTGCCCAAGGAGAATACAGCTCAAAAGGAATTTTCATTGATTGTGGAAGATTTCCATCTTCTATTTTTACATCATCTTTAGTACAAGAAGAAGTAGAGCCAAGTCTAAACTTAATTGGCTTTTTGTCATCATTATATACTTCTTTGACTATTAAATTCTCAACCTTAGAAGTGGAGATTGGAGTTAGATTCATAGAATGTATATAATGATTGATTTTGTCATACATGGATTCAAATTGTTTCTCTTTGTCTTCTTCTTCTAAAGATATTTTGAATTGGGGTTCCTTTGCAACCACGGATGTCGTTTCTTCTTCAGAATCCAGGTGGATTTTGAACTTCAATGGTTTCTTCATTGTGACAATTGGATCTTCTCTCCTTCGTCCTCGTTCTCGGCCTCGACCTCGAGTGCGAGTCTGACGGAAACTAGCCTATTTTGTCTTTATTGAAGAAAAATCCTTTTCATTTATTTTCTTTTCTTTGTTCTTTTCTTCCATATTTACCGTTGTCTCTTTGGAAGATATTGCTTTATTTATAGGAGCATAATATGCTGCATCTTCATGTATACCGATTTCATGGATTGAAAACGGTTGCAGGTCTCCTATAATACGAAATTCTTGTCCTTTTCGTAAATATTTGATACATTGATGTAATGAAGAGGGTACCATTTTATATTCATGGAGCCATGGTCTGCCAAGTAAGGCATTAAAAGAGGTGTCTGAATCAATAATATGAAATTTTGCTGTCGTTGCCAAGTCGGCTATTTTTAAGAGCAATGTTATTGATCCAAGGGCCCATTCTCCTTATTGATTGAATCCTCTTAACATCATCGTATCCCTTGATAGTTGAGAGGCATCAATGTCTAAGTATGCAAGAGTTCTCGCATTCATAATGTTGATTGAAGCACTCGGGTCAATAAGAACTCTCGAAAGTATCGTGTCATTGATGTTTACTCGTAATATATAGTGGACGATTATGTTCGGTTGTTCCGAGCAACAAGTCATTGTCGTAGAAGGTAATCTTTGTTGATTCCTCTAATGAGTAGGCTTCGTTTTGGGTAGTACTAGCAAGTTGAGTTAAGCAAATGTCAGGGTCCGAAAGAGCCTTTATTAATGATTCTCTCATTTCTTTGGAAAGTATGAGAGCGTCATAGATGCTTAATTTTGCAGGTAATTTTCTCAAATGAGCCAGTACATTATAATCCACCTTATCGTGAAGATCATCCTTACTTCCTTCGAAGTTCGAGGATATATTGGAGGAATGATCTTATCTCGGTGTAATTATTTGTTTTTCTTTTTCTTGTGGAGTTATCCCGGGAGGTAAGATTTTTCCACTTCTCAAGTTAATTTCAACTATTTCTTCAAGTTGATTATCCGATTCATTCGTTTCTGAGTCCGAGGACTCCAATCCTATAGAAATCGGAATTCCTTGTAATTGAAGCATAGCAATGTCATCTTCATCTGTGTCATTGTCAGATTTCTCATTTTCGTTTTCATTAGTTTGGTTGTCTTTAGATTGATCATATACGATTTGAGCATTGTCTATAGGGTTAGAATTCAAATGGTCATTTTCAGAAGCATCATCCAGAATGGACAAAATGTACGCAAAACTAGGATTGTTATTATTCATGATAAAAAAAAAGTCATACAAAGTTATTGGCTTGAGGATTTTTCGTCCTTCGGCCGACATAACTATCCTAGTACAAGAGTGAAATGAACTAGAAGGTACAAAAGGAGTTGCAGCCCCTATGTCTGAAGACCTCTAATCTTTTCCATTTTCTTGATTTTCTTTTTCTTTTCTTTCTTGGGAGATTTTGTAACTTGGTATTTAGCAAAGATCTCTTCAGAAATGCTATCCTTGTTTTTAGGATTAAGTTCCTCTATCGAAACCATATTGACTGATCCCTTTTCAGGTTCTTTCAAATATTCTTTCGGAATGACTATATTTCCATCTTTTAAATTACTCTCTAACCAGTCTTTGAAGACAAAACATTCTTCAATTTTATGTCTGAGCATCCTGTGATAAGGACAATAATTAGGATTGTCCTTCATGTCAATATCTAATGGCCTTTTAGCTTCTGGTAGCTTAAATTCAGGTATTTTAAGCAAGCTACGAAATATTTTGTTGACGGCTTCTGTTTTAAATGAATATACTTTATTCATTCTTTCGAGCCATTGTTTTCTTCTCGATTGATACGGGATTGGTTGTTGAAGTTGTAATTGAGGTGATGTCGAAGGATTTTGTCGTTGCTTCTTTTGCTCCGGTTGGATTTGCATCACTCGTTTGCCTTTTCTCGCAATATTCCTGTGTTTCTTTTCAAAAGTTTTGATAGTTTTTGTCTTTTCAGCTTTTCTCCATTACACTCATCTGCTTAACCTCTTCCTGAAGATTGGCAGCTTTACTGAGTAATTTTTCAAAAATTTTTATCGTAAATCCTTTAAGCATGAACGCTATAGGACCATGGATATTTTTGAGCAGTATTCCAACAGCATGTTGTTCTTGTAATTGTGGCTCGCATTTCATGCTGAGATTTCTCCAACGTAAAATATAATCTACCAAGGTTTCTCCTGGTTTTTGTTTTTCTACCACCAGATCACCAACAGTGGTGTGATGCTGTGCTCCTGCAAAGCGTTGAATAAAAAGGCTTTCAAGTTCTACAAAAGTTTTAACAGATCCGTTGGGAAGTTCTGCATACCAGTCGAAGGCAACTCCCGTGAGACTGTTAACAAATTGTCGAAATAGGAGAGCGTCATTTCCTCCAGCATTACAGCAGCTTGCTCTAAAATGTGCCAGATGTTGTCGGGGATTTCCCGTTCCATCGAACATTTTAAAGACAGGAGGAACAAAACCTTTAGGATATTGAACAGAATCGAATTCCTCTGGGTATGGCCTACCCTTTGGAGTTAATGCTCCAGCTTTTGCCAGAGCCATTGTTTCTTTAATCTTTTGTTCCACTATTTTTGTAATATCCATTTCTGGAGTTTCGTTATGAGGAGAATTCTTTCTCTTTCGAGTGCTTTCCTCAACATCCATTAGTTCTTCTCTGCTTTCAAGGATGTGAATAGCCTCCGGTCTAATGATTTCAATAGCTGGAGAAGGGTCGGCTGGTGGTTTTTGCAAAGTCGCTACCAGTTCTTCCATTCTTTGTTCAAGACGACTTATTTGTTCATCTCGTTGTCGTATCACCTCCGCAATTCCTCTTCATTTGATTCTCGTGCTAAGGAAGCATATCGGGTTTCTACCATGTTAACGCTAGCAACATTCTCATTGGAACTTTCAGAAGTATTTTTCCTTTCTTGTCTTGAGAGTTGTTTAATATCTTCTTTTAATTTCTTTAATCTCTCCCGAAATGATTTTGTAGAATGTTTTCTCGCAAATCTCTTCTTGTGAATTATTTGCAGGAGTGTTGGTGGTATCGCAATTTCTTTCGGATGATTTTAGCCTCCATACATTATTTTCAAGTATAGGGCGAGAATTCTCGTGTGGTGTATCATATCCAAGTATAAGGGTAATTTGCTTTTTGTAGCATCTGGACCAAGTCTGTCATTTTAGCAGTTGTATTTTCTGCTTCTGACATTAAATTGTCATATCGAGTTTTGTCATTGGTGACCACTACATCTCTTATTCTAGGGCCCAATTGAAATTTTACCGGCACTCGAACACAATGTTCATCAGTTAGGAATTGACGATCAGTTTCTTGATAATCAGATTTTCCCATTGCTAAAATTCTCCTTTTCATGGTGTTGGAGACTGCACAACCCATTTTATCTAATAACTTAGATAATGAACATTTTTCTTTTCGTGCTAATCTCTTAAACACTGAATGTACAACACGAAATGGGGGAGATCTTTTAAGTTGAAAGGAATTGTCAGTGTATTCAACAGGAATTGGAATATATTGATTTTCCTCTAAAAAGGAAGGATTTCCAAAAATATTCTGTTGAAATTCAAGTGTTTCAAAATTATCGTTTTCGTTCCACCTTTTCTTTCTTTTAAATGAAGGAGTTTCATGAAAGTTCCTTGAAGAAGATCCGATCTCATACATAGATGATGGTGGAACATCATCTTCCTCGTAAACTTGTTTTCCTTTCTTATCACTCGTCTTTTCATTTCTTCAAGGATGTAAGGTTCTTCAGGTGTATATTCAGGTAAATTGTCTGTAAAATTCAGAAAGTCTTCATAAGGTTGCAAGCCAAATTCTTGAAAAGATCGAGAATCAGCTTGATATGGATTATCTAATATGAATTCTCGTTTCACTAAATAATCCATAATCATTATGATAAAAGGGAGGATTTTCCTCTATCGGTATGTCAAAGTCTTGAAAGTAAGAAAAGATCGAATTCGGAGAATCCATTGCGATTTTTCTGTAATTTCAAGAAAAACGAATATTATCGACTTATTTATAAACTGGGAACTTTTACTTTCAAAATATTGAAATGAAAACAAATGATAACAAAATATGAGAAGAAAGATTCTCCCCAGCGGAGTCGCCACTCTCTTGGTGGCGATGGAAAAATATAATGGCGTGATGATGATGATGTCATCATGTCATCGCCATCCAATATATCATATCAATGTCAAGGAGTCGCCATCTAATATTAGCCTAGTTTTATTCCTATAAATCCTATGAAGGATTTAGAGAATTTTTAAGACTAATAAGTAGAAAAAGGTGTTTATGATAATTCTTATATGAGGATATTCTAGAATAACGTATTCTAGAATTTTCATGTTAAGAAAATCATGGTAAACCGTAGATTTCTGTTTTGGGTTCTTTTAGATCTCCTATGGAGGTAAGCCTCTATAGTTAATTACATCTTAAACAATTCTCGATTGTTTAAGAAAACTTCTGATTAATGTTAATCATTTGTTTTCTAAAAGATTTATTTTAAGGAGAGATGTACCCACTATCACTCCCAAATGTTGTTATATCATGTTATTGAATACTTTAGGTATTATGTCTAACCTAAAGGTTTTGGTTTTGTTGTCATGTCGTTGTTGTCTTGTTGAAAAGTTTCAGGTTATATGTCTAACCTAAAAGTTTTGTTTTGTTTTGTTGCTAATATTCCGTCGTCGGCGTCCTGCAAAACAGAGTTAACACACCCTATAACATGCAAAGAAAATCTAAACGGAATTTCTTGTCTTCATCCTGCGAAGAAAATATCGTCAGAAATAATATCACAGAATATTGTTTTTTTGAATGTTAAGTTATTTTGAAATGTCAACTTCATGCTAATCATGTTGTTTTTAAAATGTCAAATTTTCGTTGATTATATCAACATCAGATTTATGTTGGTTATGTCAATTTTAGAATGTCGAATTATGTTGAATTGATCTTGAGTTTGAGATTAAATTCCGTGTTCTGTCTATCAAAAGATTTAAAGTTAAATTCAATACTAATTGAACTAACTTGGGTTCATGTCTGGTTGAACCTAAGTTAAATTCAATGTTGATTGAATTTAATTAACTCGAGTTCATGTTTGTTTGAACTTAAGTTAAAAGGTTTAAAGTTAAATTCAATATTGATTGAATTAACTTGGATTCATGTCTGATTGAATCTTAGTTAAATTCAATGTTGATTGAATTTGATTAACTCGAGTTCATGTCCGTTCGAACTTAAGTTAAAAGGTTTAAAGTTAAATTCAATATTGATCGAATTAACTTGGATTCATCTCTCGATTGAATCTTAGTTAAATTCAATGTTGATTCAATTTGATTAACTCGAGTTCATGTCTGTCTGAACTTAAGTTAAAAGGTTTAAATTCAATATTGATTGAATTAACTTGGATTCATGTCTGATTGAATCTAAGTTAAATTCAATGTTGATTGAATTTGATTAACTCGAGTTCATGTCTGTTTGAACTTAAGTTAATAGGTTTGGTTTTGGAAGAACTTAATTAAATTTTAAACCTTGTTTAAATAGGATTTAAAGGTTAATCAAGCCTAATAAATTAGACTTAATTAGAATTATAGACCATTCAAATCCATTTTAGGTAAGGTTTAAGTCTTAATCAAGTCTATTTTGTTGGACCTAGATTTAAGATTGTCTTAAGTTCATTAGGGGTTGAACTCAAGTTCGGTTTGATTTAAGTCTAATGTAGATTAGACTTAACTTTGGTTTGGGTTGAATTTAGGTTCAATATGGATTGGACCTAAGATTTAGATTTACTCGAGTTCAAGTTGGATCGAATTCAAATTAGGTCATGTTTGAGTTTAAGTTAGGTTCAATATGGATTGGACCTAAGATTCAGGTTAACTTGAGTTCAAGTTGGATCGAACTCGAGTTAGGTTATGTTTAAGTTTAAGTTAGGTTCAATGTGGATCGAACCTAAGATTCGGGGTTAACTCGAGTTCAAGTCAGGTTATGTTTGAGTTAGGTTCAATGTGGATTGAACATAAAGTTTAGGTTAACTCGAGTTTAAGTCAGGTTGGGTTTAGGTTAGGTTCAATGTGGGTTTAACCTAAGGTTTAGGTTAACTTGAGTTCGAGTTAGTTTGGACTCGAGTTAGGTTAGGTTTAGGTTAGGTTCAATGTGGGTTGAACCTAAGGTTTAGGTTAACTTGGGTTCAAGTTAGGTTGGACTCAAGTTAGATTAGGTTTAGGTTAGGTTCAATGTGGGTTGAACCTAAGGTTTAGGTTAACTTGGGTTCAAGTTAGGTTGGACTCAAGTTAGATTAGGTTTAGGTTAGGTTCAATGTGGGTTGAACCTAAGGTTTAGGTTACCTTGAGTTCAAGTCGGATCGGACTCAAGTTAGGTTAGGTTTAGAGTTAGGTTCAATGTGGGTCGAACCTAAGGTTTAAGTTAACTTGGGTTCGAGTTAGGTTGTACTCAAGTTAGATTAGGTTTAGGTTAGGTTCAATGCGGGTCGAACTCTAAGGTTTAGGTTAACTTGGGTTCAAGTTAGGTTGGACTCAGCTAGATTAGGTTTAGGTTAGGTTCATGTGGGTTGAACCTAAGGTTTAGGTTAACTTGAGTTCAAGTTGGATTGGACTCAAGTTAGGTTATGTTTGCCTAAGTTTTGTTTAACTTGAGTCTAATATGGGTTAGACTTAAGTTTGGTTTGATTTTTGATTTAGGTTCATGTCAGGTTGAACTTAAGTTTGGTTTGACTTAAGTCTAATGTAGGTTAGACTTAAGTTAGGTTTAGGTTTAATTTAGGTTCAGTGTGGGTTGAACCTAAGTTTTGTTTGACTTAAGTCTAATGTAGATTGGACTTAAGTTAAATTTAGGTTTGATTTAGGTTCAGTGTAGATTGGATTTAAGTTTGACTTAGAACTAACTAAGTTTGGTTTGACATAAGTCTAAATGGGTTAGACTTAAGTCAGGTTTGATTTTTGTTAAACCTTGGTTAATTAAGGCTTAATGGTCTTATTAAGTCTAAGGTTTAGACCTAATTAGGATTTGAATTCAGTTAAACCTTAGTTAGTTAAGGCTTAATGGTTTAATTAGATCTAATGGTTAGATCTAATTAGGGTTTAGGTTTGATTAAACCTTAGTTAGTTAAGGCTTAATGGTTTAATTAGGTCTAAGGGTTACACCTAATTAGGGTTTAAGTTTGATTAAACCTTAGTTAGTTAAGGCTTAATGGTTTAATTAGGTCAAGGGTTAGACCTAATTAGTGGTTTAAGTTTGATTAAACCTTAGTTAGTTAAGGCTTAATGGTTTAATTAGGTCTAAGGGTTAGACTCAATTAGGGTTTAAGTTTGATTAAACCTTAGTTAGTTAAGGTCTAATGGTTTAAATTAGGTCTAATGGGTTAGACCTAATTAGGGTTTAGGTTTTATTAAACCTTAGTTAGTTAAGATTTAATGGTTTAATTAGGTCTAAGGGTTAGACCTAATTAGGGTTTAAGTTTCATTAAACCTTAGTTAGTTAAGGCTTAATGGTTTAATTAGTTCTAAGGGTTAGACCTAATTAGGGTTTGGTTTGATTAAACCTTAGTTAGTTAAGGCTTAATGGTTTAATTAGGTCTAAGGGTTAGACCTAATTTGGGTTTAAGTTTGATTAAACCTTAGTTAGTTAAGGCTTAATGGTTTAATTAGGTCTAAGGGTTAGACCTAATTAGGGTTTAAATTTGATTAAACCTTATGTTTAAGGAGGTTAATTAAGTTTAGTATGTCTTTAAACCTAATTAAGGGAGTTTGGTTTTGTGTTAATTAAGTTTAATATGTCCTTAAACTTAATTAAAAAGAGTTTAATTTTTATTAAACCTAATTTAGGTAAGGTTTAATGGGTTAATTAAGTTTAGTGTGTCTTTAAACTTAATTAAAGAAGTTTAATTTTTATTAAACCTATTTTAGGTAAGGTTTAATGGGTTAATTAAGTTTATTATGTCTTTAAACTTAATTAAAGAAGTTTAATTTTTATTAAACCTAATTTAGGTAAGGTTTAATGGGTTAATTAAGTTTAGTGTGTCCTTAAACTTAATTAAGAGAGTTTAATTTTTATTAAACCTAATTTAGGTAAGGTTTAATGGATTAATTAAGTTTAGTGTGTCCTTAAACTTAATTAAGAGAGTTTAGTTTTTATTAAACCTAATTTAAGTAAGGTTTAATGGATTAATTAAGTTTAGTGTGTCCTTAAACTTAATTAAAAGAGTTTAATTTTTATTAAACCTAGTTTAGGTAAGGTTTAATGAGCTAATTAAGTTTAATGTGTCCTTAAACTTAATTAAAGAAGTTTGATTTTTATTAAACCTAATTTAGGTAAGGTTTAATGGGTTAGTTAAGTTTAGTGTGTCCTTAAACTTAATTAAAAGAGTTTAATTTTTATTAAACCTAGTTTATGTAAGGTTTAATGGGTTTAAATGTTATTTTAAGCCTTAATTGAATCTAATCTTGTCATTTTAGACTCAAGTGAGGTTTATTATTAGCCTATCATAGGCTAGAACCATTTTCAAACTTAGATTGTTGATGAAAATAGTTCAATTTTACAAAGGGTTATTTTAGGATTCAAAATTATTTAATGATTTTAACCCTAAATTTTCAAATGTCATTCAAAATTGTTTCTATGACTTAGAAATATTTTTCCTAGGGTCATTGTCTGTTGCCCTATCATTCCTAGTCATTTGTATTTTTATTTTCTTAATTTTCAAATTTTTATAATTATTATTTGAAATAATTACAAAGAAACTTGAAAATTCAAGAAAAGTATCCTAGGCATGTTTTCTGTCCTTAGAAAAATTATGGTAGGTCCCTAAGAACATAAAGATAAATGCCTCAAAGTTTCATATTTTTTTGATTTGTAAATAATTTTTAATAATTAAAATGCTCCAGAGAGTATTTAATTAATTAAAATTTAAATACTAAGAATAAAATTATGATTTGGTCTCATAATTTTCTCCTCTTCAAGAGCTTTCCAGAGGTATTTTTATTTTATTTTTAGGACCTCTGGTTAAAAAGATATGAATTTTTGAAGTTTAAGGGGTTAAAAAGAATTTTTTCTTTTTTTTTTTATTTCTGCGCCGCCAAATCCCCCCGGGGACGACGCGTGTCCTCGGCGTCGTCGAAAGAGCGGGAGGATCCCGTGCAACGGCCGAACAGCGGACACCATGCGCGCGGATCAGCGCCGTCCATCCCAAAGGCGCGGGATCGGACGGCTGAGAAAATTTGGGGTTAAATTTCAAAAATTCCGAAACCCTTAAACTTCAAATGTTAATATCTCACTCATTTCTTGACGAAATTGAGTGATGTTTTTTTTAAAATGCTCATCTGGATGAGAGGTATCCATCCATACGGTGATGATACACTTTTGAGTTAGTATAGCACATGATTTATCAAAAACATGATTTATTTTGCAAAGATAAATTCCATACCTTGGCCACAAGCAAATCAAGCTAGATCAGACTTTATGGTTGCCTTCTAGGACCCCAATGGAAGATAGTTGCTGTAGAAATTTGTTCCAGAAGTCAGACTTTGGGAGGAATTTGAAAGAGATGCCTAATTTGGGCTGTTTTTGAAAATTGATCAAATTGGCTCAAATGGGCTAAAACTAAGGCTTGAAATTGATCCTAAAAGATTGTGGAAGCTCTTAGGAAGAAGTTTTGTGTTGGGAGCAAGAGGGTTTGAGCAGCCTATGGACCTCCCTAAATATTTTTCTCCTCCTTGCTAGTTTCGGTCATGGGGTCTATTTATAGCAAGGGGATGGTGTTGGCTTGGCTTAGGCTGTTCTAGAGGATTACTTACCTTCTCTATTAGCTGATTGGTTGATCAATTGGCTGGAGATAGGCTTGGATGCTTCTCCCTAAGGTTGTCATGATGAATTTCATCTCTTTGTCTCTTGTCCATCGGCCATTGTGGGAGGTTACTTGTGAGTCCGTTGTTTCACTTGTTAATGAGCTTACACCTCACTTCTTAGGTTTGGCAAATGGTGACACATATGCCTAGCCTTCATCATTACCATTAACCATGGTAAGGGAGGGGTTTCATGTGTAGTTTTCCACCCATTGGGTGGCTTGGGAGGTGGAGAAAATGGCCTTGTGTTGGCCGGCCACTTCATGGAGAGAATGTGTTTAGAGTGAAGGAGGTGGTGACACCTCATCCCATGCATAACCATGGATGTTAAGCCATGGGTAATGGGCCTTAAGATGGGCTTAATTAAGTGTTAAATAAGCCTTTAAGATGGTTTAGCCCAATTAAATATGAAGAGGCTAAAGATGATTTCATTTCTTCTTTAATTCCCATTTTAATTAATTATTTTATTAACTAAAATTGGTGGAAATTATTTTATTAATCAATTTATTAATTGAAAATATTTTTAAATTAATTAATTGATTATTTTTATCATTTTTGTTATTTTATGATTTTAATTTTCATTTTAATTATGTCATTTAATTAAAATTTTGAAAATTAAATAATTAATCATTTTAATTAATCAAAATAATTTTGAAATTAATTATTTGATTAATTTTGTTATTTTTATTTTATTTTTATCTATTTTAATCAAAATAGATAGGTGTTGACCAATTTTGACTTGGGTTGACTCAAGTCAGCCCAAATTGATCAAATTGATTTTAAGATGTCCAATTCTTATGATTTTGTCATTGTGGAGTTTTAAATGTGTCATTGGGTGAAAATGTTGATTTATGGGTTAACATGACTGGTCATTAGGTGCAGTTCGACTAATTTGACCAAAGTTGACTTTTTAGGTCAAAAGGTTGACTCGTAGGGTCAACAGTGGTTGGTCGGTGGTCTCGGTTTGACCAATTTGACCAAAGTTGACTTTTTAGGTCAAAAGGTTGATTTATGGGGTCAACTGGGTTGGTCAGTGGGTCTGGTTTGACCAATTTGACCAATGTTGACTTTTTAGGTCATAGGGTTGACCTATGGGGTCAACAGGGTTGGTCAGTGGGTCTGGTTTGACCTATTTGACCAATGTTGACTTTTTAGGTCATAGGGTTGACCTATGGAGTCAACAGGGTTGGTCAGTGGGTCTGGTTTGACCAATTTGACCAATGTTGACTTTTTAGGTCATAGGGTTGACCTATGGGGTCAACAGGGTTGGTCAGTGGGTCTGGTTTGACCAATTTGACCAATGTTGACTTTTTAGGTCATAGGGTTGACCTATGGGGTCAACAGTGTAGGTCATTAGGTCTGGTTTGACCAATTTGACCAAAGTTGACTTTTTAGGTCAAAAGGTTGACCTATGGGGTCAACAGTGTAGGTCATTAGGTCTGGTTTGACCATTTTGACCAATGTTGACTTTTTAGGTCAAAAGGTTGACTTATGGGGTCAACGAGGTTGGTCGATGAGTCCGGTTCGACTCAATTCGACCAATGTCGACTTTTTAGGTCATAGGGTTGACCTGTCAACAGGGTTGCTCAGTGGGTCTGGTTTGACCAATTTGACCAAAGTTAACTTTTTAGGTCATAAGGGTGACCTATGGGGTCAACAGGGTTGGTCACTAGGTCTGGTTTGACCATTTTGACCAATGTTGACTTTTTAGTTCAAAAGGGTGACCTATGGGGTCAACAGTGTAGGTCATTAGGTCTGGTTTGACCAATTTGACCAAAGTTGACTTTTTAGGTCAAAAGGGTGACCTATGGGGTCAATAGTGTAGGTCATTAGGTCTGGTTTGACCAATTTGACCAAAGTTGACTTTTTAGGTCATAAGGGTGACCTATGGGGTCAACAGTGTAGGTCATTAGGTCTGGTTTGACCAATTTGACCAAAGTTGACTTTTTAGGTCATAAGGGTGACCTATGGGGTCAACAGGGTTGGTCACTGGGTCTGGTTTGACCATTTTGACCAATGTTGACTTTTTAGGTCAAAAGGGTGACCTATGGGGTCAACAGGGTTGGTCACTGGGTCTGGTTTGACCATTTTGACCAATGTTTACTTTTTAGGTCATAAGGTTGACCTATGGGGTCAACAGTGTAGGTCATTAGGTCTGGTTTGACCATTTTGACCAATGTTGACTTTTTAGGTCATAAAGTATTGACCCATTGTAAAATCAGGTCAACAGGAACCTCTTCAAAATGTGTCCACATTCAATGAATTCTCTAGAAGGTGTGTCTGGCGCCTAGGCGTCGGACACCGCGTCCAGTTCTTCACACCTCTTCACTTTGGATCGCACCTCTTCGCGATTAAAATCGTTTTGAAGCGTCCAAATACATTGTATCACATGTCCTATAAACCAGGAACAACTGCCAGTCTTCTAGAAGGTCCAATAACAGTTCACACCGTCAAAATAACAGCCCAAAAGTCGTCAAAAACTTAACAGTTTTCTGTATCGAGCTGGCGCTTAGGCGCCAGGCCAATAATTTTGAAAATTTTGCATTTTGGCTTTATTTTTTCTCCTTTTTGCTCCTTTTTCATATTTTTCTCCTTCTTGAACATTTTTGCATCACCTACATCCAAAAACACGAAAATACCATTCATTAAAGCATAATATCCTTAAAATTTAATAAAAATCAAGGCATAAAAATATGTATTTTTTTCTTGGATCAAAATCCCCCAACTCAAGTAACCTTTTTTACTATATAAAATGTATAACATTTGGAATAAAAAGGTAAATATTTAAGATTTCTTAAGATTTTTGATTTTATAAAGGCTTTAGTAAATCATTAACCAAATTTCACTAACTAAGTTTAATTTTAAGAATTTAAAGAATATTCTAACTATCAAATCATAAGACTTCAAAAATTTTTCATTCACTTCGAAAATAATTGTAGTTTATGATATTAAGATCATATAAATTATTCACAAGAAAAAGATCTTCATGAAATTCTTTTCTAATAAAAATTCATGCATAAAAATTAAGTAATAAATGTAATCAGTTTTTTTTTATAAGTTAATTCAAGTGAAGCCAATTTTTGATTAGGCATTTCCTCAAGCTTCTCCTCTCTTTTTTTTTTTTTTTTTTGAAGAGAGGATTATTCTCTGGTTAGACTGTTAATGGTTTTGAACTTCACTATCCTTAGCTTATATTTTCAAACTAGATTTCAAAAAGAATTTCAATCTATTCTTTTTCGAGTTATAATTTTTTTTTAATTTCTTAATACTTCTAAAACTCAATTATCTCTACTATGAATAGAAAAATTTCTTAATCTTATTCTTCTTTAAGTTGAATAATTCTATTCTTAAAATCAATCAAAGTTATTAAAATTTTTGGTTAAGTTCACTAAATTATTTATAATTTCAAAAATTTAAGTGATCTTAAATAGATTCTTCATTTCTCATGTTATGTTAAAATATTTTTATTTTAAGAAAATATTAGTTCTTTAAGGACAAATAAAATTTAAATTTGAATGTATTTTCCCTTTCCCCCAAACTTAAGTTTTGGTCTATCATAAAATTTTTTTTAAAGTATGAGAGAATGAAAAACATAATTTTAAAAAGGAATTTTTATAAGTATGTAAAAAAAAACATTCTAGAAAGAAAAAATTACTTCTACACATGCTTTTAGGAATAATACTAAAATAATGAAGCAGGTATAAAAGTAAGCAGGCTCATTAGTAATTAAATTAAATGTCTATACTACTTATAATAACAGAAATAGAACAACAATACTAACTACTAAACAAAGAATGCAAATGTAAATAAACATAAATTTATCCAAATTTCAATCTTAAACACAATACATTAAAAATACTCTAACAACAGTCTTAACACCCAACAATCCACACAAAGTAAATAAACAAATCTAAACTAGCAAACAACAAACAAAAATCAATACTAGCAAACAAACTAAACTAACAACAGACTTAGCACAATTCAGAGGTAAATCTGGCCACTAATCACTGTCTGTAGCCTCAGCATCCTCATCATCACCAAAAGAAAACTCAACATCCTTAGGATTAACATATGGTGAGAAACTAGGAAAGGTAGGAAACTGAACATCATGCTCTCCCTTCAGGAATCTAACGAGAGCTTCATCATATTCAACATCGTAACTACTCTTCCTCTGGGTATACTCAGATAAATGATCAATTTTCTTATCAATAGAATTAACTCTGCAGTGAGTTTGAAACAACTCATGCTGCTGCTCTAGAAACTGATCATGCATCTATTCCCAAAAACTAGATGGTGGCTCAGCAGTAGAAGTAGAAGGTCTGGAAGTAGGTCTACCTGAAGTGTGTGCAGAAGTAGGAGCGGTCGATCTCTTCCATCGAAGACGATCATAGATACTAACACTCTCCTGCCTAATTGGCTTGGTAAACTTCAGCTTCTCCTCAGAAATATCAGCAGTGACTCCATTACTAACACATAAAGAATAAATCAAAGATGGGAATCCCAGTCCCATAGAAGTGCTCGGATCTAGCGAAGAGACTCCACGGAATCATAAATGATACCGCCGACATCTATCGATTCCTCTCCCGAATGCAGTAGTTTAAGATAGCTCGATCTCCGGTGACTTCACTCGGTGGTTGGAAGGTAGAAGTGTAGCGTAAATAAAATAATGCCAAGCCTTTGAAACACCATTTAATTTGGAAGATTTGAAATTTACCCATTTTTCATTTCGGATCTTCCAGGCTCCAGTGCCGTTAGCCAAATAAGCAATAATCATCTCAAGATCTCCCTCAGATGGAGATAATCCAGAATAGTGGCACTCGATGGTAGGTGGCAGTCCATAAAACACATTGATCCTTTCTGGAGAAAATCCTATTCCAATACCTCTGACGAAGACTTCGTAGTCTTCCACATATAAAAAGTTAGCATAAAATTCGTGAACGACTGGAATAACAGCAACAACAATGAAATAACAGAATCGTTGCCAGTTGTACGCAACGATTATGTTCTCGATCATTTCACCCGGATTGTAAAAGCTTCGCTCCAAGATAAACTTTCCCGACGTCGCAAATTCGTGATATAAAAAATGCACTGCCGCAGTCGCGAACTTGCTATTGTCAAAATTTTCTCGTCCCTTCCCTCGCTTAGATTTCGGTGCCATCTAAACGTGAAAGAAAACAAGAACAAATTTAGGAATCAAATATTTAAACTCTTTTTAAGTTTAAGAAACTTAAAATAAGTTTAAAAATCCAAATAGAATACCTAAAAATCAAATTTTTTCTCAAAATTTTGGTTTTTAGCAAAACATAGGAAAAACTATGGTGAAAATCGAAAATAAATGGTTTAGAGTGTAGATCTGACCTTGAAACGAAGAAATCAAGTGATTTCGCGTCCAAATACTTGATGTTTTGACCTCAAAATGGATCTAAGAGGTGTATTTTCGCGAAAATGGGGAAGAAGATGAAGCTTAGGCGTCATCCATGGCTAATGGGGTTTATATGGTGTTTTTCGGGTAAGCAGGCCGAACCGGCGCTTAGGCGCCGAATTCTGGCGCCTAGGCGCCAGACTCGCCTTTCACAAAAATCACTCTAAAAATTTTATTTTCCACCAAAATTCATAAATTCAACTTCCAATGACTCATATTTGAATAGGGCTTCAGTTTCTAACTTCCAAAATATTTTCCAAAAATTTTAAAAATTAAATATTAAATCCACCAATCAAACACACGGTTTAAATCAAACTTCTCTAATTTCCATTTATAATCTTCAATATTGGCTCAATACACTTCAGATAAGTATAATATAATGACTCAAGTCCTAACACACAATCAAACAACACAATTTGAAAACAAAGACAACACACATTGAACATGAAAGCAAATACACAAACAAACACAATCGATTCACTAAATCGATACAACGACTCACTAGATAAATTACGATCTCACCAAATCACTATCTAATTTCCATTATCTTCACAAGGAAAACTATTCAGCCCACTTGGGAAGAACACTAATGCTCTTGGAAAATTCGTAACTGTTTTCTCATCGATCCACTTGTTCTTCGCATACATTTCCACTTGAGCATCTTGATAAGCCGCTAGATGATCAAATTGGAGTTTCACTTGCCATTCCAGATGTTTAATCTGATTATACATCTCATAAAGGCGATCTCCAATACTCTTGAAATCCGCTTCAAATTTATCAAGACGACTAGAAATTTTCTCCAAACTTACATTGATGAAACCATTGAAGTAGGGTTGAGGATCTTTTGGACCTTTGTCTCTAGTATCTTCTCCAAGATTTCTCCTCTCCATTTCTTCAAAAATCCTCTCTAATCTAAGAATGGAGTGTATGGGTCGAAATATTGATTGCTTAGGTATTATGGACGAAGATGGGTTAATTTAAAGGTGAAAATTGTGTAAAAAACTAAAAGTTTTCGGTTTTTACACGACCCAGTAACCGTGGCGCTTAGGAGCCAAATCTGGCGCCTAGGCGCCGGACCCATCGAAACACAACTTATTCTGGCGCTTAGGCGCCAAATTCTGGCGCTTAGGCACCGAATTCTGGTGCCTAGGCGCCAGAACCATGTTCGACTCCGTTTCGCCTAACGTCAAATTTCAAGGTTTCGTTCTCCAAAAATAGGTAAATTATAATGGTAAGATCATAACAATCTCAATAACACAATTATACATAATTTCAATGAAGGTTAACTTGATCTCCTTTTTACTCACATATGAAATGGAGTGATCCAAAGTCAAAACTTTATATACTTCAAGATAATTTTTAATTTTCTAAAGTTATATAAAATTAGTCAAGACCGAGGCATAACCATACATTAAAAATGTAAAAACACACTAAAAATTAAAAGCTATGGGTTGCCTCCCATTAAGCGCTTGGTTTAACGTCGTCAGCCCGACCTAAGTAATTCTTTAATCAGGTTGACTTAATTCATAAGCCTCTTTATAAATCTTTTTAATGTCTCCCAAATAAGGCTTTAATCTTAATCCATTAACTTTAAAAATTTTTCCCGTTTTGGGGTCTTTAATATCCACAGCTCCATATTGGTATACTTTTTCAATTATATATGGTCCTATCCATTTTGATCTCAATTTTCTAGGAAAAAGTTTTAAACGAGTATTAAATAGTAATACTTCTTATCCAGGCTCAAATATTTTTCCTGAAATCTTTTTATCATGTAATACCTTCATTTTCTCTTTATAAATTTTTGCATTATCATATGATTCATTTCTTATTTCATCCATCTCATTTAATTGCAATAATCGTTTTTCTCCTGCAGTATTCAAATTAGAATTAAACTCTTTTATTTCACAATAAGCTTTATGTTCAAGTTCAACAGGTAAGTGATAGTGTTTTCCAAAAACTAACCGGTAAGGTGACATTCCGATTGGTGTCTTATAAGCTGTTCTATAAGCCTATAATGTAGAATCAAGTCTATCAACCCAATCAGTTCTTTTAGGATTAACAGTCTTCTCTAAAATTCTTTTAATTTCTCTGTTTGATACTTCAGCCATTCCACTTGTTTGTGGGAGATATGCAGTTGCAATTTTATGTTTGATTCCAAATATTTGTAGTAATGATTGAATTCTTATATTTCTAAAATGACTTCCACCATCTGTGATAATTACCTTAAGCATTTCAAATCTTGAAAAATCATCTTCTTTAAAAATTTAGATACACTTTTGGAGTCACAGTTAGGCAAAGCTACAACTTCAATCCACTTTGATACATAATCAACTGCTAATAAAATATGAATTTTTCCAGATGATGGTATAAATGGTCCCATAAAGTCTAAACCCCATATATCAAAAATTTCAACTTCCAATATATAGTTTAAAGACATTTCATCTTTCTTGGATATATTTCCCATTCTTTGACATCGATCACATGTTTTAACATAATGTCTCACATCTCTGAATAAAGTAGGCCAATAAAATCCTGAATTTAAAATTTTAAATGCAGTTTTATCTATTCCAAAGTGTTCTCCAAAATCAGAATCATGAAATTTTTGAATAATAGCAAAAGTTTCTTCATAAGGTATGCATCTTCGAATTATAGAATCTCTTCCTAATTTAAATAAATGAGGATCTTCCCAAATATTATATTTAGCATCATTTTTAAATTTCTTAATAAATTTTCCATCCAATCCATAAGGTAGAATATTGCTAACTAAATAGTTAACTATATCCGCATACCAAGGTGTTTGGTATCCTTGAATAACATATAAATGTTCGTCAGGAAATTTCTCATTTATATTTTCTTCAGTAATAACATCATTCTTAATTCTAGATAAATGATCAGCAATTTGGTTATCAGTTCCTTTTCTATCCACTATTTGAAAATCAAATTCTTGTAGAAGTAAAACCCATCTTAATAGTCTAGGTTTAGCATCCTTTTTTGACATTAGATATTTAATAGCGGAATGTTCAGTATGAACTATGCATTTAATACCAAGAAGATAAGGTCTAAATTTATCAAAGGCATATACTATTGCTAGAAGCTCTTTCTCAGTAGTAGTGTAATTTCTTTGAGTTTCAGCAAGAATTTTACTAGCATAATATATAACTTTGAAAATTTTCTCCTATTTTTGTCCCAATACAGCTCCAATTGCAAAATCACTTGCATCACACATTAATTCAAAAGATTTATTCCAATTAGGTGCAACAATGATAGGTGCAGTTATTAATTTTTCTTTTAAAATATCAAAAGCATTAACACAGTCTTTGTTAAATTCAAATTTAGCATCTTTTTCCAATAAATGACAAAGAGGTTTAGTAATTTTAGAAAAATCCTTTATATATCTTCTATAAAATCCAACATGACCTATAAAACTTCTCACATCAGTAACAGTAGTAGGTGGTTGTAATTCAGCAATAATTTTTACTTTTGCTTGATCTACTTTCATACCTTTTTGTGAAATCTTTTGACCAAGTACAATGCCTTCTGTGACCATGAATTAACATTTTTCCTAGTTAAGAACTAAATTTGTTTCTTCACATCTTTTCAGAATTTTGGAAATATTTTCCAAACAAGATTAAAAAGAAGTTCCAAAAATTGAAAAATCGTCCATGAATATTTCAATTCCTTTGTCAATCAAATTACAAAATATTAACATCATACATCTTTGGAAAGTTGCAAGTGCATTACATAAACCAAAAGGCATTCTTCTAAAGGAAAATGTTCCATAAGGACTTGTAAATGTTGTTTTCTCTTGATCCTCAGGAGCGACAGGTAATTGATGATAACCAGAATATCCATCCCGAAAATAGAAATATGAGTGTCCAGCTAATTTATTAAGCATTTGATCCAAGATAGGTAGAGGAAAATGATCCTTTCTAGTGGCGTCATTTAATTTCCTATAATCAATGCAAAGTCACCATCCAGTAACTTGTCTTGTAAGAATTAGTTCTTTTTTATCATTGACAATGACAGTTAATCCTCCTTTCTTCGGAACACAATGGATATGACTTACCCATTGGCTATCCGAAATAGGATAAATAATACCAGCATCTAACCATTTAACAATTTCTTTTTTAACAACCTCTTTCATGATAGGATTTAATCTTCTTTGCGGTTCAATAATAGGTTTAAAATTTTCTTCCATTAAAATTCTATGCATACAAATGGATGGGCTTATTCCTTTTATGTCAGCAATAGTCCAACCAAATGCTTTCTTATAATTCTTTAACACTCCTATCAATTTTTCTTCTTGATCTTTACTTAGCTCAGAAGAAATAATAACAGGTAAAGTTAATGAATTTCCCAGAAATGCATACTTTAAATGTGAAGGTAACTTTTTTAATTCCAGTTCAGAGGCTTTTTTAATTGAGGGTAAAAATATATCATTTTGAGTTATGTCCAAAGTTTCCCAATTATCTTTAATATAATGAGTTTCTTCTTCTTTTAGTTCTTCATCTTCATCGGTTAATAATTCAAATTTTTCTTCAGAAATGACTTTACATTTTTCTTGATAATGTTTCTCAATTAAATAATCAAGTATATCCATTCGATAACATTTTTCTTTGTCAGGGTACTTCATTGATTTAAGGACATTAAATTTAATATCTTGATCATTAACTCTCATGGTTAATTCTCCTTTTTGCACATCAATCATAGCTCGTCCGGTCACTAGAAAAGGTCTCCCTAAAATAATAGGTATTTATTTATCTTCTTCCATATCAAGTACAATGAAATCTACGGGGAAGATAAATTTATCTACTTTAACAAGAACATCCTCTATAACTCCTTTAGGGTAAGTGATAGATCTATCAGCTAACTGAAGGGTTACAGTGGTGGGAGTAATCTCTCCTAAATTCAACCTTCGAAAAATAGAAAATGGCATGAGATTAATACTTGCTCCTAAATTGCATAAGGCTTTTCCACAAAAATTTTCTCTAATAGCACAAGGTATAGTAAAACTTCTAGGATCTTTAAGTTTTTAAGGTAATTTCTTTTGAATTATTACACTACATTCTTCACTTAAAGCAACAGTTTCAAAAGCTTCAAATCTTCGTTTCTTACTTAAAATATCTTTCATAAATTTTTCATAAGTTGGCATCTGTTCCAAAGCTTCAGCAAAAGGTATGTTTATAGTAAGTTTCTTAAAAAATTCAAAGAACTTAGAAAATTGATGATGAAGCTTCTGCTGTTTAAGTCTTTGAGGAAAAGGTGGTGGTGGGTTTTCAACTTCCATATTAATAGAAATATCAGTTTGATCTTTATTAGGAGAAGGAGTTTCTTTAGATTTTTCAATCTCTTCAACCTCAATCTCCTTTTCAATTTCATTCTGCATTCTTTCTTTTAAATCCTTTCCACTTCTAAGTTGTACAGATTTAACATGTTCATGTTCTTTTCCAGTTTCTTTTGGATTGATTTAAACATTACTAGGAAGTGTTCCTGGGGGTCTATAATTAATTAAATTAGCGATTTGTCCCATTTGATTCTCAATATTACGAATATCAGTGTTTTGATTTTGTAATTGATTACTTAGTTGTAAAATTAATTCTTCTATAGATAACTTCTTCTGTTGATTGTTAAATCCATGTAGTTTATAGTTTGAATTAACTTAATTATTCCAATTTCCAGTGGGAGGAGATTGATTATTACCCCATTGTTGTGAATTATTCCAGTTAAAATTTGGATGATTTTTCCATCCATGATTATAATAATTTGAATAAGGATTATTTTTACTAGAAATAGCTTGTAAAGTTTTAATAGTTTGAGAATCTTCAATATTAGCGGAGTTATTATGTGATATATTAATAGCAAAACTATCTAATTTCTTAGACATTGCTGCTACTTGTGATCCTAAAATAGAAAAGGCTTCATTATCATGAATACTTGCCATTCTTTTAGGATTAATCCTTTCAGAAGGCCATTGAAAATTATTTTTAGTCATTTCTTCAATTAAAGTGTAAGCTTCTTCAAATGATTTAGACATTAAAGAACCTCCAGAAGCAACATCAATAATTGATTTTAAAGATCCAATTAATCCATTATAAAATGTTTGAATAATTAACCAATCAGGTAAAGCATGATGAGGACATTTTCTTTATAGTTCTTTAAATCTTTACCAAGTTTCATAAATTGTCTCCCCGTCAAATTGACTAAATGAAGTAATATCATTTCTTAATTTAGCAGTTTTAGAAGGAAGAAAATATTTAGCAAGGAATTTTTGTGCCATTTCAGCCCATGTTTTAATAGAACCTGTTGCTAATGAGTTCAGCCACATCTTTGCTTTATCTCTTAATGAAAAAGGAAAGAGTCTAAGCCTAATAACATCATCAGAAACATTGTTATATTTAAAGGTAGCACAAACTTCTAAAAAACTAGCAAGGTGTAAATTTGGATCCTCATTTGGTGTTCCACCAAATTGATTGTTTTGAACCATTTGAATAATAGACGGTTTAAGCTCAAAAGAGTTAGCATCTACAGTGGGTATTTGAATACTACTATGAAGTTCATCAACTGTAGGGTTAGCATAACCCCTTAATGGTTTATAAACATTTTGATCATTAATTTCAATTGGATTTTGTAAATTGTTATGTAAATTAGTCATTTCTTGAAAATTTTGAATTTGTTTTCCTTTTTTAATTCTTCTAACAGTTCTTTCTAATTCAGAATCTAAAGGTAATAATCCTTCAGATCTAGAACAACGTATAAAAAGTCAATTAACAAGAATTAAAATAAATATTATTATTATATATATGTTTTTGTTTTTTAATAAAGAAATATGAATAAAATAAAAATACTTAAAATATAAAAGTTTGCCTCTACTCTCCCCAGCAACGGTGCCAAAAACTTGACCCGATATAAATATATGCGTACTAAAATCTTCTTCCCCGACAACGATAGCAAAAACTTAACCCGAAGTCCTCTGAAGATCAACGTACTAATTAATGCTTTCAAAAATATATTTTATAAATAATAATAGCGACTAGTGTATATAAATATAATTTTATGAAAAATACTTTACACACTAGGGGTTCTACGCAAGTATACATATCGTTTCAAGTAATATAGGGCTTTGTAACAAAGACCCCAGTATCGATCCCACGAGGAGAGAGTTATAGATTTATAATTATTTTTATTTTAAAGTATTTATTTTATAATCTTTAATTTACTAGATGCAATAATAAAGCGAGAATAAAATAATCGATGTAAATAAGCAATAAGAAAGCAACTTTCTCCCTTTCAATTAATCCAAGATTTTCTAAGATAATGATAATATTCATGGAGAATATAAGTTTATGGTATTGTGCCAAATAGAAGCATTCATATTCTTTGCCCTTTAATCCAGTGCAAAGAACATTGGCATAGCTTATAGATCGAGTCCGTATGTATTGTTAGTAGAATGAGTTAATCTAGGCTCACACTACTAGATGTCCAAGGGTGGCTATGGTCGGCTCTACTAGTGACCCTTTCCTTTTCTATAAACCAAATCACAAGAATTTAGTCTGTCACTCTAAACTTATCAATTCTATGCCCATTATATAATATCTTTCTATTTATTTGCACATCACCTTGAATAACCCGCACAAGGCCTTCGACTACCCAAGGATTCATGTGATATCTACAAGTTAAGAATTCATCTTCTTCTAGGTCTCAAAACTCTTCAACAGGTTTTAACAATTTAAATGGCCAATTTAAATAGTAAATTAAAAACCGGTATTAATATTATCACAATGTTTTGAAAATATATGATTTTTAATTCTCCGACGAATTTTGTATTATCTTATCTATCTTTTCATAATTGAAAGGAGAAAGTAACGTAACTACTTAGAACACATTGAAATTAAATAACAAAACATAATAAATAAACTTTGAATCAAAATAAAAATACTTATCTTAGATGTTTCTCCTACTGAACTTCTGATTCCTACTGACTCCACAACATATTGAACTACAGATGCACCAACTCTTTCAAACTTTGAATACAAACTTTAAAATAAACTCACTAATTTATAAAGGAAAGTAAAAAGGTGGCCCTAATATGATCTCTCTAATTCTCTCTCTAGATAGGACTCTAGATAGAGTAGATGGGGTGTTTTTTCTGAAGGAATACCCTCCTATTTATAGGCTTCAAGTGTCGCCTCAAGGCATCTCTTCAAAATGTGTCCACATTCAATGAATCTTCTAGAAGGTGTGTCTGGCGCCTAGGCACCGAACACCGCGTCCAGTTCTTCGCACCTCTTCACTTTGGATCGCACCTCTTCGCTATTAAAACCGTTTTGAAGCATCCAAATACATTGTATCACATGTCCTATAAACCAGGAACAACTACCAGTCTTCTAGAAGGTCCAATAACCGCTCACACCGTCAAAATAACTGCCCAAAAGTCATCAAAAACTTAACAGTTTTATGTATCGAGCTGGCGCAGGCGCCGGACTAGGGCGCCTAGGTACCAGGCTAATAATTTCAAAAATTTTGCATTTTGGCTCTATTTTTGCTCCTTTTTGCTCCTTTTTGATCCTTTTTCATATTTTTCTCTTCCTTGAACATTTTTGCATCACCTACATCCAAAAACAAGAAAATACCTTTCATTAAAGCATAATATCCTTAAAATTTAATAAAAATCAAGGCATAAAAATAGGTATTTTTTTCTTGGATCAGAACTATAGGATCTCTCTCTAATTTTAGGCTATGTGGGGCGTGGGGCTAAGTTGGACGTTTTTCTCTGAAGGAGTAGCCTTCTATTTATAGGATTCAAGGGTTGCTTTGAAGCACCTCTTCAAAATGTGTCCAGGTTCAATGAATCTTCTAGAAGGTGTGTCTGGTGCCTAGGCACCGGAATCTGGCGGCTAGGCGCCGGGCTCCGTATCCAGTTCTTTGCACCTCTTCACTTTGGATCGCACCTTTTCGCGATCCTGACCGTTTCCAAGCATCCAAATACAATGTATCACATGTCATATAATCCAGGATAACTGCCAATCTTCTAGATGGTCCAATAACCGCTCACACCGTCAAAATAACCGTCCAAAAGTCATAAAAAATCTTACAAAATTCTGTATCAAACTGGCGCTTAGGCGTCGGATTCCGGCGCCTAGGCGCCAGGCCAATTATTTTGACAATTTTGCATTTTAGCTACATTTTGGTCCTTTTTGCTCCTTTTTCATCTTTTTTTTTCTTTCTTAAACATTTTTGCATCACCTACATCCAAAACACAAAAATACCTTTCATTAAAGCATAATATCCTTAAGAATTTGATAAAAATCAAGGCATAAAAATAGATATTTTTTTATGGATCAGTGAGCACGATGTTCAGTTCCCTACTTGTCCTAGATATTCACCATATGTTGATCCAAAGGATATGGAGTTTTCTTTTGGTAATGACGATGATGAAGCTACAGATAGTGATTAGTAGCTTGACTTACCTCTGGAGATGTGTTGATTCTGTTTTTAGTATGTTTCTTGTTTCTTGTGCTGTTTAGTGTTATGTTATTTATTAGTATTGATGTGAACTTTTTATGTTGAAACTGTTTTTAGATTATCTGATGTGTGTTTGAGACTGAAATATGAATGAATTTTTATAAAAGTTTATTTCTGTTTCAGCCTACTGTTTAGTGTTCATGAATAGTTAGTAAGTTTGCATGTTCAAAAAAAAAAGAATAGAGATTAAAAAAAAAAACTCCTACTCTGCAAAACTTTTCTATATATGCTTAATCATTTCTGTTATATTTACATTAAAGTATGTGTAGAAGTAGAAGTTAGTTTTTCCTTAATACATCATTATTGTACTTAGATTAATTCCTGTTTATTTCTTTCTCTCATGCTTTAAAAAATTTCATGATTCTTATTTATACTAAAGCTGAAGTTTGGGGGAAGGGAAAACATTTATCAAATTTAAACATTATTTGTCTTTAATGAACTAATATTTTCTTTAAAAATATATTAACATAACATAAGGAATGAGACATCTGTTTAAGATCACCTAAAATTTTGAATTTATAAATAATTTAGTAAACTTAACTAAAATTTCAAAAATTTTGATTGATTTTAAGAATAGAATTATTAAACTTAAAGAATAATAAGATCAAAAATTTTCTATTTATAGTAAAGAGAATTGTATTTTTAAAATACTAAGGAATCAAGATTATTGCTTGAAAAAGAAAAGATTGAAATAAGTTTTGAAAAATAATAAGTTATTAAAAATGTCATATTTATTAAGTAAGAATGTCTATGTTTTTGAAAATAAGTTAAGGATAGTGAAGTTCAAAATCATTAACAGACTATCCAAAAGTAGTAATCCCCACTAAAAAAAAAGAATGTGAGGAGAAGCTTGAGGAAATGCCTAATAAAAAATTGGCTTCACTTGAATTACTTTATAGGAAGAAAACTGATTACATTTTTAACTTAATTTCTATGTACAAATATTTTTACTAAAAAAAATATTTCATGAAAATCTTTTTCTTGTAAATATTCTATGTGACCTTAATATGATGAACTACAATTATTCTTGAAATAAATGAAAAATTGGAAGTCTTATGATTTGGTAGTTAAATGTTCTTTAATTCTTAAAATTAAACTTAATTAGTGAAATTTGGTTAATGAATTGCTAAAGCATTTATAAAACCAAAAATTATAAGGAATCTTAAATATTTTAACTTCATTCCAAATGTTATCTATTTTATGTAATTAAAAGGGTTACTTGAGGATAAGTAACGTTTAAGTTTGGGGGAATTTTTATCTACCTAAAAAATACCCATTTTTATGCCTTATTTATGATTCAATTCTTAAGAATATTATGCTTTAATGAAAGGTATTTTCATGTTTTTATATGTAGATGATTAAAAAAGAGTCCAAGACAGAAAAAGAAGAAAAAAGGGGCAAAAAGGAGCTTATGGAGCAAAATATTAGAATTATTAGCCTGGCGCCTAGGCGCAACAATCGGCGCCTAAGCGCCAGCTCGATACAGACGCTGTTAAGATTTTTTGATGATTTTGGGGAGTTATTTTAATGGAGTTAAGCGGTTATTGGAGCTTCTAGAAGACTAGAAGTTACTCCTAATATATAGGACATGTGATACAATGCATTTGGACACAAGGAAACAGTTTTAATCGTGAAGAGGTGTGATCCAAAATGAAGAGGTGCGAAGACCTGGTCACGGAGTCCGGCTCCTAGGTACCAGATCCCGGCGCCTAGGTGCGATAGTTACCTTCTAGAAGATGCATTGAATTTGGATGAATTTTGAAGAGGTGCCTTAAGCAACCCCTGGTCAAATTCAGAGCTCTATAAATAGGAGCCCATTCTACAAAAAAAATCGCACCCTATAGTCCCTAGACACCTTCTCTCTCCCCTCTAGTTTTACTTAGTCTCTTCCACACTTAAGGTGCCACTTTACTTTGTATCTAGTGAGTTTATTTTGAGTATTTATTATGTGTTGTTGCTGTTGGAGTCTTTCATCATTACTTTGGAGTTAGTAGAAGTCAGCGGATCACTTGAAGGAACACTTCAGATAAGTATTTGTACCTTGGTTCAAAGTTTTATAAATATGTTTTGTTGTGTGATTTCAATATGTTCTGAGTAGTTAGTTATCTTTCTCCTTTCAACTATGAAAAGATAATAAATTAATTAAATTTTGTAGGGGAATTAAATTTAAATTATTTAAAACATCGTGATGATATTAATACCTGATCTTAGTTTACTTTTTAAATTGACCATTTAAATTGTCAAAACCCTTGGACATCTAGTAGTGTGAGCCTAGATTAACCCATTACCGATCTATAGATTAGTCAATGTTCTTTGCACCTGGACCAAAGGGTAAAGAATATGAATACTTCTATTTGGCACAATACCATAATCTAAAAAGATAATTTATTCTAAAAATCTTAGATTAGTTGAAAAGGAGAAAGTCATTTTTATACTTGCATTGAATTTTAATTACTGCTTACTTTACTTTACTATTGCTTACTGTTTACTTGCTTATAGTAAAAATTGTTAGTAAATTAAATTTGAAATATAAATATATATATATATATATACACACTATATATAGATTACTTTTAATTTGATAAATTCCAAAATATTTTTTTTACTTTTTATAAGAACACTATCCCTGTGGGATCGATAACCAGGACTCCACTAGAGCCCTGCATTACTTGAACGATACGTATACTTGCGTTTAAAATTGTGACTTTTACAATAATTATTATAAAATCTAAATATAAATTCATAAGTAAAAGTAAACATCACACATCAAGTTTTTGAAGCAATTTGCCAGGAATTAAACATTCTAAAAAGTGGTATCAAATTCTTGTATTTAAAAGCATATATAAAGTCGCATCGCATCACCCGACGAGCCATTTAACGAAAAGATTTTCCAATTCTGAGAAAGTCCTAATCGAACCATGTGGCAACTCTGCATACCAATCAAATGCGATCCCTAACAAGCTGCTGACGAACTGAAAAAATAGCAAACCATCACTCCCACCGGCGTTACAACAACTAGCACAAAAATGTGCGACATGTTGTCGGGGATTTCTTGTACCGTCGAAAGTCTTAAACAGAGGTGGTACGAAGCCCTTTAGGTATTGAACTGCATCAAATTCTTCAGGGTAAGGTCTACCCGTCTGAATGTACGCCCCACTCTTAGACTGGGCTAGGGCTTCTCGCACATGCTGTTCCACCATATTTTTGATGTCCTTTTTGGGTATCATACTTTGTGCAGAATCTTTCTTTGGCTGCTCATCTCCGTTGACTGATGTAATTTCTTTTCCTCCGTCTGCAATGTGAATGAATTCCGGAGGCATTTCTTTTTGGGGTTGAGGTTGACATTGAAGCGTGGCGAGGGTAGCCTCCATCTCCTCCATCTTCTTTTCCATTCGATAAGTTGTATCATCCTTTTCCCAAAGACGTAGCCTCAATACCTCTGGGTCATCTCCCTCTGCAGCTACTGGAGCTTCTAGCCAAGCTGATGATGCTCGGGTTTCGGCCATGTTGATTTCAGCAAATTCTTCATCCATGAACTCTGACGAATCCTCTTCATTTCTCAGTTCTTCTTTCCTTTCTTTCACCAACCGTTGGATGTCAGTTCTCAACTTTACTATAGCAGCTCTGAGCGGTCTCTTCCTAACAGTTTGACGGTTATCAGGTGACGACTGTCGAACTTAATCTTCTAGAGTTTCTTTCAGAGCCGCGGCACTTTCCTATGATCCGGGCTCTCTAACGAGACTTCTCTTCTCAGAGCGTATCGGTTCGGTGATATTAGGTTGCCACACCATCCTTCTTGAAGTTGAGAGCCTAGGACCGGATGGTCTGTCAGCTGCACGTCGGTAGGTGGTGTGTTCTCTAATATGATGACCTGATACAACGACAGGTGACTCCTTTCGCTAGCTCGTATCTTCTTTCTTGGTCTCTCTAGAGCGGTGACAGGGGTTACTTTCGGTCCGAGGAGGGATCTAACCGGTACTCACCCCATCCTTTTCAGAATTTCTGATACGGGGCATCCCTCTTTCCTTGCTAACTTCTCAACCACTGCTCGCAGTCGGGCAAGCGGCGTAGTCTTCATCTTCTTCCTCTTACAATCATCGTAGTATGCAGGTCGGGGTAACACAACAGAAATCTTTCAGGTATCTTCTTCATCAGAGGCAGCAGAGAGATGGTGGAACCTACTCCCTTCTAGCAGCGGTGAAATCTTCGACATTTCTTCTTCTTCCTCATGAATTTCTTCAAGAAAGGCAGCTTCAGTAGCTCTGGTCTTTCTGACCTTGGCAATCTTCCTGTTCCTGTTCCTCCTTTGTGTTCTGGTCAAGGGTACAAATCTCGAACTAGACCCTATCTCAAAAACAGACGGTGTTGCAGCAAAAGTTGAACCCTCCACGGTAACAGGCTCATCACTAACTCGGACTTCCTTCCCCTTTAGTTTGGCGGGAATTAGGGCAGGTGAAGTGATGATCAGACCAGTGGGGGTCGAGACGACAGTTCTGGGAGTAGCAGCTAATCTCTTGTGTGCAGCTGTGTATTTCTCAGCTGGAATCGTCTGCAGGGGAGGAAACTCTTGTGTTGACCTTAGGTTGAATTCAATTATAGGTTCCACAGTTTCTGGTACTTTGGCCATTAGCGCAAGAGGGTAACGTCTGCGAACTTGATGTCCGTATTATCGAAAGCTTATCCGAAGCGAATGATCACATCGTCGGGCAGTTCATCCTTGCTGACACCAGAGTCCAATCCATTGGTGAAGGAGAAAATCAGATTCGGTGCAGACATTTTCTGCAGGGTAGATTCTGAATGTCAGTTCCATACTATGCTTCCTTCCGTCATAAAATTATTAGGATGAAAAAGAATCATTCCAAAAACAGAGTCCGGAATATCTCTCCAGAAAAGTTTGTCGGCGTATTTTTAGGTTGTGTGTTTAATTTAAATTTATATATATATAATTTGGAAAGTAGCAATTTTGATTTTTGAAAATGGTTTTAAGTTTGAAAAAAAATTTAAAGTATGAAGTCAAACCGATCTCACACCTCGAAAAGTTTATATAAACGAGCACCACATCGCAAACCATGCATCTATCCTTAGAAATAGTCACACTGCTTGATAATGGGGCTTGATTAAATAAACTAATAGATTTGTGACATCCGTTTAGTCTGTGAACCAATTTTATAAGCCGACAAATTTCCCCTACTTAATACAAAGGAATTAAGCAGGGTTTATATTACGTGGGTTCTTAAAGTTCCCTATAAGGGCAAGCCACTATAGTTAATTACATCTTAGGTGACGAGAATCACTTAAGAAAACTCTCGATAATGATCAGTAGTTCTGCTTTCAATAATTTCAAAGTTTAAAGTTTTCAAAGGATTGAATTTTTGAAATTTTAATAGGTAATAGTCCAAATTTGGAATAGTTATTTTGGGAGTCCAAAGGAAGAGAAGTAGGGATGTCACAGACCCGGAGTAAACTTCGGTGACTTCCCGACTATCCTATTTGTTTGGCTTCAATTTGAGGGTTTATTTAATGTTTCAATCCTGCCAATTTTAATTAATTAGGACTTATAATTGTATGATATGATCATACAAATAGCATCGAAGATATGAGGGCTTATGTCGTACCAAACGGCTACCTCAGAGTCCTAAGGCATGTTATGGCTTAATTTGCATAATATGATTTTGCAAATGCTTAAAGACAAGTTGAGGATTTATGTTGCACTAGAAAAATTACCTCAAAATGAATTGGCTTGGTTATTTAATTCTAATAAAGGGTTAAGCTAATGTAGACACAAGTTTTGCTGTTGAAGATGGCTTTGCTGCCCATCGCGCTTGCTCTAAGCTCCTCGTCGTTGCAGAAGGTTTAGTTTTAGAAGTGGGAATCAGAGAGGTGAGAGAAGTGTTTTGGTTTAGAAAGGTTGAAAATTGAGATGGCTTAGTGTTTTAATTAAAACAAATTTTAAAGTTGATTAAGCATAACCGATTAAGATCCTACGGTTCCATCATCCCGACACCACTATTTTCATCGGATTCACTTAGTCCAAATGAATTTGCTAAACTCAACTGAATGAGTTCCACACTTTCATTTAGACCATGGGAAATCTCATTAGCAACACGTGGGTTACATCATCCGAGGGATTCCCGATCATCTAACGAGACGTTTTAATTTTAGTTATAATTGTAGTTTTGTTTTGTTGGTGATTAAATTTTGAGTTATTTAAACATGCCGGGTTCGATCATTTTCATGAATTTATAAATGCGGTAAAGTAAGACATTTAATAAATTGTGGAATGTAAATTGCAATACACTTAAATGTGTACCTGGTGGGCATTCCCGTCGTTTTCACCTACACTTAAAATACATGTCATGGCATTTATATGTTTGCAAGAAGGACCTAGGTAAAGCTAATGGAAGGTTTTGGTTATCTACCAAAATCCTAATCCTATTGCTAGTTAATTCCTATGACGCCTAGATTCTTAGTTTAGTTAAGAATAATTTTCTTCATCAAAGAACATTGAAGTCTCACTCGTTCTTTTGAAACATTCCATCAAGTTAGAGAAGTGCTCGGAACTTAATTCTGAACATCTTCCTAAACATTTTAGGGATTAGTTCAAGTTGAGTTAGTTTTATTGTGGTGATGAGTCAATCACTCGGGTTTAGTTAAGTTTTGTCTCCTCGCTCGGTGAATGTGGATGTTTGATTATCCCATGAGTGATGTTACATTTCATTTGATGCTTCATTTAAGAGTTATGATAATGAAAAGCCTTTAGAGGCAAGTTAGTTCATTAAAGAATTTAACCCTTCTCAATTTAAAGTTTGAATTAATGGTTTAAAGTTATTTAATTTAGTTATAAAGTTTCAGTTGTTCTTTTTCAAGTGTTTTAAATTATTTTAAGTTGGGAAAGTGTTCAAGTTTTTTAATTTAGTTAAGTTTTAATATTTTAAGGGGTCTTAACATTTTGAATTAATTTTAACATTTTAAACTCGATTTAAGTAAATTATGATGTTTTAATTATGAACTCGTTCCGCATTAACCTTAATGTTTCAAATTTTTTTTAGATTAATTTTTAAACAATTTCAAATCAGTTTTGATACTTTAAGTTTGTTTTAATTTGATTTTCCTTGCTTAAATTGGCTTTAATGTTTTAAGTTTTAGTTTGATCATAAATTTTCAAGATTATCTCCCTTCTCTTTAATAGTTTCAATTATCATCTTTTATAGCTTAATTAATAAGTGCTTAATGATATTTGATCAGATCTTTGATTAGGGATTTAATTTAAAGAATTAGAATCTGCTTATATTACATTCCCAAATCTTAATAATTCAAGCCATAATTAATATTCCAAAGTTTAGGTGATTTAGTTAATTAAAATTTCTTTCTTAATGTTAAAGGTGATTAATGGGTTTCTACCCCTTAGCTTTCTATGTTTCAATCATCCAAGAGGAAAATTAAGATTAAATATTTGCCCTTCCCTTTGGTTTAGCTTGAATTTTACTTAAGGTTAAGATTCCTTAATTACTTTTATGCCCTCTTAAACTTGTCCATTTCATAACTCATCAAATTAAGCTCAAATGAACTTAAAATTTTTATGTCACCTCACTCACATGTCAATTAAGACATTAGAAGAGAAAATGTGTTTTTTTCTACTTTTAGTTTAATTTATATAATTATTTTAGTGGAAAATAGGGATTTTCAATGAAAATTCCACAACATGACCAAGAAGAAGTTTCTGTCCTTAGGAAAGTTATAGGAAGTTCCTACTGACTATAGAACCATTTGGACCAATTTTGGTGATTTTTTGAATTTATTTTATTTATTATAATTATTTTAAGTTTTGGAGTATTAATTAATTATAAAGTAAAATTGAAGTAGAAAAATAGATTTTATATTTTTCTTTGATCTCTCTGATCCCAAGAAACCCACAGAAACAAATTTTATATTTTTCTATGAATTTTTAGAATTATTTTAATTAAAGGGTTAAGAAATCCATTTTTTAATATTAAAAATGACCTTAAGCCTTCAAAATTTAATATCTTTAATTAGAGACTTAGGAAAAATTTTTGGTTGGTTCCCAAGTTATTGGGGGACCAAATATGACATTTTGGTGAATTTTAATATTTTTGTGATTTTTATAATTTTTAATTATTAAAATATTCAAAATTAGGTTAAAAATGAGAAAATTTGGAAAATTCTAATTTTAATTTTCTTAGACTCTTCTAATATCGAGAGCCCTCAAAACTAATTTGGTGAATTTTTGAATTATATTTTTGGCTTTATGAATTTTTTAATTTCCAAAATGGCTATGTTATTTAGAAAATTCATTTAATAGTTTAAACCATTTCCAATTAACTTCAAAATTTTTATGGGGGTTCCTTATTATCCTATGGGATAGTGGAGGATTGATTTTAAGTTATTTTCATTTTTAGTTTGTTATAATTAATTTTAAATTGATTTTAGGTCAAGTGAGCAATTAAAGTTATATTTAATGTTTAGTTCATGAAATAATTTTCCTAAGTTCCTTTGACCATAGGGAACCTACCCTAATTTTCCTAGATTTTTTGAAGCAGTATGCTAATTATTGGAATCAAAATATCAAAACAGGCATAAAAACTGGAAAAATAGATAACTTACCATGGACATAACCTCTGGCCTTGGAAAATTCAATGAATGTTCCCTAGATCAGAGGCTACAAAAGCCCTATAGTCCCAAGCCATGGTGAATTGTGTGTGTTTGTGGAGAATTAAATACACAGATCAGTGTTTAATTAATTAAAAATTAAAGGCTCAACAAAATAACTTAATTCTTTTTCCACATTGTTCTCCTCTGTTCACTGAGCAAGAGGGTATTTTTCTTTTAATTTTATGATTTTTCTATTTAAAGATATGTATTTTAAAGTTTCGAGTATTTAAATAAATCAAAATAACTCTATTTTCCTACTTAAGTGACGTAGCGCCGTGTCATCCTGGGACGGATCAAAGCTCCATGCGGCGTCTCTCCATCTGGCGCCACCCTCTGAGTCAGCGCCACGTGGGCCGCGCTTTACGTTATGTGGTTCCATCCGGCTCCATCTCTGCCGTCCGTTATATACACGCGCGATCAAACAGTCTCTGGTCATTGTCTTCGTCTGGTTCAACCTGAGAGCCGTTCACCATAAAAACTTAAGATCTCACTCGAGACTAAACAAATCAAGTACAGTTGGTCTCTATCGACGTGTCTAGCCTAGACGAACGCATCTATACAGCTAACATGTATTAAAATTGAATCAAACAAAATGGAGAATTACTGGAAGCTCGGGAGGGAGATGAGGTCAATACCTTTGCTCTGAGAGGTGAAGCCTTAATCCGAGGTGCTCGACACATTCGTTAGAGTTGGAGGATCTTACGGATTGAGCCTCTGGTCCTGGTGAGTTTCCTAGGTATGACTTCGTCCAAACCCGATTTAGAGCTCTGGCCGATAAAGCAAATGGGTGGCCTGGAGAGGGGGCTTTCACTGGGGAACTTCTTCTCTACCTCTGGTGAAGGTGTGGGAAGAGTTAATTTGGTTTTGGTGGAGGTTCAGTGAGTGTCCTCTTTTTTGGCTTGATTTTTGACTGAGAAATTGGGCTTAGCCAGGGGGATTCAGAGTAGGAGGACAGTGGTGCTGAACTTCTCTTGGCTGGGAGGAGCTTTGGGAACAATTTGGAGGGGTTTTCTTGAGAAAAATTTCAACACTTTTCACATGGCCAAGAGGTGGGTGCTTATATGGCCAGGGCCATAGGTTTGGGCCAGTTGGTGGGTGGATTCAGTTGCTTAGGTGGAGGGCAGAAAGGATCCAGTGGCAATTTTGGCTGAGGTAGCTAAATGGTGGAGTTTGGGTGTATTTAGCTTGGTGGTTGCTCTCGATTTTGACTCCCTCCAACGGCTAGGTTGGTCGACAAGGACAAGGGAGCCGGCCCTTAGGTCAAGTGAGCTAGAGGGTAGGGTTTAATGGTGATTAGTCAGCTGTGGGGAGGTTTGGGGTAATGCAAAGGATGATTTAACCACTTAAGGGAAGAAATCCCCTAAAATGGGGGGCCCTTTGTCCATGGCTCACCTAGCTTGGGTTAGGTGGATCTAGGGCTTGGTGACTTGTGGAAATGTTGGTTTAGTCACATTTGGTTTAACTTGGCTAGGTTTGGTCATAGGTTCAAATTGGTTCAATTGGGTTAAGGTTGGGCTAACTTGAGTTTAGGTTTGATTTGGTACTAAATTTCTTGAGCAACATTGTGTAAATGATTGCCATGAAGAACTTTCATGAAGACATGGAATGATTTTGAGTTCAATTGAAGGGCCAGTTTAGTGGATTTTGAGATTTTGATCAATTTGGTTGATGTTGGGTCAACTTGGGTCTAAGTTGGGCTAAGGTGGGGTTTCGACCCAATTGAATGTTTCAAATAGTTTAGGGGAATGTGGTGAAGAGTTCCTAATATTAATTGGGAGGAAACTTTGGGGTTAGGCCAATCAATGTGGTAGATTTAAGGCATGTGTTCAATTTGTGTAAAAATGGGTATTCTTGGATTTCAAGTGGATTTAAACTCAAATATGGATCAATTTGGGCTTGGATTTGGTTTATATTGGTATTGGGGATGTTGAATTGAGGTTTGGAATTAAAATTGGGCAAAATTGGGGTCAATTGGGTTGATTTGGTTTGACATTGGGTCCATTTGGGCTAAGTGAGCAAAGTTTACGATTTTTGGTTGAAAGTGGGTTAATTTGGCAAAATTGGCTTATGGTGTAGTTAAACAAAATGAAATTAGGAATATTTAGGATTTTCAGTATTTTTTTGAGAATTCTTGGAATTTTGGGCCAGAAGGGGTATTTAGGGTATTTGGAGGTTATTTGGAGGGTATTGGGGTATTTTTGTGGATTTAAGAGGTGGGAAATGTTTTAAAATGATTTTTAGGAATTTTTGGAAATTTGGATAATTTTTGGGAAATTTTGGAGAGTTTGGTGGTTGTAGTTTGGGTAATCTTAAGAACCCAATACCAAAACCGAAATTTTGAAAAAAAAATTGAAATTTGGCTTTGGTTGAGTGGAGTGAAACGAGTTTAGGTTAAGCCATGGACACTAGAAGTGCTCATTTTGAACATCTCATGTATTGTTCCTAACCCTCTTAGCCAAGGGGCTAGGGGTTTGGACCCATCCATACGAGTGTTCTAATGAACCAGGAGCCAAGATTGGGTAAAGATGGTTTAGGGTTTAAGATGGGTGTAGGAGTGAAGTGTGTGCAAGCTAGACCCCACCAAGACCAGGCCACCTGTGGCCGTCCTAAGGCTTGACCATCCTATAGGAATTCATCCTTGTCTTCATGCACAGTGGTCTTAACCTTCCAAGTGATTTGGAGGTTAATGACCATCCATGTAGGATTCCAAAGAGAGTTAAGATTTGGTTTGAATTTCTAAATGGTGGGTTCCATCTCTAGTCTTCTAGGATAGTCAAGGAGAAGTCCTATGGCTAGATCCTAAGCACTAAGAGAAAAGAAGAGACCTCACAAAAAATGAGGTCAACATGTCCCAGGTCTCATCATGATAATTTCTAAATTTCATCAAGTCCATGGTTAATTTAAATTTTCACCAAGTCCATGCCCAATTTTAATCCCAACATTAATTCTCCATAAGCCATCCTAAAAGCCCACTAATCCGGCCAATTTTTTAATTTCTTTTAAAATCAAAAGCCGTCTCCACTATATCATGAGACACCTCATCCAGTTAATTAAAAATCAAACCATAGATCATACCATGACCTTCATGATTAATTTCTTCCACATTTGACTTCATGATAAAGCTACATAAAATGCCCAAAATTCCTAAATTCCTTCTCCATGAAAAATTCTCAAGCCACATACAAGCCATGAGGTTTCCTCCAAGCCACACGTGAGCCATGTGAGCCATAACATGTCACCATTTCTTAAGTGGAAAAAGGAGGACCATCTTTAATGATTCCACTTTAAGTAACTATCCCTACTCATGATTCAGCTAAACTCATCTCTAAGCACTAATATCTGTGATTGAGACCTGACCGCGCAAGCCCCCAAGCTGGCCACCAGGTCAAGCCACTTTGAAAATGACCCAGCTCATTTCCGTGAGTTAAACCCAATTCAAACCAAAAGTGACCCAAACCCCATTCCATTCAAATTCACCCATGGACACTCCACCCAATTAACTTCACCACTACCCTTCACTGAACTCCCATAGGTGGATGGTGGCCACCCATGCCTTGGTCTGCCGTAAGCCCAAGGTCAAGAACCACCTACGGGGAAAACTCAAAATTAAACCCATCCAATGTGGCTCACCGCCATTGGAGCTTGGCCTCAAAATTACCACCACTTTAACCTCCTTTTCCACCCACTAGCTAGCTCAATTAGCCCTAAACCTTGGCTTATAAATTGGCCACCCCTACACCACCAAATAGAGAGGAGTGCACAAATCTTGGGGAAACTCTACCAATATTGTTCCAAGCTTCCACCACACTAACATCAAGCTCATTACCACCTTCTTTATCCCTTCTTCCCCACTAGGTAACCCTGATTTTAGAGCAAAAAATCAAAACCTTTTCAGCCGTTCCACCAAACTCATCCAAACTTTAAACTAACTATCCCACAAGCTTCATCACACCTCCAAATCACTTCCATAATTGAAAGTTCCCACTCTTGCACCCTCTACCATAGCTCTAGACTACACCAAAGCCACCCTTTGTTCTAGGTCATACTTAGACCTATTCACATAGCAAATCAACACTCGGAGGAGGTTCGTGGTGCCAACGCGAAGCTTCTCAAACAAAACAATCGAGGCCTCACCTCTCGGGAAAAGGTATAACTAAAAAATCCCTAAAATTCTCTTGTTTTTGGTCATTTATGAAGAAGATGAACAATTCATGTCCACAACCATATAGATAGGTTCATCCCACTTAGATGAAGCTATAGGAACAAACCTCATCAAATTTGGTTGAGAATCGAGAGAGATCTTAACTCTATATCAAGGATGGTTCTCAGGTTATAACACATTGTGGACGATGAACGATTGACGCCCATTCACGTGTATTTAAAATAGATGGCACGAATCACGTTTGAACGGTGGATAGGTGTGGCTAAAGATCCCGAACCACGAGCATATGTGGCGGCTTAAGTGGAAAGCGCAATGAATGAGATTGTGTCGGGTGGCAGTTTGGAGGCATCGAGGATGAGTTGGTGCCGATGAAGTTAAGTAGAAAAATCATGATTTTTTGATTTAAATAAATGCATAAAATGAATAACTTCAAAAAATCATATCTTGGGGTAGAAAAATCATAAAAATAAATGAAAAATATCCTTGTGCTTAGTGAACTGAGGAGAATTTAATTTACCAAAAATTAAAAGTATTTGTTTAATATTTAGTAAAAAGGGATTTGTTCAACAACTACCTTTTGTCGAGTACCCATTATGGGCGGACCCAATCCAAATTTCATCAGCCTACATGATAGGTAATGTCACGTTCAACAAGTACTCTAGCCCCGAAGGCCTAGTAAGAGTAAAGGTAGGAATTTTCATCTTCATATATCTCCCCAAAATTGCTCCCAAAGAGATTAAGATTTTATCATTTAATTAATTCAAGTTTAAAATAGGAAAATGATACTAAATTATGGGAGGTTCCGTTTGTGAGTCAAAATCTATAGACCATTTAAGTAGCTACATGTTCTTATTTTTAATTTTGAGGTATTTCATTGTAAAAATCCAAGCATAATCCACTTCACAGCTTAATTGAATCAATATATTCCTTCCATCTAGTAAATCAACTTTCCAATCCCCCATCATTTTTAATCATTCAAAGATTTCTGAATAACTTCCATTTTTGGATGACCATAAAGGAATTTGTCAACCAAAGTGAATTTGCAAGATACAAGCAGTGAGGAAGTGTCATTCTAAGTAAGAAAGATGGCAGGCTTACCGCTTTTCTTTCCAGACTTTCTCATGGATTGTTGACCACAATTACTGTCCAAAGTGTCATTATACGCTTGCGGGAAATTTTTTTTTATTCAAAGGTAGTATGGGCACCACGGTTAGAAATGACCTCCACAAAGGATGGTTTTTAAATCATCACCCCTACTAGAATACCAACCAAAAGGATTCAAGCAAAACACCTTCATTTAGCCCCAATCTTGCAGAGCAACTAGCTGCACCATTGTCTATATATATATATATATATAATTTAAATGGTGACTTTGCTGTGTAAAGGCTCTCCCTGGATTTTCAAGGAATGACGACTTTGGTAGTTTTCCAGTAGTGTTTTACGGTGGCTGAGTGGTATGGAGAAGACTTTTACTGAAGTCACTGTAGGAGGTGGAGTGGTCTCTAATACTCTTGTGTTCCCCTGGCATATCATGACTCTTTATTGGGCAATGTAGAACATCACACCATTAGGAAGTGGGGAAGAAAGGAGATAAGCTCTGCTATCTTCTTAACGAAAAATGATAATTTGAATTTTTCGTAGTCTTGCCTGGCTTGATTTTGTTGGGAAGTTTTTGTATGGTCATCCAAAGCTTGAAGTCATTCGAAAGGAGTTCAATTACTTGAAATTGGCAAGAAGTTGGAAATTTGGATTTTTGGATGGTAGGCACATACTTATTCAACTCTCAAGGAAAGAAGATTATGCTAGATTATTTGCAAGGAAGATAATGAGGATTTATAATAGAGCAATGAGACTTCTTAAATGGTCTATGGATTTTGATCCTCAGACTGAGCCCTCGATTGTTCCTGTTTGAATTCATATCTGTCCGCGACTTTATATATTAAGCAAGAATTTATGAAGTCGAATTTATATATTTAGAATGATTTAGTAAAGTCACAAATTCAACACAAGTATACGTATCATATCAAGTAATACAGGGCTCTATTGGAGTCCCAGTTATCGATCCCACAGGGAGGTGAACGTTCTTCAAATCAGATAATATAGCACTAAAATCCAATACCTAATGTAACAATTACTTAAGTGTACTACCACTAGTTAATGCAAAGTATAATAAAGCTACTACAATTACTTCTAATTACTGAACTATATTAACTAACAAACACACTAAATTATGTGATTTATAAGTTACTTCTATATGAAAAGTGTATTTCTTCCTGTATAAAGATTATTATGTGTGGATGATGAAGAATGGTAATTATTTGTGTTGTGCCAAATAGGAGCATATTTGCTTCTTTACCTTTAAAAGAGTAACCCCTCTTCCAAGCAAGTAAAAAACATTGCCATATCTTAAGTTTAGTTACTAAATTTAAGGCTAGGCTAGGAGGATACCGGCTCTCACTTCGGAGCTCCTACTCACTGACCCGACCCTCATTTACGCAGTAAATTAACTTCCAAAATATGGCTAAAAACTTGACCCGATTTATAAATAGCGGCTAGTGTGCAAACTCTTAAATGATATAAAAATTGGAAAATATTTTACACACTAGGGGTACTACGCAAGTATACGTATTGTTTCAAGTAATATAGAGTTTTCTTTAAAAACCCCGATATCGATCCCACGAGGAAGTGAAGTAAGAGGTCTTTAGTTAAATTCTAGTCTACTACTAATAGTCCTTAGTTTGGAATGTCGATTAAAATTGTCTTTTATCTAGCAACTACTCCTAAATATAAGAGTTAAATGTAATAGTAACTATAACTAAATGCAAATAATAATTCTAAAGATAACCCTTTTTTGGATGAGTTGGTTTGGAGAATTTTGAGATATTAAAAATTACTATTCTTATGTAATGAAATAGATAATGTATAGGATTGAGATGCATTAAATATTGTATGTGCCAAATAGGAGCAATCCTATTCTTTACCCTTTGGTCCAGGCATAAAGAACATTGACTAATCCTATGCTTGGTTACTGAATCCGTGGCTAGGTTGGGAGGATACCGACTCACTTCGGAGTTACCACGTTCCCCTCACCTGAGGGCTAACATCTCCGCTTCAGCACCCAAACGATAGGACCGAATTGAGGATTTTAGCCTGTCACTCTAAAATCTCCAATTTTACTCCCGATAATTATATTTCCCTATTTATTGACATTCAATCCCCATGAGCTTCACCATCTATGGAATTTGAATGTGATTTCACTTTATTGAGAATTACATCGCCCTTTCGGGTTGATGCAATTACAACGAATTTTAACACTACAATGGGCCCTTATTGCAATGTAAATGAAGTGCAAGTAAAAATCATCACATTTATAATTAAAACATCTTTTAGCAAGCATCCCAATATCCTAATCATGAATCATACTCATTGCAAAAGAAAAGTAAAATTAAAAGAATGGCATAATCTTCTCATGCCATTATTTCCAAAGAAGAAGAAATAGTAAGAGAGATGCGTCATAAAGCACGAAGAAAACACAACAGAAACTTCATTTAACCAAAGCAAATCCACTAGGTAATTGTTTACAAATTATAAAATAATGAAGAACAATACTTAGTTTTTTCCCCTTGAAAGAAAGATGAAGATCTCTCCCATAAAAAGTCCAGGCGATCCATGCAATGCTAGCAAAATCCCTTACAAATTCTCTCAAAATCTCCTCTCCAATCTCTCCAAAAGGGTAAAAATCTACATTTCTACTCTTAATCTAAGAATCCTAAACATTCCTCCAAGTTTTTTTTCCACTTTTCTCCTCTAAAATTCCTCCTTTTTTCTAACCTATATTCGCCATTTTAAAGAGTATGGACGAAGTTTGAAGAGTTTCCAAAAGCACTCCTTCAAAAAAGCGTCCAAATACGTCGAATTTAGGCCAAAAAGAGCCAAAAGTCGGTCCAGAACCTTCCAGGCGCCGTCGGCGGGTTCGAGCTCGCAGTCGATGAGCTTTTCGGGCACTTTTCAGTGTTTTCTAGAAAATCTCACCGTCGACGAGATCGTGGCCGCCGTCGGCTAGCAGGCTCTGCGCAGCTCCACCGTTTTGCTCCGTTTGGCTTCGTTTTAGCTCTGATTCGCCCCGTTTCAGTTGCGTTGCGTTCGTAACAGATAACCCTACAAAATAAACATAAAAATAACCTTTCTTTAAAGTATAATCTCATTCAAAAAATATGCAAGAAGTGTAAAAGAGATTAAGCATTAAAAGACTTATAAAAAGATGTCAGGGCAGAATTTCATTTCTTGCTCGTTTTTGCTCCAAATTGCACCGTTTTTGTTTCCTTTTGCTCCAATCACCGTTTATTGTACGTAAAATCAAAAAACGTACAAAATACCTTCCTTTAAAGTGTAATATCATAAAAAATGAGTAAAATGATATAGCAAAAAGCGTATATATTTTAGGCGTGTCAAAATCCCCAAACTTAACCATTACTTGTCCTCAGGTAACACTTTTACTACATAAAAATATAACTCAAGGAAATGTACTTTTAACTCCGTAAGACACTAAAATTTTTCATTTAAAATAATATATTGGTTAGAATTTTAAAAATAAATTCAAGTAACTCGGAGTTAACACCGCAAATATAAGAATATTCAAGCAATCAAGTCTAAGGGTTCTAGTCTTCTATTTATTTTAAGATAAACCATAATTTGTCACATTAAGAATGCCTTGAAAGATTATGTGAGAAAGAAGTTCATGCAAACTTCATCGAATGTAGGCCAATACTTTTAAATATAAATTCAGAAATGAAATCAAGTTCTCCCTTTAGGGTGACTCAAGTGAAGCCAATTTTTGATTAGGCAACTCCTCAAGCTTCTCCTCATAAATATTTTCTTTCCTTTTTTTTTCTTTCGGAATCATTTTCAATCCTCTTTTTTTCTCTTTTCTTTTTCTCTTTTTTTTTTCTCTTTTTTTTAAAATGAGGATTACTATATCTGGAGAGCCTGTAATGATTTTGAACTTCACTCTCCTCTTTCTAAAGTTCAAACTTGAAACACATCCTTACTTTATAATTAGGTATGAGCTTTATTATTCATCATAAAGTCATAATCTCTTCTTAACACACAATACTTTAAGTCTCTTAACATTTCAAAAATACAGTTTTCTTTACTTTAAATAGTTAATTATAATCAAATTCTTTTATACCAAATATCTTACCTTTATAAAATTAACCTTTATTACTAAAAACTTTCATCCAATCCTTCCATAATATTCAACTGAAATAAAAAGTTTTAGTTATCTCAAGTGAGGTTCAATTGCCAGAAGTTATGCTTATAATTTTTGAAAATATAATAATTGAGAACAAATAAGAGTTAATATTTTTCTTTTCCCCAAACTTAAATTTTAAAATATTTTGCAACTAATTCCATAAAATATAGCAGGAAGAAAAAGTAAAGGTTGAATATACTTACTACTACAACATCCTATCAAATTCATATCATGCATAATCAGGATAAAATGACTGTAGGAGAAAGTAAATCTAACATAAAACATGCTTGTAATAAAATTACACTAAAAGGAAGTATTTTCACATTAAAATTTTATTTTTCCTTTCTACCCCCAAACTTAATTTTTAACATATATAGCATTCAGTACAAAAAATATAAGCGAGGAAGAAAAATAATTTAGAAATTCTATTTACCACAAGTGTCTATCGAAAGATCTACAATTATTAATCGGGATAGAATTCATGTAGTAGAAAGTAAATCTAAACTAAACATTCCAAGATGAAATTATCTAAACCAAAGTCTAACTAGCAAAGCATGTATCAACAAGGGAATATAAAAATGTTCTTTAAGACCTAAATAAAGTTGTAACACAAACATAAACACACATATGATAAATGAGGTCAATTCATCCTTTAACTCAATCAATCTCATTATGTTACCTTCAATTTATAACGGAATCACTAAACTAGTAAATTAGACACTTCAAAAGATTTTATAGATTATAATCCCAAAGATAAGATTATCCCTAATAAATTGGTTTCCGGACACCAATCTCAGGCATCATCTAATCCTTATAATTAAGCATCTCTAACGGTTATAAAGATAGTGTAAGATCATCCACACGGTATCCATCAAATAGGTTCGCGACTCCTATAAAATGAAAATAAAGTTGCAGAAAGGAAGTAACAAATTAAGATGGAATTATCAATGTTCGAAATTCATGATTTCTCTTGTAAAAATCAAGTCTAGGGGAGACCCAAGTCATAGTGGACTCGTTAATCCAACTATTACAAGAGATCAAGTCTAGCCATAATAAGAAGTTAAGGAATCACCTCCCTCATGACACACGAAGATCAAATAAAACAACAAACAATCCAAACATCTATCAATCATCAATCAAGCCGATCGATCTACTAAAGCAAGCACAATACAACATTAACAATCATGACTCTCAAGCACACTAAATCAAAGCACACTGATAACTATGGGTTGCCTCCCATAAGCGCTTGGTTTTAACGTCGTTAGCTCGAAAAATGATTCCACCTGGATCAAAATTTCAATTAAGTAATCCTCGATCAATCGCCCAATCTTTTGCAGATCCAGGGATTCATATAAAATCCTCAAATTTTAATTTTTCGTTTAGTTCTTCATTTTCAATTAGATTTATATCATAATTCCTCGTATTTCTTTCTAGATCCAATATTCTTCTATTGATTTTCTAAATTTTCATATTAATATCATCCTTGAAATTCAAAAGAAATGGATCTTTAAAATACCTCAATATCTCCCAAATTTTGGATTAGATTCTCTCTAGATAATTCGGATTCTAGATAAAATTCTTCTATGTCACTCTTATGATTCAAATTATATTCCAATTCTTCCCCTTTATATTTATTAAATGATTGAGGATCTATCTTAGTTAAGGAAATAGGTTTTTCTAATTCCCTAGTAATTTCTTCCAATGGTCTTCCAATATCCTTATCCTTTTTTCTCAACTCAAAGTTCTTTTGAAATTTATCCTCAAATTCTTTTCCAAATCTTAGTTCAATAATTTTATATTGTTCATCATTTAATTCAGGTTTTTCTTGTGATTGAGTCGTATCTAAAGATATAAAGACTGGTTGTGTAGATGAATTCTCTAAATAGATAGGCTTTAAAATTGTATGGGGTACATCCATCTTAAGTTCATGAGATTTTTCAATAAATAGAATTAAAAGTTTACTATTTTTGGTAGTGTCCATTATTTCACACCTCTCCTGAACATACATACAGTCTTTTTTAAATAAAGTTTTCTACTCATCATGAAAATCTATTTCAATCTCATCTTTTAACTTACTCTCAAAACATTCTTGGAAATGGTCTTTACTTAGATAATCAATTTCGACCATCCAAAAACAATCATCATCTTTTCTCTCGGCTAGATATTTCATAGTCTTTAATACATCAAAAGTGACTTCATGGTCATTAATATTTATAGCCAACTCTCCTTTTTGCACATATATCATAGCTTTTCCAGTAATAAGGAAAGGTCTCCCTAAAATAATTGGAATTTCTTTATCTTCCTCCATATCTAATACAATAAAGTCCAAAGGAAAGATAAATTTATCCACTTTAATAAGCACGTCTTCTATAACTCCTTTTAGATAAATGATAGATCGATCAGCTAATAGAAGGGTTACAGTAGTGGGAGAAATATCGACTAAACCTAACCTTCTAAATATAGATAGAGGCATCACATTAATGCTCACTCCTAAATCACATAAAGCTTTTCCACATAATTTTTCTCCGATCGCACAAGGAATTGTAAAGCTACAAGGATCTTTAAGTTTCGAGGAAAATTTTTCGAAGTATGGAACTGCACTCCTCACTTAGTGCAACTGTCTCATAATCTCGAAATTTCCTTTTCTTGTTTAATATATCCTTTATAAACTTTGCATAACTTGGCATCTGTTCCAAAGCTTTAATGAAAGGAATATTTATCGTTAACTTCTTAAGTACTTTCATGAACTTTGAAAATTTTTTATCCAACTCATGCTGTCTAAGTCTTTGAGGAAATGGAGGTGGTGGTTTTTCCAAATTGATTTTAGTTGGAGATATTAATTTTTCCAGATCCTTAGAAACATGTTCTTCAGGTCTTTTAGTTTCCTTTGTTTCTCTCACAACATCTTTCTCTTTTCTAACCACATCCTCTATCTCTCTTCCACCTTTTAATTGGACAGCTTCTATTTGTTCATTAGTGTTCTCTTTAGGGTTGATCTCATTGTTGCTAGGAAGTGTTCCTTGGTGTCTATTGCTAAATGAATTAGCAATTTATCCCAGTTGATTCTCTATGTTTCTAATCGCAGCATTTTGACTTTGCAACTGGTTTCCCATTTGCAATACCACTTCTTCCATAGACATTTTCTTATCCTCAAATTGTTGATCATTGTTAGAGTTTGGTAGATATGAAGGTCTATAGTTTGTATTCCCCTGATTATTCCAACTTTCATTATGATTTGCATGATTATTTTCCCATTTTTGGTTTCCACCATCAGTAGTGATTCCAGTTAAATTTAAGATGATTCTCCCAACATGGGTTGTAAAAGTTAGAGTATGGGTTGTTTATGGTATTTAAAGTCTCATATGATAATTTAGAATCAATTATAGGCCCTTGTGATCTTTCCTCACTTACTCGGTGTAAATTGAGGTTGGTTCATTCCAAATTGGTCAACCTTCCTTGATATTGCAGCAGTCTGAGATGTAGGAATTGTAATCACATCTGTATCATGAACACTAGCTAAATATTTATGATTTACCCTTGCAGAGGGCCATTGAAATTCATTTGTAGCTATTTTTTCAATTAATGCATACGCTTCATCAAATGTTTTTGACATTAATGAACTACCAGTGACAACATCAATTGAAGACCTAAGAGATCCTACTAACCCATTGTAAAAAAGTTTGAATGATTAACCAATCGAGCAGAGCATGGTGTGGACACTTTCTTAGGAGTTCCTTAAATCTTTCCCAGGCTTCGTATATTGATTCCCCTTCATATTGACAAAATGAGATAATATCGTTTCTAAGTTTAGTAGTCCTTGAAGGTGGAAAATACTTAGCTAGGAATTTCTGAGTTAACTTCTCCCAATTTTTAATAGATCCGAGTGCTAATGAGTATAACCACATTTTAGCCTTATCCCTTAGTGAGAAAGGAAAAAGCCTTAGTCTAACAGCATCGTCTGACATGCCATTATAACGAAATGTAGCACAAAGTTCTAGAAAATTTGATAAGTGTAAATAAGGATCCTCCGAAGGAGTTCCCCAAACTGATTGTTCTGCACCGGTTGGATAATCTCAGGATTTATTTCAAATGAGTCAGCTTCTACGACAGAGTTTTGTATACTTAAGTGAATTTTATCTGTCGTAGGATTTATGTAATCCCTCAATGAAGTATGATGATTTTCCAAATTATTATCTTGAATGTTTTCCATTTCCATGTCTAGTTTTTTGAGTCCTTTCTGTATTTTTATTATTTTTTTATTTTTTTCAAACTCGGGATCATAAGGTACAAGTCCTGCAGATCCTTTATTTTGCGTACGCAACATAACAAACAATACATTAACAATTAAACAAATAACAGATGAAATATATTTAACACAACAACACATTTGCACGAACACCATATTTTTCACACAAACAATTTTTTTTAAAAACTTTTTCATACAAAAACACTTCCACACAAAAATAGTTTTTACGGCACTACAGTTTTCCAAGTCTAAGCCTAAATATGTCAACTAAAATTCTCCTATAGTTCTTACCGAGGCTTCCCCAGCAATGACGCCAAAAACTTGACCCGACCCGCAATTACACAGTAAATTAACTTCCAAAATATGGCAAAAAACTTGACCCTATTTATAAATAGCGGCTAGTGTGCAAACTCTTAAATGATATAAAAATTGGAAAATATTTTACACACTAGGGTACTACGCAAGTATACGTATCGTTTGAAGTAATATAGAGTTTTCTTTAAAAACTCCAGTATTGATCCCACGAGGAAGTGAAGTAAGAGGTCTTTAGTTAAATTCTAGTCTACTACTAATAGTCCTTAGTTTGAAATGTCGATTAAAATTGTGTTTTATCTAGCACTACTCCTAAATACAAGAGTTAAATGTAATACTAACTATAACTAAATGCAAATAATAATAACTATATGTTTGCAAGAAGGACCTAGGTAAAGCTAATGGAAGGTTTTGGTTATCTACCAAAATCCTAATCCTATTGCTAGTTAATTCCTATGACGCCTAGATTCTTAGTTTAGTTAAGAATAATTTTCTTCATCAAAGAACATTGAAGTCTCACTGTTCTTTTGAAACATTCCATCAAGTTAGAGAAGTGCTCGGAACTTAATTCTGAACATCTTCCTAAACATTTTAGGGATTAGTTCAAGTTGAGTTAGTTTTATTGTGGTGATGAGTCAATCACTCGGGTTTAGTTAAGTTTTGTCTCTTGCTCAGTGAATGTGGATGTTTGATTATCCCATGAGTGATGTTACATTTCATTTGATGCTTCATTTAAGAGTTATGATAATGAAAAGCCTTTAGAGGCAAGTTAGTTCATTAAAGAATTTAACCCTTCTCAATTTAAAGTTTGAATTAATGGTTTAAAGTTATTTAATTTAGTTATAAAGTTTCGGTTGTTCTTTTTCAAGTGTTTTAAATTATTTTAAGTTGGGAAAGTGTTCAAGTTTTTTAATTTAGTTAAGTTTTAATATTTTAAGGGGTCTTAACATTTTGAATTAATTTTAACATTTTAAACTGATTTAAGTAAATTATGATGTTTTAATTATGAACTGTTCCGCATTAACCTTAATGTTTCAAATTTTTTTTAGATTAATTTTTAAACAATTTCAAATCAGTTTTGATACTTTAAGTTTGTTTTAATTTGATTTTCCTTGCTTCAAATTGGCTTTAATGTTTTAAGTTTTAGTTTGATCATAAATTTTCAAGATTATCTCCCTTCTCTTTAATAGTTTCAATTATCATCTTTTATAGCTTAATTAATAAGTGCTTAATGATATTTGATCAGATCTTTGATTAGGGATTTAATTTAAAGAATTAGAATCTGCTTATATTACATTCCCAAATCTTAATAATTCAAGCCATAATTAATATTCCAAAGTTTAGGTGATTTAGTTAATTAAAATTTCTTTCTTAATGTTAAAGGTGATTAATGGGTTTCTACCCCTTAGCTTTCTATGTTTCAATCATCCAAGAGGAAAATTAAGATTAAATATTTGCCCTTCCCTTTGGTTTAGCTTGAATTTTACTTAAGGTTAAGATTCCTTAATTACTTTTATGCCCTCTTAAACTTGTCCATTTCATAACTCATCAAATTAAGCTCAAATGAACTTAAAATTTTTATGTCACCTCACTCACATGTCAATTAAGACATTAGAAGAGAAAATGTGTTTTTTTCTACTTTTAGTTTAATTTATATAATTATTTTAGTGGAAAATAGGGATTTTCAATGAAAATTCCACAACATGACCAAGAAGAAGTTTCTGTCCTTAGGAAAGTTATAGGAAGTTCCTACTGACTATAGAACCATTTGGACCAATTTTGGTGATTTTTTGAATTTATTTTATTTATTATAATTATTTTAAGTTTTGGAGTATTAATTAATTATAAAGTAAAATTGAAGTAGAAAAATAGATTTTATATTTTTCTTTGATCTCTCTGATCCCAAGAAACCCACAGAAACAAATTTTATATTTTTCTATGAATTTTTAGAATTATTTTAATGAAAGGGTTAAGAAATCCATTTTTTAATATTAAAAATGACCTTAAGCCTTCAAAATTTAATATCTTTAATTAGAGACTTAGGAAAAATTTTTGGTTGGTTCCCAAGTTATTGGGGGACCAAATATGACATTTTGGTGAATTTTAATATTTTTGTGATTTTTATAATTTTTAATTATTAAAATATTCAAAATTAGGTTAAAAATGAGAAAATTTGGAAAATTCTAATTTTAATTTTCTTAGACTCTTCTAATATCAGAGAGCCCTCAAAACTAATTTGGTGAATTTTTGAATTATATTTTTGGCTTTATGAATTTTTTAATTTCCAAAATGGCTATGTTATTTAGAAAATTCATTTAATAGTTTAAACCATTTCCAATTAACTTCAAAATTTTTATGGGGGTTCCTATTATCCTATGGGATAGTGGAGGATTGATTTTAAGTTATTTTCATTTTTAGTTTGTTATAATTAATTTTAAATTGATTTTAGGTCAAGTGAGCAATTAAAGTTATATTTAATGTTCAGTTCATGAAATAATTTTCCTAAGTTCCTTTGACCATAGGGAACCTACCCTAATTTTCCTAGATTTTTTGAAGCGAGTATGCTAATTATTGGAATCAAAATATCAAAACGAGCATAAAAGCTGGAAAAATAGATAACTTACCATGGACATAACCTACGGCCTTGGAAAATTCAATGAATGTTCCCTAGATCAGAGGCTACAAAAGCCCTATAGTCCCAAGCCATGGTGAATTGTGTGTGTTTGTGGAGAATTAAATACACAGATCAGTGTTTAATTAATTAAAAATTAAAGGCTCAACAAAATAACTTAATTCTTTTTCCACATTGTTCTCCTCTGTTCACTGAGCAAGAGGGTATTTTTCTTTTAATTTTATGATTTTTCTATTTAAAGATATGTATTTTAAAGTTTCAGGTATTTAAATAAATCAAAATAACTCTATTTTCCTACTTAAGTGACGTAGCGCCGTGTCATCCTGGGACGGATCAAAGCTCCATGCGGCGTCTCTCCATCTGGCGCCACCCTCTGAGTCAGCGCCACGTGGGCCGCGCTTTACGTTATGTGGTTCCATCCGGCTCCATCTCTGCCGTCCGTTATATACACGCGCGATCAAACAGTCTCTGGTCATTGTCTTCGTCTGGTTCAACCTGAGAGCCGTTCACCATAAAAACTTAAGATCTCACTCGAGACTAAACAAATCAAGTACAGTTGGTCTCTATCGACATGTCTAGCCTAGACGAACGCATCTATACAGCTAACATGTATTAAAATTGAATCAAACAAAATGGAGAATTACTGGAAGCTCGGGAGGGAGATGAGGTCAATACCTTTGCTCTGAGAGGTGAAGCCTTAATCCGAGGTGCTCGACACATTCGTTAGAGTTGGAGGATCTTACGGATTGAGCCTCCGGGTCCCGGTGAGTTTCCTAGGTATGACTTCGTCCAAACCCGATTTAGAGCTCGCGCCGATAAAGCAAATGGTTGGCCTGGAGAGGGGGCTTTCACTGGGGAACTTCTTCTCTACCTCTGGTGAAGGTGTGGGAAGAGTTAATTTGGTTTTGGTGGAGGTTCAGTGAGTGTCCTCTTTTTTGGCTTGATTTTTGACTGAGAAATTGGGCTTAGCCAGGGGGATTCAGAGTAGGAGGACAGTGGTGCTGAACTTCTCTTGGTCGGGAGGAGCTTTGGGAACAATTTGGAGGGGTTTTCTTGAGAAAAATTTCAACACTTTTCACATGGCCAAGAGGTGGGTGCTTATATGGCCGGGGCCATAGGTTTGGGCCGGTTGGTGGGTGGATTCGATTGCTTAGGTGGAGGGCAGAAAGGATCCAGTGGCAATTTTGGCTGAGGTAGCTAAATGGTGGAGTTTGGGTGTATTTAGCTTGGTGGTTGCTCTCGATTTTGACTCCCTCCAACGGCTAGGTTGGTCGACAAGGACAAGGGAGCTGGCCCTTAGGTCAAGTGAGCTAGAGGGTAGGGTTTAATGGTGATTAGTCAGCTGTGGGGAGGTTTGGGGTAATGCAAAGGATGATTTAACCACTTAAGGGAAGAAATCCCCTAAAATGGGGGGCCCTTTGTCCATGGCTCACCTAGCTTGGGTTAGGTGGATCTAGGGCTTGGTGACTGTGGAAATGTTGGTTTAGTCACATTTGGTTTAACTTGGCTAGGTTTGGTCATAGGTTCAAATTGGTTCAATTGGGTTAAGGTTGGGCTAACTTGAGTTTAGGTTTGATTTGGTACTAAATTTCTTGAGCAACATTGTGTAAATGATTGCCATGAAGAACTTTCATGAAGACATGGAATGATTTTGAGTTCAATTGAAGGGCCGGTTTAGTGGATTTTGAGATTTTGATCAATTTGGTTGATGTTGGGTCAACTTGGGTCTAAGTTGGGCTAAGGTGGGGTTTCGACCCAATTGAATGTTTCAAATAGTTTAGGGGAATGTGGTGAAGAGTTCCTAATATTAATTGGGAGGAAACTTTGGGGTTAGGCCAATCAATGTGGTAGATTTAAGGCATGTGTTCAATTTGTGTAAAAATGGGTATTCTTGGATTTCAAGTGGATTTAAACTCAAATATGGATCAATTTGGGCTTGGATTTGGTTTATATTGGTATTGGGGATGTTGAATTGAGGTTTGGAATTAAAATTGGGCAAAATTGGGGTCAATTGGGTTGATTTGGTTTGACATTGGGTCCATTTGGGCTAAGTGAGCAAAGTTTACGATTTTTGGTTGAAAGTGGGTTAATTTGGCAAAATTGGCTTATGGTGTAGTTAAACAAAATGAAATTAGGAATATTTAGGATTTTCAGTATTTTTTGAGAATTCTTGGAATTTTGGGCCGAAGGGGTATTTAGGGTATTTGGAGGTTATTTGGAGGGTATTGGGGTATTTTTGTGGATTTAAGAGGTGGGAAATGTTTTAAAATGATTTTTAGGAATTTTTGGAAATTTGGATAATTTTTGGGAAATTTTGGAGAGTTTGGTGGTTGTAGTTTGGGTAATCTTAAGAACCCAATACCAAAACCAGAAATTTTGAAAAAAAAAATTGAAATTTGGCTTTGGTTGAGTGGAGTGAAACAGTTTAGGTTAAGCCATGGACCTAGAAGTGCTCATTTTGAACATCTCATGTATTGTTCCTAACCCTCTTAGCCAAGGGGCTAGGGGTTTGGACCCATCCATACGAGTGTTCTAATGAACCAGGAGCCAAGATTGGGTAAAGATGGTTTAGGGTTTAAGATGGGTGTAGGAGTGAAGTGTGTGCAAGCTAGACCCCACCAAGACCAGGCCACCCAGGGCTGTCCTAAGGCTTGACCATCCTATAGGAATTCTTCCTTGTCTTCATGCACAGTGGTCTTAACCTTCCAAGTGATTTGGAGGTTAATGACCATCCATGTAGGATTCCAAAGAGAGTTAAGATTTGGTTTGAATTTCTAAATGGTGGGTTCCATCTCTAGTCTTCTAGGATAGTCAAGGAGAAGTCCTATGGCTAGATCCTAAGCACTAAGAGAAAAGAAGAGACCTCACAAAAAATGAGGTCAACATGTCCTGAGTCTCATCATGATAATTTCTAAATTTCATCAAGTCCATGGTTAATTTAAATTTTCACCAAGTCCATGCCCAATTTTAATCCCAACATTAATTCTCCATAAGCCATCCTAAAAGCCCACTAATCCGGCCAATTTTTTAATTTCTTTTAAAATCAAAAGCCGTCTCCACTATATCATGAGACACCTCATCCGAGTTAATTAAAAATCAAACCATAGATCATACCATGACCTTCATGATTAATTTCTTCCACATTTGACTTCATGATAAAGCTACATAAAATGCCCAAAATTCCTAAATTCCTTCTCCATGAAAAATTCTCAAGCCACATACAAGCCATGAGGTTTCCTCCAAGCCACACGTGAGCCATGTGAGCCATAACATGTCACCATTTCTTAAGTGGAAAAAGGAGGACCATCTTTAATGATTCCACTTTAAGTAACTATCCCTACTCATGATTCAGCTAAACTCATCTCTAAGCACTAATATCCGTGATTGAGACACGACCGCGCAAGCCCCCAAGCCGGCCACCAGAGTCAAGCCACTTTGAAAATGACCCAGCTCATTTCCGTGAGTTAAACCCAATTCAAACCAAAAGTGACCCAAACCCCATTCCATTCAAATTCACCCATGGACACTCCACCCAATTAACTTCACCACTACCCTTCACTGAACTCCCATAGGTGGATGGTGGCCACCCATGCCTTGGTCTGCCGTAAGCCCAAGGTCAAGAACCACCTACGGGGGAAAACTCAAAATTAAACCCATCCAATGTGGCTCACTGCCATTGGAGCTTGGCCTCAAAATTACCACCACTTTAACCTCCTTTTCCACCCACTAGCTAGCTCAATTAGCCCTAAACCTTGGCTTATAAATTGGCCACCCCTACACCACCAAATAGAGAGGAGTGCACAAATCTTGGGGAAACTCTACCAATATTGTTCCAAGCTTCCACCACACTAACATCAAGCTCATTACCACCTTCTTTATCCCTTCTTCCCCACTAGGTAACCCTGATTTTAGAGCAAAAAATCAAAACCTTTTCAGTCGTTCCACCAAACTCATCCAAACTTTAAACTAACTATCCCACAAGCTTCATCACACCTCCAAATCACTTCCATAATTGAAAGTTCCCACTCTTGCACCCTCTACCATAGCTCTAGACTACACCAAAGCCACCCTTTGTTCTAGGTCATACTTAGACCTATTCACATAGCAAATCAACACTCGGAGGAGGTTCGTGGTGCCAACGCGAAGCTTCTCAAACAAAACAATCGAGGCCTCACCTCTCGGGAAAAGGTATAACTAAAAAATCCCTAAAATCCCCTCAGTTTTGGTCTTTTATGAAGAAGATGAACAATTCATGTCCACTTAGCTATATAGATAGGTTTATCTCACTTGGATGAAGCTATATGAACAAACCTCATCAAATTTGGTTGAGAATCGAGAGAGATCTTAACTCTATATCAAGGATGGTTCTCAGGTTATAACACATTGTGGACGATGAACAGTTGACGCCCATTCCTGTGTATTTAAAATAGATGGCACGAATCTGTTTGAACGGTGGATAGGTGTGGCTAAAGATCCCGAACCACGAGCATATGTGGCGGCTTAAGTGGAAAGCGCAATGAATGAGATTGTGTCGGGTGGCAGTTTGGAGGCATCGAGGATGAGTTGGTGCCGATGAAGTTAAGTAGAAAAATCATGATTTTTTGATTTAAATAAATGCATAAAATGAATAACTTCAAAAAATCATATCTTGGGGTAGAAAAATCATAAAAATAAATGAAAAATATCCTTGTGCTTAGTGAACTGAGGAGAATTTAATTTACCAAAAATTAAAAGTATTTGTTTAATATTTAGTAAAAAGGGATTTGTTCAACAACTACCTTTTGTCAGTACCCATTATGGGCAGACCCAATCCAAATTTCATCAGCTACATGATAGGTAATGTCACGTTCAACAAGTACTCTAGCCCCAGAAGGCCTAGTAAGAGTAAAGGTAGGAATTTTCATCTTCATATATCTCCCCAAAATTGCTCCCAAAGAGATTAAGATTTTATCATTTAATTAATTCAAGTTTAAAATAGGAAAATGATACTAAATTATGGGAGGTTCCGTTTGTGAGTCAAAATCTATAGACCATTTAAGTAGCTACATGTTCTTATTTTTAATTTTGAGGTATTTCATTGTAAAAATCCAAGCATAATCCACTTCACGAGCTTAATTGAATCAATATATTCCTTCCATCTAGTAAATCAACTTTCCAATCCCCCATCATTTTTAATCATTCAAAGATTTCCGAATAACTTCCATTTTTGGATGACCATAAAGGAATTTGTCAACCAAAGTGAATTTGCAAGATACAAGCGATGAGGAAGTGTCATTCTAAGTAAGAAAGATGGCGGGCTTACCGCTTTTCTTTCCGGACTTTCTCATGGATTGTTGACCACAATTACTCGTCCAAAGTGTCATTATACGCTTGCGGGAAATTTTTTTTATTCAAAGGTAGTATGGGCACCACGAGTTAGAAATGACCTCCACAAAGGATGGTTTTTAAATCATCACCCCTACTAGAATACCAACCAAAAGGATTCAAGCAAAACACCTTCATTTAGCCCCAATCTTGCGGAAGCAACTAGCCGCACCATTGTACTATATATATATATATATATAATTTAAATGGTGACTTTCGTTGTGTAAAGGCTCTCCCTGGATTTTCAAGGAATGACGACTTTGGTAGTTTTCCAGTAGTGTTTTACGGTGGCTGAGTGGTATGGAGAAGACTTTTACTGAAGTCACTGTAGGAGGTGGAGTGGTCTCTAATACTCTTGTGTTCCCCTGGCATATCATGACTCTTTATTGGGCAATGTAGAACATCACACCATTAGGAAGTGGGGAAGAAAGGAGATAAGCCTGCTATCTTCTTAACGAAAAATGATAATTTGAATTTTTCGTAGTCTTGCCGGCTTGATTTTGTTGGGAAGTTTTTGTATGGTCATCCAAAGCTTGAAGTCATTCGAAAGGAGTTCAATTACTTGAAATTGGCAAGAAGTTGGAAATTTGGATTTTTGGATGGTAGGCACATACTTATTCAACTCTCAAGGAAAGAAGATTATGCTAGATTATTTGCAAGGAAGATAATGAGGATTTATAATAGAGCAATGAGACTTCTTAAATGGTCCATGGATTTTGATCCTCGGACCGAGCCCTCGATTGTTCTCGTTTGAATTCATATCCGTCCGCGACTTTATATATTAAGCAAGAATTTATGAAGTCGAATTTATATATTTAGAATGATTTAGTAAAGTCACAAATTCAACACAAGTATACGTATCATATCAAGTAATACAGGGCTCTATTGGAGTCCTGGTTATCGATCCCACAGGGAGGTGAACGTTCTTCAAATCAGATAATATAGCACTAAAATCCAATACCTAATGTAACAATTACTTAAGTGTACTACCACTAGTTAATGCAAAGTATAATAAAGCTACTACAATTACTTCTAATTACTTAACTATATTAACTAACAAACACACTAAATTATGTGATTTATAAGTTACTTCTATATGAAAAGTGTATTTCTTCCTGTATAAAGATTATTATGTGTGGATGATGAAGAATGGTAATTATTTGTGTTGTGCCAAATAGGAGCATATTTGCTTCTTTACCTTTAAAAGAGTAACCCCTCTTCCAAGCAAGTAAAAAACATTGCCATATCTTAAGTTTAGTTACTAAATTTAAGGCTAGGCTAGGAGGATACCGGCTCTCACTTCGGAGCTCCTACTCACTGACCCGACCCTCATTTACGCAGTAAATTAACTTCCAAAATATGGCTAAAAACTTGACCCGATTTATAAATAGCGGCTAGTGTGCAAACTCTTAAATGATATAAAAATTGGAAAATATTTTACACACTAGGGGTACTACGCAAGTATACGTATTGTTTCAAGTAATATAGAGTTTTCTTTAAAAACCCCAGTATCGATCCCACGAGGAAGTGAAGTAAGAGGTCTTTAGTTAAATTCTAGTCTACTACTAATAGTCCTTAGTTTGGAATGTCGATTAAAATTGTCTTTTATCTAGCAACTACTCCTAAATATAAGAGTTAAATGTAATAGTAACTATAACTAAATGCAAATAATAATTCTAAAGATAACCCTTTTTTTGATGAGTTGGTTTGGAGAATTTTGAGATATTAAAAATTACTATTCTTATGTAATGAAATAGATAATGTATAGGATTGAGATGCATTAAATATTGTATGTGCCAAATAGGAGCAATCCTATTCTTTACCCTTTAGTCCAGGCATAAAGAACATTGACTAATCCTATGCTTGGTTACTGAATCCGTGGCTAGGTTGGGAGGCTACCGAGCTCACTTCGGAGTTACCACGTTCCCCTCACTCGAGGGCTAACATCTCCGCTTCAGCACCCAAACGATAGGACCGAATTGAGGATTTTAGCCTGTCACTCTAAAATCTCCAATTTTACTCCCGATAATTATATTTCCCTATTTATTGACATTCAATCCCCATGAGCTTCACCATCTATGGAATTTGAATGTGGTTTCACTTTGTTGAGAATTACACTGCCCTTTCGGGTCGATACAATTACAACGAATTTTAACACTACAATGGGCCCTTACTGCAATGTAAATGAAGTGCAAGTAAAAATCATCACATTTATAATTAAAACATCTTTTAGCAAGCATCCCAATATCCTAATCATGAATCATACTCATTGCAAAAGAAAAGTAAAATTAAAAGAATGGCATAATCTTCTCATGCCATTATTTCCAAAGAAGAAGAAAGAGTAAGAGAGATGCGTCATAAAGCACGAAGAAAACACAACAGAAACTTCATTTAACCAAAGCAAATCCACTAGGTAATTGTTTACAAATTATAAAATAATGAAGAACAATACTTAGTTTTTTCCCTTGAAAGAAAGATGAAGATCTCTCCCATAAAAAGTCCAGGCGATCCATGCAATGCTAGCAAAATCCCTTACAAATTCTCTCAAAATCTCCTCTCCAATCTCTCCAAAAGGGTAAAAATCTACATTTCTACTCTTAATCTAAGAATCCTAAACATTCCTCCAAGTTTTTTTTTCCACTTTTCTCCTCTAAAATTCCTCCTTTTTTCTAACCTATATTCGCCATTTTAAAGAGTATGGACGAAGTTTGAAGAGTTTCCAAAAGCACTCCTTCAAAAAAGCGTCCAAATACGTCGAATTTAGGCCAAAAAGAGCCAAAAGTCGGTCCAGAACCTTCCAGGCGCCGTCGGCGGGTTCGAGCTCGCAGTCGATGAGCTTTTCGGGCACTTTTCAGTGTTTTCTAGAAAATCTCACCGTCGACGAGATCGTGGCCGCCGTCGGCTAGCAGGCTCTGCGCAGCTCCACCGTTTTGCTCCGTTTGGCTTCGTTTTAGCTCTAATTCGCCCCGTTTCAGTTGCGTTGCGTTCGTAACAGATAACCCTACAAAATAAACATAAAAATAACTTTTCTTTAAAGTGTAATCTCATTCAAAAAATATGCAAGAAGTGTAAAAGAGATTAAGCATTAAAAGACTTATAAAAAGATGTCAGGGCAGAATTTCATTTCTTGCTCGTTTTTGCTCCAAATTGCACCGTTTTTGTTTCCTTTTGCTCCAATCACCGTTTATTGTACGTAAAATCAAAAAACGTACAAAATACCTTCCTTTAAAGTGTAATATCATAAAAAATGAGTAAAATGATATAGCAAAAAGCGTATATATTTTAGGCGTGTCAAAATCCCCAAACTTAACCATTACTTGTCCTCAGGTAACACTTTTACTACATAAAAATATAACTCAAGGAAATGTACTTTTAACCTGTAAGACACTAAAATTTTTCATTTAAAATAATATATTGGTTAGAATTTTAAAAATAAATTCAGTAACTCAGGTTAACACTGCAAATATAAGAATATTCAGCAATCAAGTCTAAGGGTTCTAGTCTTCTATTTATTTTAAGATAAACCATAATTTGTCACATTAAGAATGCCTTGAAAGATTATGTGAGAAAGAAGTTCATGCAAACTTCATCAGAATGTAGGCCAATACTTTTAAATATAAATTCAGAAATGAAATCAAGTTCTCCCTTTAGGGTGACTCAAGTGAAGCCAATTTTTGATTAGGCAACTCCTCAAGCTTCTCCTCATAAATATTTTCTTTCCTTTTTTTTTTCTTTCGGAATCATTTTCAATCCTCTTTTTTTTCTCTTTTCTTTTTCTCTTTTTTTTTCTCTTTTTTTTTAAAATGAGGATTACTATATCTGGAGAGCCTGTAATGATTTTGAACTTCACTCTCCTCTTTCTAAAGTTCAAACTTGAAACACATCCTTACTTTATAATTAGGTATGAGCTTTATTATTCATCATAAAGTCATAATCTCTTCTTAACACACAATACTTTAAGTCTCTTAACATTTCAAAAATACGGTTTTTTTTAACTTTAAATAGTTAATTATAATCAAATCCTTTCATACCAAATATCTTACCTTTATAAAATTAACCTTTATTACTAAAAACTTTCATCCAATCCTTCCATAATATTCAACTGAAATAAAAAGTTTTAGTTATCTCAAGTGAGGTTCAATTGCCAGAAGTTATGCTTATAATTTTTGAAAATATAATAATTGAGAACAAATAAGAGTTAATATTTTTCTTTTCCCCAAACTTAAATTTTAAAATATTTTGCAACTAATTCCATAAAATATAGCAGGAAGAAAAAGTAAAGGTTGAATATACTTACTACTACAACATCCTATCAAATTCATATCATGCATAATCAGGATAAAATGACCGTAGGAGAAATTAAATCTAACATAAAACATGCTTGTAATAAAATTACACTAAAAGGAAGTATTTTCACATTAAAATTTTATTTTTCCTTTCTACCCCCAAACTTAATTTTTAACATATATAGCATTCAGTACAAAAAATATAAGCAGGAAGAAAAATAATTTAGAAATTCTATTTACCACAAGTGTCTATCAGAAAGATCTACAATTATTAATCAGGATAGAATTCATGTAGTAGAAAGTAAATCTAAACTAAACATTCCAAGATGAAATTATCTAAACCAAAGTCTAACTAGCAAAGCATGTATCAACAAGGGAATATAAAAATGTTCTTTAAGACCTAAATAAAGTTGTAACACAAACATAAACACACATATGATAAATGAGGTCAATTCATCCTTTAACTCAATCAATCTCATTATGTTACCTTCAATTTATAACGGAATCACTAAACTAGTAAATTAGACACTTCAAAAGATTTTATAGATTATAATCCCAAAGATAAGATTATCCCTAATAAATTGGTTTCCGGACACCAATCTCAGGCATCATCTAATCCTTATAATTAAGCATCTCTAACGGTTATAAAGATAGTGTAAGATCATCCACACGGTATCCATCAAATAGGTTCGCGACTCCTATAAAATGAAAATAAAGTTGCGAAAGGAAGTAACAAATTAAGATGGAATTATCAATGTTCGAAATTCATGATTTCTCTTGTAAAAATCAAGTCTAGGGGAGACCCAAGTCATAGTGGACTCGTTAATCCAACTATTACAAGAGATCAAGTCTAGCCATAATAAGAAGTTAAGGAATCACCTCCCTCATGACACACGAAGATCAAATAAAACAACAAACAATCCAAACATCTATCAATCATCAATCAAACTGATCAATCTACTAAAGCAAGCACAATACAACATTAACAATCATGACTCTCAAGCACACTAAATCAAAGCACACTGATAACTATGGGTTGCCTCCCATAAGCGCTTGGTTTTAACGTCGTTAGCTCGAAAAATGATTCCACCTGGATCAAAATTTCAATTAAGTAATCCTCGATCAATCGCCCAATCTTTTGCAGATCCAGGGATTCATATAAAATCCTCAAATTTTAATTTTTCGTTTAGTTCTTCATTTTCAATTGGATTTATATCATAATTCCTCGTATTTCTTTCTAGATCCAATATTCTTCTATTGATTTTCTAAATTTTCATATTAATATCATCCTTGAAATTCAAAAGAAATGGATCTTTAAAATACCTCAATATCTCCCAAATTTTGGATTAGATTCTCTCTAGATAATTCAGATTCTAGATAAAATTCTTCTATGTCACTCTTATGATTCAAATTATATTCCAATTCTTCCCCTTTATATTTATTAAATGATTGAGGATCTATCTTAGTTAAGGAAATAGGTTTTTCTAATTCCCTAGTAATTTCTTCCAATGGTCTTCCAATATCCTTATCCTTTTTTCTCAACTCAAAGTTCTTTTGAAATTTATCCTCAAATTCTTTTCCAAATCTTAGTTCAATAATTTTATCTTGTTCATCATTTAATTCATGTTTTTCTTGTGATTGAGTCGTATCTAAAGATATAAAGACTGGTTGTGTAGATGAATTCTCTAAATAGATAGGCTTTAAAATTGTATGGGGTACATCCATCTTAAGTTCATGAGATTTTTCAATAAATAGAATTAAAAGTTTACTATTTTTGGTAGTGTCCATTATTTCACACCTCTCCTGAACATACATACAGTCTTTTTTAAATAAAGTTTTCTACTCATCATGAAAATCTATTTCAATCTCATCTTTTAACTTACTCTCAAAACATTCTTGGAAATGGTCTTTACTTAGATAATCAATTTCAGCCATCCAAAAACAATCATCATCTTTTCTCTCAGCTAGATATTTCATAGTCTTTAATACATCAAAAGTGACTTCATGGTCATTAATATTTATAGCCAACTCTCCTTTTTGCACATCTATCATAGCTTTTCCAGTAACAAGGAAAGGTCTCCCTAAAATAATTGGAATTTCTTTATCTTCCTCCATATCTAATACAATAAAGTCCAAAGGAAAGATAAATTTATCCACTTTAACAAGCACGTCTTCTATAACTCCTTTTAGATAAATGATAGATCGATCAGCTAACAGAAGGGTTACAGTAGTGGGAGAAATATCGACTAAACCTAACCTTCTAAATATAGATAGAGGCATCACATTAATGCTCACTCCTAAATCACATAAAGCTTTTCCACATAATTTTTCTCCAATTGCACAAGGAATTGTAAAGCTACAAGGATCTTTAAGTTTCTGAGGAAAATTTTTCTGAAGTATGGAACTGCACTCCTCACTTAGTGCAACTGTCTCATAATCTCGAAATTTCCTTTTCTTGTTTAATATATCCTTTATAAACTTTGCATAACTTGGCATCTGTTCCAAAGCTTTAATGAAAGGAATATTTATCGTTAACTTCTTAAGTACTTTCATGAACTTTGAAAATTTTTTATCCAACTCATGCTGTCTAAGTTTTTGAGGAAATGGAGGTGGTGGTTTTTTCAAATTGATTTTAGTTGGAGATATTAATTTTTCCAGATCCTTAGAAACATGTTCTTCAGGTCTTTTAGTTTCCTTTGTTTCTCTCACAACATCTTTCTCTTTTCTAACCACATCCTCTATCTCTCTTCCACCTTTTAATTGGACAGCTTCTATTTGTTCATTAGTGTTCTCTTTAGGGTTGATCTCATTGTTGCTAGGAAGTGTTCCTTGGTGTCTATTGCTAAATGAATTAGCAATTTATCCCGATTGATTCTCTATGTTTCTAATCGCAGCATTTTGACTTTGCAACTGGTTTCCCATTTGCAATACCACTTCTTCCATAGACATTTTCTTATCCTCAAATTGTTGATCATTGTTAGAGTTTGGTAGATATGAAGGTCTATAGTTTGTGTTCCCCCGATTATTCCAACTTTCATTATGATTTGCATGATTATTTTCCCATTTTTGGTTTCCACCATCAGTAGTGATTCCAGTTAAATTTAAGATGATTCTCCCAACATGGGTTGTAAAAGTTAGAGTATGGGTTGTTTATGGTATTTAAAGTCTCATATGATAATTTAGAATCAATTATAGGCCCTTGTGATCTTTCCTCACTTACTGGTGTAAATTGAGGTTGGTTCATTCCAAATTGGTCAACCTTCCTTGATATTGCAGCAGTCTGAGATGTAGGAATTGTAATCACATCTGTATCATGAACACTAGCTAAATATTTATGATTTACCCTTGCAGAGGGCCATTGAAATTCATTTGTAGCTATTTTTTCAATTAATGCATACGCTTCATCAAATTATTTTGACATTAATGATCTACCAGCGGCAACATCAATTATAGACCTAAGGGATCCTACTAACCCATTATAAAAAGTTTGAATGATTAACCAATCGGGCAGAGCATGGTGTGGACACTTTCTTAGGAGTTCCTTAAATCTTTCCCAGGCTTCGTATATTGATTCCCCTTCATATTGACAAAATGAGATAATATCGTTTCTAAGTTTAGTAGTCCTTGAAGGTGGAAAATACTTAGCTAGGAATTTCTGAGTTAACTTCTCCCAATTTTTAATAGATCCAGGTGCTAATGAGTATAACCACATTTTAGCCTTTTCCCTTAGTGAGAAAGGAAAAAGCCTTAGTCTAACAGCATCGTCTGACATGCCATTATAACGAAATGTAGCACAAAGTTCTAGAAAATTTGATAAGTGTAAATAAGGATCCTCCGAAGGAGTTCCCCCAAACTGATTGTTCTGCACCAGTTGAATAATCTCAGGATTTATTTCAAATGAGTCAGCTTCTACGACAGAGTTTTGTATACTTAAGTGAATTTTATCTGTCGTAGGATTTATGTAATCCCTCAATGAAGTATGATGATTTTCCAAATTATTATCTTGAATGTTTTCCATTTCCATGTCTAGTTTTTTGAGTCCTTTCTGTATTTTTATTATTTTTTTATTTTTTTCAAACTCGGGATCATAAGGTACAAGTCCTGCAGATCCTTTATTTTGCGTACGCAACATAACAAACAATACATTAACAATTAAACAAATAACAGATGAAATATATTTAACACAACAACACATTTGCACGAACACCATATTTTTCACACAAACAATTTTTTTTAAAAACTTTTTCATACAAAAACACTTTCACACAAAAATAGTTTTTACGGCACTACAGTTTTCCAAGTCTAAGCCTAAATATGTCAACTAAAATTCTCCTATAGTTCTTACCGAAGCTTCCCCAGCAATGACGCCAAAAACTTGACCCGACCCGCAATTACACAGTAAATTAACTTCCAAAATATGGCAAAAAACTTGACCCTATTTATAAATAGCGGCTAGTGTGCAAACTCTTAAATGATATAAAAATTGGAAAATATTTTACACACTAGGGGTACTACGCAAGTATACGTATCGTTTCAAGTAATATAGAGTTTTCTTTAAAAACTCCAGTATTGATCCCACGAGGAAGTGAAGTAAGAGGTCTTTAGTTAAATTCTAGTCTACTACTAATAGTCCTTAGTTTGAAATGTCGATTAAAATTGTGTTTTATCTAGCACTACTCCTAAATACAAGAGTTAAATGTAATACTAACTATAACTAAATGCAAATAATAATTCTAAAGATAACCCTTTTTGGATGAGTTGGTTTGGAGAATTTTGAGATATTAAAAACTACTATTATTATATAATGAAATAGATAATGTATAGGATTGAGATGCATTAAATATTGTATGTGCCAAATAGGAGCAATCCTATTCTTTACCCTTTGGTCCAAACATAAAGAACATTGACTAATCCTATGCTTGGTTACTGAATCCGTGGCTAGGTTGGGAGGATACCGACTCTCACTTCGAAGTTCCCATGTTCCCTCGCCTGAGGGCTAACATCTCCGCTTCAGCACCCAAACGATAGAACCAAATTAAGGATTTTAGCCTGTCACTCTAAAATCTCTAATTCTACGCCCGATAATTATATTTCCATATTTATTTGCATTCAATCCCCATGAGCTTCACCATCCATGGAATTTGAATGTGGTTTCACTTTGTTGAGAATTACACCACCCTTTCATCTCGATGCAATTACAATGAATTTTAACACTACAATGGGCCCTTACTGCAATGTAAATGAAGTGCAAGTAAAAACCATCACATTTATAATTAAAATATCTTTTAGCAAGCATCCCAATATCCTAATCATGAATCCTACTCATTGCAAAAGAAAAATAAAATGAAAAGAATGGCATAATCTTCTCATGCCACTATTTCCAAAGAAGAAGAAAGAGTAAGAGAGATGCGTCACAAAGCACGAAGAAAACACAACAGAAACTTCATTTAACCAAAGCAAATCCACTAGGTAATTGTTTACAAATTATAAGATAATGAAGAAAAATACATAGCTTTTTCCCCTTGAAAGAAAGATGAAGATCTCTCCCATAAAGTCTCCCGGCGATCCATGCAATGCTAGCGAAATCCCTTACAAATTCTCTCAAAATCTCCTCTCCAATCTCTCCAAAAGGGTAAAAATCTACATTTCTACTCTTAATCTAAGAATCCTAAACATTCCTCAAAGGTTTTTTTTCCACTTTTCTCCTCTAAAATTCCTTCTTTTTTCTAACTTATATTCGCCGTTTTAAAGAATATGGATGAAGTTTGAAGAGTTTCCATAAGCACCCATTCAAAAAAGCGTCCAAATACGTCGAATTTAGGCCAAAAACTGCCAAAAGTCGGTCCAGAACCTTTTGGGCGCCGTCGGCGGGTTCGAGCTCACTGTCGGCGAGCTTTTCGAGCACTTTTCGGTGTTTTCTGGAAAATCTCACCGTCGGTGAGATTGTGGCCGCCGTCGGCGAGCAGGCTCTGCGCAGCTCCACCGTTTTGCTCCGTTTGGCTCCGTTTTAGCTCCGGTTCGCTCCGTTTCAGTTGCGTTGCGTTCGTAACAAATAGCCCTACAAAATAAGCATAAAATAACCTTTCTTTAAAGCGTAATCTTATTCAAAAATATGCAAGAAGTGTAAAAGAGATTAAGCATCAAAAGACTTATAAAAAGGTGTCAGGGCAGAATTTCATTTCTTGCTCGTTTTTACTCCAAATTGCACCGTTTTTATTTCCTTTTGCTCCAATTACCATTTCTTGTACCTAAAATAAAAAATACAAAATACCTTCCTTTAAAGTGTAATATCATAAAAAATGAGTAAAATAATATAGCAAAAAGCGTGAATATTTTAGGCGTGTCACTCACCTTTCACCCGAAGGCTAACCATATGCTTTAATTGCCAATCTTAAGGCCAAAATTGGGGATCCCATTCTGTCACCATAAAACCTTCAATTTGAAGTCCATCAAAACTCATTTCCCTATTTATTTGCACTTAATCCCCATGAACTACGCAATTCATTCACGGACATAAATTGGTTTCTTAATTCTTGTTGTAGAACATTCAATTCTTTTGGAATTAATGTTCCTCAACATGTTTTAACAATTCAATTGGCCGGATTGAAAAGTAAATTAAGTTTCAAATTAAAGAAACATCACAACTTTTATAACACTTAAAGGGCACATCATTTCCACATCACCACATCATAATTACTTCTTGCAAGAAGAAAGGCAAAGGAGACTACTCACTAACCATGGAAAAGATATAAAAACACATGGATTTTATATATAAAAGAAGAGTCATAGAAACTACAATAGTAAATACAAATTATTTCTTTCTCTTCCCCAAGAAAATTCCTTCAAAGTCCCCTTGATTCCTTTTCTTTTCCTTGCAACAGTTGATTCTCTCCTTGGAACAAAGATGAAGAAGCAATCTCTCACATTACTCCCTCTTCTCCCCTCCTTAGAGAAAAATCTCTCTTAAAATCACAAACCCTAACTCTCTCTCACACTTTCCTCACACTCTCTACAATAATTCTCTTCTCTTCCTCTTCTCTATTTTTGTCTTGGACACTTAATTTAATGTTAGGAACGAATTCCCCAAGAGTTTCTTCAAGAACCTCTTCAAAAATCTGCCAAAAACTTTTGAATTTGAAGTGAACCGACATAGAGCGCCGGCGGCGCCCGATAGTGGCACCGGCGGCGCTCGATAGTGGCACCGGCGGTGCCCTATTGTGCCAATTAATCTGGAGTCTCTGGAATAGGGTGCCGGCGGCGCCTATTCTGGCGCCGGCGGCGCCAGGGCTGTTTTCTTCCAAATTTCTCCATTTTGCTCCAAATTCGTTCCTTTTTTCATCTTTTCGCTCCAATCACCTATAATCATTATACCTTCATAAAATCATGAAAAATACCTTCCTTTAAAGTGCAATATCACCAAAAAATTGGTAAAAAACATATAGCTAAAAGGGTATAACGAAGTCATCTCTGAATACTCAAAGTTTCATATCCGAAGCAAGTTTTCAAGAAACTGCTCGAGTTTTACCAAAAGCTGCTCTACGAGGTCGTATTGATTGGTTGAAAGGCCTGAAAGAGAATGTTGTTCTGGGGGGGATTATACCGGTTGGTACCGGATTCAACAAATTAGTACATCGTTCAAAGCAAGACAAAAACATTCATTTGAAAATCAAAATGAAGAATCTATTTGAGTTGGAAATGAGCGATATTTTGCTACACCAGTATATATTTTTGGTATATCAAAATCCCCCAAACTTAAACTATTACTTGTCCTCAAGTAATCCTTTTACTACATAAAAATATAACTTTAGGCAATGTACTTTTCAATAGTAAGAGACCAAAATTTTCATTCAAAAGAATATAGTGTTTAAATTTTTAGAAAAAGTTTAGCAACTCAGGTCAACATTACAGGTATAAGAATATTCAGTACTTAAGTCTAAGAGTTCTAGTCTTCTATTTATTTCAAGATGAACCATAATTTGTTATATTAAGATTACTTTAAAGGACTATGTGAAAAAGGAGTTCATGCAAACTTTATTAGAATGTAGGCTAGTACCTTAAACATAAACTCAGAAATGAAATCAAGCTCTCCCTTTAAGGTGATTCAAGTGAAGCCAATATTTGATTAGGCAACTCCTCATAACATTTTTCTTTTTCTTTTTCTTTTCTTTTCTTTTTTCTTTTTCTTTTTTCTTTTTCTTTTCTTTTATTTTTCTTTTTTTTTCTCTGAGGATTACTATATCTGGATAGCCTTTAATGATTTTGAACTTCACTCTCATCTTTATAAAGTTCAAACTTAAGTCATCTCTTTACTTTATAGTTAAGTACAAGCTTTATTATTCATCATAAAGTTACAATCTCTTCTTAACACACAATACTTTAAATCCTTTAACATTTCAAAAATACAATTTTCTTTACTTTAAATAGTTGACTATAATTAAATCCTTTCATACCAAATATCTTACTTCTATAAAATTAACCTTTATTACTAAAAATTTTCATCCTTTCCTTCCATAATATTCAACTGAATTGAAAAGTTTTAGTTATCTTATAATGATGTTCAACTGGCAAAAGTTATGCTAATAATTTTTTGAAAATATAATAATTGAGAACAAATAAAAGTTTAGAATTTCTCTACCCTCCCCCAAACTTACATTTTTCAATAAATTTGAAATAGTTGAGAGTAAAAGAAAACTAACCTTTATGTGCTGAGATTTTGAAATCTTCATAATTTACCTGGTATTAATCAAAATTTACAGCTAGCAAGCATGAAAAAATTAGTAGCAGTGATATAACAATTTTAAATATATGCATGGGTAAAGATAAATTAACATTAAAGATCTAAACATACAACAGAACATTATAACATGAAAAAAAACTATCACACTACTAACAACACACCTAACAGTTCAACATAAAAAGTAAATGACACTACATCACACAGTACAACACAGGGTTACACATCACATGAAAAGTAAATGTCCACTATATCACATCAATACATCATAGTAGACTAAAAACAACATAAATAAAACAAAAAAACTATCTACCAGTCTCCATCACCAGGATCAGTAGCAGGGTCATCAGTGGGGTCAGAAGTCCAGGCCTATACGGTGTACAACTAGGACAAGAAGGAAATGTCACATCGGACTCCCCCCTCATAAATCTGGCCTGAGCATCGTAATAAGCCATATCAAACTCAACTCTTCTCTGTAAATAGTCTTCATTCACATCACTCCGGGCCTCAAATACATCCATCCTATGATGCATCCTATCCATACTATCACTCTACAATCTCAACTGCTGCATGATATCAGATAGTGTCGGGGACTCAGAAGTAGATGGAATATCATAACTCGTGGTAGGAATATCAGTAATCCTACTCTCCTCTCTTGGACCCACATGAGCCTAATAAGAACGAATAATGGTCTTCGTAATCGGCCTCAAAGGTATTGCCACTTCCTCAGAACTACTATACTCCACTCCAGACTGAACACAAAGGGCATGAATCAGTGCAGGATGTCCTAATCCACTAGTGGTTTCTCCTTTGGCAATAGAGTGAAAGCTCTTAAAAATAATTGCTCAAATATTAATCTTCTTCATATTATGGATACAATAATTTAAAATAGCTGTCGGCATATTTTTAGGTTATGTGTTGTATTTTAAAAAAGGATCGCCTACAGAAATTGTCGGCGAATTTTCATATTTTAAATTTAACTATATATATGATTTAGAAAGTAGTATTTGATTTTTAAAATGATTTTTAAATTTGAAGATTTTAAGATATGAAATCAAACCGATCTCACATCCCTAATAGTTTATATAAACGAGCACCGCATCACAAACCGTGTATCTATCCCGAAGAATAGACACACTGCTTGATGATGGGGCTCGATTAAATAAATTAGGAGATTTGTGACATCCGTTTGGTCCGCGAACCAATTTTATAAGCCGATAAGTTCCCCTGCTTAATATAAATGAATTAAGCAGGGTTTATATTACCTGGGTTCTTGAAGTTCCCTATAAGGTCAAGCCACTATAGTTAATTACATCTTAAATGTCTGAAGACACTTAAGAAAACTCTCGATAATGATCAGTGGTTTTGCTCTCAAGAATTTCAAAGTTTAAGGTTTCAAAGAGTTGGATTTTGGAATTTTCAATAGGGATTAGCTCAAATTAGGAAAAGTTTATTTTGAGAATCCAAAGGAAGAGAAGTAGGAGAAGCTGAGGATCAAGAGGAATCTTGACAACTTCTCAAACTATCCTATTGTTTGGCTCGAATTTAAGAAAGTCCTAATATTATCTGATATTTCAATCTTGCCAATTTTAGTTACTTAGGACTTATATTCGTATGACATAATCATTTGAACAGCCTAGAAGATGTGAGGGTTTATGTCGTATTAAACGACTGCCTCGAATCCTAAGACCGGTTAGGGCTTAATTTACATAACATGATCATGCAAATGCCTAACTAAGAATTTGAGGATTTATATTGCACTAGGCAAACTACCTCGAAGTCCTATGGTTTGGTTGTTTAATTCTAGGAATGTTTAGTTGATGTAGATCCGAGTTTTGCCGACGACGATGGCCGTGCTGCCCACTATGCTCCAAGCTCCTTGTTGTTGCAGAGGTTTAGTTTTAGAAAGTGAAAATCAAGAGATGAGAGAAGTGTTTTGGTTTAGAGAAAATCTTAAAATCCAAGTGTTTTTAATATTTTAATTAAAACAAATCTTAAAGTTGTTTAAACAGAACCGATTAAGATCCCACGGTTCCGTCATCCCGCACCGTTATTTTCATTGAATTCACTTAGTCCAGATGAATTTGCTAAACTCAACTGAATGAGTTCCACACTTTCATTTAGACCGTGGGAAATCCCGTTAGCAACACGTGGGTTGCATCATCCGAGGTATTCCCGATCATTCAACGAGACGTTTTAATTTAGTTGCAATTGTAGTTTTGTTGTTCTGTTTGTGATTAAATTTTGAGTTGTTTTATATTTTGAAATGTTGTGGCGGTGATTTTTATCTTGTAATGAATTTTAATTTAGTTTTGGTTTCAGTTCAGGGACTATCCAAAAGGTTTTGGTTTTCATGCAACAGTTGTTTATCATGCAAGAAAAGTCAAGTACAGTGCATGTAAGTAAATTGCAATAAAGTAAATTGCAATAAAGTAAAAGCGTACCTAGAGGGTCTTCCCATCATCCTAAGCTGCATTTAAAACACATGTTTATGCATTTAAATGTTTGCAAGTACCTAGGTAAAGCTAAAGGAAATGTTCATGGTTTTCTACCAAATCCCTAATCCTATAACTAGTCATCTCCTATGACGTCTAGGTTCTTGTGTTTTGGTTTAAGGATGATTTTCTTCACCAAAGAACAATTAAGTTCAATTGTTCTTATAAACATCCCATCATATTGAGGAAGTGCTTAAGAAGAATCTTAAACATCTTTTCAATACTTCTAGGATTGTTTTAAGTCCAAGAGAATTTAATTATACAAGTGAATTAATCATCCAGGAGTTTAAGTTTTGTTCTCTTGCTCAGTGAACTAGGACATTTGAATATCCTATTAGTGAAGTAACACTTCACTTGATACTTCATTTAAGAGTTATAATAGTAAAAGCTTTTAAGGGCAAATTAGTTTATTTAGGTATTTTGATGATTGATGATTTAATTTAATTTGGTTTAATTGTAAAAGTTAATTAATGATTTTAATTTTGGAATAGTGTTCAAGTTATTTTTAGATTTACTTTAGATTCTTTATGTCTTGAGTGATGTTATATTTAGTTTTAATTTAATTTGACTTAATTTAATTTGAATTTAATTCAATTTATTTTAATTTAATTTAACTTTAATTTTAATTTAATTTTAATTTAATTTTAATTTGATTTAATTTTTATTTATTTTAATTTCAATTTTAATTGGATTTGATTTTAATTTAATTTAATTTAATTTAATTTGATTTAATTTAATTTTAATTTAATTTAATTTTAATTTAATTTAATTTTAATTTTAATTTAATTTAATTTAATTTAATTTTTATTTTAATTGGATTTAATTTGACTTATCATAATTTGATTTAATTTTTACTTTTAATGTTAAAGTATTAATTTAATTTAAATTTTCAATTAATTTGAATTTCAATGACTTAAGTTTAATTCAATTTAATTGTTAAGTCTTTTAGTATATTATTTTTTTTTAACTTTAGATTTAGATTATCATCTTAATTAGGAATTAAATGTTATTGAAGTAATCAATCTAGGGATTTTTAGATTATATAACAAATATCTTCTTAATAATATCCCTATTTTAATAATTCAAATTTTCCATTAATCTTCCAAATTTAATTGATTACTTAATTAAAGTTTACTTTTATTATTCTTAAGATGTTTGGTAGGTTTCTACCTAAGTCTCAATCATCCAAAATTAACTTAAGATCAAATATTTTATCCACCCATTTTTATTAAGCCTAAAATTTTAATTAAGGGTTAAAATTTTAATTACCATTTTTTTGGCCCTTCAAGCTTAATAATTCCATAACTCACTAAATTGAGTTCAAATAATTTTGAAATTTTTATGTGACCTCACTTACATGTCAATTAAGACATTAGAGGAGAAAATGTGATTTTTCTGTATTTAATTTATTTATATAATTATTTTTAGTGAAAAATAGGGATTTTCAAGGAAAATTCAATAACATGACCAAGGCAATGTTTCTGTCCTTAAGAAAATTATGGAATGTTCCTAATGACCAGAGGACTATTTGGACCAATTTTGGTGATTTTTTGAATTATATTTTATTTATTAGAATTATTTTAAGGTTTGGAGTATTAATTAATTTAAAAATAAAATAAAAGTTGAAAAATAGATTTTATATTTTTTAAAAATCTCTCTGACCCCAAGGAAACCAGAGAACAAAATTTTATATTTTTTATGATTTTTCTTTGATTTATTAGAATTATTTTAGTGGGAATGTTAAGAAAATCATTTTTTTAATTCAAAAATTCATTTTAGCTCTTTAAAATTTAATACCTTATTCCAGAGACTTAGGAAAAATGTAGGGTTTGTTCCTAAGTTATTAGAATTCAAAATGTGACATTTTGATAATTTTTAATATTTTTGTGACTTTTATTATTTTTTAATTATTAAAAATATTAAAATATTGATAAAAATCAACTTTTTCAAAAAATATTGATTTTAGTTTTCTTAAATTCCCTTGATATCAGAGAGACTACAAAACCATTTTTGTGAATTTTTGAAGAGTATTTTGTGAGCTATGAATTTTTAAAGTGTGATTTCACATATGGAGCTTAATCAACCCAATTGGTGGGTCAAATCAAGTCCAAATGGTTTCAAATTTTTATGTGAAGTTCTTCTATCCTAGAGGACAATGGAGAATTGTTTTCAAGTCAATTTGATGTATAATTAACCCTAATTAATTAAGGTTCAATTTTGGGTGTTTAGGCCAATTAGGGTTGTTCCAAGTGAATTTACTCAAAACCTATTTTTCTTAGGGTCCTCTGGTCATAAGAAACATCACCAAATTTTCCTAGAATTTATTTCTCAACATGCTAATTATTAGAATTAAAATACTCAAAACAGTAACATGAACTTGGAAAATCAATAACTTCTCATAGGGATAGCCTCTGACCTTGAAAAATTCAGGGAATGTTCCCAAGTTCAGAGGCTTCAAAAACCCTATAGTCTCATGCTATGGTGAATTGTCTATACAAATGGAGAATTAAAACAATGCAGAGAGTAAATAAATCATTAAAAATAAAATACTTGATGAAATTAATTGATTTCTTTTCCACATTATTCTCCTCTGTTCACTGAGCAAGAGGGTATTTTTATTTTATTTTTAGGATTTTTCTACACAAAGTTATGGATTTTTGAAGTTCTGGGTATTTAATAAATAAGAAAAATCCCTAATTTCCTACTTATCCACGCGGCGCCATGCCATCCTCGGCAGCTCTGAAAGGCCACGCGGCGCGCTCTTATTCGGTGCCTCCATCCGACCAATACACGCGGCGCGCTCTGATTCATGTCCCGTTGCTCCGTCCGGTGCGATCCTGGCCATCCATCCAATACACGCGCGAATGGACGGGATCCGTTCATCGTCCCCGATCGACCTCACCCGAGAGCCGTCCACACTAAAATCCTAAGATCTCACTCGATTCTCAACAGATTTTTGTGTTCTTGTGCTCTATGGATTCGTCTTGAAGAGACGAATACATCTATACGGTGATCATGCATTGAAATTAAGGCATTTGAAATGGAGAATGTTCAGAAGCTCGGGAAGAAGAGAGAGCTCATACCTTTGCTCAGAGAAGTGTGGCTTCGATCTGAGAGTTGTGTCACGTTCGATTGGGTCCAAGCAAGCTCCAGATGAAGTCCCTTGGCCTGGTGAATTATCTAGGTATGATTTCGACCAAGGCCGATCATAACCTTTGGAGTCTGGAACAGCTGGGTGGTCTGGAGAGGGGGCTTCCACTGGGGAACTCCTTCTCTTGGTCTGGTGAAGGTGTAGAGCCAATCAATTTGGGGATTGACTCACTGTGGTGAAGTGTCCTGGTTTTAGGCTTGGATTTTAACTCTGAAATTGAGCTCACATAGAGGAAATGGCAGGGGATTTCAGTGGGGATCAAGTGCTCTAGTTGTGGGGGAGAGTCTGGAGTGATTTTGGCAGAGTTTCCTCAAGTTTTTTTTTGTTCAGCCTCCTTCATGGCCGAGAGAGGTGGGGTTTAAATAGGAGAGGCTGGAGGGCCTCCCAGGGGGGTTTGAAGATTTGGATCAGCTGCTCAGGGGAAGAGAAGAACAGCCATGGTGGCCATTGGGCATGAGGCAGCTCAGCAGGGGAGAATTTCAATGTTAGGCTCACATGGTGCTCTCGGGTGTGGTGTTTTCCGACGATCCAGGTGGCTGGCCGGCAAGCATGGGTCACCCTCAGGTTCAGGTGAGTCAGGGCTGGGGTTTTGTGTATTCAATTGGTAGTTGCCAAGTGTAAAGTGGTTGGATCAAAATGGAATGGGGGCATGGCTAATTTTGGCTCAATTTGGTCAACTCATGTATTTGGGTTGGGTTCACCTTCCCATGACTTGGTTTTAGGCTGAGAGAATGAGTTAGGTTAGCAGGTCAAAGGTGGTGAGGTCCCTTTCTAAGAATATTTAAATTAGATTTGATTTTAAGGGAGACATGATTAAGGCTAATGACTTTTAGGAATCATGGAAAGAGCCTCCCTCCTTTCCATTCTTGGGTATGGTGAGGTGCCTAAAGCCCTCATGGCTCCCATGTGGCTCATGCATGGCTTCATGGCTCACCTTTGGCTTGGAATAAGCTAAGTCAACTTTCATGAAAGAGGATTTTAGGAATTTTGGTAATTTAGGGGTGATTTGATAGGATTTGGCATATGGCTTAATTTAGAAAAATTTGATGGCTTAATTAGAACTTAGGGATGATTTCAATTAAAGGTATGATGAGAAGAATTTGTCATATGGGCTTTAGCATGAAGTTTGGGCTTTTGGAATCATTTTGGAGTGGGCTTTTTAGGAAGGCCTAAGGAAGTGGGCCTTAGGTTTTAAAATAAATTTATGGATGGGAATATTGTAAAAGGTTGAGCCAAATAATTTTTGGGTTTGGTTTAGAGATGTGTCATGAGTAATTTGAAATAAATTTTAGGTGGTTTGGGTTTGAATTGGGTTGGATTTGGGCTTCTTTGGTAAAGGGGCCAATATAAATCAAATTGGGCTAATTTGGGCCAATGTTGGGCTAGGGTTGAAATTGATGTAAAATTAATGTTGGGAAATGTTTATGGGGGTACTACAAAGAGTTTTCAACTTTGGTTGGGCTTTAATTTTGGGATTTGGGCCCATTTGGGTTAGGTTTGGGTTTAGGTCGAAAGTGGGAATTTTGGCTTTGGGTTGGATTTGGGTGGAGTTTAGGTTCAAATTTTGGGCAAATCATGTTAGTGTTTTGTTTGTGGGGATGTTAGGGAAAGTTTAGAAAAGGTTTGGGGTCAATTGGAGTTAAATTGGGTTAGTTTGGGCTAAGTTTGGGCCATGGGTCCAAATTGGGCTTTAAGGTCAAAAGTGAAATTAGATTCAAATGTCAATCAAATTGGGCTTGGATTTAGTCCAGATTGACATTAGGGATATTTAATTGAAGTTTAGAATTGTATTGGAACAAAATTGGGGTCAATTGAGTTGATTTTGTTTGACATTGGGTTCACTTTAGGTTAAAAATGGGTCAAATTGGGGGTTTTAGTAAAAGTGGGGTAAATTGGCAAAATTGGTCCATGGTGTAGTTGAACAAAATGAAATTGAGAATATTTGGGATTTTTTGGAATTTTCTGGGAATTTTTGGAATTTATAAAAGTTTGGCCAAAAGTGTATTTTTAGTGTATTTGGAGTGTATTTTTGGAAATTTTGGTATATTTGGCTATGGATGATCAATTTGAGTGATGTGGAAATGTTTGGGATTGGTTTTGAGGAATTTTGGGTGATTTGGAGATTTTGGAAAATTTGAGCAATTTCAAGGGCTTTTGGTAGGTTTGATGGGTGTAGGGTCCCCGGGGTCAAAAATTGAAATTTTGGAAGAATAAAGATTGATCAAATGTGAGTGAAATGAAATCACTTTGGTTGAGCCATGAAGCCATATTAAGCCCATATGAGCCATGAGAGGACTCATTGGAGGCATTCACTATGTTGTTCCTAACCCTCTTAGCGAGGGGCTTAGGGGTTAAGGTCCATCCATATGAATTACCTACATGAGTCAGGGAGTCAAGTTGGGTATAGGTGTGGTTTTAGGATTTGGATTGTGTGTGTGAGAGTGTAGTGTGTGAATGTAGTGAGTGTGTAAGTCAACCTTCACCAGACCAGGCCACCCAGGGTAGTCCTAAGGCCAAAGAGTCCTATAGGGAACTCATCCTTTAAACCTCCACTTTTGATCTCAACCCTCTAGGTGATTAGGGGTCTACAATCAAGCTTGTGGGGTTTGCAGGGAGACAAGAAGTGGTTTAAATTTCTAAGGGATGGGTCCTAATTCTAGTCCTCTAAGATAGTCAAAGGAAAAGCCTAAGGCTAGATCCTAAACACTAAAGAGGGAAGAGAAGTCCTCATCAAAAATGAGGTCAACAATAGCTCGATCCCTAGTAACTTCACTGTGATGATAAGAAGGTAATAGTCTTGCAGAAATGAAATAATGCCATGTTTTAGAAGCAACATTTAAAGTAGAATCAGGGAAGTTAATCATCTGTCTTTGATTCAACTTCCATTCCCCTCTTCCATCAGTCAGATACTTGATTACACTCATCAAATTCCTTTCACTAGTATCAAAATTCTCAAATTCACAAACAAAAGGTTCTCGAATTTGATAAAATGCATTGATACGTTGTGGGGTGAACTCAACCAGTTTCCCTCGGACTAGCACATATTATGTTTCAGACTAGAGCACATTAGCATAAAATTCTCGAACTAATCCCAAAACAACATTAGCAGAAAAGTAACAGAAATGTTCCCAATTTCGCTCAGAAATCAATTGTTCCACAGATCCACCAAGATTTTCAAACGCTCGATCCTGAATACACTTCTTATTTTGCAATTGAGAGTTGAAGCGAAACTGATCTTTAATATTAACAAATCTTTCATCGTCTCAATCAAATTTTCGCTTCCCCTTACTCGTTCTAGGGGCCATGTGGATTTCTAGAAAAATTTCAAAAATTTGCCAATAAATTCCAAATCCACAATGTATTAACTCCAATCATAATCTAAACAAGTAAGAACAAATTCTACCATATGAAACTTCACTTTTTCTAAAAAATCTCCAAAAATATCATCCAACAAGGTGAGAGTTTCACATGGTGAAAATCCAAAAATTTTAGGTTAAAGTAAAGCTCTTACCAAGAGAAGTGCAGATCTGGCCTCAGAAATCCTTGAAATTCTCTCTAATCCGAGATCTAACAAGCCCTAAAGCTTCAAAATTGTGAATATGGAGGTGGGAGACGAAAGAAATGGCGGAAAATGGGTCCCTGGCTATTTTCGCAAATTTTTAAGGGTCCCGGGCTATTTTTGGTGTTTGGGCGCCGGCGGCACTCTATTCAAAATAATAGCCTGTTTCTCTGGATTTGGGCGCCGGCGGCGCCAGTAAAAAATTCTATTGGGTTCAAAAATTTTCGTCACAAATTCAATTGTTTCAATCTCCGTATTCCTATTTAACACATCAACAAGCATCTATTTCATCTCACAAAAATTAAACAACATCAATTTACACAAACAACACATCAAATTACTTTCATATATATAAAATCCACGATACAACGATTACACACATATGTTCATCAAATAGAAGCAACACTCCTTAGATCCTTAGTGTTGCAAGTACACTATGATAAGCAAACACTAAGTCCTAAGTACACACAAGAAATCAAAGCAAAGTCCAAACACCCCTACTAAAACAAAGCAAAGCAAACAACATAGCAATCAAAGCAAACACTTAAACATAACAAAGCAGCATATAGAATCTACTAATTACTCCTCATCAGTCTCAGAAGTCTCGTCCTCTCTAATGTCTCCCATTGATTAATGATGAACGAACAGATTGTAGAATGGATGATATGGGAATTTATCAGATGAATCTTCAGCCACCACAGATTCTTCTTAAACAGATTAACCAAACTCAACTCAATTCGATCAGTATGATCAAATTGCTCTTTCATGCTCCAATCAATGTGATCAAATAAATCAGAAATGTTATTAATAGCATTCATAATATTTTGTACCTCATTTTCCAACATCTTTAACTTCTTCAATATCACCCTCGAAATTTCAGAATAGTAAGGCTGAATAGGTTGTGAACTCTCAGTGGGATGATCAGCAAGCACATCCATGTCTCCTTCATCACCTACTGTACGGTAGTCATAAAGATCAGTGGGATCAGTAGGTCTCCAGGGTAGAAGAACTTTTTCCCAACTCTCATATGACACCTGTGATTGACTACATAACAGAAATATGGTGGACGGGTGTCCAAGCCCATATTTAGATCATGCACTATCAATCCCAATACAGATTTAGTAATGATTGATCCAATATCCACTGGCCTTCCAGTTTGTATGCAGAAATTCAGAATAGCACTTTCCTTCGTTACCTTACTTATCTTCATAGTAGGAATTAATTTTGCCGAAATAAAGTAATGCCACTGCTTTGATACCGGATTCAAGGCAGAAGAAGAGAAACTGATATATCCATTATCCCTTACTTCCTATTCTTCATTCTCATCCGTCAAATAACGATAGATGTCGTTCATATCATTGCTCGTCGCATTAAATTTTGCATAATGACAAATAGGTAAACTTTCTATCATGAAGAGATCATTTATCCTCGCAGGAGTGAATGGTACATACCTTCCTCACACAAAAAAACATCCTTGGTTGATCCCATGCAGATTTGCATAAAATTCTTTCACCATCGGAACAACCACTATGGTGGTAGTGTAGCATAACACTTCCCAACGTCTTTGCTTCACTATCTCTTCAACTCTTGTAGTCGGACTCTCCAAACCTCGATTCACAAAGCCTCTTTCCTTGATAATCCTTCTCTTCATCATCACTTTATGGAATAGACGTTGCGCCTTGAAATTAAAGAACTTTCGTCGATTGTAGATGCGAGATCTAGGGAGTTCAATGGAGTGGGAATCCATGGGATGCGAATTGAGAAAGGGAATTTTCATTTCTCTGGTGGTTATGGATTTAAAATGGAGTTTTGGGGGTGTTTTAAGGAAGAAAATCCCGCTCAAAACCGCCAAAAACCTCATTTTAAAGTGTAAAAACCGTCACCCAGAATTTGGGTGCCGGCTGCGCTTAAACTAGAAATTCGGCTGCTATAAAAGAATAGGGCGCCGGCGGCGCCCATTATGGCGCCGACAGCGCCAGTGGTAAAAAATTTTTACCAAACTTCGTTTGGCTCGAAATACTTCATTTTCACAATACGATCAAATATATTTTTAATTTTTAACTTATTTAGGGGTAATTAGGATTCTTTAATATTAAACTAAAAGTACAAACAACAATAAGCAGGCAAACTCAACACACAAACAAACATATTGATTGCCTCCCACAAAGCGCTTGGTTTAACGTCGTCAGCCCGACAAACCATTCAGTTAACTAGGATGACTTAGCAATAAAACCCCTTTAAAATCAGGTAAAGACCCTCCAAAGTAAGGTTTTAAACGATGCCCATTAACCTTGAAAATATTTCTAGTTTTAGGATCCTCAATATCAACAGCTACGAAAGAATGAACTTTTACTATAGTAAAATGTCCTATCCATCTGGACTTAAGTTTTCCAAGAAATAATTTCAATCTCATATTATATAATAAAACTCTTTGTCCCAGTTCAAATCATTTTTTCAATATCTTCTAATCATGCCACAATTTCATTTTCTCTTTATAAATCCTGTCGTTATGATATGATTCATTTCTTATTTCTTCCAACTCATTTAATTGCATAAATCTTTTTTCTCCCGCATTTCTCAAATTAAAATTCAACTCCTTAATTGCCCAATATGCTTTATGCTCCAATTCAACTGGCAAATGACAAATTTTGCGAAACACTAATCTATAAGGAGACATTCCAATAGGGGTCTTAAAAGCAGTCCTATAAGCCCATAATGCGGTGTCTAATCTAGCAGACCAATCTAATTTATGAATATTCACAGTTTTCTCCAAAATTCTTTTAATTTCCTGATTCGATACTTCCGTTAAACCACTAGTCTGGTGATGATAAGCAGTAGAGATTCTATGAATAATGTTATATTTTTCAGTTAATCTCTTAATTTGATTGTTTCTGAAATGGGATCCACCATCAGTTATAATCACTCTTGGCATTCCATATCTTGTAAATATATTTTTCTTTAAAAATTTAGAAACACTCCAAGCATCACATCTTGGTAAAGCAACAGCTTCAATCCATTTTGAAACATAATCAACAGCGACCAATATATATAAATTTCCAAATGAAGGTGTAAATGGTCTCATAAACTCTAATCCCCATACATCAAAAATTTCAACTTCCAAATTGTAATTCAGAGGCATTTTGTTTCTTCTAGAAATATTACCTACTCTTTGACATCGATCACAAAATTTAACATATTTAAAAACATCACGAAAAAGAGTGGGCCAATAAAATCTAGATCGTAAAATCTTATAAACTGTTTTATCAACACCAAAATGACCTCCAAATTCAGAATCATGACATCTCTGAATGATTGGATTAATTTCTTCATGTGGCACAATCTTCTAATAATCAGATCCTTACACTGTTTATATAAATAGGGCTCATCCCAAAAATAAAATTTAGCATCATATGAAAATTTTTTTTGTTGTTGCTTTGTTAAATCTGATGGTATAATATCACTTACAATATAATTCACAATATCAGCATACCAAGGAAAATTCTTTTCCATAAGAATATACAATTTTCATCAGGAAAAGTTTCTGTAACTTCCTTCTCAAATTCAGAAAATCTATCAAATTCTATTCTTGACAAATGATCAGCAATTTGATTATCAGACCCTTTCCTATCAACTATCTCAAAATCCAATTCTTGCAAAACGAGTATCCATCTAATCAATCTAGGTTTAGCATCATTCTTTTTCATTAAATACTTGATAGTTGAATGATGAGTATGCACTATACTTTTAGTTCCGATTAAATATGGTTTAAACTTAACGAAAGCAAATACTATAGCTAATAACTCTCTTTCAGTAGTGGTATAATTAATTTGAGCATCATTAAGAGTTTTACTAGCATAGTAAATAACTTTGAAAGTTTTATCAAACCTTTGCCCCAACGCAACTCCAATAGCATAATCACTAGCATCACACATTAATTCAAAGGATTTCTCCCAATCAGGTGAAACAATTATAGGAGTAGTGATTAATTTTTCTTTAAGTAATTCAAAAGCACATAAACATTCATCATTAAAATCAAACTTCCTATCATTTTCTAGAAGTTGGCACAAAGGTTTAGTAATTTTAGAAAAATCTTTAATATAACGCCTGTAAAATCCAGCATGTCCTAAGAAACTCCACACCTCTCTCACAGTAGTGGGTGGTGGTAATCTTTTAATTACTCAAATTTTAGCAGTGTCGACCTCCATACCATATTTAGAAATTTTATGCCCAAGCACTATTCCTCCTGCAACCATAAATTGACACTTTTCCCAGTTCAGAACTAAATTTGTTTTCTCACAGAGTTCTAATACTTTTGCCAAGTTTTACAAACAAATATCAAATGAAGTTCCAAACACAGAGAAATCATCCATGAAAACTTCTATTCCATTATCTATTATACTACTAAAGATAGACATCATACATCTTTGAAAAGTTGCAGGTGCATTACACAATCCAAAAGGCATTCTTCAAAAAGAAAATGTTCCATAAGGGCAAGTAAATGTTGTCTTTTCTTGATCCTCAGGAGCAATAGGTATTTGATGATAACCAGTATATCCATCCAAAAAGCAATAGTACTTGTGTCCAGCAAGTCTATCCAACATTTGATCGAGAAAAGGTAGAGGAAAGTGATCTTTTCGGGTGGCAGCATTTAGTTTTCTATAATCAATACAAATTCACTATCCATTAACTTGTCTAGTAGGTAAAATTTCATTCCTTTCATCCACTTCCACAGTCACTCCGCCTTTCTTCGGTACACAATGAGTTGGACTTACCCAAGAACTATCTGAAATAGGATAAATAATTCCAGCATCAAGCCATTTTAAAATCTCCTTCTTAACTACTTCTTTCATTATAGTATTTAATCTTCTTTGTGGATCAATTTTAGGTTTATGTTCTTTTAATAAAATTCTATGCATACAGATCGAAGGAATGATTCCTTTGATATCTGCCAAAGTCCATCCAAAAGCTCTTTTGTAACTTTTTAAGATTTCTAATAATTTTTGTTCTTGATATTCAGTTAATTCCGAAGATACAATAACTGGTAAGGTAGATGATTCTCCTAAGAACATATACTTTAAATGTTTAGGGAGAATTTTCATCTCACGTTCAGGAGGTTTAACAATAGATGAAATTAAACTTTTATCTCCACCTTCCATGGTATCTAACACTTCAAATTTCTCCTAATATACTCCAATTCCTTATTCTTCCCATTATCTGAATCTGTTTCATTTTCCGTTTCATCTTCAATTATATTTTCATACTCCACTTTCTTTTTAAACATCTCTTTAAAATAATCATTTCTCAAATAGTCGCATACTTCCATCCTAAAACATTCATTATCTTTTGCAACTGAGGGATACTTCATAGACTTCAAAATATTAAAGGTCACCTCTTGATCATTAACTCTCATAGTTAATTCCCTTTTTTGAACATCAATTACAGCTCTTCCAGTAGCTAGGAATGGTCTTCCTAAAATAATTGGAATATCTTTATCTTCCTCCATATCAAGCACAATAAAATCCATAGGAAAGATAAATTTATCCACTATTACTAACACATCTTCTACCACTCCCTTAGGATAAGTAATAGAACGATCAGCTAGTTGAAGAGTTACAGGTGTAGGAGAAATTTCACCAATTCCTAATCTTGTGAAAGTTGACAAAGGCATAAGATTAATACTAACTCCCAGATCACATAAGGCTCTTCCAAAAAACTTTTCACCTATAGCACAAGGGACAGTGAAACTACCAGGATCTTTAAGTTTTTCAGGAAGCTTTTTCTGAATTATTGCACTACACTCTCCGCTAAGTGCAACAGTCTCATGATCCGTGAACTTTCTCTTCATTTTAAGAATATCCTTCATAAATTTTGCATAATCAGGCATCTGTTCTAATGCTTCAAAAAAAGGTATATTTATTGTTAACTTTTTAAGGATTTCCAAAAATTTTCCAAATCTATTTTCCCTATTTTTCTGCTTCAATCTTTGAGGGAATGGAGGAGGTGGTTTCTCAACAGTAATCTTCATTGGTTCAAGAGGATATTCTAGGTCTGGATAAATATTATTTGAACCTTTTTCAATATTCACCTTCTCCTTCTCTTCTTGAACTTCTTTATGCATTCTAGTTTCTAATTCTTTTCCATTCCTTAATTGAATAGCATTAAGTTGCTCCTTGTTTTGATCTTTTGGATTGATCTCCACATAAATAGGAAGCGTTCTAGAAGGTTTATTATCAAGCGCAGTGAAAATATGTCCCAATTGACTTTCAATATTTTTGATCCCAACACCTTGAACTTGTAATTGGTTACCCATATTCAAAATCATTTCATCTATAAACAACTTCTTATCCTTAAACTGTGGGTTATTATTAAATCTAGGAGGATAAGATTATCTAAAGTTAGTATTTCCTTGGTTGGTTGAGTTTCCAATCGGGTTTATAGAATTGTGTCCCCATTGTGGGTTCACATTAGCATTATTATTGTTCCAATTGAAATTTGGGTGATTCTTCCAACCAGAGTTATAATAATTTGAATAAGGGTTATTAGGTCTATTAATCGCGTTCAAAGTTTCATAAGGTTTTTGAGATTCAGTTATTTGCCTCTAACACTGGGGGTGGTTGAGAATAATTCATTCCATATTGATCTACTTTCTTAGAAAGTGCTGCTATTTGAGAAACTATCATAGTCATCACTAGCTACTCTTTTAGGATTTACCCGTTCAGAGGGCCATTGAAAATTATTAGTAGCCATCTCTTCAATTAATGAATATGCTTCATCAAAAGATTTTGACATTAACGATCCACCAATAACAGCATCAATAATTGATCTTAATGATCCCACTAATCCGTTATAAAAAGTTTGAATTATTAACCAATCTGGCAAAGCATGATGTGGACACTTCCTAAGAAGATCTTTAAAACTCTCCCAAGCTTCATATATTGACTCTCCTTCAAATTAACCTAAAGATGTAATATCATTTCTTAATTTAGCAGTTTTCGATGGAGGGAAATATTTTAATAGAAACTTTTGAGAAAGTTCTCCCCAAGTTTGAATAGATCTAGGTGCTAACAAGTTTAACCACGACTTAGCCTTATCCCTTAAGGAAAAAGGAAAAAGTCTAAGTCTGACAGCATCATTCGACACTCCGTCATACTTAAAACTAGTACACAGTTCTAAAAAACTAACGAGATGTAAATTTGGGTCTTCATTAGGTGTTCCTCCTAATTGATTATTTTGTACCATTTGGATAATAGCAGGTTTAAGTTCAAATGAATTAGCAGCAACATCAGAATTTTGAATAGTTATATGAATTTCATCTGCTGTTGGGTTAGCATAATATCTTAAAGGTCTTAGCAAATTTCCAACATTAATATTCTGATTCTCTTGATTATTCGCCATTTCACAGTAATTTTCAATTTATTTTTGTTGTTTTCTAATTTTTCTAATAGTACGCTTTAACTCTGAATCATAAGGTATCAAACATACAGATCCACTACTACGCATATAAAATCACACTCCAAAGTAAAGGTTTTCAGTTTCTAGAATATCTATAAATAAGTACCGTTTAACTACCACCCTGGGAACGGCGCAAAAAACTTGACGGCAACTTTATATATTAAGCAAGAAATTATGAAGTCAAATTTATATATTTAGAATGATTTAGTAAAGTCATGAATTCAATGCAAGTATACGTATCGTATCAAGTAATACAGGGCTCTAATGGAGTCCTGGTTATTGATCCCACAGGGAGGTGAACGTTCGTTAAATCAGATAATATAGCACTAAAGTCCAATACCTAATGTAACAATTACTTAAGTGTACTACCACTAGTTAATGCAAAATATAATAAAGCTACTACATTTACTTCTAATTATTGAACTATATTAACTAAAAAACACACTAACTTATGAGATTTATAAGTTACTTCTATATGAAAAGTGTATTTCTTCCTGCATAAAGATTATTATGTGTGGATGATGAAGAATGGTAATTATTTGAGTTGTGCCAAATAGGAGCATTTTTGCTTCTTTACCTTTAAAAGAGTACCCCCTCTTCCAAGAAAGTAAAAAACATTGCCATATCTTATGTTTAGTTACTAAATCTAAGGCTAGGCTGGGAGGATACCGGCTCTCACTTCGGAGCTCCCACTCACCCTTCACCCGAAGGCTAACCATAGGCTTTAGTTAACAATCTTAAGACCAAATTTGGGATCCCATTCTGTCACCATGAAATCTCCAATTTGAAATTCATCAAAACTCATTTCCCTATTTATTTGCACTTAATCCTCATAAACTACAAAATTCATTCACGAACATTAAATGGTTTCTTCATTCTTATTGTAGAACATTCAATTCCTTTGGAATTAATGTTCCTCAACATGTTTTAACAATTCAATTGGCCAGATTGAAAAGTAAATTAAGTTCCAAATTAAAGAAACATCACAACTTTTATAACACTTAAAGGGCACATCATTTCCACATCACCACATCATAATTACTTCTTTCAAGAAGAAAGGCAAAGGAGACTACTAACTAACCATGGAGAAGATATAAAAACACATGGATTTTATATATAAAAGAAGAGTCATAGAAACTACAATAGTATATACAACTTATCTCTTTCTCTTCCCCAAGAAAATTCCTTCAAAGTCCCCTTGATTCCTTTTCTTTTCCTTGCAACACTTGATTCTCTCCTTGGAACAAAGATGAAGAAGCAATCTCTCACTTTACTCCCTCTTCTCCCCTCCTTAGAGAAAAATCTCTCTTAAAATCACAAACCCTAACTCTCTCTCACACTTTCCTCACACTCTCTACAGCAATTCTCTTTTCATCCTCTTCTCTATTTTCATCTTGGACACTTAATTTAATGTTAGGAACGAATTCCCCAAGAGTTTTTTCAAGCACCTCTTCAAAAATCCGCCAAAACTTTTGAAGTCGAAGAGAACTGCCGGCGCCCTATCGTGCAAATTAATTTGGAGTCTCTGGAATAGGGCGCCGGCGGCGCCAGGGCTGTTTTCCTCCAAATTGTTCCATTTTGCTCCAAATTCGTTCCTTTTTGCATCTTTTCACTCCAATCACCTATAATCATCATACCTGCAATAAATCATGAAAAATACCTTCCTTTAAAGTGCAATACCACAAAAAATAGGTAAAAACATATAGCTAAAAGGGTATATATTTTTGGTGCATCAATGTCTCAGGTCTAAAATTCGATGTTAATCTTAATGTGATGGTTTTTACTTCATGTTTAATTTACTTATCAATTTGGCCAATTGGTATGTTAAAACCTGCCATAAAGATCAGGGAGGGCTATGATTTTGTCAATTAGTAAGAACCACACTAAACGAGTAGGTAAAGGAATATTAGTCCATAGAGCAATGCAAATAGATATAGAGATAGGTTATTATGGGGATAAATTGAATATCTCCAGGGTGACAGGCATAAATGCTTACAAAGTTAAACCAAAATTCTTTACATACTCAGAAGAGGGCAAACAAGATATCTGATCCTATTTATCACTAGTCACATAAGTAATTCATATCATTCTATCCTATAGTTCACTTATGTAATCACAAGAGAAAGTTATTTTTTTAATCTTGATATTCACCAAACCATTTATTCTAGTTAGATTTAGCTTTAGACTTAGTGTTGAAATTTAGGAGTAGTTGATAAAAAAATCACTTCAATCGACATTCCAAACTAAGACCTTAGTCTAGTAGACTAGAATTTATCTTACTAGACTCGTTACCTAGTTCCATGTGGGTTTGACATCTTGAGCTTTTTAGAGCACTAATTGCTGAAAAGATATGTATACTTGCGTGAGAATCCTCAGCGTGCAAGAGAATCTAAATTTAATAATTTAATCAATTTGCGAGGGACCATAACAAGTTTTCTAGTGCTATTACCAAGACATACATTATTATGTTAACTCTGAGGTGCATCATATAGTATAGGAACTAATTGGGGACTTAGACAGGAAATGTTGAGGTAATATGAGATAAATATTGATATTAAAAAAGTTTGTGATTCTATAAGCTGGGAGTTCATTCTTCATATCCTAAGATCTAAAGTTTTAAAGCAAAATTTTATGGTATCATTAGGAGATGGTAATCTTGCAATATACACAACATTTCGGTAAATGGCAATACCTATGGCTTATTCTCAGCTAAGAGGGGTATTAAGCAAGGTGACCCCTTATCACCTACAATTATTATTATTGCTTTTGACTACTTTCCTTGATTGATCAAAAAAATGCAGGAGAGCACCCTAAATTTTAAATCTCACAAAAACCAAAATTATGGTGTCCAATTAGCACATACACATGATGCCATAATTTTTTCTAATGTTGTGAATTGTAATGTTAAAAGAAGTATGAGGTGTTGGTCAAGTTTTAAGAGGTGTTTGATACAGTGTTAAATAAAAGTAAATGCCATTTAATTGTAGGAAAACATGTGAAGACTGCTGTGTCACAATGGGTAGAAAATTACAATGGCTTCTCTTTAATTGATTTCCCTCTCAAATTTCTTAGGGAAAATCTGTTAAGGGGAAGAGAGAAGCAAACACAAATGGATATTGTGGTGGACATAATTAAAAGCAGAGTGATGGATTGGAAAAACAAACTTCTTTCATATGGAGGGAGAATCACTATTAAGGCGTGTGCTAAACTGTATTTCTTTATAGCATTGTAGGTACTAAAGCTAAAGGTTAGCACTAAAAGAACCTTGGAAAGATGTTTCAATAAGTTTTCTTGGGCTGGAGGTAAATCCAAAAAACACTGTGTTAGTTGGAAGGCTTTGTGCAAACCAACTAATGTAAGGGGACCGAGCTTCAAATAATTGCATCATATGGATGAAATTAATATTATTAAGCTATGGCTAAGTTTTAGAAGGGGGAATCATTATGGCTGCTTTTATCAATATGAAATATTACAAATACTCCCTCTAACATTGTATGGAGAGTGGTTGAGCCAAAAATATGGAAAGAAATGTTAAATGTAAGGCTTAAGAACGAAAAAGTATTGGGATGATGGGGTTGAAAAAATATTCTTTTGTAACTATAATTTGGCTCCACATGAACTAGCATATGAGGGAAATGGAAGTACTTCAAATTTGAAAGTTGCGGATTTTTGACTTATTAAGGAGTGGAATTTTCCTATGTTGAAGGCAAATGTGGGAGAGCATAACGTGGTATACATCTCCAATATCCCAATATTGAAGGGAAAAAAGGATTCACTCAAATTTAAAATTTCTAATGATTTTTCTTTCACCAAGACCATCTATGAGGATAATCATAACATCAATTCTATTAAACGTGGGAATTTTATTTGGAGGAAGGCTCTCACTCCTTCTATACCCTTTTTGTTTGGAGACTTCTCTATTAACTCCTACCATATGATGATATTCTAAAACATAAAGGAGTAAGGCTTGATTCTCAGTGTTTTCTATGTAAAAGGAAGGAGGAAAGTAAAAATCATGTTTACTTTAGCTGCCATTTTTCCATGAACATTTGGAAAAGGTTGGGTGTTCTATTTCAAAAAAATATTCCTACGGACCGGGGGAGATTTATATTCTTGTTGGTCAACTTGGAATCTTGAGAGAGAAACTAACCTCTTTCCTGAGATATTTGAATTTCTTACTATGTTGTTTTGGTGGATGGCTAGAAATTCCTTTAAACACTTGTGGGAGAATTATGCTGAAACTCAGGTGGTGGCTAATACTCTTTCTTATATGCATAAGTTGGTTAAATATGGATCTTTTAAACTCTCCTTTTATAATGGCTTTCCATACTTTTGCTATGAGGAAGGGTCTGTACAAGTGGGGTGGAGAGGAGGTTGCCTAAATTGGTTCATTAGTTTAATTTACTTCAAAATTTCATCAAATTCAACACTGATGAAATTTGGTTGAAAAATCATACCAGAGTTGGATGAATAATCTGGGACAGTGATGGGAGATGCGTGTTAATTTTTTATTCCCCTTGTGCGGCTGAATCTCCTATAGAAGCTAAAATGTGGGCTTTATGGCTTGATTTTAAAATTTCATTTTACTCAAATTGGCTTTCTTTATAGGTTGAAGTTGACTAAGCTAATTTGCTAGATTACATTCGAGGAATGAGGGAGGTAACTTGGAAGATGGCCTTATGTCTTAATAGGATCAATAAAATAAAAGCTAATCTAAACATAATATGTAGTTTGGTTTACAGGGAAGGGAATAAACCTGCTCATTGGTTGGATAGAAGAGGTGCGAAGGTAGAAGTAGTTCAAGTGGGAAGATGCCCCCCCTAAAGATCTACAATGTTCGATAAATAGAGATAGCTTGAATATCACTTACATAAGAATGCAACGATTCTTATTATGCTTATCCTATTTTTTGTATTTTAATATTTGTTTCTTTTGGATATTGGGTTTATTGGTGCTGTGAGTTGCATACAGATTAGAGGTGGAATCATAGGATTTCCTTTTTTTTTTTGAGTTGTATTTTTTATTGGGTTTTTAGAATGATCTACCTCTAATCTTATGTAATTGTTACCTGATATCAATAAAATTCCCCACTAGGTTCTCCAATATATATAGTTATTAAACAGTAAAATTCATTAAGTAAAGAACATTGGGTTAAATCTAATATAAGGTAGAGAACATAGGTCCCCCCGTATAAAAACAACAAGATTAGTAGGAGGAGATACATGTAATAAGGGACCTGGGGATGAAGCACCCCTTGTAGCAAGCCAATTTGCACATCTATTTCCCTCTCTTGGGATATGACTCCAAATAATCTTCAAGTTGAATTAAGAGGAGAGGACTGTAATCTGTTTAAGCAAGGAAGCAATGAACCAAGTAGGTGGGAGAACCATCCTAAAGAGGTGAAGCAACCAAGAAGAGTCAAGTTCCAAATGAAGATAGGTCCAACCCATGGCAATAACAATTTTAAGGGCCCAAAGTACAGCTTGAGTTTTAACATGTAAGGCATTAAGTGCAAAGGTAGGTGAATGAAAAAATAATAGACAGGATCCAGTGTGATTTCTGAAAATACCCCCCATACTAGCCAAGGACTTTTTGAAACTCCCATCAGTATTAATTTTGATCCAAGGGTGCAAAGATTTCTTCCAATAGATCATCTTAATGTGGAGAGGGTTGGGTAGTGCTGGAGCAGAATCTTTCAAATAAGACCAAGCCTTATTCTTCACAGTGTAACCCATGGTTGTAGTAATCTTGTATGGATTAGTTAAATAGTTGGTGTTGATCCTAGCAGCAGTGTTGGTAGTGTCATCATGTTTATTGTTGTTTCTGGCCATCTAGAGAAACTAGGTGATAATGCAAGGGACAATTTTAGGCTTAATCTACTTCTAGGTTCTGCAGCATTCAACAAAATTGTAACAGCTAGAAAAGGATAGAGGTAAATGTAGCTTTGTTATTATATTTGTCCAGACAGATTTAGCAATAGGGCATTGGAAAAAGACATGAGAGAAAGACTCCTCCTCAACATAGCAAAAGAAACACCTGGAAGGTCCCCTTAAAACTTTAAGTTTGACGATGTCATATATATGAGGATGTCATATATATATATATATATATATATATATATATATATATATATATATATATATATATATATATATATATATATATATTTGAAACAGGAAAATTCATTAAGTAAGGAACATTGAATTACATCTAATATAAGGTAGAGAACATATGCCCCCTTATCAAAACAGAAAGATCAGTAGGAGGAGATACATGTAATAAGGGACCTGGGGATGAAGCACCCCTTCTAGCAAGCCAATTTGCAAATCTATTGCCCTCTCTTGGGATATGACTCCAAACAATCTGTAGTTTGAATTGAGAGGAGAGGACTATAATCTGTTCAAGCAAGGAAGCAATGAACCAAGTAGGTGGGAGAACCATCCAAAAAAGCTGAACCGACCAAGAAGAGTCAAGTTCCAATATATATATATATATATATATATATATATATATATATATATATATATATATATATATATATATATATATATATATTAAACAAAAGGATGCTTGTATTGATGTAAATAAATCAAATTACAAGTCCGAAATGGAGACCCTAAAAAGAGATCCCCAGAGAGCAAAAACTTTAGAGTGGGGGGGGGCAATAGTGACTAATACATCATTAGAAGAGAACCTAGCTCTATTTAGCCAGTCAGTAAGCCTATTCCCTTCTCTGTAAATAAAAAAGAAATGGACAGTAAGATGCGAGCTAAGGGAGTTAAACTTTTGAAACCATTGTAGTTGGTGTCACGGTGGAGTAATCTCTCCAAGAAGCAATTATAGCAATACAGTAGAGTCCCCTTAAATATGAAGCTAAGACCAATGTTTTTAGGTAGCAAGTGTTAATGCCCAGTAGCCAGCCATAAGTTTAGCTTCCAGTGCATCCAATGCAATGACAGGGGCATGGAATAACAACAGACAATGCCCAGCAGAGTCTCTGAATACTCCTTTCACCCCAACACTTAGCTCAGAGAAACTACCATCAATATTCACCTTGATTGTGGGGGGGGGGGGAGGACATGAGTATTCCAAAAAACAGTAGGGACTTTGGGGGAAGAGGGTTTTCCAGGAATAGAGGAGGAGCACAAGTTGGGAACTTCTTATGCAGTATTAGTTAATGCAAAAAAGTTAGGCAGTGCCTCACCACCTGTGCATTAGAGATAGGTTTATCTTCAAACTTACATTGGTTCCTAGCCATCCATAGAAACCAAGAAACAAATAAGGGGATGGGTTCTACATTCACCTCCTTCTAACAAGAACAACAGGAGTGGAAGTGTAACCATTGAAGGTTAATGGGATCTAATTGAAGCTGCTTGGTGAATTCTGTCCAAACTTTCTGTGAGAAACAACATTCAAAGAAAAGATGGGGAATGGATTCCTCCTCCTCCAAACATAAACTACATCTAGAAGGGCCCCTTAGTTCTTTCAGTTTAAGGATGTCATCTGTCGGTAGTAGCTTATGGAAAGATCTCCAACAAAAGTAGGACATAGAGGGGGAGAGGCTTTTTAGCCAAATGGATTCCCCACAAGGCATTAGATCCCAACTATACAGTTTGGAATAGATGACTTTAGTAAGGCTTTACTGCTTGGTAGTCTGTCAGACAACCCTATCTGGTCTATTTCTGTCAATGTTGAGCTTTGAGACTTATTGAGCTGAATGGTGATGGAGGATGGCTTGTAGCTTAGAAAGGGACTAGTTATCCCCATTACAACAATTAGAGACTTTAATGTGGGTATTGGGGTCAGAAGATTTAGAGATCAGCATTCCCTTTGGGCGCCAGTAGTCAAGCCAATAATTCACTTCACCCTTGCCAAGGTCCTAGATGAATAAATCTTCTGCCAATTGTCTGTTCTTAGCATGTTTACCCAAACCTTAGAGTCCCCAGTCTTCCCAGTAATAAGATTGGGGAGAAGCTCCTTAAAATATTTCCCCTTCATGTATTTAGCCCATAGGGAGGGTCGTTCCCTGAATCTGATCCAAAGTTTACAATGATTGACTTGTAGGAGGTGTTGGAGACCTTCGAAACTCAGACCCCCAGTCAGAGTTGTTTTAGCTGCTTTCTGCCAAGAAACCCAGTGGAGTTGTTGTCTCTGACCAAACCATAGGAACCTATTAATAGCCCTTTCAAACTGGATTTAAAATTTTTTTTTTCATACTAGTCATCTAAAGCATATAGGAGGGGAAAGTGGTCAATATGCTCTTAAGCAAAGTGATTCTGCCCCCATTTGAGAGGAAGGTATGGGTTCAACAAGAGAGCTGAGATGTGATCTTACCTAAGATTTCCTCAAATTGAGAATCTCTGGCTCTACCTTTGATTAGGGGGACTCCAACGTACTTGAAGGGGATTTGAGATTTAGTGATCCCAGTATAATTTAAGATCCATGCTTGCTACTAGTAGGGATTTTTTTGTTAAACAGGATGGCACACTTATCTGGACTTAGCTGCGTACCTGAGTGAAGCTGAAACATATGGAGGCATGAAGCCTGAATATTTATGCATACGATTTAGATAAGAATTTTATGATTTATAATATGGCATTCTATGCAAGTATACGTATCGTTTATCAAGTAATAAAGGACTTTCTGATTAAGCCCCGAGATATCGAACCCACAGGGAAATGTGTAAAAATTTAAAGAAATAAGAAAAAATAACTTTTTACTTTTTTTAATTGATTTTTGTAAGTATGTTTTAAGGTTTTAATTTTGAAAAGTTGTTTTTGATATTTTTCATAACAAGTTAAGTAAGAAATAAAATAATCAATACTCTAAACACGATATAAAAGCTATAAGAATCAATAATCTTTTTCCTTCTTCAATGAATTAGTAATAATTATGGATATTTATGTTGTGGAAGTATTTAAATGTATTGTGCCAAATATGAGCAATTATATTCTTTACCCTTACTTGGTTCTATAAAGAAAATTGGTTAATTTGAAAATTTGAAATTTTGTAGATGGGTTAAGCAAAGAAGATACCAGCTCTCACTCAAGAGTTCCCTCAATTCCCTCCACCTAGGGGCTAACATCTCATAACCAAATTTAAAATAACAAACCAAATTAGGGGGCTTTAGCCTGTCACTCTAAAGTCCTCTAATTTTACTCCCCAATAAAGCATATCTCCCTATATATTTGCATTCAATCATATGGACTACAATTTTAACCCATATAATTGCATGTAATTCTTTCCAATTGTTGTTTGAGACAATACCACATTGGATCATACATAATCTCACAACAAATTTTAACATCTTAATTGGCCAAATCAAGAAGTAAATTAAGTTTAAGGAATTAAATCATCACAATTTATTCCAGCATTAAACACTTATACTTTCCACAACATAGTTCCATAATTTAATTACTTCATCATCTAAGAAAGAAAAAGATAAAGTAAACTATTCAGATTTCTTGAAGAAAACACAAAAAAAAACTTGATATGAAAGCATAAACCATAATGAAAACACAACAATCTTACTTAAAAATAAAGGTAAAAATAAAGATAAATACTTATTTGAAAATCCTCTCCACCAGACTCTAGAAGTTCCTTTGGAATTTTTGCTTTCCAAAATACAACTCTACAGAGGTTGGCGCCCAACTCTGATGACTCTAATAAAGACTTTAAACTTTAATTAAAACTAGAAATAAGGATAAAAGAAAATTGGTGAGAAGAAGGCTTCACACCAACCCTTTTTCCTTTCTTACTCTTATTCTCTATTACAGAAAAAGAAGAACTCTAAAATACTAACAACTACTCTCTTCAACTCACACTAATAATAACTCCAATACCACCACACAATAATAACAACCCCCTCATAGATTATGAGGCTTCATTTTAATAATTTTCTAAAAGGCGCCTTGGTGTCTCTTCAAATAATGTCCAGATTCAATGTATTCACCAAAAGATGCATCCCTTCAATCATATTTGCCGCCCAAAGGAAGTTAAGGAAGTCACCACCAAAAGTTGCTTCAAACACCCCTTGAAAATGGTGCCAAAATTCATTTAAATTTGATTTTTAACTGTGGCACTTAAGCGCCGACACTTTGGCGCTTAGGCTCTAGAGGCCAAATTTCTTAAACTTCATAATTTTGTTCCAAATTTGATCATTTTTCGGTTCTTTCATCATAATTAATCATTTTCATCATACTTACAAGAAAAACACAAAATACCTTCCATTAAAGTGCAATATCATCAAAAATACATATTAAAATGTGCATAAAAACACTAAATATTTTAGGTGCATCAAAATCCCCCAAATTTAAAATGTTACTTGTCCACAAGTACTCTTAACAATAAAAATTTTAACATGCAAATTATGTAAATGAGTTTCGTTTGGAAGGTTTCAAAATTTTGTTTTAGAAATGAAATAATCCAATTTAGAAAAATTTTTAGTAAATAAGACCAATTTAAAGTTTAGAAAGTTCTTAATTAAAGGATAATGAAAATATAAGTTTCTATCTAATTCAGAAATACTTGTAGATTTTTCAAAATATAGGATTTAAACATTTTATTTTTTTCACTTAAAAATTTTAATTGAGAATAATTTTACTTACTATATTATAACCTTAAGTTTTAGATTTTCTCAAAATTTATATTTTAAACTTTAGGTATGGAACAAATTTTTGATTAGGCCCTTAAATCCTCAAGCCTCTCCTTCCTTTCCACATACTATTTTTCACTTTTTCTCTTTTTTATCTTTTTCTTTTTCCTTTTCTTTTTCTTTTTCTTTTTTTCTTTTTCTTTTCTCTTTTTGTTTTTTTATAAGGCAAGGATTACTATATCTAGATAGGCCTTTAATGATTTTGATTCCACCCTTCCATTTAAAATAAAGGTCTGATATATATCTTTCACTTAAAAATCATAATAATAGTGTTGAAAATTATTCTTCAATAAAAGAAATTTAAGCTTTGAAAAATAAAAGTCAAATCTTCTATTCATCCAAAAATACAACATTTCTTACTAAAGATAGTTTAATTATATTTAACATTTCTTTATTAAGAACATTTTAACTTTAAATTTTTCATTATTACTATAAATTTTAATTAAATTCTTTTATTCATTTCTATATTCAACTTTTTGTTTCCCTAATATAACTTCATATACATAATTATTTTCAATAAAAAACCAAATTTATTTTAAGTATTCTTGAGAACAAATAAAATTTTAGTTTTTTGAAAAATTTAGTTTTTTAAATTCCCCCCAAACTTTAATTTTTAGTTAAGATAAAAACATTTAAGCATAAGAAATGATACATGAGTGAGAATAAAAAACTAAATAATATGCTTGCAGGAATTTCAATATCCTAAATATGTAAGTATAATAGTGTTAAAGACAAACAGTAGTAAAAAGAAACTAAATTTAGTTTTTCATAAAATAAAATTTCAAAAGACTTCTACAGTAGTGGAGGTTTTCAAAGCAAATACACACCATCATAACGTAACTAAATTCACAACAATACTAGATAATAAATGGTAGTAGATTTTAAAAAGTTTTAAACATGCAATTTTCAAATAGTGATTTTTAATAGTGTTCTAAATTTCCTAATAGATTTGAATTAATTTTTACTCTATTAAAAATTTAAACACTAAATAACACTAAATACACATTTAAAACATTTACTACCATACACATATCACAAACTATAACATAAAACATTACTTTATCACATAAACATCTGAATGTGCATAAAAAGAAAAATTCCAACTATGCTCTTTAAGAAAACAGAGTTCATATCATAAATTCATTACACAACAATTAAACATAACATCACATATAAAAACATCAAAATGAAAAACATAACTATCACATAAGAAATCACAGAACAAATCAAACTAAACACAACAACTCTAATCATCATCTTCTTCGACCCAGTCTCTGGATGGCAGATAAGGTATATAAAACGGATGAGGGGGCATCTCAGCACTGTGATTACTTCTAATCACTCTATCCATGCACTGCTGATAATTCTTCTCATATTCATCATGCTTAACAATATACCTTTCAATATTTTCAATCTTACCATCCATATCTCTAACATGCTTTCGGGTAAGACTCACTTTCTTCAAAATCTTCTTTAATAGTCCAGTTTGTGAATCACTAGATGATGAAGCTCTAGAAGTAGTGAAACGTGAAGTAGAAGCAGCAGAAGCAGAAACAGAAGAAGTGGAAGTTCTAAATCCTCCTCTCGAGCCAAATTTTGAATGTACAGTGTAAGCACCAACTTATACACTGGTAATAGGTCTCAATGATTGAAGAACTTCTTCCCATGTTTCAAACTTAACACCAGGTCACTCACAAATTGAATGAATTAAGTATCGAAATCCCATACCTGAAGTAGTAGCAGATCTGGCACAGTTCATCACATAGTTAAAAATAATAGCCTCTACATCAATAAAATTTCCTAACTGAATACAATGGTTCAGAACTGCTCTCTCCCTTGTAACTTCACTAGTATGACTTGAAGGCAACAACTTAGATGAGATAAAATAATGCCATGCTTTTGAAATGACATTCAACTTAGAGGCTTGAAAATTTACTCTTCTTTCATTTGTTATCTTCCATAAACCTTATCCATCATTCAGAAATGATATAATCTCATCTAATTCTCCTTCAGTACGATGATAATTAGCATAAAAACAAACTCAATGCAGGAGGCAAGTGGTAGAAGACATTGATTATCGCAAGTGAAAAATGCACTTGTTCACCTCTAACCATCACAAAATTTTCTTCTACTGCAGGCCAGTTTGCATAAAACTCTCTGACCACAGAAAAAACAGTGACAGCAGAAAAGTAACTGTAATTCTCCCAATTTCTTCTAGTAATCATTTCTTCAATAACATCTCCTGGCTTACTAAACACTCGTTTTGGAATCAATTTACATGACGATAGTGCGTCGACATATCGATCCTCAGCTCTTGCACTAACAAATTTGTTGGAATCAAATTTTGCTTTATCTTTCGAGTGCTTTGACTTTGGAGCCATCTCTAAAAAAAATTGCAAAAATTCACCATAAATTCCAAAATTAAGCAAAACTTTCTAATTTAACTTCCAAAGGTAATTTCCACTAAATCCAAGCAATTTCTCATGCTTTTCCTCAAAGTTCACCATAAATAATGTTCTTAAGATTTTTAAATAATGCATTCAGAATATATGGTGAAAATAAAAAATTTTTACTTAGGAGTAGTGCTCATACCTCAAGGAATTCAAATTTGACAAATCTCGTTGAAATTGACTCTTAATTGATCCAACTTAAGTATAACATAAATTTTATTTTGCGACTTCAAGAGGTTGATGGTGATGGGAGGTGCTAAAAATGTTAACTTTCGGATTTTTAACTGCAAAAAATCAGTTTTCGCCAACCGGCGCTTAAGTGCGAGGCTTCGGCTCTTAGCAGCGAAATCTGGCTCTTAGCCGCCAGTACCTTGATTTTCATAATTAATTTAAAAATGTACTAAACCCCTTTGTTAATCACCCTAAATCACTTAAATAATCATTTCTCCCCTTTAAACTTTTCTAATTCTCTAAAGAAAGTTAAATTTCCATTAATTCTAAACAAATTTCACACAAACACAAACTTTCATTTAATTAAAACAATCACACTTAATACAAACTAAAAATTTCTATCCAAACATTTTGGATAAAATTTTCCAATACAAAATAATTCAATACATCAAAACAAAGATAGTTTTACATCATTAAGATGTAACAAACACAGTTAAAGGTTCGACAAAACACAAACATATAAAACTAGACACAAATCACTTAACACATAAAACCACAACACTAGAGTATACTCAAATTAATTCTAATCTCCATTAGGTTGAATGTATTCAGAACCACCATTAGTTCCATTTGAACCATCTGGAATATAGATCTGATAAAACGGGCAATGGTTGAAAACTCTCACATCTTCTTCTAACGATTTGTTTTTCAGAAACATCACCTTATCTGCTTCTTCCACATGAATTGTATGACTGAATTACATTTTAAGTTGCCACCCCATATGCGCTAAATGAGCATTAGTTTCATTTACCTTTTCTTCAATTGATTCCACGTTGACTTCGATCTTCACAATCCTTTCTGCAATACCTTGAATACTAACTGCTAGGAATCTGTTGTATAACTCTTGCGCTCTTTCACTAATAAATTTCTTCTTGTTGGCTTCCCCCTTCTTCTTAATTTCACTCTCCCAAGAAGACATTTTTGAGCTCAAAACACTCTTCTTAAGACTTGGAATGAAATAAGGACTGGGGCAAGTGTTTCTCTTAATCTAGGGCCTTTTTATAGACATGAGAAGTGCTAAAACTGACCCTAGACGTTTTAAAACTCCAAAATAACTTCTAAAACCACTTCCTCATGATTTTGGCTTCTAGAAATTCATTTATTACATTTTTCTTAATTGCGGCGCTTAAGCGCCGACCAGGCGACGCTTAGCTGCCAGTGCACATTTTTGCACTGGTATGCCAAATGTCCAAAATTTTCATTCTGACTCTTTTAGGTCATCCTTTAATGTTAAATAAACACTACTATAACTAATCTCTTCAAAATACTACTACATAATCATAAAAACAAACCAAATAAAGCACACAAAACAAACATAAAGCAAAGCACACTGATAGATATGGGTTGCCTCCCACAAAGTGCTTTGTTTAATGTCTTCAGCCTGACATACCCAGAACTTATTCTGAGTGGCCCAACGTCATATTCTCATCAAGTTTAAATTGATTGACTGAAAAATAAGGTTTCAGTCTATGACCATTAACTTTAAATATTTTTCCAGTCTTAGGATCTTGAATATCCACAGCTCCATAAGAATAAACTTTTATCACAATAAATGGACCCATCCATTTGGACTTAAGTTTTCCAGCAAAAGTTTTCAACTTCGCATTATACAACAAAACTTTTTTTCCTGGCTCAAGATTTTTAGTAAGAATCTTTCGATCATGCGATAATTTCATCTTCTCTTTATAAATCTTAGCATTTTCATAAGATTCATTCCTTATCTCTTCAAGCTCATTTAATTGCAATAATCTCTTCTCAGCAACTTCCTTTAAATTATAATTGAATTCTTTAATAGCCCAATATGCTTTATGCTCATGTTCAACAGGTAAATGACAAGCTTTTCCAAAAATTAGCCTATATGGGGACATCCCTATAGGAGTTCTGTAAGCAGTCCTATAAGCCCACAAAGCATAATCCTGTTTGATTGACCAATCCTTTCTATTTTGATTAACAATATTTTCCAATATTCTTTTAATTTCACGATTGGATAATTCAACCAAACCACTTGTCTGCGGATGATAAACGGTAGCAATATGATGGTTAATATGATATTTCCTTACTAACTTCTCCATAATTGCATTTCTAAAACGGCTTCCCCCATCTGTTATGATTACTCTTGGTATTCCAAATCTGCAAAATATATTCTTTCTTAAAAACTTTACAACACTTTGAGCATCAAATTGAGGTAAAGCAATAGGTTCAATCCATTTGGATACATAGTCCACTGCTATTAAAATATAGATCTTTCCGAAAGATGGTATAAATGGTCTCATGAAATCTAATCCCCAAATAACAAATATTTCAACTTCCAACATATATTTGAGGGGGATCTCATTTCTTCTAGAAAAATTGCTTTCATACTGACATCGATCACAATTTTTAATATATGCATTAACATCTTTAAAAATTATAGGCCAATAAAATTCAGATTGTAAAATTCTATAAGCAGTTCTATCAACTCCAAAATGTCTCCCATATTCAAAATTACGACATTTTTGAATAATTTCATAAGCTTCTTCTAAAGGCACACATCTTCGAATGATCAAATCTTTTCCTTGTTTATATATAAATGGGTCATCCCAAAAATAAGTTTTAGCATCAGATAAAAATTTTTTCCTCTCCTGGGATGTTAAACCATATGGTAAAATATCACTGTCAATAAAGTTTACAATGTCAGCATACCACGAAATACACCATTCATTAATAGTGAACAGTTTTTCATCTGGAAAATGTTCATTAATTTCTTCAGTATCACTAAAAGACTTTTTCAATTTCAAGCCTGGATAGATGATTAGCAATTTGATTATAAACATCCTTCCTATCAACTACCTCAAAATCAAATTCTTGCAAAAGAAGAATCCATCTAATCAATCTCAGTTTTGCATCTTTCTTCTTCATTAAATATTTGATAGCAAAATGATCAGTATGCCCTACACATTTAATTCCAATTAAATATGATCGAAATTTATCAAAAGCAAATACTATAGCTAATAACTCTTTCTCAGTAGTGGTATAGTTAATTTGAGCTTCATTAAGAGTTTTACTAGCATAGTAAATTACTTTGAAATTTTATCATATTTCTGACCCAAAACAACACCAATAGCATAATCACTAGCATCACACATTAATTCAAAAGGTTTTTCTCAATTTTGTGAAATTATAATAGGTGCAGTGATTAATTTTTATTTTAATGTTTTAAAAGCTTTTAGGCATTCATCATCAAAATTAAAAATTACATCCTTTTCCAATAAACGACATAAGGGTTTTGAAATTTTTGAAAAGTCTTTAATGTAACACCTTTAGAATCCAACATATCCTAGAAAATTTCTAATTCCCTTTACATTTGTTGGACAAGGTAAATTAGAGATAACTTGAATTTTTGCAGGATCTACTTCCAAAATTTTTTCTGATATTCTATGTCCTAATACAATTCCTCCTGCTACCATAAATTGACATTTTCCCCAATTAAAGACCAAATTAATTTCTTCACAGTATTTTAGAACTTTAGATAAATGTTCTAAACATGATTCAAATGAACTTCCAAACCCTGAAAAGTCATCCATAAGAACTTCAAACCCTTTTTCAATTAAATCACATAAAATAGCCATCATACATCTCTGAAATGTAGCAGGGGCATTACATAAATCGAAAGACATTCTTCTAAAAGCAAACATACCATAAGGATGGGTAAACGTTGTTTTCTCTTGATCATCAGGAGCAATTTGAATTTGGTGGTACCCAATATATCCATCCAGAAAACAAAAGTATTTATGCCCAGCCAGTCTATCTAACATCTAATCTATAAGTGGGAGTGGAAAATGATCTTTCCTTGTATCAAGATTTAATTTCCTATAATCAATGCAAATATGCCACCCTGTAACTTGTCTTCTTGGTATAATCTCATTCTTCTCATTAACAGCCACAGTTACTCCTCCTTTCTTAGGAATACAGTGAATAGGACTAACCCATGCACTATCTGAAATAGGGTAGATAATCCCAGCATCTAACCACTTTGAAACTTATTTATTAACAATATCTTTCATAATAAGATCTAATCTCCATTAAGGTTCAGCCCTAGGTTTGCAATTATCTTCCATAAGAATTCTATGCATACGAATTGAAGGACTGATTCCTTTAATATCAGCTATCATCCATCCAAAGGCTTTCTTGTACTTCTTCAAAACTTAAAATATACTCTCTTCTTCTATTTTAGTTAATTGAGAGGAAATTATCATAGTTAAAGCTGCGGACTCACCTAGAAAAATATACTTCAAATGATCAAGAAGCATCTTTAACTGAAGTTCAGGAGGTTTTTCAATTGATGGACTAAAAGATTCATCTTTTTCAGTCATATCAATAGTTCAAAATTTTCGTGAACATAATTTAGATCTTCCTCGTGAAAATCTTCAGAATGATGTAACTCCTCTTCTTGCTCATGTTCCAATTCTTCTCTTTTAGATTTCTCTTCATAAGTTGATTTGAAATGACATTCACTCAAATACTTGATAACGTCCATCCTATAACATTCATCATCTTTACCTCTTGCAGAACATTTCATGGATTTTGAAATGTTAAATGTAACAGTCTAATCATTAACTCTCATTGTTAATTCCCCTTTTTGCACATCTATCATTGCCTTGCCTGTGGCTAGGAAAGGTTTTCCTAAAATTATGGGAATCTTTTTATCTTCCTTCATATCTAGCACAATGAAATCAACAGGAAAAATAAATTGATCCACTTTTACCAAAAAATCTTCTATAACTCCTTTAGGATATGTGATCGAACGATCTGCTAATTGCAGAGTTATAGTAGTTGGAGTTATTTCTCCTAACTCCTGTCTTTTGAATATCCCAAATTACATAATGCTTTTCCTTAAAATCTATCTCTGATTGCACATGGAATTGTGAAACCAAGATCTTTAAGCTATTCAGGAAGCTTCTTCTGAATTATTGCACTACACTCCTCACTAAGTGCAACTATCTCATTATCTTCAAACTTCCTTTTTTTGTTGAGAATATCCTTCATAAATTTCACATAGCTTGGCATCTGTTCTAAGGCTTCAGCAAATGGAATGTTGATTGTTAGCTTCTTAAATATCTCCAAGAATTTTGAAAATTGCTTATCCAACTTTTGCTGACGAATTCTTTGAGGAAATGTAGGTGGTGGTTTTTCCAAATCTTCCTTAAGTGGAGAAATAGGTCATTCCAAACGTTTCAGAGCGTCCTCTTTTGGTTCTTCAATATCTTCTTTCTCTACTTCAATTTCTTTTTGCACTCTACCTTCCAATTCTCTTCCACTTCTCAATTGAATTGCTTTTACATGCTCTTTATTCTTATCTGTTGGATTTACTTCAGTATTACTTGGAAGCATACCTTAGGATCTATTACTTAATGTATTGGCAATTTGTCCTAATTGATTTTCAATATTTCTTATTGTAGCACCTTGACTTTGCAATTGATTTCCCATTTGTAACACCACTTCTTCAATAGACAATTTCTTATCCTTAAATTGTGAAGCATTGTTATAACCTGGAGGATAGGTTACTCTATAATTATTATTCCCTTAGTTGTTCCAGTTCCCCAATGGGTTTACTTGGTTGTTCCCCCATTATTGATTAATACCACCCTGATTATTGGTATTCCAATTAAAGTTTCGATGATTCTTCCAACCTGGGTTATAATAATTAAAATAAGGGTTATTAGGCTTACTTATAACATTCAAAGTTTCTGGTGAAGTATGAGAATCAACCATTTGACTTTATGAATTTCTTCAATCATGACAATTGGCTGAGAAAAATTCATCACAAATTAGTCTATCTTCCTTGAGATTGCAACAACTTGATTTGCTAACATTGCAAAAGCATCATTTTCATGAATATTGACTACCTTTTTAGGATTTAACCTTTTAGAAGGCCATTGAAAATTATTAGGAGCCATTTCTTCTATCAAAGCATAAGCATCAGTAAACTGTTTAGAAATTAGTGATCCTCCTGCAGCAACATTGATAATAGATCTAAGAAATCCAACTAATCCATTATAAAAGGTTTGAATTATTAACCAATCTGGTATCGAATGATGTGGATATTTTCTGAGGAGATCTTTAAATTATTTCCATGCCTCATATATAGATTCACCTTCAAACTGACAAAAAGATGTGATATCATTTCTAAGCTTTACAGTCTTTGATGGTAAAAAATATTTAGCAAGGAATTTTTGTGCTAAATCACCCAAAGTTTTGATAGATCCAGATGTTAACGAATTTAACCATATCTTAGCTTTATCCCTTAATGAGAAATGAAAAAGTCTAAGTCTAATTACATCATCCGAAACACCATCATATTTAAAAGTAGCACACAACTCTAGAAAGTTGGCAAGATGTAAATTAAGATCTTCAGTTGGTGCTCCCCCAATTTGATTATTAGACACGATTTGGATAATAGCAAGTTTAAGCTCAAAGTAATTAGCAGCTACAGCAGGGTGTTGAATAAGTCCATGAAGTTCATCCACTGTAGGGTTAGTATATTCTCTTAAAGATCTAAATTCTTGATGGATGTCAACATTTTGATTTTGATGATTTGCCATTTCTTGAATATTTTTTATTTTTTTTAGAATTTTTAATTTTTTTGATTTTATGATTGTTCTTTCTACGTATATATCGTTAAATAAAATAACACAAAACAAACTAAAAAAAACAAAGAAAAGTAAAAAAAAAATAATTTTATCTTAATTTTCTTTAAATGAAATTTTAATCAATTCTTCCCGGCAACGGCGCAAAAAACTTGATGCCAAAATATTTATGCTTACAATTTTGATAAGAATTTTATGATTTATAATATGGCATTCTACGCAAGTATACGTAACATTTATCAAGTAATATAAGACTTTCTGATTAAGCCGCGAGATATCGAACCCATAGGGACATGTGTAAAAATTTAAAGAAATAAGAAAAATAACTTACTTTTTTTAATTGAATATTGTAAGTATGTTTTAAGGTTTTAATTTCGAAAAGTTGTTTTTGATATTTTTAATAACAAGTTAAGCAGGAAAAAAAATTATCAATACTCTAAACACAATATAAAAGCTATAAGAATCAAATATCTTTTTCCTTCTTCAATGAATCCGTAATAATTATGGATATTTATGTTGTGGAACTATTTAAATGTATTGTGCTAAATAGGAGAAATTATATTCTTTACCCTTACTTGGTTCTATAAAAAAAATTGACTAATTTGAAATTTTGTAGATGGGTTAGGCAGATAAGATACCAGCTCTCATTCTAGAGTTCCCTCTATTCCCTCCACTTGGGGCTAACATATCTCATAACTAAATTTAAAATAACAAACCAAATTAGGGGGCTTTAGCCTTTCACTCTAAAGTCCTCCAATTTTACTCCCCAATAAAGCATATCTCCTTAAATATTTGCATTTAATCATATGGACTACAATTCTCACCCATATAATTGCATGTGATTCTTTCCAATTATTGTTTGAGACAATACCGCATTGGATCTTACATAATCTCACAACAAATTTTAACATCTTAATTGGCCAAATCAATAAGTAAATTAAGTTCAAGGAATTAAATCATCACAATTTATTCCAGCATTATACACTTATACTTTCCACAACATACTTCCATAATTTAATTACTTCATCTAAGAAAGGAAAAGATAAAGTAAACTACTTATTCAATGAAGAAAACACAAACAAAAACTTGATATGAAAGCATAAACCATAATTAAAACACAACAATGTTACTTAGAAATAAAGTGTAAAAAAAGATAAATACTTATGTGAAAATCCTCTCCACCAGACTCTGGAAGTTCCTTTGGAATTTTTGCTTTCCACAATACAACTCTACAGAGATTGGCGCCCAACTCTGATGACTCTAATAAAGACTTTAAACTTCAATAAAAACTAGATATAAGGATAAAAGAAAATTGGTGAGAAGAAGGCTTCATACCAACCCTTTTTCCTTTTTTACTCTCTACTCTCTACTACAGAAAAGTAGAACTCTAAAATACTAACAACTAATCTCTTCAACTCACACTAATAATAACTATAATACCACCACACAATAATAATAAATCCCGCATAAATTATGAGGCTTCATTTTTATAATTTTCCAAAAGGTGCCTTGGTGTCTCTTCAAATCATGTCCAGATTCAATGTATCCACAAAAATATGCATCCCTTTAATTATATTTGCCTCCCAATGGGAGTTAAGGAAGTCACCACCAAAAATTGCTTCAAACACCCCTTGAAAATGGCACCAAAATTCATTTAAATTTGATTTTTAATTGTGGCGCTTAAGCACCGACACTTTGGCACTTAGGCGCCAGAGGCCAAATTTCTCAAACTTCATAAATTTGCTCCAAATTTGATCCTTTTCCACTCCTTTCATCATAATTAATCATTTTCATCATATTTGCAAGAAAAAATATAAAATACCTTCCATTAAAGTGCAATATCATCAAAAATAGGTATAAAAATGTGCCTAAAAATATTATATATTTTAGGTGCATCAAGGCATTTGTGAACTTTTTTTACTGCATTTTTTGTTGACACTATAGAACACCATGAGGTCATCAGCATATGCCAAGTGTGAGACTACTTTGAATTTGTGGAAGTACCTAGAGAAATTCTATGATAATAAGTTATTTTTAAGCATTCAGGAGAGGTAATCTAGTGCAAGAATGAATATGGTGGGGGGATTGATCCCCGATAGATATAAATGTAATGGTTGCCAAAAACTAGACTCCGCTGGATATAAGTGCGTTGATGATTTAAGATATGGAAATTATGATTTTATAATATGGGACACTACGCAAGTATATGTATCATTTATTAAGTAATATAGGACTTTCTGAATAAGCCCCGAGATATCGAACCCACAGGGAAAAGTTGAAAATCTTTAAATGAATTTAGAAAATTATCTTTTTTACTTTCTTTAATTGTTTTTGAAGTAGTATGTCTTGATTTTGAAAAGTTTTAGAAATTTGATTTATCTTTTGAAATTTTCTTAATAAAATTCTAAGCAATGAAAGTAAAGGTTTCAATAACTAATAACACTGGATGTAAAAATAATATTAACTAAAATATCTTTTTCTCTTTTTTCATGAAGTAGTAATAATTCTTAAAGTATTGTTGTGGAAGTATTTAAATTTTGTTGTGACAGATAGAAGCAAATGTGTTGTTTACCCTTACTTGGTTCTATAAAGAACATAGGTTAATTTGAAATTTATATTATTTTGAACATGGTTAGGCGAGGTGTTGACCTCATTTTTGATGAGGTCTTCTCTTCTTCTCTTTAGTACTTAGGATCTAGCCTTAGGCTTTTCCTTTGACTATCCTAGAGGATTAGAATTGGGACCCACCACTTAGAAATTCAAACCACTTCTTAACTCCCTGCAAACTCAACAAACTTGATTGTAGACCCCTAATCACCTAGAGGGTTGAAATCAAATGTGGAAGTTTAAAGGATGAGTTCCTATAGGACTCTTTGGCCTTAGGACTGCCCTGGGTGGCCTGGTCTGGTGAAGGGTTGACTTACACACACACTACACCTATACACTACATTTTCACACACACCTCCTAAAACTACACCCATATCCAATTTGACCTCCTAACTCATGCAGGTGATTCACATGGATGGTCTTTAACCCCTAAGCCCTTGGCTAAGAGGTTAGGAACAACATAGTGGGTGCCTCAAATGAGTCCCTTCATGGCTCATGTGGGCTTGATATGGCTTCATGGCTCAACCAAAATGATTTCATTCCACTTACATTCACCCAATCTTCAATTTTCCAAATTTTCAATTTTTGACCCCAGGACCCTACACTCACCTAACTTTACCCAATGCTCTCGAGTCTACCCAAAATTTGCAAAATCACTTAAATTACCCAAAATTCTCCAAAATCATTCCTAAACATTTCCTCACCAATCAAATTGATCATCCATAGCCAAAAATACCAAAAATTCCAAAAATACCCCCCAATACCCTCCAAATACCCAAAATGCCCCTCTTAGCCAAAAAAATCCAAAAATTCAGAAAATTCCCAGAAAATTCCAGAAAATCCCAAATATTCCTAATTTCATTTTTTTTAACTACACCATGGGCCAATTTTGTCAATTTACCCGACTTTTGTCAAAACTCCCAATTTGACCCATTTTAACCCAAAATGAACCTAATGTCAAGCCAAACCTATCCAATTGACCCAAATTCTGGTCCAATTCATTTCTAAACTTCAATTTATCATTTCCAACACCAATCTAGACTAAATCCAAGTCCAATTTGATTGACATTTGGATCCAATTTCATTTTTGGCCTTAAAGCCCAATTTGGACCCATGACCCAAACTTAACCCAAACTAACCCAATTCAACTCCAATTAACCCCAAATCTTTTCTAAACCTTCCTTAACATTCCCACAAACAAAACACTAACATGATTTGCCCAAAATTTAAACCCAAACCCCACTCAAATTCAACCCAAAGCTAAAAGGCCCAATTTTGACCTAAACCCAAACCTAACCCAAATAAGCCCAAACCCCAAAATCAAAACTCAACCAAAGCCAAAACCTCTTTGAAACACTCCCATAAACATTTCACAACATTTATTTTACATCAATTTCAACCCTAGCCCAACATTGGCCCAAGTTAGACCAATTTGACCTATATTGACCCATTCACCAAAGAAGCCCAAATTCAACCCAATTCAAACCCAAATCACTCCCAATTTGCTTCAAATCACTCATGACACATCCATGAGCTAAACCCAACATTTGTTTGGCCCAATCCTTCACAAAATTCCCATCCATAAATTTATTTTCAAACCAAAAGCCCATTTTTCTTAAACCTTCCTAAAAGCCCAAACTTCATGCTAAAGCCCATATGACAAATTCTTCTCATCATACCCTTAATTAAAATCATCCCTAAGTTCAAATCAATCATCAAATGGTTCCAAATCAAGCCATATGCCAAATCCCATCAAATCACTCCTAAATTACCAAAATTCCTAAAAACCTCTTTCATGAAAGTTGACTTAGCTTTTTCCAAGCCAAAGGTGAGCCATGAAGTCATGCATGAGCCACATGTGAGCCATGAAAGCCTTGGACACTTCACCATACCCAAAATGGCAAGAAGAGGGGACCCTTTAATGATTCTCTTAAGAGTATTTAACCACTCCCATGTCTCCCCTAACTCTTGCTTAAGCTTAATTGTACTTGGATTGTGACTTGACCCCACTAATCAAGCTGATCCAAGTGACTTTCCTTCGACCCAAATTGGCCTTGGTGGGTGAACCTAACCCAAAACCAAGGGTTGACCCATTTAGACCTAAAACTAGCCCTTTCCCATTCCACTTTGATTCAAACCCTTTACACATGTCCATGGCCAATTGACTGCACAAACCTCCAGCCCTGACCCACCTGGACCTGAGAGTGACCCATGCCTGCCGGCCAGCCGCCTGGGTCTCCGGAAAACACCATGGCCGAGACCTTGGGAGGAGCCAAACTTTGGAATTCCACCTTGCTGAGATGCCCCATGCCCAATGGCCACCATGGCTGTTCTTCCCTTGACCTAAGCAGCTGATCCCAAGCCCTAACTCCCCCTGGGAGGCCCTCCACCCTCTCCTATTTAAACACCACCCCTTCTCGGCCATGAGAGGTGCTGAACCAGACCTTACTGAAACCGCGCCAAAATCATTCCGGATCACTCTCCACACATAGAGCACTTGATTCCCACCGGATTCCGACCCCAATTCCCTCCACCGAGCTCAATTTTGAGTTCAAACTTCAGCACAAAAATCGGGACACTTCTTCACAGTGGATCAATCCCCAAATTGATCGGTCCTACACCTTCACCGGACCGAGAGGAGAAGTGTCCCACCGAAAGCCCCATCCCCGAAGCCACCCGGTTGTTCCAGCCTCCAAGCTTTGTGATCGGGCGTGGTCACTTTCATAGCTAGAGCAATTCACTGAGCCAAGGGACTTCATCCGGAGCTTGCTTGGACCCAATCGAAGGTGACACAACTCTCGGATCGAAGCTTCACTTCTCCGAGCAAAGGTATGGACTCACTCTTCTTCCCGAGCTTCCGAGAGATTCTCCATTTAATTTGAGTCAATTTAAATACATGTTTACCGTATGGATGTGTTCGTCTCCTCAAGACGAATCCATAGACCATAAGAACACGAAAATCCGTTGAGAATCGAGTGAGAAATTAGGGTTAGAAGGTTGACGGTCACGGGTGCACACCAGTCGTAGACGATGACCATGAGCCGTCGGATCGAGCGTGTATCGAGTGGACGGTCTGGATTGAGTCGGACAGCGCGTTGGTACGTGACCCGCGGGGCCCTGGAGCGCTGAGTCGGATGGCGGCGCCGAATCAGGAGACGCCGCGTGGTCGTTCGGAGATGCCGAGGATGACAGGGCGCCGCGTGGATAAGTAGGAAATTAGGTTATTTTCCTATTTATTTAATTCCCTAAACTTCAAAAATGCATAACTTTGTGTAGGAAAATCAGAAAAATAAAATAAAAATACCCTCTTGCTCGGTGAACGAGAGGAGAATAATGTGGAAAAGAAATCATTTAATTTCATCAAGTATTTGATTTTTAATAATTTATTTACTCTCTGCACATTTTCAATTCTCCATGCATGTATACAATTCACCATGGCATGAGACCATAGGGCTTTGAAGCCTCTGAATTTGGGAACATTCCCTGAATTTTCCAAAGTCAGAGGCCATCCCTATGAAGAGTTATTGATTTTTCAATTCTAGGTTACTATTCTGAGTATTTTAATTCTAATAATTAGCATATTGTGAAATAAATTCTAGAAAAATTTGGTGATGTTTATTATGACCAGAGGACCCTAGGAAAAATAGGTTTTGAGTCAACTCACTTGGAATAGCCCTAATTGGCTTAAACACCCAAAATGGAGTTCTAATTAATTAGAGCTAATCATACATCAAATTGACTTGAAATCAATCCTCCACTGACCTTTAGGATCAGAGGAACCCACCATAAAAGTTTGAAGTCAATTGGGTTTGGTTAGCCCTATCAAATGGGTTGATTAAGCCATTTAGCCAAAATTAAACTTAAAAAATTCATAACTTTCAAAATGCTTTTCAAAAATTCACCAAATTGGTTTTGGAGTCTCTCTGATATCAGGGAAATTTAAGAAAATTAAAATTTCAATTTTCTAAAAAAGTTGATTTTTTGAATTATTTTAATATTTTTAATAATTAAAAAATAATAAAAATCACAAAAATAATAAAATTCACCAAAATGTCTCATTTTGAATTTTAATCACTTAGGAACAAACCCCATATTTTTCTTAGGTCTCTATGATGAGATATTAAATTTTAAAGCCCTAGGGTAATTTTAAAATTAAAAAAATGTATTTTCTAGCATTTCCACTAAAATAATTATAATAAATCAGAGAAAAATCAGAAAATTGTGAAAATTAGTTCTCTGATTTCCTTGATATCAGAGAGATTTTTAAAAAATATAAAATTCAATTTTCAACCTTTATTTTATTTTTAAATTAATTAATACTCCAAAACTCAAAATAATTATAATAAAAAGAATATAATTCAAAAAATTACCAAAATTGATCCAAGTGGTCCTCTAGTCATTAGGAATGTCCCATAATTTTCTTAAGAACAAAAACTTCCCCTTGGTCATATTATTAAATTTTCCTTGGAAATCCCTATTTTCCACCAAAAATAATTACATAAATAAATTAAATACAGAAAAATCACATTTTCTCCTCTAATGTCTTTATTGATATATGAGTGAAGTCACATAAAAATTTCAAGTTCATTTAAGTTCAATTTAGTGAGTTATGAAATTATTAAGCTTGAAGGGCAAAATGGTAATAAAAATCTTAATCCTTAATTAAAACTTTAGGCTTAATAAAATGAAAAAGTAAAATATTTGATCTTAATCTGATTTGGATGATTGAAATTTAAATAATTAAAGGGTAGAAACCTACTAAACAATTTAAAAATAATTAAAATAAACCTTAATCAAATAATTAAATTAAATTTGGAAGAATAATAAAATTGGAATTATTAAAATAGGGATATTATTAGGAAGAGATTTGTTCTTTAATTTAAGAATCCCTAAATTAATCATCTCAATAATATTTAATTCCTAATTAAAATGATAATCCAAATTCAAGATTTAAAATGCTAAAAGACTTAATCATTGAATTAAAGTAAAGTTAAAATATTTAAATTAAATCCTTTTAAAATTTCAATTAAATTAATACTTTAACAATTAAAATTAAATCATCTTTAAAACATAAAAAATAAAATATTAAAATTAAAAATAAAATTAAATTAAAATTTAAATCAAATTAAATTAAATTAAATTAAATTAAAACATATTAAATTAAATTAAATTAATTTAAATTAAATTAAATCAAATTAAATTAAATTAAATTAAATTGAACTAAATCAAATCAAATTAAATTAAAAAAATAACATCACCTAAGACATAAAAAAAAAATTTCAAAATAAATTTAAAACAACTTGAACACTATTCCAAACTTAAATCCATTAATTGAAATTAAGTTAAATCATAAACCATTTGAACACCAATTTGCTCTCGAAAGCTTTTATTGTCATAACTCCTAAATGGAGTGTTAAGTGAAGTGTTACTTCATTCATAAGATATTCAAATGTCCTAGTTCACTGAGCAAGACAACAAACTTGAACTCCCGGACGATTAATTCATTTGTATAATTAAATTCTCTTGGACTTAAAACAATCCTAGAAATATTGAAAAGATGTTTAAGATTCGTCTTAAGTACTTCCTCGATATGATAGGATATTTATAAGAACAATTGAACTTAGTTGTTCTTTGATGAAGAAAATCATCCTCAAACCAAAATACAAGAACTTAGACGTCATAGGAGGTGACTAGCTATAGGATTAGGAACTTGGTAGAAAACCATAACCCTTCCCTTAGCTTTACCTAGGAACTTGCTTTAAATGCTTAAATATTCTAATTGTGTTTTAAGTGCAGCTTGGGATGACGGGAAGACCCTCCAGGTACGCTTTTATTTTATTGCAATTTACCTTATTACAATTTATTTAATCGCATCGCACTTACTTTCCTTGCATGATAAACAACTGTTGCATGAAAAGCCACACCTTTATGGTAGTCCCAGAAACTGGAACCAAAACTAAATTAAAAGTCATTACAAGATAAAATTCACCACCACAACATTTCAAAATATAAAACAACTCAAAATTTAATCACAAACAGAACACAAAACTACAACTACAACTAAATTAAAATGTCTTGTTGGATGATAGGGAATACCTCGGATGATGTAACCTACGTGTTGCTAACGGGATTTCCCACGGTCTAAATGAAAGTGTGGAACTCATTCAGTTGAGTTTAGCAAATTCATCTGGACTAAGTGAATCCGATAAAAATAACGATGCCGGAAGGATGGAACCGTGGGATCTTAACCGGTGTTGTTATAATCAATTTTAAGATTTGTTTTAACTAAAACACTAAAAAACACTTGGATTTTAAGACTTCTCTAAACCAAAACACCTTTCTCATCTCCTGATTTATGACTTCTAAAATTAAACCTCTGCAACAACAAGGAGCTCGGAGCATGGTGGGCAGCACGACCATCGTCATCGGCAAAACTCGAGTCTACTTCAACAGAAACTTTCCTTAGAACTAAATAACCAAGCCATAGGACTTCGAGGTAGTTTGCCTAGTGCAACATAAATCCTCAACCATTCGTTAGGCATTTGCGTTGTAAATTAAGCCCTAACCTAGGTCTTAGGATTTCCGAGGTAGTTGTCTGATACGACATAAACCCTCATATCTTCAAGGCTATTTGTATGATTTTATCATACAAATATAAGTCCTAATTAATTAAAATTGGCAAGATCAAAACATTAAATAAATATTAGGACTTTCCTAAATCCAAGCCAAACAATAGGATAGTCGGGAAATTACCGAAGTTCGCTTCGAATCTGTGATTTCTCCTACCTTTCTTCCTTTGAATTCGCAAAACAAAATGTTCCAAATTTGATCCATTCCTTATCGAAATTCCAAAATTCAATCCCTTGAAGACTTAAACTTTGAAATTCTTGAGAGCAGAACTACTGATTATTATCGAGAGTTTTCTTAGGTGATTCCCGTCACTTAAGATGTAATTAACTATAGGGGCTTGCCCTTATAGGGAATTTTAAGAACCTGAGTAATATAAACCCCGCTTAATTCATTTATATTAAGCAGGGGAACTTGTCGGCCTATAAAATTGGTTCGCGGACCAAACGGATGTCACAAATCTCCTAGTTTATTTAATCGAGCCCCATCATCGAGCGAGTGTGTCTATTCTTCGGGATAGACACATGGTTTGTGGTGCGGTGCTCGTTTATATAAACTATTTGGGATGTGAGATCGGTTTGATTTCATATCTTAAAACTTTTAAACTTAAAATTACTTTCAAAATCAAATGTTATCTTTTAAACTATATATATATTTAAATTAAATTTAAAATATGAAAATTCGCCGACAATTTCTGTAGGCTACCTCTTTTCAAAACACATAACCTAAAAATATGCCGACAACTTCTGGCGACTCCGCTGGGGAATAATTCCTCTCTCCATTTTTAATCAGATAGTTCTGCTTTCAAAAATCGGTAGTGTATTCATGTCCCTAATGGATCAAACTACCCTTCTTTTCATTGGAATACTATGTTCATTTCTACCTTGAACGAGTATAGTCAACATTCTCTCGGATTTAGGAGCCACTGTTTAGACACCCCTAAACAGAGAGGTTCTGAGATCCTTTTACCTCATTTCGAGGTGGGGTGGACCCCCAATAGGTGTTAGTTTAGGAGTGATCCTTCGAGTCGAGAAGTCTTGCATAAGACTTTCTTTTCCTTTCCAACTATGAATCAGATTCATTACCTTCTCTACACCTTTGAACATTCCGTTCTAAATAAACAAACCCTCTAATGAATGACTCTTTTAACAAATAACTCCTTCTTATAAATACATGAACAAGAATGTGTTCGGACACTTTTTGATTCCTTTCTTTTCGTCCTGATGAGAAGAAGCATAACTTGGGACTGACAATCAAAATCTACCCTGCAGAAATGGAAGCACCAAAGCTGATTTTCTCCTTCACCAATGGACTGGACTTCGCTGTGTACAAGGATGAGCTGCCCGATAATGGGATCATCCGGTTTGGACAAGGATTCGAGAACACAAATGTTAAGATCGCTGACGTTACCCTTTTGCGGCGACAAACAAAGTATCCGAAGCGAGAGACCTTTGATCGAGTTCGACCTTAAGTCAACTCAAGAGTTTCCCCTCTGCAAAGGGTTCCAGTCGAGAGGAGTACCGCCGTCCATAGAAGGACCGTTATCTCTACCCCCACTGGTCTAGTCGTCTCGGCACCTACCCCGGCTCCCGCCAAACCGAAGGGGAAGGAAGTTCGAATTTGTAACGAGCATGTTACCGTGGAGGGTACGGATTTCCGTGCAAGACCTTCGTTTTTGAAATTGGGTCCAGCTCGAGGGTTCCACCCCTAACACGGACTCGGAGGAGAAACAGAGGCGGGAAGATTGCCGGGAAGGCCGGAGCTGCCGAAGTCGCTTTCTTAGAAGAAATCCCCGAGTACACACCACTACCCGAATACATACCATTGCTCGAATATACACCCCTTTTGGAAGGAAGTAGATTCCATCCCCTTTCCGCCGCAGCTGACGAGGAAAATGTCTGCAGGATTGCCTCTACATTACCTCGGCCCGCATACTATAGTGACAACAGAAAGAAAAGGGCAAGGATTACACCATTTGCCCGACTACAGACTGTGATTGAGAAGTTAGCAAAGAAAGAAAAATGCCCTGTATCGGAAATTTTAAGAAGGATAGGGCGGGTGCCGGCCAAATCCCGTCTTGGGCCACGAGTAGAACTCCGCTATCGCTACGGAAGGGCCGAATAAGAAGATGAAGGCTAGTCCACCTGTTGTTGTTTCGGGTTTACGGATCGGGGAGGATACCACCTTCCAGGCATTCGGCCGACGGACCATCCGGTCCTAGGCCTTCTATCGCTAGAAGGATGGTATGGTGTCCCACTACCGGCTAATTAAGACCGAAACAACGACCGGAAAAGGAAAGTCTCGTCGGGGAGACTTGAGTCCGAAGAAAGTGCTACCGCAGTAAAGGGGACTCATGAGAAAGAAACCCGACAATTATCACATGACAACTGCAAGGATGTACAGAAAAGACCACTAGAAGATGCTATGGAAAATATAAGAACTGATATTCGGCGACTAGCAAGGGAAAGAGAAGAGAAATTCGGAGATGAAGTTGACTCGTCAGAGTTCATGGATGATGAATATGCGAGAAATTAACATGGTTGAAACGCGAGCTTCGTCAGCTTCACAAGGTGCTCCTGCATCCGCAGAAAGAGAGGAGCCGGAAGTAATGAGAAGGCAGCTTCAAGAGAAAGATGATACGATCGCCCAAATGGCAAAAAGGATGGAAGAGATGGATGTAGCCCTAGCCACTCTCCAGAGTCAGGTTCAACCCCAAAGAGAAACACCCCTGGAAGTTATTCACATTGTAGACGGAGGAAAGGAGATTACATCCGTCAACGGGGATGATCAATTAAAGAAGGATACAACACAAAGCGTGATTCCGGAAAAGGATATCAAGAGCATGGTGGAACAGCAGGTGCGAGAAGCCTTGGCACAATCAAAGAACGGGACATCCATTCGAACGGGTAGACCTTACCCCGAAGAATTCAACGCTGTCCAATATCCGAAAGGCTTTGTACCACCTCTGTTCAAGACCTTTGATGGAACCGGAAACCCTCGACAGCATGTTGCACATTTTCGTGCCAGTTGTTGCAATGCGGCGGAAGTGATGCTTTACTCTTCCGACAATTTGTCGACAGCACTGTCGGGGATTGCCTTTGATTGGTATGCGGAATTACCAAACGGTTCGGTGAAGACATTTTCGAATTAGAGAACCTCTTCATCAAGCGATTTGCGGAGCTCAGCACCACATCACTATAGGTGATTTAGTGGTAGAGAAGCAAAAGCTGAACGAAACCTTGGTGGACTACATACTTCGATGGAGGAATCTAAGTATGAAGTGTGAGCCACAGCTACAAGAACAACATGCAGTCGGCATTTTACTAAAAAGTATCCATGGCCCGATAGCACTTCTCCTCAAGGGATTTACTATTAAGAATTTCGAGAAGTTTTTAAGCAAGGCCGGAAGCTTGCAAGAGGAGGCGAAGCAATTAAGTTTCACGGATAAAACAAACAAACAGAAGCCCGTAAAAACTTTTGAAAAGAAGTCCGGGATCGTCGCAGCAGTCGATAAAGGCAAGCAACCGATACAAATATCGTCAGAACGGCCACAGCAACCTCAACAGAATTACCGGCAACCTCGACCCGGCTATCGATCATCTCAACGAGTATGAACAACCGCCTCGTCCACAACGTACGTTAAGGGAACTTCGAGCGGGGAATATCCGTTCAAGAATGAGGCGATGCCGAAAATGTTCCGCGATCGATGAAGATTCCGGATTTCCAACTGCCGGAGCACTAAGAGACCGGAAGAAGTCGACAAGAAAGGAGATCCCAACTTTTGCCCTTACCACCGGATGCTTGGACACAAGATAGAAGATTGTATTACCTTCAAAAGTTGGCTCAACGACAATCTTCGGAAAGGGAATATAACGATCCCGAAGGAGTACATGAAGGAACCCTAGAAAGGAGGTTCCGTCAATGTTATCTCGACGGATTTCATTGTTCCGATAGATCCCTATGCGACAGACAATGGATGGACTACCGCTTGGACAAAGTCTTCGAAGAAGATTTTAGATCGCATCCAAACCACTTCGGTGCGAGCCTCAATTCAGAGTTCGAAACCTGTCAAGTCGGCACTATCACTTGCGATAGAAGAACAACCTCAACAAGAGACGATTGAAGAAAAGAAGAAAATTGACGAAGAAGAGAAGGCCGAGACTCTTAAGGCTAGACTAGGGGCTGCTTATCCTAGGATAGTTGTTTCGATTTGGGGGAGAAATCCCTCGAACCTCGACTCGTATGATTATTTGCTCACTCCGGTGGGATCTTATAATGATGAGGGTTATGGCATTGGCTACATTTTGATCTGTTTCTAACGATTACGTAACTAGCGACAATCAACCTAATCCGGACGTCGATTCCGATACAAATGACAATTCTCAAATCATACACAATCTCGACGATCACAATGAAAAAGGAGACATCCACCAGGGAGGCTACGAGAGTTCAACAAGCAATGGATCTATTTGCGAGTTTCGAGGAGCTCCAGTCACAATAGAGTTAGAGCCTTCCGATTCCGAAGCCAATCCAGAAGAACCTGTCATTCCGATCCAGGAGGAGACACCAGCAAACTCAATACTAAATTCAGAAGAGATCACAGAAGTCAACTTAAGAAGTGGAAGAGTTCTACCTCCGAGAATGGGTCCAAAGGACAAAGGAAAGCAGGTGGTTGTTCAGGAAGAACCAACCCCGGCAGAAGAAATACTCATTCGGGAAGAAAACGAGGCACATGAACAGAAAGTGGACTACAACGTGCTAGCCCATCTTAGGAAACTACCAGCCAAATTGAGCATCTACGACGCTCTCATCTTATCAAAGGAGATGAGAGAAGCTCTGATCAAGGCCTTACTTGATCCGGAAATTTGCTTAGCTCAAATGACCGGAGATTCCTTAGATGAGGTTTGCTCGTTAAAAGAACAGCGAGGTGTCACATTCACGGACAATGATCTACTACTTGGGACAGCAGACCACAACCGACCGTTGTACATTTCAGTTACAATTGGGAAGTTTACACTCTCCAAAGTATTGGTGGATCCAGGAGCATCAATCAATATAATGAATCTTCGAACGCTAGCATACTTGGAAATTGATGCTCGCGAGCTCGAAGCGGACAAAATGTTATTAAGAGGATTCGACCGGAAAGGAGAAAGAGCCCTCGGATCAATAACACTGCTAATGAAGACCGGTGACTTAGCAAAGACAACCGCGAAATTTCACATAATTGATTCGAAACGTCGTTCAACGCTCTACTTGGGCCGACCATGGATACATGAAAACCGGATGGTACCATCATCTCTACATCGATGCATCAAATACTACGATGGAGGGGAACGAGTGCATCAAAGGTGACTTACAACCGTTCTCCGTACATGAAATTGGAATCCATGAAGATGCGACTTATTATGCACCTCCAAAGAAAACAATCTTCTCCGGAGATACCATAACGAATGAGGCGAAAGGAAGTTCGGGACAACGAAGAACCTGAAGTTCTAGTCCAACGATCACTCACCACTCCCTTACGGCGAGATGGTGAAGGTTTCTCCACAACTCGCATCCGAGGTCGAGGCCGGGGATGAGGTCGTGGCGGAGACGTTAGGACGAGTTGGACGAAGGAAACCAACCATCAATGTTGATTGGGAAGATAGTTCTGAAGAAGAAAAAGAAATCAAACAAGAAGCAGCGACAATAAGTCGGAAGGAGCCGCAATTCAGAATCCCTCTCGAAGATGAAAAAAACGAAGAATATAAATCGATGTACGAGAAGATTAACCACTATGTACATACTATGTCCCTGACCCCGATCCATTCTAATAAGATCGAGGGTATGGTGGTAAAAGAGGTACGTAGCAGCGGTGCAAAGCCATCAAATTCTACCGTGGTGCTCCTTCCTCCAAAGCTGAAAATAATGTACAATTTGAAGATATCACTTCATCAGAATTAATGGAATTACCTTTTGAGTGGTACTCTCCCTGTGTTCAAAATTTAATTCAGCGTGGTTTCTTACCTCGACACTGGACAAAAGGTCAATCACAACATTTTGAAAAATTATGGAATAACTCCGGTCGTCCACCCAATTCAAAGCATGGTCTCGGATTCGGCACGATAGGATCGGTCGACGATGTCGAATTTTGCTTGGTTGTCACTTGCGAGTCTAATGGAAGCTGCATGGAAACTACGGAAGAACTCGAAGATTTACAAATTGGAGACGCTCCACCAGAATTCGAAGAAGAGATCAAATCTACGATAGATGAGTTAACGGAAGTTAACTTAGGTACTAGCGAAGAACCTAGACCTACCTTTGTTAGCTCCTTACTCAATAAAGAAGACTCCGAAGAAATAATCAAGTTATTAATGGAATTTAAAGACTGTTTTACTTGGAGCTACGATGAGATGCCAGGTTTAGCTCCAGAGGTCGCAGTCCATAAGTTAGGAGTGGATCCTGCTTTTGTTCCAGTCAGACAAGGTCCCAGAAGAATGCGTCTAGAAATCGAACAACAAGTCATAGCTGAGGTTAAAAAGCTAATAGACGCTAAATTTGTCCGTGAAGAACAATACCCGACTTGGTTAGCCAATGTGGTACCAGTTAGGAAGAAGAATGGTCAGATCAGAATTTGTGTGGATTTCAGAGATTTAAACAAGGCATGTCCAAAAGATGAATTCCCTCTACCGATCCCAGAATTAATGATTGACATTGCTTTGACACATGAAATATTTTCATTCATGGATGGATCTTCAGGATACAACCAGATAAAAATGGCTCCAGAAGATGAAAAACTTACAGCATTCAGAACGCCGATCGGAATATATTGCTACACGGTGATGCCATTTGGACTCGAAGAATGCGGGAGCAACCTACCGTAGAGCGATGACAAGAATTTTTGATGATCTCATCCACAATCAAGTCGAATGCTACGTGGATGATGTGGTCATCAAAAGCAAAGTAAAGGAAAACCACCTGTATGATTTGAGAATTGTTTTCGAATGATTAAGACAATTTAACCTTAAGATGAACCCCTTAAAATGCGCCTTCGGCGTCACCTCCGGGAAATTCTTAGGATTCGTTGTCCGGCATCGTGGAATTGAAATCGATCCGGAAAAGATTAAAGCTATCTTAGAAATGCCGCCACCCAAAACCTTAAAACAATTACGATCTTTTCAAGGGAAGTTGGCATATCTTCGACGCTTTATCTCGAACTTGTCAGGTAGGTGTCAGCCTTTCTCGGCACTAGTTAAAAAGGACACCAAATTTATTTGGGAAGAGAAATGCCAGAGGGCCTTCGAGGACATTAAGCAATATTTAATGACACCTCCTTGTCTTAGCAGCCCTGGTCTTAGGTAGACCGTCGATACTTTATACCGCGGCTTTAGACGACTCTCTCGGAGCCACAGTTGGCAGAGTCGATGTTGAGGGTAAAGAAAATGCTCTTTACTACCTAAGCCGTCGTTTACTCCGACGGAAATAAGGTATCCCGCAATTGAAAAGCACTTGTTTGGCCCCGATCTTCGCCGCTCAAAAGCTCGGGCACTACATGCTTTCTCATAAGGTCAACTCCGATCTCGAAATTTAATCCATTGCAATACTTGATGACCCGTCCAACGCTTTCCGACGGACTTGCCGGATGGTCGATGATATTATTGCAATTCGATATAACTTTCGTGCCTCTTCATGCCGTAAAGGGACAAGTCATAGCAGACTTCCTCGCGGCACACCCTTTGCGGCGAGAATCTCCTCTCAATGAAGATTTGCCGGATGAACAAATAATGAACCTAGAAGACCACGATGATCGACGTTGGGAATTATATTTCGACGGAGCATCTTCGACACACTAAAAACGAAGAATCGCAAGTGATAGTGCCGGTAAGGCGGGGATCGGACTAATCTTTATAACACCGGAGCGGGGGATGTTAAGATACTCCTACCACTTGACGAGCCGTGTACAAATAACGAAGCGGAATACGAAGCCCTCATAGCGAGATCGGAATTAACTATTCGAATGGGTATAACGAGACATCAACATCTACGGGGATTCGCGAGTTAATCATTCAACGGATCGCGGACAAGTACAAAATTTTAAAACCAAGACTCGAGCAATACTTCCGAGTATGCCATACAGTTGTTGGAACGATTCCAAATGTGACAATCTACAAAATTCCCGAAAGAAAACGCTTTAGCGGATGCGTTAGTCCGCCTCGCAAAAGAATTTGCACGCTTACAAGATGAATCGAGTGGAAGTGTCGGTTCACGGACGTCGGGTCCTATCACGGCTCGACATAGACACAATACACAAATCGAGAAAAGGAGAAGAATCGGTTTCAACGGTGACGAGAAAACACGAAGATTGGTGACGGCCATTGATAGACTACACCGCAAACGGAAAACTACCGGACGATAGGTCGTTAGCCCATCGGATCAAGAAAAGAACTCCGTCCTACGCATTAATAAATAACACGTTATACGGAAGGTCTTTCGATCGAATGTGGCTAAGGTGCCTAAGCGGGTCCGAGGCCGTGAAATTGTTAAAGAGGTGCATTCGGGACTGCGTGGCGCTCACCGGTCGGGTCCGAAGATGAAAATGAAAATTAAAAGACTAGGGTACTACTGGCCCTCGATGATGACCGACCGCATGAAAATCGCCGAGAGGCGTCACCGGTGCCAAGTGCACGGAGTGGTTCTACACCAACCTCCAAATGTGCTACATCCGACAATTGCGTCGTGGCCATTTGAATGTTGGGGCACAGATATAGTGGGTCCGATAGAACCACCATCTTCAAAAGGACATCGCTTCATTCTTGCAGCTACGGATTACTTTTCCAAGTGGACGGAGGCGGTTCCACTCGGAGAAGTGAAAGCACATCACGTGCTACAATTTTTCAAGAACCAAGTTGTCTACCGTTTCGGAGTGCCGCGCGAGATCATCTCGGATAATGGGTCAGCATTCAGAAGCACACAAATCAACAATTTTGTCATGAGACACGGAATCGACTGGCGATATTCAACAATTTACTACCCAAGAGCAAACGGCCTAGCTGAGGCTTTTAATAAAACTCTCGTTCAAATTTTAAAGAAGACTTTGGACGATAATAAGAAGAAATTGGCACGAGAAATTGTTAGAAGCCTTATGGGCCTACCGAACAACCTTCGAACTCCTACTCGAAGCTACACCTTACGCTCCGGTGTATGGGTCCGAGGCGAGTGTTACCTTTAGAGGTCCGGCTTCCTTCACTCGAGATTGCGATTGCAAACAAAATCACGACATAAGAGAATGCCAAATTACGACTAGAAGAATTGGAAAGCCTGGAAGGGAAAAGAGTTGCAGCGCAGCATAATTTAGAACTATACCAAGCTAAGATGGTTCAAGCCCATGACAGACTGGTCCGCCCAAGAACTTTTAAAGTTGGTGACTTAGTTCTCGTTCTCAAAAGACCTATTCTTGCACACTGCAAGATAGGAGGAAAATTTGAACCCACTTGGGAGGGACCGTTTGTGGTTGAGGTAGTCTACTCAGGAGGCTCCTACCAGCTAGTGAACTGCCAAGGAGAACGACATATGCTTCCGATCAATGGACGATACTTGAAAAAGTATTACTGCTACTCGATGTTTCGAAAGAATGAATTTTTCATCCCTAGAAGCACGGGTGAAGTAATTACTTATGATCGGGTCCAAACCCAAAAATAATAAAAAATGTGCTAAAATAAATAAAATCATGATAATAAAGTTTTCCTTGTTTTCTCTTCCATATCAAAATCTCTTTCCTGATCTTTTCCCACTTCATTCCTATTAAATTTAAAAATACAAGAAATAATAATAAAAAAACTGTCTTTAATAAACATTTTCTTAATGTTCTTGTTCTTAAGTACGACCCCCGATCCTTTTCCTTGTCTTTTCGCAGGGAAATGTCGAACAGAGCGGTTGGTCCCGAACTTTAGAAATGGCGTAAGCCTTGCACTCGATGAAAGAGGGTGAAAGATGGAGCGATAATAGAGATTGACTCGGACTTCGCACCGACGGGCCCGCAATACGAGGAAAGTGACCGGGTCCCGATTGACGAGAGGAACCGCCCGATCGGACGAGTAATGAAAGTGGGTGGCCCAAGCCACCAATCCAGCAGCAAGAAAAGAAAAACAAACACTGAGGAGGACAAGAGCATCAAGTCTGTAGTCGCTACAGCAGAGGGCAGGCTGGTCAGCGCCGCGCCCACATAAACTCAGGAAATACGAAGAGCTACTCTCACAACAACTCAGTGAAGAAATAAAAATCGCCGTATCCGCAAAATGTTAACTAAACTAGCAGCGGACCAGCGCGACGAGGCAGTTGCTACTGCCAGTACATACACTTCAAGGACACCAATTCACCAGGAACCTGAAGAAAGGAGACCGGCTCCGAGGATAACGAAGAGACCGGGGAAATCTCAAGAAGAACAGAAGAAAGAAGGCTACTACGCCACCGGATAAAGTCACCGGTAATGCATGACCTTGTTGCGTAAGCACCCCGGAGGATGTCCCGACGGACATCATCCCCGAGGAGCCGAGGTATGCAGGAGAACGTGAAGGGATTGAGCCATATATCCCACAGTACGTCACCAGGCCTCGCCATTTGCAAATTATCCCAGAATACGAGCAAGAAAGAATACAGAATGTCGAGAAGAAAACTTTTGAATACTTCGAGAGAATCAGAGGCAGGAGGATCAATATACTTGAAGGCCTCGAGCTACATACAGACGTGTTCTCAGAATACGAACAATAACAAATCGTGGACTGCATCCGGGATTTGAAAAGGATGGGCCGAGCAGGCCGCCTAAGAGAAAACACTTACTCAGAACCCCGGAGATGGATGTCAGGGAAGGGGAGAATTACAATACAATGTGGATGCTGCTACAACTTCGCGAGAAGACGGGAAGGGAAACCCACCGGGATACTCCGTCATGGCCAGGTGGATCCAATGCCATTAGTCATTAAAAGGATGGTAAAAAGAATGATAACATGGAGGGTACTGCCAGACAGATTGTATACCCGACGGTTGCATCATTAACATTTACAAGAAAGGTGATCGCATACCCCGCACATAGATCACCACGACTTTGTCGGACCTTTCGCACAGTTTCTTTTCCGAACGAGTGTAATATCATGTTCGGATCCGACCTCCGGATAGCGAGCCCGGGTAAGTTCCGAGGGCCGGTAAAGATACCATTAACGGTAGGTTCCGTCATGATACCGAAGGGCAACGGAGCGAGATGTCGCTAAACATTGCATACCGGGAGTACCAATGAAGCGGATCTCGGTTACTTTCGGAAGGATGGATGACGGGAAAGCACCTTACCACTTCCGGCACGGACCGGAGCTAGAGAGCCTCCGGCCTTACGAGCTGTGAGTTACATGGAAAATATCACACTCGCAACGTACATCCATACGACATCCTTGCCGAGGATGGCTTGGAAGGTGATGTTATTGACCATGTACCTCACTATTCGGACATGGATTTTTGACAGATACCTTTTTGGATAGATCGACAAAGATCATACATAGTCCGTTTTGAGTCTATATGGATTGTATGAGATGTATTCCAGATCGAGTTGTATGATGTATCTTCAACATGATTGGAATGAAAGTGACCATGTCACATTAAAGTTAAATGAACTTCGGATAAAGAACAGAAAAGAAACAAAAAGAATAAAAGAAAACTTTCCTTAAAAATCTAAAAAATGATAAACTCCAAATTCACGATAAAATAAAATTTGAATCGTTAAAAGACAAACAAAATGACCACAAATTTTAAATCAAATCTCAAATTCGATTTTCCAAATTTCAAATCAAATTTCAATCAAATTCAAATTCGATTTTCCAAATTTCAAATCAAATTTCAATCAAATTCAAATTCAACCTTCCAAATTTCAAATCAAATCTCAATCAAGTTCAAACTCAACCTTCCAAATCTGAAATCCAATCCGTTCTACTCTCTCCTTTGTCTGGGATGGAAGCGATCGATTCCATTGACATGGAGCCACGAGCTTTTCGATTCGGATCTAGTGGCAAGGAATTGTATCCAATCCAAACCAGCAACTTTCGATCAACTCATTTGAATGGGATATGTAGCACCTACATATTCCCTCCTAATCTATTTCTTTCCATAAAAGTCTTTTACAACTTTCATGAAATTCTCAAAACACCAAAATTCCATACTTTTCAAATCAACACTACAAATCTTTGCAATATCAATTACCATTCAAAATCAAACTTTGGGGTTGAGGATTTTACACCCGAGACTGCATTGCTTTAGGTTCTTTCCCTATCGCAATGAAATACATCAAAATCAAATTTTGGGGTTGAGGATTTTACATCCGAGAGTGCATTGCTTTAGGATTCTTTCCCTATCGCAATGAAATACATCAAAATCAAACCTTTGGGGTTGAGGATTTTACATCCGAGACTGCATTGCTTTAGGATTCTTTCCCTATCGCAATGAAATACATCAAAATTAAACTTTTGGGGTTGAGGATTTTACATCCGAGACTGCATTGCTTTAGGTTCTTTCCCTATCGCAATGAAATACATCAAAATTAAACCTTTGGGGTTGAGGATTTTACATCCGAGACTGCATTGCTTTAGGATTCTTTCCCTATTGCAATGAAATACATCAAAATCAAACCTTTGGGGTTGAGGATTTTACATCCGAGACTCGCATTGCTTTAGGATTCTTTCCCTATCGCAATGAAATACATCAAAATTAAACCTTTGGGGTTGAGGATTTTACATCCGAGACTGCATTGCTTTAGGATTCTTTCCCTATTGCAATGAAATACATCAAAATTAAACTTTTGGGGTTGAGGATTTTACATCCGAGACTGCATTGCTTTAGGTTCTTTCCCTATCGCAATGAAATACATCAAAATCAAACTTTTGGGGTTGAGGAATTTACATCCGATACTGCATTGCTTTGGGTTCTTTCCCTATCGCAATGATATACATCAAAATCAAATTCTTGGGGTTGAGGATTTTACATCCGAGACTGCATTGCTTTAGGATTCTTTCCCTATTGCAATGAAATACATCAAAATCAAACTCTTGAGGTTAAGGATTTTACATCCAATGCCGCATTGCTCTGAGTTCTTTCCTCATTGTAATGATTTAATTCAATCAATTCAATTTTCTTTTGAGGTTGAAGATGTTACATCTAAAACCACGAAATTCCGATTTTCATTTCAAGATTCAAATCCCTCCAAATTAATTTTAACAAAACTTCAATCTAAATTAAAACTCAAGCTAAAATCTAAACTTACACATCAAAACTTAAACCGAAACAACTGAAATCTAAATCGAAATTCCCCCAAATCATGTGATTTGGGATTCACCTCCTTTTCCTTTCCCCAGCGAGAGTTCAGGGATCTCCAGTCCCAAAGATATACTTGACACTCCCCGACGGAAATTCTTCTACTTCGTCCTAAGTTTGTCACTTGGACATCTGTGTTGGTTTTGTTGATCTTTTCGGTCAACGCCAATACGCGCGGTGTGCTTGGTTAGCACACCACACCTATTGGGGTCCATTTGTTGACCTCATTTTTGATGAGGTCTTCTCTTCTTCTCTTTAGTACTTAGGATCTAGCCTTAGGCTTTTCCTTTGACTATCCTAGAGGATTAGAATTGGGACCCACCACTTAGAAATTCAAACCACTTCTTAACTCCCTGCAAACTCCACAAACTTTATTGTAGACCCCTAATCACCTAGAGGGTTGAAATGAAATGTGGAAGTTTAAAGGATGAGTTCCTATAGGACTCCTTGGCCTTAGGACTGCCCTGGGTGGCTTGGCCTGGTGAAGGGTTGACTTACACACACACTACACCTATACACTACATTTTCACACACACCTCCTAAAACTACACCCATATCCAATTTGACCTCCTAACTCATGCAGGTGATTCACATGGATGGTCTTTAACCCCTAAGCCCTTGGCAAGAGGGTTAGGAACAACATAGTGGGTGCCTCAAATGAGTCCCTTCATGGCTCATGTGGGCTTGATATGGCTTCATGGCTCAACCAAAATGATTTCATTCCACTTACATTCACCCAATCTTCAATTTTCCAAATTTTCAATTTTTGACCCAGGGACCCTACACCCACCTACCTTACCCAATGCCTTTGAGATCTACCCAAAATTTGCAAAATCACTTAAATTACCCAAAATTCTCCAAAATCATTCCTAAACATTTCCTCACCAATCAAATTGATCATCCATAGCCAAAAATACCAAAAATTCCAAAAATACCCCCCAATACCCTCCAAATACCCAAAATGCCCCTCTTAGCCAAAAAATCCAAAAATTCAGAAAATTCCCAGAAAATTCCAGACAATCTCAAATATTCCCAATTTCATTTTGTCTAACTACACCATGGGCCAATTTTGTCAATTTACCCGACTTTTGTCAAAACCCCCAATTTGACCCATTTTAACCCAAAATGAACCTAATGTCAAGCCAAACCTATCCAATTGACCCAAATTCTAGTCCAATTCAATTCTAAACTTCAATTTATCATTTCCAACACCAATCTAGACTAAATCCAAGTCCAATTTGATTGACATTTGGATCCAATTTCATTTTTGGCCTTAAAGCCCAATTTGGACCCATGACCCAAACTTAACCCAAACTAACCCAATTCGACTCCAATTAACCCCAAATCTTTTCTAAACCTTCCTTAACATTCCCACAAACAAAACACTAACATGATTTGCCCAAAATTTAAACCCAAACCCCACTCAAATTCAACCCAAAGCTAAAAGGCCCAATTTTGACCTAAACCCAAACCTAACCCAAATAAGCCCAAACCCCAAAATCAAAACTCAACCAAAGCCAAAACCTCTTTGAAACACTCCCATAAACATTTCAAAACATTTATTTTACATCAATTTCAACCCTAGCCCAACATTGGCCCAAGTAAGCCCAATTTGACCTATATTGGCCCATTCACCAAAGAAGCCCAAATTAAACCCAATTCAAACCCAAATCACTCCCAATTTGCTTCAAATCACTCATGACACATCCATGAGCTAAACCCAACACTTGTTTGGCCCAATCCTTCACAAAATTCTCATCCATAAATTTATTTTCAAACCAAAAGCCCATTTTTCTTAAACCTTCCTAAAAGCCCAAACTTCATGCTAAAGCCCATATGACAAATTCTTCTCATCATACCCTTAATTAAAATCATTCCTAAGTTCAAATCAATCATCAAATGGTCCCAAATCAAGCCATATGACAAATCCCATCAAATCACTCCTAAATTACCAAAATTCCTAAAAACCTCTTTCAGGAAAGTTGACTTAGCTTTTTCCAAGCCAAAGGTGAGCCATGAAGTCATGCATGAGCCACATCTGAGCCATGAAAGCCTTGGACACTTCACCATACCCAAAATGGCAAGAAGAGGGGACCCTTTAATGATTCTCTTAAGAGTAATTAACCACTCCCATGTCTCCCCTAACTCTTGCTTAAGCTTAATTGTACTTGGATTGTGACTTGACCCCACTAATCGAGCCGATCCAAGTGACTTTCCCTTCGGCCCAAATTGGCCTTGGAGGGTGAACCTAACCCAAAACCAAGGGTTGAACCATTTAGACCCAAAACTAGACCTTTCCCATTCCACTTTGATTCAAACCCTTTACACATGTCCATGGCCGATCGATTGCACAAACCTCCAGCCACGACCCACCTGGACTCGAGAGTGACCCATGCTGCTCGGCCAGCTCGCCCGGGTCGCCGGAAAACACCATGGCCGAGACCATGGGAGGAGCCAAACTTTGGAATTCCACCTTGCTCGAGATGACCCATGCCCAATGGCCACCATGGCCGTTCTTCCCTTGACCTAAGCAGTGATCCCAAGCCCTAACTCCCCACAGGAGGCCCTCCACCCTCTCCTATTTAAACACCACCCCTTCTCGGCCATGAGAGGTGCTGAACCGGACCTTACGAAACTCGCCAAAATCATTCCGGATCACTCTCCACACATAGAGCACTTGATTCCCACTCGGATTCCAGCCCAATTCCCTCCAGTCGAGCTCAATTTTGAGTTCGAACTTCAGCACAAAAACCGGGACACTTCTTCACGGTGGATCAATCCCCAAATCGGCGGTCCTACACCTTCACCGGACCGAGAGGAGAAGTCTCCCACCGAAAGCCCCATCCCCGAGGCCACCCGAGTTGTTCCAGCCTCCAAGCTTTGTGATCGAGTCGTGGTCACTTTCATAGCTAGGCAATTCACCGAGGCCAAGGGACTTCATCCGGAGCTTGCTTGGACCCAATCGAAGGTGACACTAACTCTCGGATCGAAGCTTCACTTCTGCGAGCAAATGTATGGACTCACTCTTCTTCCCGAGCCTCCGAGAGATTCTCCATTTAATTTGAGTCAATTTAAATACATGTTTACCGTATGGATGTGTTCGTCTCCTCGAGACGAATCCATAGAGCATAAGAACACGAAAATCCGTTGAGAATCGAGTGAGAAATTAGGGTTAGAAGGTTGACGGTCACGGGTGCACACCGGTCGTAGACGATGACCATGAGCCGTCGGATCGAGCGTACGTGTATCGAGTGGACGGTACGGGATTGAGTCGGACAGCGCGTTGGTACGTGACCCGCGGGGCCACAGACAACCGGGTCGGATGGCGGCGCCGAATCAGGAGACGCCGCGTGGTCGTTCGGAGATGCGAGACGACGGGCGCCGCGTGGATAAGTAGGAAATTGAGTTATTTTCACATTTATTTAATTCCCTAAACTTCAAAAATGCATAACTTTGTGTAGGAAAATCAGAAAAATAAAATAAAAATACCCTCTTGCTCGGTGAACGGAGGAGAATAATGTGGAAAAGAAATCATTTAATTTCATTAAGTATTTGATTTTTAATAATTTATTTACTCTACGCACATTTTCAATTCTCCATGCATGTATACAATTCACCATGGCATGAGACCATAGGGCTTTTGAAGCCTGCGAGATTTGGGGAACATTCCCTGAATTTTCCAAAGTCAGAGGCCATCCTATGAAGAGTTATTGATTTTTCAATTCTAGGTTACTAAATGGAAGTATTTTAGTGTTAATAATTAGCATATTGTGAAATAAATTAAAGGAAAATTTAGTGATGTTTATTATGACCGGAGGACTCTAGGAAAAATAGGTTTTGAGTCAACTCACTTGGAATAGCCCTAATTGGCTTAAACACCCAAAATGGAGTTCTAATTAATTAGAGTTTAATCATACATCGAAATTGACTTGAAATCGATCCTCCTTTGACCTTTGGGATCGGAGGAACCCACCATAAAACTTTGAAGTCGATTGGGTTTGGTTAGCCTTTATCAAATGGGTTGATTAAGCCATTTAGCCAAATTAAACTTAAAAAATTCATAACTTTCAAAATGCTTTTCAAAAATTCACCAAATTGGTTTTGGAGTCTCTACGATATCGGGGGAATTTAAGAAAATTAAATTTCAATTTTCTAAAAAAGTTGATTTTTTGCATTATTTTAATATTTTTAATAATTAAAAATAATAAAAATCACAAAAATAATAAAATTCACCAAAATGTCTCATTTTGAATTTTAATCACTTAGGAACAAACTCCATATTTTCTTAGGTCTACATGATGAGATATTAAATTTTAAAGCCACTAGGGTAATTTTAAAATTAAAAAAATGTATTTTAGCGATTTCCACTAAAATAATTATAATAAATCAGAGAAAAATCAGAAAATTGTGAAAAATTGGTTCTCTGATTTCCTTGATATCAGAGATTTTAAAAAATATAAAATTCATTTTTCAACCTTTATTTTATTTTAAATTAATTAATACTCAAGAAACTTCAGAAATAATTATAATAAAAAGAATATAATTCGAAAAATCACCAGAAATTGATCCAGTGGTATACGGTCATTAGGAATGTCCCATAATTCTTAAGAACAGAAACTTCCCCTTGGTCATATTATTAATTTTCCTTGGAAATCCTATTTCCCACCAAAAATAATTACATAAATAAATTAAATACGGAAAAATCACATTTTCTCTCTAATGTCTTTTATTGTTATATGAGTGAAGTCGCATAAAATTTCGAGATTAATTTAAGTTTAATTTAGTGAGTTATGAAATTATTAAGCAGAAGGGCAAAATGGTAATTAAAATCTTAACATGGTAAAACTTTAGGCTTAATAAAAATGAAAAAGTAAAATATTTGATCTTAATCGATTTGGATGATTGAAATTTAAATAATTAAAAGAGGTAGAAACCTACTAAACAATTTAAAAATAATTAAAATAAACCTTAATCGAATAATTAAATTAAATTTGGAAGAATAATAAAATTGGAATTATTAAAATAGGGATATTATTAGGAAGAGATTTGTTCTTTAATTTAAGAATCCTAAATTAATCATCTCGATAATATTTAATTCACAATTAAAAAAATGATAATCAAATTCGAATTTAAAATGCTAAAAGACTTAATCATTGAATTAATTAAAGTTAAAATATTTAAATTAAATCCTTTTAAAATTTCAATTAAATTAATACTTTAACAATTAAAATTAAATCATCTTTAAAACATAAAAAATAAAATATTAAAATTAAAAATAAAATTAAATTAAAATTTAAATCAAATTAAATAAATTAAATTAAATTAAAACATATTAAATTAAATTAAATTAAATTAAATTAAATTAATTAAATCAAATTAAATTAAATTAATTAAATTGAACTAAATCAATTAAATTAAATTAAAAAAATAACATACTTTAAGACATAAAAAAATTTGAAAATAAATTTAAAAACATTTGAACAACATTAGAACTTAAATCGCATTAGTTAAAAAATTAAGTTCGTATAAACCATTTGAACACCAGGTGTGCTCTCAGAAAGCTTTTATTGTCATATCTAAATGGAGTGTTAAGTGAAGGCTCATTACTTCATTCATAAGATATTCGAATGTCACAGTTCAGCGAAGCGAGACAACGAAACTTGAACTCCGGACGATTAATTCGTTTGTATAATTAAATTCTCTTGGACTTAAAACGATCCACAGAAATATTGAAAAGATGTTTAAGATTCGTCTTAAGCACTTCCTCGATATGATAGGATATTTATAAGAACGATTGAACTTAGTTGTTCTTTGATGAAGAAAATCGTCCTCGAGCAGAAATACGAGAACCTAGACGTCGTAGGAGGTGACTAGCTATAGGATTAGGAACTTGGTAGAAAACCATAACCCTTCCATAGCTTTACCTAGGAACTTGCTTTAAATGCTTAAATATTCTAATTGTGTTTAAGTCATGACTTGGGATGACGGGAAGACCCTCCAGGTACGCTTTTATTTTATTGCAATTTACCTTATTGCAATTTATTTAATAGCATCGCACTTACTTTCCTTGCATGATAAACAAGCGTTGTGCATGAAAATCCACACCTTTAGGGTAGTCTGGCCCCAGAACCAAACTAAATTAAAAGTCATTACAAGATAAAATTCACCACCATGACATTTCGAAATGTAAAACGACTCGAAAATTTAATCACGAACGAACGCGAAAACTCTGACTACAACTAAATTAAAATGTCTTGTTGGATGATCGGGAATACCTCGGATGATGTAACCTACGTGTTGCTAACGGGATTTCCCACGGTCTAAATGAAAGTGTGGAACTCATTCGGTTGAGTTTAGCAAATTCATACGGACTAAGTGAATGCGATAAAAATAACGATGCGGAAGGATGGAACCATGGGATCTTAACCGGTGTTGTTATAATCAATTTTATGATTTGTTTTAACTAAAACACTAAAAAACACTTGGATTTTAAGACTTCTCTAAACCAAAACACCTTTCTCATCTCACGATTTATGACTTCTAAACTAAACCTCTACAAACGAGGAGCTCGGAGCATGAGTGGGCGGCACGGCCATCGTCATCGTGAAAACACAGTGCAACTGACAAAACTTTCCTTAGAACTAAATAACCAAGCCATAGGACTTCGAGGTAGTTTGCCTAGTGCAACAATCCTCAACCTTCTGTTAGGCATTTTGCATTGCAAATTAAGCCCTAGCAGGTCTTAGGATTCAGGGGTAGTTGTACGTCTGACATAAACCTAAATATCTTGAAATTTATTTGTATGATTTTATCATACAAATATAAGTCTAATTAATTAAAATTGGCAAGATCAAAACATTAAATAAATATTAGGACTTTCCTAAATCCAAGCCGAACAATAGGATAGTCGGGAAATTAAGAGTTCGCTTCGAATCTGTGATTTCTCCTACCTTTCTTCCTTTGAATTCGCAAAACAAAATGTTCCAAATTTGATCCATTCCTTATCGAAATTCCAAAATTCCAATCCCTTCCAGAACTTAAACTTTGAAATTCTTGAGGAGCGGAACTGCGGTTATTATCGAGAGTTTTCTTGGGTGATTCCCGTCACTTAAGATGTAATTAAGTATAGGGGCTTGCCCTTATAGGGAATTTTAAGAACCCGGAGTAATATAAACCCTGCTTAATTCATTTATATTAAGCAGGGGAACTTTCAGCTCGGCTTATAAAATTGGTTCGCGGACAAACGGATGTCACAAATCTCCTAGTTTATTTAATCGAGCCCCATCATCGAGCGATTGTGTACATTCTTCGGGATAGACACATGGTTTGTGTGCGGTACTTGTTTATATAAACTATTTAAGGATGTGAGATCGGTTTGATTTCATATCTTAAAACTTTTAAACTTAAAATTACTTTCAAAATCAAATGTTATCTTTTAAACTATATATATATTTAAATTAAATTTAAAATATGAAAATTGACGAGCAATTTGTAGGCGGCCACTGAAAACACATAACCTAAAAATATGCCGACACGGGGAAGATACCAGCCTCTCACTCTGAGTTCCCTCGATTCCCACCACCTGAGGCTAACTATCATAACAAAATCAAAACTTCAAACCAAATTAGAGAGGTTTCAGTACGTAGCTAAATCCTCACAATTTTTACTCACTATACAAAAATCTTCTAATATTACATTCGCTTATATGGACTACGAGTTCTCACCCATATAATTGCATGTGATTCTACTAACTTTAATGAGATAATACCGCATTGGATCTTACATAATCTCGAAATTTTACAACTTAACGGACGAATTAAGAAGTAAAAAGTTCTCGAATCAATCTTCACAACTTCTTCCAACTTTTAAACAGCGATACTTTCCACGATAATTCACTTTAAATTAATTACTTCTGCATTTTAAGAAAGAAAAATATAAAGTAAACTACTCAGAATGCATTGGGAAAATATAAAAACACATTGATTTGAAATTTAAAATGATAAGAAAAATAATAAACGACGAAGTATTGATAAACAAAATAAAAGTAAACACTTATGCGAAAATCCTTTCCTGAAGACTAAGGAAGTTCCTGCGAAACTTTGACTCTTCGCTAATCTCTACTCCTCGAGCAAGTCTCGAACTCATTGACTCGAATACAGACTTCGGACTTCAATAAAAACTAAACTAAAGAAAAGAAGTGGGAGAAGAACTCTTAACTCGGAAACCCTTTTCTCCTTTCTACTCTCTACTCGTACTCTAAATAAAAACTTAAAATACGGTGGAAGAATCTCCTAAATTCCTCTCTTCGAAATACAGTGAAGAGCCTCTTCAATTCTTCACTTCTTCACTTCTAAGACTCTCTTTAAATAGTGAACCAAAAGGTGCTTTGGTGTCTCTTGAAAATGTGTCCAGTTCGATGTATCTACTGAACTACCCCTTCATTCAAATTTGCCGCCCAAAGGAAGTTATGGACGTTACCACCAAGAGTTGCATCCATTCCCTTATGAATTTGGTGCCACATCGAATTAAAGTTTGATTTATAAGCATGGTGGCTAAGCGTCGGCCAATGGCGCTTACCGCTAGGTACGGAATTTTTGATTTTCATTTGTTTAACATTTGATCCTTTTTCTCACTGTCATGATCATCTATTTTCATCATACCTGCAGGAAAACACAAAATATTCCATTAAAGTGCAATATCATTAAAAATAGGTATAAAGTAATAACGAAAAATCTTTATATATTTTAGGTGTATCAAAATCCCCCCCAGAGCTTAAAATATTACTTAATAAATAAAATGACGATTAATATCATAAAACATTTTTAGCATGCAAATTATGTAATGAGTTTCATGAAGATAACAAAATTTCGATTACAGAAATGGAATAGTCTAATTTGAAAAAATTCATTGATTAAAACGACTTAAAGTTTAGAAAGTTCTTAAGTAAAGAAAATGATAAATATAAGTCTCTATACATTTTGAAATATTTGTAGATTTTTCAAAATATAGGATTCAAACATTTATTTTTCTCACTTAAAAATCTTTATTTGAAAAATAATTTTACTTATTATATTACAATTTTAAGCTTTAGATTTTCTACGATCTTATATCTTAAACTTTAGGTATGAAACTAATTTTTGATTAGGCCCTTAAATCCTCGAAGCTTCTCCTCCCTTTTCATATACTATTTTTCTTTTTTAATAAGGTAAGATTACTATATACGGATAGGCCTTTAATGATTTTGAATTCCACCTTCCATTTTAAAATAAAGGTCGGATATATACCTTTCACTTAAAAATCATAATAATAGTATTTAAAATTACTCTTCGGTAAAATAAGTTACGCTTTGAAGAATAAAATTCAAATCTTCTATTTATAAAAAAATACAAAACTTCTTACTAAAGATAGTTTAACTTTGTTAACACCTCATCATTAAGAAAATTTCAACTTTAAGTTTTTCATTATTCTTATAAATTTTAACTAAATTCTTTTATTCATTTTTAATATTCGAATTTTATTCCCTTTTAATATAACTTCATGTACATAATTATTTCTCGATCAAAATAAGATTTATTTTAAGTATTCTTGAGAATCAAGAATAATATTTTAGGTTTTTGAAAATCTTTGTTTTTAAAATGTCCCACACATTTTAAACTTTAAATTTTTTAATTAAGATAAAACATTTAAGCATAATAAATGATATAGGGGTGAAAAATAAAAAACTAACATAACATGCTTGCAGGAATTTTTAATATCCTAATATTAGTATAACGATTTAAATAACAGGAGTAACATGAAATCAAATTTAGTTTTAAGAAACATTTTCTTTTTTATAATAATAAAGTAAAAATTTCGAAGCCTTCTACGAGTAGTGGAGGTTTTCGAAAACGGAAATACACACCAGCTAAATAAAACACTGATACGGATAACGGATAATAGTGGAATTTGAAGAATTTTAAACATGTAGTTTTTCTAGTAGAAGTTCTGTAAGTGGTTTATAATCTCGTAACAATTTATTAAAGTACGCTAATAAAACTCGACATAACATACACATAAAAAACATTTACAATTACACACTACCACGCAGCAACATATTAATCCGTAGCCAAAACCATGACAATGCCACAGACCTTATATGGATAAATAGTACGAGCTACGATGCATCGCATGAGGTTTGCATCCTGTCCTGATCATCGAACAAAATACTAGATGAAGCATACAAAAAACATAACACAACGCTTTGTCGCCCAAAATAAACACACATAAACTACTCTTCATCTCATATCATCATCATCTTACTCGTTCCGATATACGAATGGCACATAAGGTATATAAAATGGATGAGTGACATCTGTTACTCGATCTCCTCACAATCGGTCTATCCGAATATTCTTGATAATTCTCTTCGTATTCATCATGTTTTATAATATATCTCTCAACATTATCGTTTGCAATCCATATCTCTCACATGCTCTCGAGTAAGACTCACTTTTTAAAAATCTTTCTTAACGAACCGATGCAGCAGATCGGTAGATGATGAAGCGCGCAGTAGAAGCACGAAGTAGAACGGCGGAAATGAGTATAAGCTACCAAATCCTCCTCTCTGACCGAACTTTGAATGTACGGTGTAAGCACCAACGTTTACACTAGTAATTGATCTCAAATGGTGAAGTACACTCTTCCCAGTTCAAATTTCCTCGAGATCTTTCACCAAGTGAATGAATCAGAAGAAATCATACAGTTGTGGTTGATCTAACACGAGTTCAAAACATAATCATAAATTATCCCTCCAATATCGACTGAAGCACAAAATGCTGAATACAATGGTTCAACACCGCTCTTTCTCTTGTCACTTCACTAGTGTGACTTGAAGGTAACAACTTAGATGAGATAAAATAATGCCATGCCTTAGAAATGACATTCAATTTGGAAGCGGGAAAGTTCACTCTTCTATCATTTGTAATTTTCTATAATTCTCTTCCATCGATCGGGAAACTCGTAATCTCATCTAATTCTCCTTCCGAAGGATAGGTAAGTTAGAATAAAAACAAAACATATCGGGAGGTAGTACATAAAAGGTATTGATTGCACCGAAGAAAAGTTTACTTCATGCCTCCTAACCATCACACGATTTTCCTACGGCGGAAGTAAATTTGCATAAAATTCTCTTACCACGAAACAGCAACAACGGAGAAGCAACGGAAATTCTGCCTGGAGTTTCTTCTTGCGGTCATATCTTGATCACCTCTCTTCGCTTATAAACACTCACTCGGGAATCAACTTACGTGATTACGATGCATCGACGTATCGTTCTTCAGCCCTCGAGCTAACAAATTTGTCGAATCGAAACTTCGTCTTATACCGAGCGCGCTTTGACTTTGGAGCCATCTCTGAAAATTCACAAAAAAATCACCATAAATTCCAAAATCAAACTAAACTTGCTAAATTATCTTCCAAAAGATATTTTCACTGAAATCAAGCAATTTATCGAAGCTTTTCCTCAAATTTTCACCATAAATAGTGATTTTAAGATTTTCCATAATGTGCTCGAAATACATGGTGAAAATAAAAAAAGTTACTGGGAGTAGTGCTCTTACCTCGAGGAATCCAAATCTAACAATTTTTGTTGAGATCGGCTCTTAAATGATCCACAATATGATGCCACAGGCTCTTCTTTCGCGGTAAGGCAAAGGTTGAAGATGATGGGGCGGTTGAAAATGGCAATTTTTGGGGTTTTAACTTTCGGGAATCAATTTTTTTACTTATTTGGCACTAAGCGCGATCTCGCCGGCTTGGCCGCAAATACGGCGCGTAAGCGCATTGGCCCTTAGCACGAGTAACAAATTTTTATAATTAAGGTATAAGTACTAAATCACTTTGTTAATTACCCTTAATTAGTCCACAATAATTAATTCTCCCATAGTCTTCTAATATAAAATCGAAGTTTAATAACTATTGATTCCACACAAATTTCACAAAACACAAGCTTATATTCAAATAAACGTAACATTTAATACAACACTAGAATTTCTATCTAAACATAAAGGATAAAATTCTCGAAATACAAGACTTTCTTATAATATTAAGCGTACGTATACATCTCTAAGGCATACCCATCACATCATCAGGCATATATGAAAACACTAAACACATCAAACATGAACTTACAAGAACAACTAACATAACACATTAAGACACTAAACGAGATACGAAACAAAACACATTTAATTCCACTCTCCATTAGGCGGAATATAACCGGGACATTATTATTCTCATTTGACCCTTCGAAGGTGAATGTAGATTTGATAGAACGAGTGATCATTTTTCATTCTTATATCATCTTCTTCAATCCATTTGTTTGACAAACATCGCTTTATCCCTATTTCTTCCACATACCTCGAATGATTGAATTGCTTCAGTTGCCATCCCATGTGATCCGAAGTAAAGTAATATCATTGATTTTTGCTTCCATTGAAGTCACTCGGGCTTGATTTTGCAATCATCTCTCTTATACCTTGAATCTTGCTGACGAGATATCCATTAAATAACTCCTTAGCACTAACGGTAATGAACTTAATTTTATAAGAATCTTGCTTCTTGTTCATCTCGTTCTCCCAGGGAAGACATGGTGCTCTTCAAAATTTCTTCTTAGACTTGAAGTAAAATTTGGACTTAGGGTAAGCGTTTACATCGAGTCTAGTCCTTTTTATAGACTTGGGAGATGCTAGAATATTCTAGACGTTTAGAATCTTCTAAATAACTCCCATAACTTCTCCCCACAATCTAGGCTTCTAGATCCACATTTTCGTTTTTTATAAATGTGGCGCCTAAGCGCCAACTAGTCGGCGCTTAGCCGCTAGTGCACATTTTAGCACGGAGCGTCCCTGTTAAGTGTCGAGAATTTTCGTTACGACGCTTTAAATCATCGATTAAGGTTGAATAAACTCTACTTAAGTTTAAAGACTCCAAATTACTACCATTAAACATAAAAACAAACCAAACAAAGCAAACAAAACACACAAAACAAACATAAAGCAAAGCACGGCGATAAATATGGGTTGCCTCCCGGAAAGCACTTGTTTTAACGTCTTCGACGACATGCCAAGACTCATTCTAAGTGACCCAACATTAAATTCTCATCGATTTAGATTTATTGGTAGAAAAATATGGTTTAGTCTATGTCAGATTAACTTTAAATACTTTTTCCAAATCTTAGGATCTTGAATATCTACGACTCGCGTAATAATAAACTTTTATCACAATGAATGGACCCATCCACGGACTTAAGTTTTCCGGAAAATATTTCCAGTCTAGCATTATACGAAGCAAAAACTTGTTGTCATGGTACAAGATTTTTGGTAAGAATATTGATCATTCCATAATTTCATCTTTTCCTTATAAATCTTAGCATTTTCATAAGATTATTCCTTATTTCTTCAAGATTATTCGATTACGATAATCTCTTTTCGAAGCATCTTTCAAATTATAATTGAACTCTTTAATAGCCAATCGCTTTATTCTCGGTGAAAAGGTAATTCTGAAGCTTTTTCCAAAAATCGGCACATGTGGGGACATTCTTGTAAGATGTGCAATAGCGGTCTATAGACGCATGAAAGCGCTAATCCGGTTTAATTGACCAATCCTTTCTATTTGGATTAACGATTTTTTTCCCGATATTCTTTTAATTTCACGATTGGATAATTCGGCCAAACCACTTGTGCGGATGAAAAGCGGTAGCAATGCGATGATTAATATGATATTTCTTTGCTAACTTCTTGTTGAACACATTTTTGATGAGGTCTTCTCTTCCCTCTTTAGTGTTTAGGATCTAGCCTTATGCTTTTCCTTTGACTATCTTAGAGGACTAGAATTGGGACGCATGCCTTAGAAATTTGAACCACTTCTTTTCTCCACCTCAAACCCCGCGAAGCTTGATTGTAGAGCCCAGATCACGCAGATGGTTGAGATCGAATGTGGAGGTTTAAAGGATGAGTTCCATTTATAGGACTCTTTGGCCTTGGGAATGCCACAGGTGGCAGTGCAGTGAGGGTTGACTTACACACTCACTACACTCACACTCTACACTCTCACATACACAATCCAAATCCTAAAAAAAAACTACACCGTACGACTTGACTCCTTGACTCATGTGAGTGGTGTATGGATGGACCTTAACCCCCAAGCCACTGGCTAAGAGGGTTAGGAACAACATAGTGAATGCCTGAATGAGTCCTCTCATGGCTCATATAGGCTTAACATGGCTTCATGGCTCAATCAAGTGATTCATTCCACTCATATTTAATCGATCTTCATTCTTTGAAATTTGATTTTTGGCCAGGAGCCTCTGTACAACGAAGCATAAACACGCCCAAAATTGCCCAAAATCCTCCAAAATTTTTAAATCACCCAAGTCCCCAAAATTAACCTTGAATATTTCCTCACCAATCAAATTGATCATCCATAGCCAAAAATACCAAAAATTCCAAAAATACCCCCCGATACCCTCGAATACCCAGAAATGTCCCTCTTGGCAAAGAAAAATCCAAAAATTCAGAAAATTCTAGAAATTTTCAAAAAACCCAAATATTCATAACTTCATTTTGTTCAACTACCATGGGTAATTTTGTCGATTTACCCCACTTTTACTAAACCCAAATTTAGTGGTCCCCAACAGTGAACTGATATCAGAACCAAACCAACCTAATTGACCCCAATTTTGGTCCAATTCAATTCTAAACTTCAATTCAATATCCACAATATCAATCTAGACCAATTCTGGTCCAATTTGATTGACATTTGAATCAATTTCACTTTTGACCTTAAGGCCGATTTGGACCCATGACGGCATAGCACGAGAACTGCACCGAATTTATTTCAAATTACTCATGACAAATCTCTAAACTAAACCCAACAATTATTGGGCCCAACCTTTTACAAAATTCCCATCCATAAACTTATTTTTAAAAAACCCTGGGCAGCTACGCCAGGGCCTTCCTAAAAAGCCCATCCAAAATGATTTCAAAAAGCCCAAAATCCATCTTAAAGCCCACATGACAATCCTCTATCATCATCCATTTGATAAAACCATCTCCTAAGTTCTAAATCCATAATGAAATAATTCCAAATCAAGCCATATGCTAAATCCCATCAAATCACCCCTAAATTACCAAAATTTCTAAAACCACTTTTTCATAAAATTGACCAAACTTTTTCCCAAGCCAAAGGTGAGCCATGAAGCCATTCTTGAGCCACATGCAAGCCATGTGAGTTGTTGACATATGACCATACCACATTGGGCAAAAGAGGGAGGCTCTTTCCATAACTCCTAAAAGTCATTAACCACTCCCATGATTCCCCTTAACCATGCTTAGGCCTAATTATGCTTGGATGGTGACTTGACCCTACTGATTAAGCTGAACCAAACAACTTTCTCTTCAGCCCAAGCAAGCCTTGGATGGTGAACCTAGCCCAAAACCATGGGTTGAATCATTTAGACCCAAAACTAGCCTTCCCCCATTCCATTTCAATTCAAGCCCTTTACACATGGCCAACTCCAATTGACTTCACCATTGCCAAGCCCCGACCTCAGCTGGTCGAGATGGTGACTCGACCCGGCCGGCCAGCCCACCACGATCATCGGAAAACCCCATGGCCGAGACCTTGGGAGGAGCCAAAGTTTGGAATTCCCACCTGTCGAGCCGCCCCATGCCCAATGGCCACCATGGCTCGTTCTTCCCTTGACCTAGCGGTCGATCCCAAGCCCTAACTCCCCCAGGAGGCCCTCCAGCCATGCCTATTTAAACACCACCTCTCTCGGCCATGAAGAGGTGCTGAACCAAACCTTACTGAAACCCTATCAAAATCATCCCAGACCACTCTCTACACATAGAGAACTTGATCCCCACTGAAATCCCCCTGCCATTTCCTCTCTGTGAGCTTAATTTCAGAGTTGAAATCCAAGCCCAAAACCAGGACACTTCACCACAGTGAGTCAATCCTAAAATTGATTGACTCTACACCTTCACCAGATCAAGAGGAGAAGTTTCCCAGCAAAAGCCCCCTCACCAGGCCAGCCATTGCTTCTAGCCTCCAAGCTTTGTGATCGGCTGTGGTTGAAATCATACCTAGACAATTCACCAGGCCAAGGGACTTCATCTGGAGCTTGCTTGGACCCAATCGAACGTGATACAATCCTCAGATTGAAGTTTCACTTCTCTGAGCAAAGGTATGGACTCACTCTTCTTCCCGGGCTTACAGAGATTCTCCATTTAGTTTGAGTTAATTTCAGTGCATGTTTACCGTATGGATGTGTTCGTCTCTTCAAGACGAATCCATAGAGCATAAGAACACAAAAATCCGTTGAGAATCGAGTGAGAAATTAGGGTTAGAAGGTTGACGGTCACGGGTTCACACCAGTCGTAGACGATGACCAGGAGCCGTAGGATCGCGCGTGTATCGAGCGGAAGGCCAGGATCGCGCCGGACGGAGCAACGGGACATGAACCACGGGCCGCGTGGCATCCCAGTCAGATGGCGGCGCCGAATCAAGAAGCGACGCGTGGAGCTTCGGAGGAGCCGAGGTTGAGTCAGCGCCGCGTGGATAAGTAGAAAAATAGGTTATTTTTCTATTTATTTAATTACCAGAACTTTAAAAATTCATAACATTGTGTAGAAAAATCCTAAAAATAAAATAAAAATACCCTCTTTCTCAGTGAACAGAGGAGAATAATGTGGAAAAAAAATCAAGTAATTTCATTAAGTATTTTATTTTTAATGATTTATTTACTCTCTGCATTTTTTTAATTCTCCATGCATATAGGAAATTCACCATGGCATGAGACCATAGGGCTTTTGAAGTCTCTAAACTTGGGAACATTCCCTGAATTTTCCAAGGTCAGAGGCCATCCCTATGAGAAGTTATTGATTTTCCAAGTTCATGTTACTGTTTTGAGTATTTTAATTTCAATAATTAGCATGTTGAGAAATAAATTCTAGGAAAATTTGGTGATGTTTCTTATGACCAGGGGAGCGTAGGAAAAATAAGTTTTGAGTTAATTCACTTGGAACAACCCTAATTGGCCTAAACACCCAAAATTGAACTTTAATTAGTTAAGGTTAACCATCCATCAAACTAACTTAAAAACAATTCTCCACTGTCCTCTAGGGATAGGAGAACACCACATAAAAATTTGAGATCAATTGGACTTGGTTAGCCTCATCAAATGGGTTGATTAAGCCTCTTAAGTGAAAATGGGTAAAATTAAAGTTTAAAAATTCATAACTCACAAAATACTTTTAAAAAATTCACAAAAATGGTTTTGGAGCTTCTCTAATATCAGAGAAACTTAGAAAGATTAAAATTATAATTTTCTAAAAAAGTTGATTTTTATCATTATTTTAATATTTTTAATAATTAAAAATAATAAAATCATAAAAATATTAAAAATCACCAAAATGTTACATTTTGAATTCTAATCATTTAGGAACAAACCAAATATTTTTTTTAAGTCCCTAGGATAAGATATTGAATTTTAAAGGCTTAATGTAATTTTTAATATTAAAAAATGTATTTTCCAACCTTCTCACCAAAATAATTATAATAAATCAAAAAAAAATCAGAAAAATATAAAATTTATTTCTCTAGACTTCTTGAGATTAGAGAGATTTATGAAAAATATAAAATCCATTTTTTAAGTTTAATTTTATTTTAAAATTAATTAATTCTCCAAAACTCAAAATAATTCTAATAAATAAAATATAATTCAAAAAATCACCAAAATTAGTTCAAATGGTCCTCTGGTCATTAGGAGTGCCCCATAATTTTCTTAAGGATAGAAAAATTTCCTTGGTCATCTTATTGAATTTTCCTTGGAAATCCCTATTTTCTACAAAAAATAATTATATAAATAAATTAAATACAGAAAAATCACATTTTCTCCTCTAATGTCTTAATTGACATGTGAGTGAAGCCACATGAAAATTTCAAATTTATTTAAGCTCAATTTAGTGAGTTATGGAATTATTAAGCTTGAAGGGCAAAATGGTAATTAAAATTTTAACCCTTAATTAAAACTTTAGGCTTAATAAAATGAGAGAGTAAAATATTTGATCCTAATCTGATTTGGATGATTGAAATTTAAATAATTAAAGGGTAGAGACCCATCAATCATTTTTAAGATTAATTAGAGTAAACCTTACTCAATTAATTAATGAAATTTGGAAGATTAATAAAAATTGAGATTATTAAAATAGGGATATTATTAAGAAGACATTTATTCTTTAATTTAAGAGTCCCTAAATTAATCACTTCAATAATATTTAATTCCCAATTAAAATGATAATCCAAACTCAAGATTTAAAATACTAAAAGACTTAATCATTAAATTAAATTAAAATTAAAACATTTAAATTAAATTCTTCCAAAATTTCAATTAAATTAATACTTTAACAATTAAATTAAATCATTTTTAAAACATAAAAAATTAAATATTAAATTAAAAATAAAATAAAATTAAATTAAAATTAAATTAAATTAAATTAAATTAAATTAAATTAAATTAAATTAAATTAAAACATATTAAATTAAATTAAATTAAATAAAAAATAAAATCAAATTAAAATAAAATTAAAATTAAATTAAAATTAAAATAAAATTAAATTAAAATTAAAACTAAACCAAATTAAATTAAATTAAATTAAATTAAATTAAATTAAATTAAATAAAAATAAATATAACATCACCTAAGACAAAGAATTCAAAATAGAGTCTAAAAACAACTTGAACACTATTCCAAACTTAAACCCATTAATTAAAATTAAATTAAATCATAAATCACTTAAACATCAATTTGCCCTCAAAAGCTCTTGTTGTCATAACTCCTAAACGGAGTATTAAGTGAAGTGTCACTTCATTCATAGGATATTCAAATATCCTAGTTCACTGAGCAAAAGAAAAAAACTTAATTAAACCTCGGATGATTAATTCACACCGATTAATTAAATCCATTTGGACTTAGAATAATTCCAGCAATATTGAAAAGATGTTTAAGATTCGTCTTAAGAACTTCCTCAATATGACGGGGTGTTTTATAAGAACAATTGAACTTAATTATTCTTTGGTGCATAAAATCATCCATAAACAAAATTGAAAACCTAGACGTCATAGGAATGACTAGCTATAGGACTAGGATTTTGGTAGAAAACCAGAAACCTTGCCCTTAGCTTTACCTAGGTAATTACTATAAATATTTAAATGCTCTAACATGTGTTTCAAGTGCATCTTGGGATGACGGGAAGACCCTCCAGGTACGCTTTTATTTTATTGCAATTTACCTTCTCGCAATTTAATTAATCGCGTTGCACTTTCTTTTCTTGCATGACAAACAACAGTTGCATGAAAACCAAAACCTTTAGGATAGTCCCTGAACTGAAACCAAAAATTAAAAGTCATTAGAAGATAAAAATCACCGCCACAACATTTCAAAATATAAAACAACTCAAAATTTAATCACAAACAGAACACAAAACTACATGTGCAACTAAATTAAAACGTCTCGTTGAATGATCGGGAAAACCTCGGATGATGTAACCCATGTGTTGCAAACGGGATTTCCCACGGTCTAAATGAAAGTGTGGAACTCATTCAGTTGAGTTTAGCAAATTCATTTGGACTAAGTGAATTCAATGAAAATAACAGTGCCGGGATGACGGAACCGTGGGATCTTAATCGGTTCTGTTCTAACAACTTTAAGATTTGTTTTAATTAAAATATTAAAAAACACTTGGATTTTAAGATTTCTAAAACAAAAAACTTTTCTCATCTCTTGATTTTCACCTTCTATAACTAAACCTCTACAACAACAAGGAGCTTGGAGCACGGTGGGCCGCACGACCATCTTCGTCAGCAAAACAACTCTACATCAGCTAAACATTCCTAGAATTAAACAACAAAGCCATAGGATTTTGAGGTAATTTGCCTAGTGCAACATAAATCCTCAACTCTTCGTTAGGCATTTGCATGATCATGTCATGTAAGTTAAGCCCTAACCGGTCTTAGGACTCCGAGGTAGTCATTTGGTACGACATAAACCCTCACATCTTCAGAGACTTATTTGTATGATTTTATCATACAAATATAAGTCCAAATTAATTAAAATTAGCAAGATTGAAATATCAGATAATATTAGGATTTTCTTAAACTCGAAGCCAAACAATAGGATAGTTTGGGAAGTTGCCAAGATTCTTCTTGGATCCTCAGCTTCTCCTATTTCTCTTCCTTTTGGACTCCTGAAAATAAATGTTCCAAATTTGAGCTAATCCCTTTTGAAATTTAAAAAATCCAATCCTTTGAAAACCTTAAACTTTGAATATCTTGAGAGCAAAATCACTGATCATTATCGAGAGTTTTCTTAAATGATTCACTTCATTTAAGATGTAATTAACTATAGGGGCTTGCCCTTATAGGGAACTTTAAGAACCCAGGTAATATAAACCTCGCTTAATTCCTTTATATTAAGCAGGGGAACTTGTCGGCTTATAAAATTGGTTCGCAAACCAAATGGATGTCACAAATCTTCTAGTTTATTTAATCGAGCCCCATCATCAAGCAGTGTGTCTATTCTCGGGATAGATATACAGTTGGTGGTGCGGTGCTCGTTTATATAAACTATTCGGGATGTGAGATCAGTTTGATTTCTTATCTTAAAATTTTGAAACTCAAAATTATTTTCAAAATCAAATACTACTTTCTAAGTTATATATATATATATTTAAATTAAATTTAAAATCTAAAAAAATTCGCCGACAACTTCTGTAGGCGACCCCCTTTTCAAAATACAACACATAACCTAAAATATGCCGACAACTTCTAGCGACTCTGCTGGGGAAAAGTTCCTCTCTCCATTTTAATCAGATGGTTTTGCTTTCATAAATCGGTAGTGAGCCCATGCCCCTAGTGGACCAAACTACCATTCTTCCGTTGGAATACCCCGATCATTTCTGTCTTGAACGAGTATAACCAACTCCTCTCGGATTTAGGAGCCACTGTTTAGAAACCCCTAAACGGAGAGGTTCCGAGATCCTTTTACCTCTTTTCTGAGGTGGGGTGGACCCCCAATAGGTGTTAGTTTAGGAGCGGTCCTTCGAGTCGAGAAGTCTTGCATAAGACTTTCTCTTCCTTTCCAATTCTGAATCGGATTCCTTACCTTCTCTACACCTTTGAACATTCCTTTCCTAATAAACAAACCCTCTAATGAATGACTCTTTTAACAAATAACTCCTTTTTATAAATACATGAACGAAAATGTGTTCGGACTCTCTTCAATTTCTTTCTTTTCGCCCTGATGAGAAGAAGCATAACTTGGGATTGACAATCAGAATCTACCTTGCAGAAGATGTCTGCCCCAAAGTTGATTTTCTCCTTCACCAATGGACTGGACTTCGTTGTTTACAAGGATGAGCTGCCCGACAATGGGATCATCCGTTTTGGGCAAGGATTCGAGAACACAAATGTCAAGATCACTGACGTTACCCTTTTCACACTTACAGACAAAGTATCTGAAACTGAAAGACCTTTGATCGAGTTCAACCTTAAGTCAACTCAAGAGTTCCCTCCCCTGCAAAGGGTTCTAGTCGAGAGGAATACTACTCGTCCATGGGAGGATCGTTATCTCTACCCCCACTGGTCTAGTCGTCTCTGCACCTACCCCGGCTTCCGCCAAACTGAAGGGGAAGGAAATTTGTAACTAGCATGTTACCGTGGAGGGTACAGATTTCCGTGCAAGACCTTCTGTTTTTGAAATTGGGTCCAGCTCAAGGGTTTCACCCCTAACACGGACTCAGAGAAGAAACAGAGGTTGGAAGATTGCCAGAAAGGCCAGAGCTGCTGAAGTCGCTTTCTTAGAAGAAATCCCTGAGTACACACCACTACCTGAGTACATACCATTGCCTGAGTATACACCGCTTTTGGAAGGAAGTAGATTCCATCCCCTTTCCACTGCAGCTGACGAGGAAAATGTCCGCAGGATTGCTTCTACATTACCTCGACCCGCATACTATAGCGACGTACCGAAAGAAAAGGGTTAGGATTACACCATTTGCCCGACTACAGACTGTGATAGAGAAGTTAGCAAAGAAAGAGAAATGTCCTATATCAGAGATTTTAAGAAGAATAGGGCGGGTGACAGCCAAGTCCCGTCTTGGCCCTCGAGTAGAACCCGTTATCGCCATAGATAAGCCGAATAAGAAGATGAAAGCTAGCCCACCTGTTGTTGTTTCAGGTTTACAGATCAGGGAGGATACCACCTTCCAGCATTCAGCCGACAGACCATCCGGTCCTAGGCCTTCTACTGCTAGAAGGATGGTATGGCGTCCTACTACTGGCCAATTAAGACCGAAACAACGACTAGAAAGGGAAAGTCTCGTCAGGAGACTCGAGTCCGAAGAGAGCGCCACTGCAATGAAGGGGACTCCCAAGAAGGAAACCCAACAGCCATCGCATGATAACTGCGAAACTGCACGAAAAAGACCATTGGAGGACGCTATGGAAAAGCTAAGGACTGACATTCAACGATTAGCAAGAGAAAGAGAAGAAAAGTTTGGAGATGAAGTTGACTCGTCAGAGTTCATGGATGATGAATATGTGGAGATCAACATGGTCGAGACACGAGCATCGTCAGCTTCGCAAGGTGATCCGGCAACTGCGGAGAGAGATGAACCGGAAGCGTTAAGAGCACAAATTCGAGAAAAAGATGATACAATCTCTCAAATGGCAAAAGGGATGGAAGAGATGGCTGCAGCCCTAGCCACTCTTCAGAGTCAGGCTCAACCCCCAAGAGAAACGTCTCTAGAAGTTATTCATATTACAGACAGAGGAAAAGAGATTACATCCGTTAACGGAGACGATCAGCCGAAGAAAGACTCTACTCAGAATATGATTCCAGAGAAGGACATCAAAAACATGGTAGAACAGCAGGTGCGAGAAGCCTTAGCACACTCTAAGAACGGAGCATCTATTCAGACGGGTAGACCTTACCCCGAAGAATTTGATGCAGTACAATACCCAAAAGGCTTCGTACCACCTCTGTTCAAGACTTTTGATGGTACCGGAAATCCTCGACAACATGTTGCACATTTTCGTGCTAGTTGTTGCAACGCCAGTGGGAGTGATGCCTTACTCTTCCGACAATTCGTCGGCGACTCGTCGTGGATCGCCTTCGATTGGTATGCAGAGTTACCGAACGGTTCGGTAAAGACATTTTCAGAATTAGAAAACCTTTTCATGAAACGGTTTGCCGGAGCTCAGCACCATATCACCATCGGTGACTTAGTGGTGGAGAAACAGAAAACGAACGAAACTTTAGTGGACTACATACTTCGATGGAGAAATCTAAGCATGAAGCGTGAGCCACGACTACAAGAGCAAGCATGCGGTCGGTATCTTGCTTAAAAGCATTCACGGCCCGATAAGCACTTCTCCTTAAGGGATTTACAATTAAGACTTTCGAGAAGTTGTTAAGCAAGGCCGGAAGCTTGCAAGAGGAAGCGAAGCAACTAAGTTTCGTCGACAAAACAGACAAACAGAAGCCTACGAAGACATTTGAAAAGAAATCCGGGATCGTCGTGGGAGTCGATAAGGGCAAACAGCCAATGCAAATACAACCGGAGCAACCGCAGCCCAGCTATCAACAACCTCAGCAGAACTACCAACAACCTCAACCCGGTTATCAGCCAACTCAACAATATGAGCAACCGCCTCGCCCACAGCGCACGTTAAAGGAGCTTATAAATAAAGAATATCCATTCAAGAATGAGGCGAGTGCAAAGATGTTCCGCGAGTTTGATGAAGACTTTGGATTTTCGACTGCCAGAACCCAGGAAGCCAGAAGAAGTCAACAAGAAAGACCATCCCAACTACTGCCCTTACCACTAGATGCTTGGACATAAGATAGAGGATTACATTACCTTTAAGAGTTGGCTTGATAACAATCTCCGAAAGGGGAACATAACGATCCCAAAGGAATACATGAAAGAACCCCAGCAAGGAGGTTCTGTCAATGTTATGTCAACGGATCCCATTGTTCCGATAGACCCCTACACGACCGATGATGGATGGAGTACCGCTTGGACGAAGTCATCGAAGAAAATTTTGGATCGCATCCAAACCGCTTCGGCGCATGCTTCAACTCAGAGTTTGAAACCACGTCGAGCCGATGCTATCGCTTGCAATTGAAGAATCGCCCCAGGAAGAAAAGATCATAGAAAAGAAGGAGATCGTAGAAGAAGAAAAGACGGAGGCTCCTAAGGCTAGACTAGGGGCTGCTTATCCTAGGATGGTTGTTTCCGATTCGGGGGAAAAATTCCTCGAACCTCTGACTCTGTATGATTATTTGCTCCCTTCGGCGGGATCTTATAATGATAAGAGTTATGGCGTTGGCTACGTTTTGACTGTTTCTAGCGATTACGTAACTAAAGACAACCAATCTAATCCGGATCTCGATTCCGATACAAATAACAATTCTCAAATCATACACAACCTCGACAATCACGATGACAAAGAAGACATTCACCAAGAAAGTTACGAAAGTTCAACAAGCAATGAATTTATTTGTGAATTCTAAGGAACTCCAATCACAATAGAGTTAGAGCTTTCAGATTCCGAAGCAACTCCAGAAGAACTTGTCATACCGATTCAAAAGGAGACACCAGTAAACTCAGTACCAGACTCAGAAGAAATCACAGAAGTCAACTTAAGGAGCGGAAGGGTTCTACCCCCGAGAATGGGTCCAAAAGACAAAGGAAAGCAGGTGGTTGTTCAGGAAGAATCAACCCCAGCAGAAGAATTGCCCATTCGGGAGGAAACCGAGACACATGGTAACAAATGGACTATAACGTGCTAGCCCATCTTAGGAAACTACCAGCCAAACTGAGCATCTACGACGCTCTCATCTTATCAAAAGAGATGAGGGAAGCTCTGATTAAGGCCTTACTTGATCCAGAAATTTGTTTAGCTTAGATGACCGGAGATTCCTTAGACGAGGTTTGCTCGTTAAAGGAACAGCGAGGTGTTACCTTCACGGACAGTGATCTACTACTTGGGACGGCCGATCACAACCGACCGTTGTACATTTCAGTCACAATCAGAAAATTTACACTCTCCAGAGTATTGGTGGATCCAGGAGCGTCAATCAACATAATGAATCTTCGGACGCTAGCATACTTGAAATTGATGCTCGCGAGCTTGAAGTGGACAAGATGTTACTAAGAGGATTCAACCAGAAAGGAGAAAGAGCCCTCATCCAAAACATCTCTAAGCATGTTGGCATTCCAATGATCATCCACCCAGAAATCAGATACAGTGAGTTGCTGATTAAACTCAGCAGTGAAGTTTAAAGTACCATCACCAATCCAGTTATCATAATAGAAATTCACATCCCCCTTGCCAACCTCCCAGCTAAAGTATATATATATATATATATATATATATATATATATATATATATATATATATTTCTAATTCTTCAGATCAGCTGAATGTTGTCAATATAGAATTGAAGGATGATTGGGAAGAGGTCATCATAGACAAATGCATTGGAGCTTGATCAGTTTAAAGGATTTGCTACTTTTGTTTATGCTTCTTCTACTATTGATGGTAGATCTGAACTTTGGTCTCACTTGAAGGATATTGGTCAGAATATGGTTGAGGGCTGGATAGTGGGTGGAGATTTTAATTGCATTTTACACCCTAGTGAGAAGAAAGGAGGAAGGAATCCTAATCTTCAAGATATGCTAAATTTTACTAATCAAGTTAGTGCTGCTAATCTATTTGATATTGGGTTTGAAGGTTCTCCATTTACTTGGAGAAGAGGTTCTCTTTATGAAAGGATGGACAAAATCTTTACTAATCAACTCTGGCTAGATATGTTTAGCCTTTCCAAAGTTAAGCACTTAGCTAGATTTGGTTCAGATCATGCTCCCTTGCTTGTTCAATTCTCTCATTTTATTAATACTAAACAAAATGCTTTCAGATACTTAAATGTATGTTCTACTCACTCTACTTGCTATCAAGTTGTTAAGCATAATTGGATTCTCCCATCTAATTATTCTGCTGCTAACCCTTTATTGAAGTTCTGGCAACTTCATAAGTCAGTTGCTAAGGCTTTAATTAATTGGAATTGGACTGAATTTGGGAATCTTACATATAATATTCAAAAAGCAGAAACTTTGGTGGCCCAGGTTGAAATTGAAGTGGAAGGCGGGAGGAAAAGCCGATAAAGATCCGCTAGAAGCTAATGATTTCGTTGCGATCGCATTGCTACGGGAAGAGCTCCTTCTTAAACGAAAGCGACGAGTTAACCATTTACTTCATGGAGATAGGAATTCAAAATTTTTTCATGCTATAATTAAGCATAGAAGATCCATTAATACTATTCTAAGAATTAAATCTACTAATAATTGTCGGCTTTCTACTTCTCGGAAAATTGGGGATGATGTTGTTCAATATTTTCAAAATCTTTTCTCTTATCAAGATACCCACTCTAATATCTTCTCTAATAACCTTATGCAAGTTGATTTGCAGTTGGCTAGGGAATTACATCTATCCAGAATACCTAATGAGGATGAAATTTTATCTGCTATCAATTCTTTGGACAGTAACAAGACAAATTTGGTCCAGATGGGTTTACTCCTGATTTCTACAAGAAATTTTGGCAAATTATTAGGATGGATACTGTTGAGGCTATTAAGGTTTTCTTTCAGGGTGTGGATCTTCCTAAGTAATTTGTATCCTCTTCTATTATTCTCATACCAAAGGATAAAAAGAAGGATTGTTGGCAGGACTTCAGACCTATTAGAATCACTTCAACCTTTTTAAAAATCATCAGCAAGCTTCTTATGGCTAGAATTCAGCCTTTTATGGATACATTGACTTCAGAGAATCAATCAGCATTTGTTAAAGGAAGAAGTATTAGTGAAAATATATTGTTAGCTCAAGAAATGCTTGCGATATTGATAAGCCTTGTAGGGGTTCTAATCTGATTTTTAAGCTGGATCTTTCTAAAGCTTTTGATACTATAAGTTGGTCCTTTATTCTCAAAGTGCTTTATGCTAAAGGGTTCGGTTCGATTCTTTGTGGACTCATTTCAAGGTGGTTAAGCAATAATTACTATAGTGTTCTCATTAATGGTGAGAGCAATGGGTTTTTTCAAGCGAGGTAGAGGCATTAAACAAGGAGACCCCCTTTCTCCTTATATCTTCATATTGGCTTTTGACTACCTTTCCAAGCTTATTAATAATGTTCAGATCACTCACCCTTATACCCAGTTTCAACACAGATCCACTCAACTGATTTCCCATCTTGAATTTGCTGATGATGTCATAGTTTTCTGGAATATTAGTAAGAATTCCATAAGATGTTTAATGAAGGTTTTGGATGAATTTGAAGAGGTCTCTGGTATGACTTTTAACAAGTCCAAATGTCATGTTTTACTCAGTTCTAACTTTAATGTTAATACTAAAAAGTGGATAACAGATTTCATCGGGTTTAGGGAGGCTAAATATCCTCTCGAAGTATTTGGGTTTTCCTTTAATCAAAGGTAGACTTAGACATTCCCACTATGATGATGTGGTATCTAAAATTTCTGCTCAAATTCAATGTTGGACAAATTCATTTCTATCAAATGGTGGTAGAATCACTCTTCTCAAGAGTATTTTAACTACTTATCCTCTCTATATTCTTCAAATGATCAAGATGAAGAAAAGCACACAAAAATTACTGTCCATTATTTTTAATAAGTTTCTTTGGGAAGGTCATCATAGACAAATGCATTGGACCAATTGGGATAAAGTTTGTAAACCTATTGCTAGTGGTGGCTTGGGTTTTAAGAGTTTTCAGCAAATCAGCTTTTCCTTTTACTGCAAACAATGGATTAACTTTAGAGCCAAGAATTCCTTATGGTCTAAGTTTTTGCATGGGAAGTACTGTTCTAATATTCATCCTACTCAAGTTCAATTGAAGAATGGGGATTCAAATCACTGGAAGCAATTGCTGAAAGTTAGAGATGCAGCTGAACAACTTTTTGTATGGGAGGTTGGGGACGGGCAAATTCATTTTTGGAGGAATAAGTGGATTTTTAATGAGTCACTGATTGATCATAATAATCATCATTCCATTCATCATCCCATTCAGAAAGTAGCTGATTGCTGGATCAATTCAGAATGGGATACTGCTAAGCTTAGTAGCTGTATTGATTCTGCAACTCAAAAAAGATTTTGAACATTCCTATTCACCTGACCAAAAGAGATAAATTGGTCACAAAGATTCCACCAAATCAAAGCTTGTCTAAATTTCTATTTAGAGGTACCTGTTCTACTAATGATTGGGGGAAGAAGCTTTGGAACAAATTCTTAACACCTTTCATATCTTTTTTCTGTTGGAGACTTTTTAGGAAGTTTCTTCCAATAGATGACATTCTAAAACTTAAGGGAATTCGTGGACCTTCGATTTGTCAACTCTGCCATGCTGATGAAGAATCCATTTCTCACATATTTATAAGGTGCTTTGTTGTTCAAGAGGTATGGAAATCTGTTTTGGATAATCTTGGGCTATCTTCTAAATTTTTTTCATGGCTTAGTATTGAATTATGTTGGCAAGATTGGAAAGATTCTACTGATTATTACATTCCTCTTATTATCTTCTGGTTTATATGGATGGGGAGGAATGATGCTATTTTCAACAGAAAGGATTGCTCTACTCAGCATATTATCAAGAATTGTCTATTTTATATTCATAAGGCTAGAAAAATAATGAATTCCCAGTAGACTCCTGTTATTAACAAGGTCAAACTTGTTATTTGGAGACTACCTATGACTCCTTGGGTTAAAATAAATTCTGATGGGAGTTTTTCTTCAATTGGTGCTGGAATTGAGGCTATTTGCAGGGATCATCTTGGTAATTGTAATTGGTTTCTCTCTTGCTCCTGTTATGGCATATAACGACCTTAAAGCTGAAGTAATTGCTTGCTTATTGGGGTCTCAAAGCTGCCTTCCTTAATAAGCATAATTATATTCATATGGAGATGGATTCATTGCTCTTAGTAAAGATGTTATTGAATGAAGTTGCTGTTCCATGGCACATTCTTATTTGGGTTAATATGATCCTCAAGTTATCCTCCAAGCTAGTTGTTATATGGAGTCATATTCATAGAGAGGGGAATCAACTCCGCAAATTGGTTGGCAAGAGAGCTTCTTCTAGGAAGGAAATAATTTGTAACTCAAGCTCTTCTTCAGAATTTTTATCTTCTTCTTTTTCTATTTTTAGAGCTCTTTTACATGGGGACTTATTAGCCATTCCTCATGTCAGATGTAATAAAACCACCATTATTCAATAAAACTAACATTTTTTGTGAAATATATATATATATATATATATATATATATATATATATATATATATATATATATATAGGATGGTTAAATATATATATATAATATATATAGAAAAAATGGAGGTGGCGGTTGTATGTGCTCTGCTAGGGTTTCAATGGAGTCATTAGGCATTGGTGGAGGCGGTGCGTTCCCTGGGCTGAAGAAGGTGGTTAGGAGGAGAAAAAATCCACTTTTTCTCTTCAGCATTCTCAGTTTTGGGTGGGGGGAGTGGTTTTTACCCATCCCAGGCATTTCTTTTTTGAATTTACTTGGAGTGGTACTGTTCCATTGAGATATGGCAACAGAACTTACTAGGGCTGATCCTCATTTTGATGGGAGGGGCACGTTTGCAGAAGTCATTGTAAGAAAGGAAGGAGGCACCACTCTTGGAGATAAACTAGTTTTCCCTCAGCTATTTCATGATGCCATGGAGGGTAAGGCCGAATGTGAATTCATTAGAAAATGTACAAGGAAGGCTGGGAAATTAGCTCTCATTTTTACTGAAGAGGAACTCACTAAGATATCAGAGACTTACAAATTTACATTAGTAGGGAAATTTTAGTTTGGACACCCCAAACTTGATATACTAAGAAAGTCAGTGGATGATTTCAAACTTGTGGGTAGTTGGAAAATTGGGGTCTTTGATAGTAGACATAACATGTTACAGTTATCATTGGAGGATGATTATGCTCAGATTTTTTCTAGAAAGGTCATAATGATCGATGGAAAACCTATGAAGTTGCTGAAATGGACATTGGACTTTGATCCAACTAAGGAGCCACCAATTGTTCCTGTTTGGTTCAGCCTTCCTAACCTAAAGCTTCCCTTTAATAATCACAGGATTATTTATGATATTGCTGACTCAATGGGGAGACCACTCAAGCTGGACATACCTTCTGCTAATGCTACAAGGATTTCCAATGCAAGATTTCTGGTGGAAAGGGATATTACTCAGCCTTACATTGATGGTGTGTGGCTGGGTACTGCCAATAATGGGTACTGGCAACCCATTGTGATGGAATATCAGCCCCTATATTGTAAGCAGTGCCACCTATTTGGTCATACTATGGAGCAATGTTTCAAACTTCATCCTGAACTTAGACCTTACAATGTGGTTAATAAAGGCACAAAGAACACTGAGCAAACTTCTAAACCTCAGGTCATTCCATTAAGCCCTGTCCAATTGGGTCCAGATGTTGCTCAGGATTCACCAAAGCCTGACTTGAATTTGGTTTCTGGAACTGATGGGGATGTGGATGGAGTTACTGATAAGAATAGAGTAGGCCCTTCATGTTTTTCTGCAATTGGGCAATATGCTGATCAGATCATTGAGATAAGGGATCCTTCTGATGAAGGTGTACAAATTCAACACAATTCATTAGAGCTCCAATCTACTGAAGAGGAAGTAATACCTGCTAGTTCAGAAGCAGGTGACACTTTTATAACTCCTACAGAACCCATTACTGGTGACTCAGCCCAGCTTGTCCTTGAAGATTTAACTACAACAGCAGAAGGAGCATGGTCTCAACAAAAAAGCAGGAGAAGGAGAAAAGATATCATGGAACTACAAAATTTATCTAAGTCTAACATAATTGGTATGGACAATTCTTCAGCCACTCCTTCTAGAATAACTAGGATTGGTAAGGCCATTCATCATGATTAATCTTCTTTGCTGGAATGTTAGGGGTGTTGCAAGTCCTGACACCCTTAATAGACTCCTTCATTTAAACAGGACTCACAAAATGTGGATTTTTACTTTGTTGGAACCTTTGGTGCATACTGATATATCTAAAATTACAAAAAAATTCCCTGGCTTCCATTTTCAGTCTAATTGTAATAATAAGATTTGGGTCTTTACTAGGAAGGAACTGAATTGCAATATTGTACTTGATAATTATCAATTTTTGCATCTTCAGTTTGGTTTGGATTAATTCAATGGTTGTGCTACATTTGTTTATGCTTGGTCGTACTCCCACGAGATAGGTCTTCTCTTTGAGGTCGAGCTCGTGTAATATTAGTGCTAACAATCCTTCGAACTAGATTGTGGGAGGTGATTTTAATTGTATTAGAAATCCTAGTGAGAAAAAAGGTGGCAGAACTCCTGATCTCCACTCCATGTTGCAATTCTCACAAAATATAACTACAGCTGGATTGTTTGATATTGGCTTCACTGGGTCTCCCTTTACCTGACAGAGGGGTAAACTATTAGAGAGAATTGATAGAATTTTGGCTAATGATTCTCGGTTGAACATGTTTCCCATTACTCAAGTGTTTCATCTGCACAGATCCACTTCTGATCATTCACCACTTTTGATTCAGATTTCCTTTTGCCCTTATAAGGGATGCTCCCCATTCAGATTTCTCAATGTTTGGAGTGATCATTCTAACTTCTTAGAGGAGGTGAAAAGAGCTTGGAGAGTTCCAATTACCCCATCTGCAATCCACTTAATAAACTTTGGAGGCTACATAAAAATGTGGCTTATCATTTAAGGAATTGGAATAAGCACGGCTTTGGGAATGTGTTTCAACAAGTAAGGGATGCCGATACTAAAGTGCGATTGCTTTGAAGCTAACCAAGACCGGGGTGTGAATCGGGATCAAGATCTGATTTCCGCTCATACTCGATTATTACAAGCTTTGGAAAGGGAAGAGAATTTTTTAAAACAAAAAGCTGCTGTTAACAGATATCTTCTTGGGGACAGGAACACTAAGTATTTCCATGCCATGATTAAACACAAGAGGAAGATTAATGCTATTCTTAGAATCAAGGATTCTGTTGGTAATTAGGTTACTGATCAACAGGCTATTTCACAAAGTGCTGTACAGTGCTTTCAATCTCTGTTTGCTGCCCAACCTACAATATCAAATTCTTTGTTTGCTGAGGTTTTTTCAGTAAACTATGTCTATGTACATCAGCTTAACTTGACTTTACTCCCTAATGAAAAGGACATTCTGAATGTGTTGACCTCATTTTTGGTGAGGTCTTCTCTTCTTCTCTTTAGTACTTAGGATCTAGCCTTAGGCTTTTCCTTTGACTATCCTAGAGGATTAGAATTGGGACCCACCACTTAGAAATTCAAACCACTTCCTAACTCCCTGCAAACTCCACAAACTTGATTGTAGACCCTTAATCACCTAGAGGGTTGAAATCAAATGTGGAAGTTTAAAGGATGAGTTCAGATAGGACTCTTTGGCCTTAGGACTCGCCTGCGTGGCTCGGTGCAGTGAAAGGGCTGACTTACACACACACTACACCTATACACTACACTTTCACACACCTCCTAAAAACACACCCATACCCAATTTGACCTCCTGACTCATGAAGGTGATTCACATGGATGGTCCTTAACCCCTGAGCCCTTGGCTAAGAGGGTTAGGAACAACATAGTGGATGCCTCAAATGAGTCCCTTCATAGCTCATGTGGGCTTGATGTGGCTTCATGGCTCAACCAAAATGATTTCATTCCACTTACATTCACCCAATTTTCAATTTTCCAAATTTTCAATTTTCCAAATTTTCAATTTTCCAAATTTTCAATTTTTGACCCCCGGGACCCTACACCCGCTTAGCCTACCCAAAACCCTTGAAACCACCCAAAATTTGCAAAATCACCTAAATCACCCAAAAAATCCTCAAGACCAATCCTAAACATTTCCTCACCAATCAAATTGATCATCCATAGCCAAAAAATACCAAAAATTCCAAAAATACCTCCCAATACCCTCCAAATACCCAAAATGCCCCTCTTAGCCAAAAAATCCAAAAATTCAGAAAATTCCCAGAAAATTCCAGAAAATCCCAAATATTCTCAATTTCATTTTGTTCAACTACACCATGGGCCAATTTTGTCAATTTACCACACTTTTGTCAAAATCCCCAATTTGACCCATTTTAACCCAAAGTGAACCCAATCTCAAACCAAACCTACCCAATTGACCCAAATTCTGGTCCAATTCAATTCTAAATTTCAATTCAACATCCCCAACACCAATCTAGACCAAATCCAAGTCCAATTTGATTGACATTTGGATCCAATTTCACTTTTGGCCTTAAAGCCCAATTTGGACACATGATCCAAACATGACCCAAACTCATCCAATTCAACTCCAATTAACCCCAAATCTTTTCTAAACCTTCCTTAACATCCCCATAAACAAAACACTAACATAATTTGCCCAAATTTTAGACCCAAACCCCACTCAAATTCAACCCAAAGCTAAAAAGCCCAATTTTGACCTAAACCCAAACCTAACCCAAATAGGCTCAAACCTCAAAATCAAAACCCAACCAAAGCCAAAACCTCTTTAAAACACTCCCATAAACATTTCCCAACATTTATTTTACATCAATTTCAACCCTAGCCCAACATTGGCCCAAGTTAGCCCAATTTGACCTATATTGGCCCATTCACCAAAAAAGCCCAAATCAACCCAATTCAAACCCAAACCACCCCAAATTTGCTCCAAATCACTCATGACCCATCCATGAGCTAAAACCAACATTTGTTTGGCCCAATCCTTCACAAATTTCCTATCCATAAATTTATTTGCAAACCAAAAGCCCACTTTCTTAAACCTTCCTAAAGCCCATCTCCACCAAAATCCAAAGGGACAAAATCAATCCAAGGCCCATATGACAAATTCTCTTCATCATGACTTCAATTAAAATCATCCCTAAGTTCAAATCAATCATCAAATGGTTCCAAATCAAGCCATATGCCAAATTCCCATCAACATGCCAAAATTTCCTTAAACCTATTTCCATGAAATTGACTTGGCTTTTCCCCAAGCCAAAGGTGAGCCATGAAGCCATGCATGAGCCCCATGGGAGCCATGAGAGCCATGGAATCTACTTTCCACCTCACCAAACCATTAATGGCAAGAGAGGGGATCTCTTTCTTAAACCCTTTTAAACCCTTTTTACCTTAATCATGTCACACACTAAACCATGCTTAGCCACCTCACCATGGATGGAGACTTCACCACTCCTTCTAAGCCGACCTAAATGATTCCCTCGGCTCAAAATCAGGTCTTGGGGAGGTGCACCAAGCCTATTTCCATGGGTTGACCCAAACCAAGCCAAAATTGGCCTTCTCCCATTCCATTTTAAATCAAGCTTTTGACACATGACATTTGCCAATTGCCTACACTAAACCCCAGCCCTGACCTCCCTGACCTTGAGGGTGACCTGACCCTGGCCGGCCAGCCACCACAGCTGCCGGAAACCACCGGGCCGAGAGCTCACATGTGAGCCCAAACTTGGAATTCTCACCTGCTGAGCCGCCCCATGCCCAATGGCCACCATGGCTGTTCTTCACATGCCGAGAGCAGGCTCGGTCCCAACCCTTGGCCACCCCGGGAGAGCCTCCAGCCATGCCTATTTAAACACCACCCCCTCTCGGCCATGAGAGGTGCTGAAACAAACCTTAAGGAAACTCTGCCAAAATTGTTCCAGACTACTCCCCACACATAGAGCATTTGATCCCCACTGAATTCCAGCCCCAATTCCCTCCAGCTGAGCTCAATTTTGAGCTCGAACTTTAGCCTAAAAACCAGGACACTCCTTCACGGTGGATCAATCTTCAAATTGACCGGTCCTACACCTTCACCAGACCAAGAGGAGAAGTTTCCCACTCAAAGCCCCATCCCCAGGCCACCCAGTTGTTCCAGCCTCCAAGCTTTGTGATCGGGCTTGGTCGAAATCATACCTAGGCGATTCACCAAACCAAGAGACTTCATCTGGAGCTTGCTGAGATCCAATCGAAGGTGACACAACTCTCAGATCGAAGCTTCACTTCTCTGAGCAAAGGTATGAACTCATTCTTCTTCCCGAGCTTCCAGAGATTCTCCTTTTAATTTGAGTCAATTTAAATACATGTTTACCGTGTGGATGTGTTCATCTCCTCAATACGAATCCATAGAGCATAAGAACACGAAAATCCGTTGAGAATCGAGTGAGAAATTAGGGTTAGAAGGTTGACGGTCACGGGTGCACACCACTCGTAGACGATGACTGGGAGCCGTCGGATCGAGCGTGTATCGAGTGGACGGTCTGGATCGAGCCGGACAGCGCAATGGTGCATGAACCGCGGGTCCCGGGACGCGGCGACTCGGATGGCGGCGCCCGATCACGGCGCGACACGTACCCCTTCGGAGCTGCCGAGGTTGACGCGGCGCCGCGTGGATAAGTAGAAAAATAGGTTATTTTTCTGATTTATTTAATTCCCTAAACTTCAAAAAATTCATAACTTTGTGTAGGAAAATCAGAAAAATAAAATAAAAATACCCTCTTGCTCAGTGAAAGAGGAGAATAATGTGGAAAAGAAATCATTTAATTTCATCAAGTATTTGATTTTTAATAATTTATTTACTCTCTACACATTTTCAATTCTCCATGCATGTATACAATTCACCATGGCATGAGACCATAGGGCTTTTGAAGCCTCTGAATTTGGGAACATTCCCTGAATTTTCCAAAGTCGGAGGCCATCCCTATGAAGAGTTATTGATTTTTCAATTCTAGGTTACTATTCTGAGTATTTTAATTCTAATAATTAGCATATTGTGAAATAAATTCTAGGAAAATTTAGTGATGTTTATTATGACCAGAGGACTCTAGGAAAAATAGGTTTTGAGTCTACTCACTTGGAATAGCCCTAATTGGCTTAAACACCCAAAATGGAGTTCTAATTAATTAGAGCTAATCATACATCAAATTGACTTGAAATCAATCCTCCACTGACCTTTAGGATCAGAGGAACCCACCATAAAAGTTTGAAGTCAATTGGGTTTGGTTAGCCCTATCAAATGGGTTGATTAAGCCATTTAGCCAAAATTAAACTTAAAAAATTCATAACTTTCAAAATGCTTTTCAAAAATTCACCAAATTGGTTTTGGAGTCTCTCTGATATCAGGGGAATTTAAGAAAATTAAAATTTCAATTTTCTAAAAAGTTGATTTTTTGCATTATTTTAATATTTTTAATAATTAAAAATAATAAAAATCACAAAAATAATAAAATTCACCAAAATGTCTCATTTTGAATTTTAATCACTTAGGAACAAACTCCATATTTTTCTTAGGTCTCTATGATGAGATATTAAATTTTAAAGCCCTAGGGTAATTTTAAAATTAAAAAAATGTATTTTCTAGCATTTCCACTAAAATAATTATAATAAATCAGAGAAAAATCAGAAAATTGTGAAAATTGGTTCTCTGATTTCCTTGATATCAGAGAGATTTTTAAAAAATATAAAATTCATTTTTCAACCTTTATTTTATTTTTAAATTAATTAATACTCCAAAACTCAAAATAATTATAATAAAAAGAATATAATTCAAAAAATCACCAAAATTGATCCAAGTGGTCCTCTGGTCATTAGGAATGTCCCATAATTTTCTTAAGAACAGAAACTTCCCCTTGGTCATATTATTAAATTTTCCTTGGAAATCCCTATTTTCCACCAAAAATAATTACATAAATAAATTAAATACGAGAAAAATCACATTTTCTCCTCTAATGTCTTTATTGATATATGAGTGAAGTCACATAAAAATTTCAAGTTCATTTAAGTTTAATTTAGTGAGTTATGAAATTATTAAGCTTGAAGGGCAAAATGGTAATTAAAATCTTAACCCTTAATTAAAACTTTAGGCTTAATAAAATGAAAAAGTAAAATATTTGATCTTAATCTGATTTGGATGATTGAAATTTAAATAATTAAAGGGTAGAAACCTACTAAACAATTTAAAAATAATTAAAATAAACCTTAATCAAATAATTAAATTAAATTTGGAAGAATAATAAAATTGGAATTATTAAAATAGGGATATTATTAGGAAGAGATTTGTTCTTTAATTTAAGAATCCCTAAATTAATCATCTCAATAATATTTAATTCCTAATTAAAATGATAATCCAAATTCAAGATTTAAAATGCTAAAAGACTTAATCATTGAATTAAATTAAAGTTAAAATATTTAAATTAAATCCTTTTAAAATTTCAATTAAATTAATACTTTAACAATTAAAATTAAATCATCTTTAAAACATAAAAAATAAAATATTAAAATTAAAAATAAAATTAAATTAAAATTTAAATCAAATTAAATCAAATTAAATTAAATTAAAACATATTAAATTAAATTAAATTAAATTAAATTAAATTAAATTAAATTAAATTAAATTAAATTGAATTGAACTAAATCAAATTAAATTAAATTAAAAAAAATAACATCACCTAAGACATAAAAAAAAATTTCAAAATAAATTTAAAACAACTTGAACACTATTCCAAACTTAAATCCATTAGTTGAAATTAAGTTAAATCATAAACCATTTGAACACCAATTTGCTCTCGAAAGCTTTTATTGTCATAACTCCTAAATGGAGTGTTAAGTGAAGTGTTACTTCATTCATAAGATATTCAAATGTCCTAGTTCACTCGAGCAAGACAACAAACTTGAACTCCGGACGATTAATTCATTTGTATAATTAAATTCTCTTGGACTTAAAACAATCCTAGAAATATTGAAAAGATGTTTAAGATTCGTCTTAAGCACTTCCTCGATATGATAGGATATTTAGAAGAACAATTGAACTTAGTTGTTCTTTGATGAAGAAAATCGTCCTCAAACCAAAATACAAGAACCTAGACGTCATAGGAGGTGACTAGCTATAGGATTAGGAACTTGGTAGAAAACCATAACCCTTCCCTTAGCTTTACCTAGGAACTTGCTTTAAATGCTTAAATATTCTAATTGTGTTTTAAGTGCAGCTTGGGATGACGGGAAGACCCTCCAGGTACGCTTTTATTTTATTGCAATTTACCTTATTGCAATTTATTTAATCGCATCGCACTTACTTTCCTTGCATGATAAACAACTGTTGCATGAAAACCCACACCTTTAGGGTAGTCCCTGAAACTGGAACCAAAACTAAATTAAAAGTCATTACAAGATAAAATTCACCACCACAACATTTCAAAATATAAAACAACTCAAAATTTAATCACAAACAGAACACAAAACTACAACTACAACTAAATTAAAATGTCTTGTTGGATGATCGGGAATACCTCGGATGATGTAACCTACGTGTTGCTAACGGGATTTCCCACGGTCTAAATGAAAGTGTGGAACTCATTCAGTTGAGTTTAGCAAATTCATCTGGACTAAGTGAATCCGATAAAAATAACGATGCCGGAAGGATGGAACCGTGGGATCTTAACCGGTGTTGTTATAATCAATTTTATGATTTGTTTTAACTAAAACACTAAAAAACACTTGGATTTTAAGACTTCTCTAAACCAAAACACCTTTCTCATCTCCTGATTTATGACTTCTAAAACTAAACCTCTGCAACAACAAGGAGCTCGGAGCATGGTGGGCAGCACGGCCATCGTCATCAGCAAAACCTGAGTCTACTTCAGCAAAACTTTCCTTAGAACTAAATAACCAAGCCATAGGACTTCGAGGTAGTTTGCCTAGTGCAACATAAATCCTCAACCTTCTGTTAGGCATTTGCATTGCAAATTAAGCCCTAACCGGTCTTAGGATTTCCGAGGTAGTTGTACGATACGACATAAACCCTCATATCTTCAAGGCTATTTGTATGATTTTATCATACAAATATAAGTCCTAATTAATTAAAATTGGCAAGATCAAAACATTAAATAAATATTAGGACTTTCCTAAATCCAAGCCAAACAATATGATAGTCGGGAAATTACCGAAGTTCGCTTCGAATCTGTGATTTCTCCTACCTTTCTTCCTTTGAATTCGCAAAACAAAATGTTCCAAATTTGATCCATTCCTTATCGAAATTCCAAAATTCAATCCCTTGAAGACTTAAACTTTGAAATTATTGAGAGCAGAACTACTGATTATTATTGAGAGTTTTCTTAGGTGATTCCCGTCACTTAAGATGTAATTAACTATAGGGGCTTGCCCTTATAGGGAATTTTAAGAACCCGGGTAATATAAACCCTGCTTAATTCATTTATATTAAGCGAGGGAACTGTCGGCTTATAAAATTGGTTCGCAGACCAAACGGATGTCACAAATCTCCTAGTTTATTTAATCGAGCCCCATCATCAAGCAGTGTGTCTATTCTTCGGGATAGACACATGGTTTGTGGTGCGGTGCTTGTTTATATAAACTATTTGGGATGTGAGATCGGTTTGATTTCATATCTTAAAACTTTTAAACTTAAAATTACTTTCAAAATCAAATGTTATCTTTTAAACTATATATATATTTAAATTAAATTTAAAATATGAAAATTCGCCGACAATTTCTGTAGGCGACCCCTTTTCAAAACACATAACCTAAAAATATGCCGACACAGGGAAGATACCAGCCTCTCACTCTAGAGTTCCCTCGATTCCCACCACCTGGGGGCTAACTTCTCATAACAAAAATCAAAACTTCAAACCAAATTAGGGGGTTTTAGTCTGTCACCCTAAAATCCTCTAATTTTACTCCCTTCTATAAAAAAATCTTCTAATATTACATTCACTTATATGGACTACAGTTCTCACCCATATAATTGCATGTGATTCCTACTAACTTTAATGAGATAATACCGCATTGGATCTTACATAATCTCAAGAAATTTCACAACTTAACAGGCCAAATTAAGAAGTAAAAAAGTTCTCAGAATCAATCTTCACAACTTCTTCCAACTTTTAAACACTGATACTTTCCACAATAATTCACTTTAAATTAATTACTTCTCCATTTTAAGAAAGAAAAATATAAAGTAAACTACTTAGAATGCATTGGGAAAATATAAAAACACATTGATTTGAAATTTAAAATGATAAGAAAAATAATAAACGAAAGCAAGTATTGATAAACAAAATAAAAGTAAACACTTATCTGAAAATCCTTTCCACAAGACTAAGGAAGTTCCTCTGAAACTTTGACTCTTCGCTAATCTACTCCTCAGAGCAAGTCTCCAAACTCCAATGACTCAGAATACAGACTTCAGACTTCAATAAAAACTAAACTAAAAGAAAGAAAAGAAGTGGGAGAAGAACTCTTAACTCCGACCCTTTTCTCCTTTCTACTCTCTACTCATACTCTAAATAAAAACTTAAAATACAGTGGAAGAATCTCCTAAATTCCTCTCTTCGAAATACAGTGAAGAGCCTCTTCAATTCTTCACTTCTTCACTTCTAAGACTCTCTTTAAATAGTGAACCAAAAGGTGCTTTGGTGTCTCTTCAAAATGTGTCCAGATTCGATGTATCTACTAAGGAACACACCCCTTCATTCAAATTTGCCGCCCAAAGGAAGTTATGGACGTTACCACCAAGAGTTGCATCCATTCCCTTATGAATTTGGTGCCACATCGAATTAAAGTTTGATTTATAACTGTGGTGGCTAAGCGTCGGCCCAGCGGCGCTTACCCGCCAGTGCCAAATTTTTGATTTTTCATTGTTTTGCTCGAAATTTGATCCAATTTTTCTCCTTTCATCATGATCATCTATTTTCATCATACCTGCAGGAAAACACAAAATACCTTCCATTAAAGTGCAATATCATTAAAAATAGGTATAAAAATGTGCAAAAAAATACTATATATTTTAGGTGTATCAAAATCCCCCAAACTTAAAATGTTACTTATCCTCAAGTGACAGTTAATATCATAAAACATTTTAGCATGCAAATTATGTAATGAGTTTCTTAAGAAGATAACAAAATTTTGTTCTAGAAATGGAATAGTCTAATTTAGAAAAAAATTCATTGATTAAAACCAACTTAAAGTTTAGAAAGTTCTTAAGTAAAAGAAAATGATAAATATAAGTCTCTATCTATTTCAGAAATATTTGTAGATTTTTCAAAATATAGGATTCAAACATTTATTTTTCTCACTTAAAAATCTTTATTTGAAAAATAATTTTACTTACTATATTACAATTTTAAGCTTTAGATTTTCTCTGATCTTATATCTTAAACTTTAGGTATGAAACTAATTTTTGATTAGGCCCTTAAATCCTCAAGCTTCTCCTCCCTTTTCATATACTATTTTTTCCTTTTTTTTAATAAGGTAAGGATTACTATATCTGGATAGGCCTTTAATGATTTTGAATTCCACCCTTCCATTTAAAATAAAGGTCAGATATATACCTTTCACTTAAAAATCATAATAATAGTATTTGAAAATTACTCTTCAATAAAATAAATTTACGCTTTGAAGAATAAAATTCAAATCTTCTATTTATAAAAAAATACAAAACTTCTTACTAAAGATAGTTTAACTTTATTTAACACCTCATCATTAAGAAAATTTCAACTTTAAGTTTTTCATTATTACTATAAATTTTAACTAAATTCTTTTATTCATTTCTATATTCAGAATTTTATTCCCCTAATATAACTTCATGTACATAATTGTTCTCAATCAAAAATAAGATTTATTTTAAGTATTCTTGAGAATCAAATAATATTTTAGGTTTTTGAAAATCTTTGTTTTTAAAATCGCCCCCCCCTAAACTTTAAATTTTTAATTAAGATAAAACATTTAAGCATAATAAATGATATAGGGGTGAAAAATAAAAAACTAACATAACATGCTTGCAGGAATTTTTAATATCCTAATATTCAAGTATAACAATTTAAATAACAGGAGTAACATGAAATCAAATTTAGTTTTTCAAAACATTTTTCTTTTTTTTATAATAATAAAAGTAAAAATTTCAGAAGCCTTCTACAGTAGTGGAGGTTTTCAAAGCAAATACACACCAACTAAAATAAAACACTGATACAGATAACAGATAATAGTGGAATTTGAAGAATTTTAAACATGTAGTTTTCCTAAGTAGAAGTTCCTAATAGTGGTTTATAATCTCGTAACAATTTATTAAAGTACACACTAATAAAAACTCTGACATAACATACACATAAAAAACATTTACAATTACACACTACCACACAGCAACATATTAATCCATAATAAAACAACAACAATACCTGAATATGCATAACAGATAAATAGTACAACTACAATATGTTTACATCACAATACAATCATCAAACAAAATACTAGATGAAGCATACAAAAACATAACACAACAACACAATAACTAAAATAAACACACATACAACTACTCTTCATCCTCATCATCATCATCATCTTGCTCGTTCCAATCTCTGAATGGCACATAAGGTATATAAAATGGATGAGGTGACATCTCAGCACTCTGATCTCCTCTAATCAGTCTATCCAAATATTGCTGATAATTCTCTTCATATTCATCATGTTTTATAATATATCTCTCAACATTATCCAGCTTACCATCCATATCTCTCACATGCTCTCGAGTAAGACTCACTTTTTTCAAAATCTTTCTTAACAAACCAGTCTGTGAATCAGTAGATGATGAAGCACGCGAAGTAGAAGCACAAGAAGTAGAAGCAGCAGAAGCAGTATAAGCCCTACCAAATCCTCCTCTCCAACCAAACTTTGAATGTACAGTGTAAGCACCAACGTTTACACTAGTAATTGGTCTCAATGGCTGAAGTACCTCTTCCCAGGTTTCAAATTTCACTCCAGATCTTTCACAAAGTGAATGAATCAAGGAAGGAAATCCCATACCTGCAGTTGTGGTTGATCTAACACAGTTCAAAACATAATCATAAATTATCCCTCCAATATCAATAGGCTTCCCATGCTGAATACAATGGTTCAACACCGCTCTTTCTCTTGTCACTTCACTAGTGTGACTTGAAGGTAACAACTTAGATGAGATAAAATAATGCCATGCCTTAGAAATGACATTCAATTTGGAAGCAGGAAAGTTCACTCTTCTATCATTTGTAATTTTCTATAATTCTCTTCCATCAGTCAGAAACTCCATAATCTCATCTAATTCTCCTTCCGAAGGATGATAGTTAGAATAAAAACAAAACATATCAGGAGGTAGTACATAAAAGGTATTGATTGCACCTGAAGAAAAGTTTACTTCATGCCTCCTAACCATCACCCGATTTTCCTCTGCGACGAGTAAATTTGCATAAAATTCTCTTACCACAGAAACAACAGCAACAACGGAGAAGCAACAGAAATTCTGCCAGTTTCTTCTTGCAGTCATATCTTCAATCACCTCTCTTGGCTTACTAAACACTCACTCAGGAATCAACTTACGTGATTGCAATGCATCGACGTATCGTTCTTCAGCCCTCAAACTAACAAATTTGTCAGAATCAAACTTCGTCTTATCTCGAGCGCGCTTTGACTTTGGAGCCATCTCTAAAAATTCACAAAAAAATCACCATAAATTCCAAAATCAAACTAAACTTGCTAAATTATCTTCCAAAAGATATTTTCACTAAATCCAAGCAATTTATCAAGCTTTTCCTCAAATTTTCACCATAAATAGTGATTTTAAGATTTTCCATAATGTGCTCAAAATACATGGTGAAAATAAAAAAAGTTACTTAGGAGTAGTGCTCTTACCTCAAGGAATCCAAATCTAACAATTTTTGTTGAGATCGGCTCTTAAATGATCCACAATATGATACCCTAGGCTCTTCTTTCGCGGTAAAGCAAAGGTTGAAGATGATGGGGCGGTTGAAAATGGCAATTTTTGGGGTTTTAACTTTCGGGAATCAATTTTTGCGAACTGGCACCTAAGCGCGATCTATCGGCGCTTGGCCGCGAAATCTGGCGCGTAAGCGCCGGCATTCTGGCCCTTAGCCGCCAGTAACCAAATTTTTATAATTAAGGTATAAGTACTAAATCACTTTGTTAATTACCCTTAATTAGTCCACAATAATTAATTCTCCCACATAAGTCTTCTAATACTCCAAATCAAAGTTTAATAACTATTGATTCCACACAAATTTCACAAAACACAAACTTATATTCAAATAAACGTAACATTTAATACAACACTAGAATTTCTATCTAAACATAAAGGATAAAATTCTCAAAATACAAGACACTATAATATTAAACTGATAAGTATACATCTCTAAGCTGTACCCATCACATCATCAGGCATATATGAAAACACTAAACACATCAAACATGAACTTACAAGAACACTAACATAACACATTAAGACACTAAACAGATACAAACAAAACACATTTAATTCCACTCTCCATTAGGCGGAATATAACCAGGACCACTATTATTCTCATTTGACCCTTCAGGAATGTAGATTTGATAGAACGAGTGATCATTTTTCATTCTTATATCATCTTCTTCAATCCATTTATTTTTGACAAACATCGCTTTATCTATTTCTTCCACATACCTCGAATGATTGAATTGCTTCTTGAGTTGCCATCCCATGTGATCCAGAAGTAAAGTAATATCATTGATTTTTGCTTCCATTGAAGTCACTCGGGCTTCAATTTTTGCAATCATCTCTGCTATACCTTGAATGCTAACAGCCAGATATCCATTAAATAACTCCTTAGCACTATCAGTAATGAACTTAATTTTATAAGAATCTTGCTTCTTCTTCATCTCGTTCTCCCAGGAAGACATGGTGCTCTTCAAAATTTTCTTCTTAGACTTCAGAAATGAAATTTGGACTTAGGGTAAGCGTTTCTATCAAGTCTAGTCCTTTTTATAGACTTGGGAGATGCTAGAATATTCCCCTAGACGTTTAGAATCTTCTAAATAACTCCCATAACTTCTCCCCCACAATCTAGGCTTCTAGATCCACATTTTTCTCGTTTTTTATAAATGTTGCGCCTAAGCGCCAACTAGTCGGCGCTTAGCCGCTAGTGCACATTTTAGCACAGGTCCGCTAAGTGTCCAAATTTTCATTCTGACTTCACTAAATCATCAATTAAGGTTGAATAAACTCTACTTAAGTTTAAAGACTCCAAATTACTACCATTAAAAACATAAAAACAAACCAAACAAAGCAAACAAAACACACAAAACAAACATAAAGCAAAGCACAGCGATAAATATGGGTTGCCTCCCAGAAAGCACTTGTTTTAACGTCTTCAGCCTGACATACCCAGAACTCATTCTAAGTGACCCAACATTAAATTCTCATCAGATTTAGATTTATTGACTGAAAAATATGGTTTAAGTCTATGTCCGTTAACTTTAAATATTTTTCCAATCTTAGGATCTTGAATATCTACGACTCCATAAGAATAAACTTTTATCACAATGAATGGACCCATCCACCTGGACTTAAGTTTTCCAGAAAATATTCTCAATCTAGCATTATACAGCAAAACTTGTTGTCATGGTACAAGATTTTTGGTAAGAATCTTCTGATCATTCCATAATTTCATCTTTTCCTTATAAATCTTAGCATTTTCATAAGATTATTCCTTATTTCTTCAAGATTATTCAATTGCAATAATCTCTTTTCAGCAGCATCTTTGAAATTATAATTGAACTCTTTAATAGCCCAATAAGCTTTATTCTCAAGTTCAAAAGGTAAATTACAAGCTTTTCCAAAAATCAGCCTATATGGGGACATTCCTATAGATGTTCTGTAAGCAGTCCTATAGGCCCACAAAGCATAATCCGGTTTAATTGACCAATCCTTTCTATTTGGATTAACAGTTTTTTCCAATATTCTTTTAATTTCACGATTGGATAATTCAACCAAACCACTTGTCTGCGGATGAAAAGCAGTAGCAATGCGATGATTAATATGATATTTCTTTGCTAACTTCTTGTTGACCACATTTTTGATGAGGTCTTCTCTTCCCTCTTTAGTGTTTAGGATCTAGCCTTAGGCTTTTCCTTTGACTTCTTAGAGGACTAGAATTGGGACGCATCCCTTAGAAATTTGAACCACTTCTTGTCTCCCTGCAAACCCCACAAGCTTGATTGTAGAGCCCTAATCACCTAGATGGTTGAGATCAAATGTGGAGGTTTAAAGGATGAGTTCCCTATAGGACTCTTTGGCCTTAGGACCACCCTAGGTGGCTTGGTCTGGTGAGGGTTGACTTACACACTCACTACACTCACACTCTACACTCTCACATACACAATCCAAATCCTAAAAAAAACCACACCCATACCCAACTTGACTCCTTGACTCATGTAGGTAATTCATATGGATGGACCTTAACCCCTAAGCCCCTGGCTAAGAGGGTTAGGAACAACATAGTGAATGCCTCAAATGAGTCCTCTCATGGCTCATATAGGCTTAACATGGCTTCATGGCTCAATCAAAGTGATTCCATTCCACTCATATTTAATCAATCTTCATTCTTCCAAAATTTCAATTTTTGACCCTGGGAACCCTACACCTATCAAACCTACCAAAAGCCCTTAAAATTGCCCAAATCCTCCAAAATTTCTAAATCACCCAAAATTCCCCAAAATTAACCTTGAATATTTCCTCACCAATCAAATTGATCATCCATAGCCAAAAATACCAAAAATTCCAAAAATACCCCCCAGTACCCTCTAAATACCCAAAATGTCCCTCTTAGCCCAAAAATCCAAAAATTCAGAAAATTCCTAGAAAATTTCAGAAAATCCCAAATATTCATAACTTCATTTTGTTCAACTACACCATTGGCCAATTTTGTCAATTTACCCCACTTTTACCAAAACCCCCAATTTAGTCCATTCTTAACCCAAGTGAACCCAATGTCAAACCAAACCAACCTAATTGACCCCAATTTTGGTCCAATTCAATTCTAAACTTCAATTCAATATCCACAATATCAATCTAGACCAATTCTAGGTCCAATTTGATTGACATTTGAATCCAATTTCACTTTTGACCTTAAGGCCCAATTTGGACCCATGACCCAAACTTAGCCCAAACCACCTCAAATTTATTTCAAATTACTCATGACAAATCTCTAAACTAAACCCAACAATTATTTGGCCCAACATTTTACAAAATTCCCATCCATAAACTTATTTTTTTAAAAAAAACCTAAGGCCCACTTCCTTAGGCCTTCCTAAAAAGCCCATCCAAAATGATTTCAAAAAGCCCAAAATCCATCTTAAAGCCCACATGACAATCCTCTATCATCATCCATTTGATAAAACCATCTCCTAAGTTCTAAATCCATAATGAAATAATTCCAAATCAAGCCATATGCTAAATCCCATCAAATCACCCCTAAATTACCAAAATTTCTAAAACCCTTTTTCATAAAATTGACCAAACTTTTTCCCAAGCCAAAGATGAGCCATGAAGCCATTCTTGAGCCACATGCAAGCCATGTGAGTTGTTGACATATGACCATACCACATTGGGCAAAAGAGGGAGGCTCTTTCCATAACTCCTAAAAGTCATTAACCACTCCCATGATTCCCCTTAACCATGCTTAGGCCTAATTATGCTTGGATGGTGACTTGACCCTACTGATTAAGCTTGAACCAAACAACTTTCTCTTCGGCCCAAGCAAGCCTTGGATGGTGAACCTAGCCCAAAACCATGGGTTGAATCATTTAGACCCAAAACTAGCCTTCCCCATTCCATTTCAATTCAAGCCCTTTACACATGGCCAACTCCGATTGACTTCACCATTTCCGAGCCACGACCTCAGCTGGTCGAGATGGTGACCGACCTCGGCCGGCCGGCCACCACGATCATCGGAAAACCCCATGGCCGAGACCTTGGGAGGAGCCAAAGTTTGGAATTCCCACTGTCGAGCCGCCCCATGCCCGATGGCCACCATGGTCGTTCTTCCCTTGACCTAAGCAGCTGATCCCAAGCCCTAACTCCCCCTGGGAGGCCCTCCAGCCATGCCTATTTAAACACCACCTCTCTCGGCCATGAAGAGGTGCTGAACCAAACCTTACTGAACCCTATCAAAATCATCCCAGACCACTCTCTACACATAGAGAACTTGATCCCCACTGAAATCCCCCTGCCATTTCCTCTCTGTGAGCTTAATTTCAGAGTTGAAATCCAAGCCCAAAACCAGGACACTTCACAACAGTGAGTCAATCCTAAAATTGATTGACTCTACACCTTCACCAGATCAAGAGGAGAAGTTTCCCAGCAAAAGCCCCCTCACCAGGCCAGCCATTGCTTCTAGCCTCCAAGCTTTGTGATCGGCTGTGGTTGAAATCATACCTAGACAATTCACCAGGCCAAGGGACTTCATCTGGAGCTTGCTTGGACCCAATCGAACGTGATACAACCCTCAGATTGAAGCTTCACTTCTGCGAGCGAAGGTATGGACTCACTCTTCTTCCCGGGCTTACGAGAGATTCTCCATTTAGTTTGAGTTAATTTCAGTGCATGTTTACCGTATGGATGTGTTCGTCTCTTCAAGATGAATCCATAGAGCATAAGAACACAAAAATCCGTTGAAAATCGAGTGAGAAATTAGGGTTAGAAGGTTGACGGTCACGGGTTCACACCAGTCGTAGACGATGACCAGGAGCCGTAGGATCGCGCGTGTATCGAGCGGACGGCCAGGATCGCGCCGGACGGAGCAAAGGGACATGAACCACGGGCCGCATGGCATCCCAGTCAGATGGCAGCGCCGAATCAAGAAGCGACGCGTGGAGCTTCGGAGGCGCCGAGGTTGAGTCAGCGCCGCGTGGATAAGTAGAAAAATAGGTTATTTTTCTATTTATTTAATTACCAGAACTTCAAAAATTCATAACATTGTGTAGAAAAATCCTAAAAATAAAATAAAAATACCCTCTTTCTCGGTGAACGAGAGGAGAATAATGTGGAAAAGAAATCAAGTAATTTCATTAAGTATTTTATTTTTAATGATTTATTTACTCTCTGCATTATTTTAATTCTCCATGCATATAGGAAATTCACCATGGCATGAGACCATAGGGCTTTTGAAGCCTCTAAACTTGGGAACATTCCCTGAATTTTCCAAGGTCAGAGGCCATCCCTATGAGAAGTTATTGATTTTCCAAGTTCATGTTACTGTTTTGAGTATTTTAATTTCAATAATTAGTATATTGAGAAATAAATTCTAGGAAAATTTGGTGATGTTTCTTATGACCAGGGGAGCCTAGGAAAAATAAGTTTTGAGTTAATTCACTTGGAACAACCCTAATTGGCCTAAACACCCAAAATTGAACTTTAATTAGTTAAGGTTAACCATCCATCAAACTAACTTAAAAACAATTCTCCACTGTCCTCTAGGGATAGGAGAACACCACATAAAAATTTGAGATCAATTGGACTTGGTTAGCCTCATCAAATGGGTTGATTAAGCCTCTTAAGTGAAAATGGGTAAAATTAAACTTTAAAAATTCATAACTCACAAAATACTTTTAAAAAATTCACAAAAATAGTTTTGGAGCTTCTCTAATATCAGAGAAACTTAGAAAGATTAAAATTATAATTTTCTAAAAAAGTTGATTTTTATCATTATTTTAATATTTTTAATAATTAAAAAATAATAAAATCATAAAAATATTAAAAATCACCAAAATGTTACATTTTGAATTCTAATCATTTAGGAACAAACCAAATATTTTTTTTAAGTCCCTAGGATAAGATATTGAATTTTAAAGGCTTAATGTAATTTTTAATATTAAAAAATGTATTTTCCAACCTTCTCACCAAAATAATTCTAATAAATCAAAAAAAAATCAGAAAAATATAAAATTTATTTCTCTAGACTTCTTGAGGTTAGAGAGATTTACGAAAAATATAAAATCCATTTTTTAACTTTAATTTTATTTTAAAATTAATTAATTCTCCAAAACTCAAAATAATTCTAATAAATAAAATATAATTCAAAAAATCACCAAAATTAGTTCAAATGGTCCTCTGGTCATTAGGAGTGCCCCATAATTTTCTTAAGGATAGAAAAATTTCCTTGGTCATCTTATTGAATTTTCCTTGGAAATCCCTATTTTCTACAAAAAATAATTATATAAATAAATTAAATACAGAAAAATCACATTTTCTCCTCTAATGTCTTAATTGACATGTGAGTGAAGCCACATGAAAATTTCAAATTCATTTAAGCTCAATTTAGTGAGTTATGGAATTATTAAGCTTGAAGGGCAAAATGGTAATTAAAATTTTAACCCTTAATTAAAACTTTAGGCTTAATAAAATGAGAGAGTAAAATATTTGATCCTAATCTGATTTGGATGATTGAAATTTAAATAATTAAAGGGTAGAGACCCATCAATCATTTTTAAGATTAATTAGAGTAAACCTTACTCAATTAATTAATGAAATTTGGAAGATTAATAAAAATTGAGATTATTAAAATAGGGATATTATTAAGAAGACATTTATTCTTTAATTTAAGAGTCCCTAAATTAATCACTTCAATAATATTTAATTCCCAATTAAATTGATAATCCAAACTCAAGATTTAAAATACTAAAAGACTTAATCATTAAATTAAATTAAAATTAAAACATTTAAATTAAATTCTTCCAAAATTTCAATTAAATTAATACTTTAACAATTAAATTAAATCATTTTTAAAACATAAAAAATTAAATATTAAATTAAAAATAAAATAAAATTAAATTAAAATTAAATTAAATTAAATTAAATTAAATTAAATTAAATTAAATTAAAACATATTAAATTAAATTAAATTAAATAAAAAATAAAATCAAATTAAAATAAAATTAAAATTAAATTAAAATTAAAATAAAATTAAATTAAAATTAAAACTAAACCAAATTAAATTAAATTAAATTAAATTAAATTAAATTAAATTAAATTAAATTAAATTAAAATAAATATAACATCACCTAAGACAAAGAATTCAAAATAGGTCTAAAAACAACTTGAACACTATTCCAAACTTAAACCCATTAATTAAAATTAAATTAAATCATAAATCACTTAAACATCAATTTGCCCTCAAAAGCTCTTATTGTCATAACTCCTAAACGGAGTATTAAGTGAAGTGTCACTTCATTCATAGGATATTCAAATATCCTAGTTCACTGAGCAAAAGAAAAAAACTTAATTAAACCTCGGATGATTAATTCACCTGATTAATTAAATCCATTTGGACTTAGAATAATTCCAGCAATATTGAAAAGATGTTTAAGATTAGTCTTAAGCACTTCCTCCATATGACGGGGTGTTTTATAAGAACAATTGAACTTAATTATTCTTTGGTGCAGAAAATCATCCATAAACAAAATTGAAAACCTAGACGTCATAGGAATGACTAAGTTATAGGACTAGGATTTTGGTAGAAAACCGAAACCTTGCCCTTAGCTTTACCTAGGTAATTACTATAAATATTTAAATGCTCTAACATGTGTTTCAAGTGCATCTTGGGATGACGGGAAGACCCTCCGAGTACGCTTTTATTTTATTGCAATTTACCTTCTCGCAATTTAATTAATCGCGTTGCACTTTCTTTTCTTGCATGACAAACAACAGTTGCATGAAAACCAAAACCTTTAGGATAGTCCCTGAACTGAAACCAAAAATTAAAAGTCATTAGAAGATAAAAATCACCGCCACAACATTTCAAAATATAAAACAACTCAAAATTTAATCACAAACAGAACACAAAACTACAATTGCAACTAAATTAAAACGTCTCGTTGAATGATCGGGAATACCTCGGATGATGTAACCCATGTGTTGCAAACGGGATTTCCCCGGTCTAAATGAAAGTGTGGAACTCATTCGGTTGAGTTTAGCAAATTCATTTGGACTAAGTGAATTCAATGAAAATAACGATGCTTGGGATGACGGAACCAGTGGGATCTTAATCGGTTACGTTACTAACAACTTTAAGATTTGTTTTAATTAAAATATTAAAAAACACTTGGATTTTAAGATTTCTAAAACAAAAAACTTTTCTCATCTCTTGATTTTCGCCTTCTATAACTAAACCTCTACAACAACAAGGAGCTTGGAGCACGGTGGGCCGCACGACCATCTTCGTCAGCAAAACAACTCTACATCAGCTAAACATTCCTAGAATTAAACAACAAAGCCATAGGATTTTGAGGTAATTTGCCTAGTGCAACATAAATCCTCAACTCTTCGTTAGGCATTTGCATGATCATGTCATGTAAATTAAGCCCTAACTGGTCTTAGGACTCCCAGGTAGTCGTTTGGTACGACATAAACCCTCACATCTTCAGAGGCTATTTGTATGATTTTATCATACAAATATAAGTCCAAATTAATTAAAATTAGCAAGATTGAAATATCAGATAATATTAGGATTTTCTTAAACTCGAAGCCAAACAATAGGATAGTTTGGGAAGTTGCCAAGATTCTTCTTGGATCCTCAGCTTCTCCTATTTCTCTTCCTTTTGGACTCCTGAAAATAAATGTTCCAAATTTGAGCTAATCCCTTTTGAAATTTCAAAAATCCAATCCTTTGAAAACCTTAAACTTTGAATATCTTGAGAGCAAAATCACTGATCATTATCGAGAGTTTTCTTAAATGATTCACTTCATTTAAGATGTAATTAACTATAGGGGCTTGCCCTTCATAGGGAACTTTAAGAACCCGGGTAATATAAACCACCGCTTAATTCCTTTATATTAAGCGGGGAACTTGTCGGCTTATAAAATTGGTTCGCAAACCAAATGGATGTCACAAATCTTCTAGTTTATTTAATCGAGCCCCATCATCGAGCGAGTGTGTCTATTCTCGGGGATAGATATACGGTTTGTGGTGCGGTGCTCGTTTATATAAACTATTCGGAATGTGAGTTCAGTTTGATTTCATATCTTAAAATTTTGAAACTCAAAATTATTTTCAAAATCAAATACTACTTTCTAAGTTATATATATATATATATATATTTAAATTAAATTTAAAATCTAAAAAAATTCGCCGACAACTTACGTAGGCGACCCCCTTTCAAAATACAACACATAACCTAAAATATGCCGACAACTTCTAGCGACTCTGTGGGGAAAAGTTCCTCTCTCCATTTTAATCGGATGGTTTTGCTTTCATAAATCGGTAGTGAGCCCATGCCCCTAGTGGACCGAACTACCATTCTTCCGTTGGAATACCCCGATCATTTACGTCTTGAACGAGTATAACCAACTCCTCTCGGATTTAGGAGCCATTTGTTTAGACACCCCTAAACGGAGAGGTTCCGAGATCCTTTTACCTCTTTTCCGAGGTGGGGTGGACCCCCGATAGGTGTTAGTTTAGGAGCGGTCCTTCGAGTCGAGAAGTCTTGCATAAGACTTTCTCTTCCTTTCCAATTCTGAATCGGTTTCCTTACCTTCTCTACACCTTTGAACATTCCTTTCCTAATAAACAAACCCTCTAATGAATGAATCTTTTAACAAATAACTCCTTTTTATAAATACATGAACGAAAAATGTGTTCGGACTCTCTTCAATTTCTTTCTTTTCGCCCTGATGAGAAGAAGCATAACTTGGGACTGACAATCAGAATCTACCTTGCGAGAAGATGTACGCCCAAAGCTGATTTTCTCCTTCACCAATGGACTGGACTTCGTTGTTTACAAGGATGAGGCTGCCCGACAATGGGATCATCCGTTTTGGGCAAGGATTCGAGAACACAAATGTCAAGATCCATCGACGTTACCCTTTTCACACTTACGGACAAAGTATACGAAGCCGAAAGACCTTTGATCGAGTTCAACCTTAAGTCGACTCAAGAGTTCCCTCCCCTGCAAAGGGTTCTAGGCGAGAGGAATACTACGTCCATGGGAGGGCCGTTATCTCTACCCCCAGCTGGTCTAGTCGTCTCGCACCTACCCCGGCTTCCGCGAGCCGAAGGGAAGGAAATTTGTAACGAGCATGTTACGCGTGGAGGGTACGGATTTCCGTGCGAGACCTTCGTTTTTGAAATTGGGTCCGGCTCGAGGGTTTCACCCCTAACACGGACTCGGAGAAGAAACGAGAGGTTGGAAGATTGCCGAAAGGCCGGAGCTGCTGAAGTCGCTTTCTTAGAAGAAATCCACGAGTACACACCACTACCCGAGTACATACCATTGCACGAGTATACACCGCTTTTGGAAGGAAGTAGATTCCATCCCCTTTCGTCTGCGGTGACGAGGAAAATGTCCGCGGGATTGCTTCTACATTACCTCGACCCGCATACTTATAGCGACGATTGAAAGAAAAGGGCTAGGATTACACCATTTGCACGACTACGGATCGTGATAGAGAAGTTAGCAAAGAAAGAGAAATGTCCTATATCGGAGATTTTAAGAAGAATAGGGCGGGTGACGACGAAGTCCGTCTTGGCCCGCGAGTAGAACCCGTTATCGCCATAGATAAGCCGAATAAGAAGATGAAAGCTAGCCACTTTGTTGTTGTTTCGGGTTTACGGATCGGGGAGGATACCACCTTCCGACATTCGGCCGACGGACCATCCGGTCCTAGGCCTTCTGCTGTCAGAAGGATGGTATGGCGTCCTACTGCGGCCGATTAAGACCGAAACAACGACTAGAAAGGGAAAGTCTCATCGGGAGACTCGAGTCCGAAGAGAGCGCCAGCTGCGATGAAGGGGACTCCCAGAAGGAAACCCAGACGGCCATCGCATGATAAGCTGCGAAACTGCACGAAAAAGACCATTGGAGGACGCTATGGAAAAGCTAAGGACTGACATTCAACGATTAGCAAGAGAAAGAGAAGAAAAGTTTGGAGATGAAGTTGACTCGTCAGAGTTCATGGATGATGAATATGTGGAGATCAACATGGTCGAGACACGAGCATCGTCAGCTTCGCAAGGTGATCCGGCAACTGCGGAGAGAGATGAACCGGAAGCGTTAAGAGCACAAATTCGAGAAAAAGATGATACAATCTCTCAAATGGCAAAAGGGATGGAAGAGATGGCTGCAGCCCTAACCACTCTTCAGAGTCGGGCTCGACCCCCAGAGAAACGTCTCTAGAAGTTATTCATATTACGGACGAGAGGAAAAGAGATTACATCCGTTAATAGAGACGATCGGCCGAAGAAAGACTCTACTCGAATATGATTCCGAGAGAAGGACATCAAAAACATGGTAGAACGAGCGAGTGCGAGAAGCCTTAGCACACTCTAAGAACGGAGCATCTATTCGGACGGGTAGACCTTACCCGAAGAATTTGATGCAGTACAATACCCAAAGGCTTCGTACCACCTCTGTTCAAGACTTTTGATGGTACCGGAAATCCTCGACAACATGTTGCACATTTTCGTGCTAGTTGTTGCAACGCCAGTGGGAGTGATGCCTTACTCTTCCGACAATTCGTCAGCAGCCTGTCAGGGATCGCCTTCGATTGGTATGCAGAGTTACCGAACGGTTCGGTAAAGAGATTTTCAGAATTAGAAAACCTTTTCATGAAACGGTTTGCCGGAGCTCAGCACCATATCACCATCGGTGACTTAGTGGTGGAGAAACAGAAAACGAACGAAACTTTAGTGGACTACATACTTCGATGGAGAAATCTAAGCATGAAGCGTGAGCCACAGCTACAAGAGCAGCATGCAGTCGGTATCTTGCTTAAAAGCATTCACGGCCCGATAGCACTTCTCCTTAAGGGATTTACAATTAAGACTTTCGAGAAGTTGTTAAGCAAGGCGGAAGCTTGCAAGAGGAAGCGAAGCAACTAAGTTTCGTCGACAAAACGGACAAACGGAAGCCTACGAAGACATTTGAAAAGAAATCCGGGATCGTCGTGGGAGTCGATAAGGGCAAACGGCCAATGCAAATACGGCGGAGCAACCGCGGCCCGGCTATCAACAACCTCGGCGGAACTACCAACAACCTCGACCCGGTTATCGGCCCAACTCGACAATATGAGCAACCGCCTCGCCCACGGCGCACGTTAAAGGAGCTTATAAATAAAGAATATCCATTCAAGAATGAGGCAGTGCCAAAGATGTTCCGCAGTTTGATGAAGACTTTGTATTTTCGACTGCCAGAACCCAGGAAGCCAGAAGAAGTCAACAAGAAAGACCATCCCAACTACTGCCCTTACCACTAGATGCTTGGACATAAGATAGAGGATTACATTACCTTTAAGAGTTGGCTTGATAACAATCTCCGAAAGGGGAACATAACGATCCCGAAGGAATACATGAAAGAACCCCGGCAAGGAGGTTACGTCAATGTTATGTCAACGGATCCCATTGTTCCGATAGACCCCTACACGACCGATGATGGATGGAGTACCGCTTGGACGAAGTCATCGAAGAAAATTTTGGATCGCATCCAAACCGCTTCGGCGCATGCTTCAACTCAGAGTTTGAAACCTGTCAAGCCAGCGCTATCGCTTGCAATTGAAGAATCGCCCCAGGAAGAAAAGATCATAGAAAAGAAGGAGATCGTAGAAGAAGAAAAGACCGAGGCTCCTAAGGCTATACTAGGGGCTGCTTATCCTAGGATGGTTGTTTTCGATTCGGGGGAAAAATTCCTCGAACCTCTGACTCTATATGATTATTTGCTCCCTTCGGCGGGATCTTATAATGATAAGAGTTATGGCGTTGGCTACGTTTTGACTGTTTCTAGGGATTACGTAACTAAAGACAACCAATCTAATCCGGATCTCGATTCCGATACAAATAACAATTCTCGAATCATACACGACCTCGACAATCACGATGACAAAGAAGACATTCACCAAGAAAGTTACGAAAGTTCAACAAGCAATGAATTTATTTGTGAATTCTAAGGAACTCCAATCACAATAGAGTTAGAGCTTTCGGATTCCGAAGCAACTCCGGAAGAACTTGTCATACCGATTCGAAAGGAGACACCGGTAAACTCGGTACCGGACTCGGAAGAAATCACGAAGTCAACTTAAGGAGCGGAAGGGTTCTACCCTCGAGAATGGGTCCAAAAGACAAAGGAAAGCAGGTGGTTGTTCAGGAAGAATCAACCCCAGCAGAAGAATTGCCCATTCGGGAGGAAACCGAGACACATGGTAACAAATGGACTATAACGTGCTAGCCCATCTTAGGAAACTACCAGACGGCGAGCATCTACGACGCTCTCATCTTATCAAAAGAGATGAGGGAAGCTCTGATTAAGGCCTTATTTGATCCAGAAATTTGTTTAGCTCAGATGACCGGAGATTCCTTAGACGAGGTTTGCTCGTTAAAGGAACAGCGAGGTGTTACCTTCACGGACAGTGATCTACTACTTGGGACGGCCGATCACGACCGACCGTTGTACATTTCGGTCACGATCGAGAAAATTTACACTCTCCGGAGTATTGGTGGATCCAGGAGCGTCAATCAACATAATGAATCTTCGGACGCTAGCATACTTGGAAATTGATGCTCGCGAGCTTGAAGTGGACAAGATGTTACTAAGAGGATTCAACCAGAAAGGAGAAAGAGCCCTCATCCAAAACATCTCTAAGCATGTTGGCATTCCAATGATCATCCACCCAGAAATCAGATACAGTGAGTTCGTCGATTAAACTCGGCGGTGAAGTTTAAAGTACCATCACCGATCCGGTTATCATAATAGAAATTCACATCCCCCTTGCCCGACCTCCCGGCTAAAGTATATATATATATATATATATATATATATATATATATATATATATATATATATATATATATATATATATATATTTCTAATTCTTCGGATCAATTTGAATGTTGTCGATATAGAATTGAAGGATGATTGGGAAGAGGTCATCATAGACAAATGCATTGGAGCTTGATCGGTTTAAAGGATTTGCTACTTTTGTTTATGCTTCTTCTACTTATTGATGGTAGATCGATCTTTGGTCTCACTTGAAGGATATTGGTCGAGAATATGGTTGAGGGGTTGGATAGTGGGTGGAGATTTTAATTGCATTTTACACCCTAGTGAGAAGAAAGGAGGAAGGAATCCTAATCTTGAGATATGCTAAATTTTACTAATCGAGTTAGTGCTTGCTAATCTATTTGATATTGGGTTTGAAGGTTCTCCATTTACTTGGAGAAGAGGTTCTCTTTATGAAAGGATGGACAGAATCTTTACTAATCAACTCTGGCTAGATATGTTTAGCCTTTCCAAAGTTAAGCACTTAGCTAGATTTGGTTCAGATCATGCTCCCTTGCTTATTCAATTCTCTCATTTTATTAATACTAAACAAAATGCTTTCAGATACTTAAATGTATGTTCTACTCACTCTACTTGCTATCAAGTTGTTAAGCATAATTGGATTCTCCCATCTAATTATTCTACTGCTAACCCTTTATTGAAGTTCTGGCAACTTCATAAGTCAGTTGCTAAGGCTTTAATTAATTCGAATTGGACTGAATTTGGGAATCTTACATATATTATTCAAAAAGCGAAACTTTGGTGGCCGAGGTTGAAATTGAAGTGGAAGGTTTGGGAGGAAAAGCTGATAAAGATCCGCTAGAAGCTAATGATTTCTTTGCGGTACGCATTGCTACAGGAAGAGCTCCTTCTTAAACAGAAAGCAGCAGTTAACCATTTACTTCATGGAGATAGGAATTCAAAATTTTTTCATGCTATAATTAAGCATAGAAGATCCATTAATACTATTCTAAGAATTAAATCTACTAATAATTGCTGGCTTTCTACTTCTCAGGAAATTGGGGATGATGCTGTTCAATATTTTCAAAATCTTTTCTCTTATCAAGATACCAACTCTGATATCTTCTCTAATAACCTTATGCAAACTGATTTGCAGTTGGCTAGGGAATTACATCTATCCAGAATACCTAATGAGGATGAAATATTATCTGCTATCAATTCTTTGGACAGTAACAAGACAATTTGGTCCGGATGGGTTTACTCCGATTTCTACAGAAATTTTGGCAAATTATTAGGATGGATACTGTTGAGGCTATTAAGGTTTTCTTTCGGGGTGTGGATCTTCCTAAGTAATTTGTATCCTCTTCTATTATTCTCATACCAAAGGATAAAAAGAAGGATTGTTGGCGGGACTTCGGACTTATTAGAATCACTTGACCTTTTTAAAAATCATCAGCAAGCTTCTTATGGCTAGAATTCAGCCTTTTATGGATACATTGACTTCAGAGAATCAATCAGCATTTGTTAAAGGAAGAAGTATTAGTGAAAATATATTGTTAGCTCAAGAAATGCTTACTGATATTGATAAGCCTTGTAGGGGTTCTAATCTGATTTTTAAACTGGATCTTTCTAAAGCTTTTGATACTATAAGTTGGTCCTTTATTCTCAAAGTGCTTTATGCTAAAGGGTTCGATTCGATTGCTGTGGACTCATTTCAAGGTGGTTAAGCAATAATTTCTATAGTGTTCTCATTAATGGTGAGAGCAATGGGTTTTTTCAAGCAGGTAGAGGCATTAAACATGGAGACCCCCTTTCTCCTTATATCTTCATATTGGCTTTTGACTACCTTTCCAAGCTTATTAATAATGTTCAGATCACTCACCCTTATACCCAGTTTCAACACATATCCACTCAACTGATTTCCCATCTTGAATTTGCTGATGATGTCATAGTTTTCTGGAATATTAGTAAGAATTCAATAAGATGTTTAATGAAGGTTTTGGATGAATTTGAAGAGGTCTCGGTATGACTTTTAACAAGTCCAAATGTCATGTTTTACTCGGTTCTAACTTTAATGTTAATACTAAAAAGTGGATAACGATTTCATTGGGTTTAGGGAGGCTAAATATCCTCTCGAAGTATTTGGGTTTTCCTTTAATCGAAAGGTAGACTTAGACATTCCCACTATGATGATGTGGTATCTAAAATTTACTGCTCAAATTCAATGTTGGACAAATTCATTTCTATCAAATGGTGGTAGAATCACTCTTCTCGAAGTATTTTAACTACTTATCCTCTCTATATTCTTCAAATGATCAAGATGAAGAAAAGCACACAAAAATTACTGTCCATTATATTTAATAAGTTTCTTTGGGAAGGTCATCATAGACAAATGCATTGGACCAATTGGGATAAAGTTTGTAAACCTATTGCTAGTGGTGGCTTGGGTTTTAAGAGTTTTCAGAAAATCAGCTTTTCCTTTTACTGCAAACAATGGATTAACTTTAGAGCCAAGAATTCCTTATGGTCTAAGTTTTTGCATGGGAAGTACTTGTTCTAATATTCATCCTACTCAAGTTCGATTGAAGAATGGGGATTCAAATCCTTTGGAAGCAATTGCTTGAAAGTTAGAGATGCGAGTTGAACAACTTTTTGTATGGGAGGTTGGGGACGGGCAAATTCCTTTTTGGAGGAATAAGTGGATTTTTAATGAGTCACTGATTGATCATAATAATCATCATTCCATTCATCATCCCATTCAGAAAGTAGCTGATTCTTTGGATCAATTCAGAATGGGATACTGCTAAGCTTAGTAGGCTGTATTGATTACTGCAACTCAAAAAGATTTTGAACATTCCTATTCACCCAGACCAAAAGAGATAAATTGGTCGCAAAGATTCCACCAAATCAAAGCTTGTCTAAATTTCTATTTAGAGGTACCTGTTCTACTAATGATTGGGGGAAGAAGCTTTGGAACAAATTCTTAACACCTTTCATATCTTTTTTCTGTTGGAGACTTTTTAAGAAGTTTCTTCCAATAGATGACATTCTAAAACTTAAGGGAATTCGTGGACCTTCGATTTGTCAACTCTGCCATGCTGATGAAGAATCCATTTCTCACATATTTATAAGGTGCTTTGTTGTTCAAGAGGTATGGAAATCTGTTTTGGATAATCTTGGGCTATCTTCTAAATTTTTTTCATGGCTTAGTATTGAATTATGTTGGCAAGATTGGAAAGATTCTGCGATTATTACATTCCTCTTATTATCTTCCGGTTTATATGGATGGGGAGGAATGATGCTATTTTCTACATAAAGGATTGCTCTACTCGGCATATTATCGGGAATTGTCTATTTTATATTCATAAGGCTAGAAAAATAATGAATTCCCGGTAGACTCCTGTTATTAACAAGGTCAAACTTGTTATTTGGAGACTACCTATGACTCCTTGGGTTAAAATAAATTCTGATGGGAGTTTTTCTTCAATTGGTGCTGGAATTGGGGCTATTTGCAGGGATCATCTTGGTAATTGTAATTGGTTTCTCTCTGCTCCTGTTATGGCATATAACAGCCTTGAAACTGAAGTAATTGCTGCTTATTGGGGTCTCAAAGCTGCCTTCCTTAATAAGCATAATTATATTCATATGGAGATGGATTCATTGCTCTTAGTAAAGATGTTATTGAATGAAGTTGCTTGTTCCATGGCACATTCTTATTTGGGTTAATATGATCCTCGAGTTATCCTCCAAGCTAGTTGTTATATGGAGTCATATTCATAGAGAGGGGAATCGACACTGCAAATTGGTTGGCAAGAGAGCTTCTTCTAGGAAGGAAATAATTTGTAACTCGAAGCTCTTGTTCAGAATTTTTATCTTCTTCTTTTTCTATTTTTAGAGCTCTTTTACATGGGGACTTATTAGCAATTCCTCATGTCGGATGTAATAAAACCACCATTATTCAATAAAACTAACATTTTTTGTGAAATATATATATATATATATATATATATATATATATATATATATATATGATGGTTAAATATATATATATAATATATATAGAAAAAATGGAGGTGGCGGTTGTATGTGCTCGCTAGGGTTTCAATGGAGGCTGTTAGGCATTGGTGGAGGCGGTGCGTTCCACAGGTTGAAGAAGGTGGTTAGGAGGAGAAAAAATCCACTTTTTCTCTTCAGCATTCTCAGTTTTGGGTGGGGGGAGTGGTTTTTACCCATCCCAGGCATTTCTTTTTTGAATTTACTTGGAGTGGTACTGTTCCATTGAGATATGGAAACAGAACTTACTAGGGCTGATCCTCATTTTGATGGGAGAGGCACGTTTGCAGAAGTCATTGTAAGAAAGGAAGGAGGCACCACTCTTGGAGATAAACTAGTTTTCCCTCAGCTATTTCATGATGCCATGGAGGGTAAGGCCGAATGTGAATTCATTAGAAAATGTACAAGGAAGGCTGGGAAATTAGCTCTCATTTTTGCGAAGAGGAACTCACTAAGATATCGAGAGACTTACAAATTTACATTAGTAGGGAAATTTTAGTTTGGACACCCCAAACTTGATATACTTAAGAAAGTCAGTGGATGATTTCAAACTTGTGGGTAGTTGGAAAATTGGGGTCTTTGATAGTAGACATAACATGTTACAGTTATCATTGGAGGATGATTATGCTCAGATTTTTTCTAAAAAGGTCATAATGATCGATGGAAAACCTATGAAGTTGCTGAAATGGACATTGGACTTTGATCCAACTAAGGAGCCGCCAATTGTTCCTATTTGGTTCAGCCTTCCTAACCTAAAGCTTCCCTTTAATAATCACGGGATTATTTATGATATTGCTTGACTCGATGGGGAGACCACTCAAGCTTGGACATACCTTCTGCTAATGCTACAAGGATTTCCAATGCAAGATTTCTGTTGGAAAGGGATATTACTCGGCCTTACATTGATGGTGTGTGGTGAGTACTTGCCAATAATGGGTGCTGGCAACCCATTGTGATGGAATATCGGCCCCATATTGTAAGCGATTGCCACCTATTTGGTCATACTATGGAGCAATGTTTCAAACTTCATCCTGAACTTAGACCTTACAATGTGGTTAATAAAGGCACAAAGAACAACTGAGCGAACTTCTAAACCTCGGGTCATTCCATTAAGCCACTGTCCGAGTGGGTCCAGATGTTGCTCAGGATTCACCAAAGCCTGACTTGAATTTGGTTTCTGGAACTGATGGGGATGTGGATGGAGTTACTGATAAGAATAGAGTAGGCCCTTCATGTTTTTCTGCAGCTGGGCAGTATGCTGATCTGATCATTGAGATAAGGGATCCTTCTGATGAAGGTGTACAAATTCAACACAATTCATTAGAGCTCCAATCTACTAAAGAGAAAGTAATACCTGCTAGTTTAGAAGCAGGTGACACTTTTATAACTCCTACAGAACCCATTACTTGGTGACTCAGCCCGACTTGTCCTTGAAGATTTAACTACGACGGCGGAAGGAGCATGGTCTCAACAAAAAGCAGGAGAAGGAGAAAAGATATCATGGAACTACAAAATTTATCTAAGTCTAACATAATTGGTATGGACAATTCTTCAGCCACTCCTTCTAGAATAACTAGGGCTGGTAAGGCCATTCATCATGATTAATCTTCTTTGCTGGAATGTTAGGGGTGTTGCAAGTCCTGACACCCTTAATAGACTCCTTCATTTAAACAGGACTCACAAAATGTGGATTTTTACTTTGTTGGAACCTTTGGTGCATACTGATATATCTAAAATTACAAAAAAATTCCCTGTCTTCCATTTTCAGTCTAATTGTAATAATAAGATTTAGGTCTTTACTAGGAAGGAACTGAATTGCAATATTGTACTTAATAATTATCAATTTCTGCATCTTCAGTTTGGTTTGGATTAATTCAATGGCTGTGCTACATTTGTTTATGCTGGCTGTACTCCCACAGATAGGTCTTCTCTTTGGGCTGAGCTGTGTAATATTAGTGCTAACAATCCTTCGAACTAGATTGTGGGAGGTGATTTTAATTGTATTAGAAATCCTAGTGAGAAAAAAGGTGGCAGAACTCCTGATCTCCACTCCATGTTGCAATTCTCACAAAATATAACTACAGCTGGATTGTTTGATATTGGCTTCACTGGGTCTCCCTTTACCTGACAGAGGGGTAAACTATTAGAGAGAATTGATAGAATTTTGGCTAATGATTCCTGGCTGAACATGTTTCCCATTACTCGAAGTGTTTCATACGCACTAGATCCACTTCTGATCATTCACCACTTTTGATTCAGATTTCCTTTTGCCCTTATAAGGGATGCTCCCCATTCAGATTTCTCAATGTTTGGAGTGATCATTCTAACTTCTTAGAGGAGGTGAAAAGAGCTTGGAGAGTTCCAGATTACCCCATCTGCAATCCACTTAATAAACTTTGGAGGCTACATAAAAATGTGGCTTATCATTTAAGGAATTGGAATAAGCACAGCTTTGGGAATGTGTTTCAACAAGTAAGGGATGCTGATACTAAAGTGCAGTTGTTGGAAGCTAACCAAGACCAGGGTGTGAATCAGGATCAAGATCTGATTTCTGCTCATACTCAATTATTACAAGCTTTGGAAAGGGAAGGGAATTTTTTAAAACAAAAAGCTGCTGTTAACAGATATCTTCTTGGGGACAGGAACACTAAGTATTTCCATGCCATGATTAAACACAAGAGGAAGATTAATGCTATTCTTAGAATCAAGGATTACTGTTGGTAGTGGAGTTCTCGATCAACAAGCTATTTCACGAAAGTCTTTGTACGGTGCTTTCAATCTCTGTTTGTTGCCTGACCTACAATATCAAATTCTTTGTTTGCTGAGGTTTTTTCAGTAAACTATGTCTATGTACATCAGCTTAACTTGACTTTACTCCCTAATGAAAAGGACATTCTGAATGTGTTGACCTCATTTTTGGTGAGGTCTTCTCTTCTTCTCTTTAGTACTTAGGATCTAGCCTTAGGCTTTTCCTTTGACTATCCTAGAGGATTAGAATTGGGACCCACCACTTAGAAATTCAAACCACTTCCTAACTCCCTGCAAACTCCACAAACTTGATTGTAGACCCTTAATCACCTAGAGGGTTGAAATCGAATGTGGAAGTTTAAAGGATGAGTTCCAATAGGACTCTTTGGCCTTAGGATGCCCACAGGTGGCTCTGGTGCAGTGAAAGGGCTGACTTACACACACACTACACCTATACACTACACTTTCACACACCTCCTAAAAACACACCCATACCCAATTTGACCTCCTGACTCATGAAGGTGATTCACATGGATGGTCCTTAACCCACGAGCCCTTGGCTAAGAGGGTTAGGAACAACATAGTGGATGCCTCGAATGAGTCCCTTCATAGCTCATGTGGGCTTGATGTGGCTTCATGGCTCAACCAAAATGATTTCATTCCACTTACATTCACCCAATTTTCAATTTTCCAAATTTTCAATTTTGACCCCAGGGACCCTACACACTAGCAACTCTACAAAACCCTTGAAACCACCCAAAATTTGCAAAATCACCTAAATCACCCAAAAATCCTCAAGACCAATCCTAAACATTTCCTCACCAATCAAATTGATCATCCATAGCCAAAAAATACCAAAAATTCCAAAAATACCTCCCAATACCCTCCAAATACCCAAAATGCCCCTCTTAGCCAAAAAATCCAAAAATTCAGAAAATTCCCAGAAAATTCCAGAAAATCCCAAATATTCCCAATTTCATTTTGTTCAACTACACCAATGGCCAATTTTGTCAATTTACCAAACTTTTGTCAAAATCCCCAATTTGACCCATTTTAACCCAAAGTGAACCCAATCTCAAACCAAACCTACCCAATTGACCCAAATTCTGGTCCAATTCAATTCTAAATTTCAATTCAACATCCCCAACACCAATCTAGACCAAATCCAAGTCCAATTTGATTGACATTTGGATCCAATTTCACTTTTGGCCTTAAAGCCCGATTTGGACCCATGATCCAAACATGACCCAAACTCATCCAATTCAACTCCAATTAACCCCAAATCTTTTCTAAACCTTCCTTAACATCCCCATAAACAAAACACGAACATAATTTGCCCAAATTTTAGACCCAAACCCCACTCAAATTCAACCCAAAGCTAAAAAGCCCAATTTTGACCTAAACCCAAACCTAACCCAAATAGGCCCAAACCTCAAAATCAAAACCCAACCAAAGCCAAAACCTCTTTGAAACACTCCCATAAACATTTCCCAACATTTATTTTACATCAATTTCAACCCTAGCCCAACATTGGCCCAAGTTAGCCCAATTTGACCTATATTGGCCCATTCACCAAAAAAGCCCAAATCAACCCAATTCAAACCCAAACCACCCCAAATTAGCTCCAAATCACTCATGACCCATCCATGAGCTAAAACCAACATTTGTTTGGCCCAATCCTTCACAAATTTACCATCCATAAATTTATTTCCAAACCAAAAGCCCACTTTCTTAAACCTTCCTAAAGCCCATCTCCACCAAAATCCAAAGGGACAAAATCAATCCAAGGCCCATATGACAATTTCTCTTCATCATGACTTCAATTAAAATCATCCCTAAGTTCAAATCAATCATCAAATGGTTCCAAATCAAGCCATATGCCAAATTCCCATCAACATGCCAAAATTTCCTTAAACCTATTTCCATGAAATTGACTTGGCTTTTCCTCGAAGCCAAAGGTGAGCCATGAAGCCATGCATGAGCCCCATGGGAGCCATGAGAGCCATGGAATCTACTTTCCACCTCACCCGAACCATTAATGGCAAGAGAGGGGATCTCTTTCTTAAACCCTTTTAAACCCTTTTTACCTTAATCATGTCACACACTAAACCATGCTTAGCCACCTCACCATGGATGGAGACTTCACCACTCCTTCTAAGTCGACCTAAATGATTCCCTCAGCTCAAAATCAGGTCTTGGGGAGGTGCACCAAGCCTATTTCCATGGGTTGACCCAAACCAAGCCAAAATTGGCCTTCTCCCATTCCATTTTAAATCAAGCTTTTGACACATGACATTTGCCGATTGCCTACACTAAACCCGACCACGACCTCCACGACCTTGAGGGTGACCGACCACTGGCCGGCCGACCACCACGGCCGTCGGAAACCACCGGGCCGAGAGCTCGCATGTGAGCCCAAGCTTGGAATTCTCACCTGTTGAGCTGCCCCAGTGCCCGATGGCCACCATGGCTGTTCTTCACATGCCGAGAGCAGCTGATCCCGACCCTTGGCCACCCACGGGAGAGCCTCCGACCATGCTATTTAAACACCACCCCCTCTCGGCCATGAGAGGTGCTTGAAACAAACCTTAAGGAAACTGCTGCCAAAATTGTTCCGGACTACTCCCCACACATAGAGCATTTGATCCCAGCTGAATTCCGGCCCGATTCCCTCCGGTGAGCTCGATTTTGAGCTCGAACTTTAGCCCGAAAACCGGGACACTCCTTCGCGGTGGATCAATCTTCAAGTTAGTCGGTCCTACACCTTCACCGGACCCGAGAGGAGAAGTTTCCCACTGAAAGCCCCATCCCGAGGCCACCCGGTTGTTCCGGCCTCCAAGCTTTGTGATCGGGCTTGGTCTAAATCATACCTAGGCGATTCACTGAGACCGGGAGACTTCATGCGGAGCTTCGTCGAGATCCAATCGAAGGTGACACAACTCTCGGATCGAAGCTTCACTTCTGCGAGCAAAGGTATGGACTCATTCTTCTTCCCGAGCTTCCGAGAGATTCTCCTTTTAATTTGAGTCGATTTAAATACATGTTTACCGTGTGGATGTGTTCATCTCCTCAATACGAATCCATAGAGCATAAGAACACAAAAATCCGTTGAGAATCGAGTGAGAAATTAGGGTTAGAAGGTTGACGGTCACGGGTGCACACCAGTCGTAGACGATGACCGGGAGCCGTCGGATCGAGCGTGTATCGAGTGGACGGTCCGGATCGCGCCGGACGGCGCAATGGTGCATGAACCGCGGGTCCCGGGACGGCTGACTCAGATGGCGGCGCCCAATCACAGCGCGACACGTACCCCCTTCGGAGCTGCCGAGGTTGACGCGGCGCCGCGTGGATAAGTAGAAAAATAGGTTATTTTTCTGATTTATTTAATTCCCTAAACTTCAAAAAATTCATAACTTTGTGTAGGAAAATCAGAAAAATAAAATAAAAATACCCTCTTGCTCAGTGAAAGAGGAGAATAATGTGGAAAAGAAATCATTTAATTTCATCAAGTATTTTATTTTTAATGATTTATTTACCCTCTGCATTGTTTTAATTCTCCATGCATATAGGAAATTCACCATGGCATGAGACCATAGGGCTTTTGAAGCCTCTGAATTTGGGAACATTCCCTGAATTTTCCAAAGTCAGAGGCCATTCCTATGAGAAGTTATTGATTGTTCAAATTCATGTTGCTGTTTTGAGTATTTTAAATCCAATAATTAGCATGTTGTGAAATAAATTCTAGGAAAATTTGGTGATGTTTCTTATGACCAGAGGACCCTAGGAAAAATAGGTTTTGAATTAATTCACTTGGAATAACCCTAATTGGCTTAAACACCCTAAATAGGTCTTTAATTAATTAGAGCTAATCATGCATCAAATTGACTTGAAATCAATTCTCCACTGACCTTTAGGATCAGAGGAACCCACCATAAAAGTTTGAAGTCGATTGGGTTTGGTTAGCCCTATCAAATGGGTTGATTAGGCCATTTAGCCAATTTAAACTTTAAAAATTCATAACTTTCAAAATACTTTTCAAAAATTCACCAAATTGGTTTTGGAGCCTCTTTGATATTAGAGAAATTTTAGAAAATTAAAATTTCAATTTTCTAAAAAAGTTGATTGTTTGCACTATTTTAATATTTTAATAATTAAAAAATAGTAAAAATCACAAAAATAATAAAATTCACCAAAATGTCACATTTTAAATTTTAATCACTTAGGAACAAATCCCATATTTTTCCTAGGTCTCTATGATGAGTTATTAAATTTTAAAGCCCTAGGGTAATTTTAAAATTAAAGAAAATGTATTTTCTAGCATTTCCACTAAAATAATTCTAATAAATCAAAGAAAAATCAGAAAATTATAAAAATTGATTCTCTGATTTCCTTGATATCAGAGAGATTTTTGAAAAATATAAAATTCATTTTTCAACTTGTATTTTATTTTTAAATTAATTAATACTCCAAAACTCAAAATAATTATAATAAAAGAAATATAATTAAAAAAATCACCAAAATTGGTCCAAGTGGTCCTCTAGTCATTAGGAATGTCCCATAATTTTCTTAAGGATAGAAACTTTCCCTTGGTCATATTATTAAATTTTCCTTAGAAATCTCTATTTTCCACCAAAAATAATTACATAAATAAATTAAATACAGAAAAATCACATTTTCTCCTCTAATGTCTTCATTGACATATGAGTGAAGTCACATAAAAATTTCAAGTTCATTTGAGCTTAATTTAATGAGTTATGAAATTATTAAACTTGAAGGGCAAAATGGTAATTAAAATTTTAACCCTTAATTAAAACTTTAGGCTTAATAAAATGAAAAGGTAAAATATTTGATCTTAATGTGATTTGGATGATTGAAATTTAAATAATTAAAGGGTAGAAACCTATTAAACAATTCAACAATAATTGAAATGAACTTTAATTAAAATAATTAATTAAATTTGGAAGAATAATAAAATTGGAATTATTAAAATAGGGATGTTATTAGGAAGAGGTTTGCTCTTTAATTTAAGAATCCCTAAATTAATCATCCCAATAATATTTAATTCCTAATTAAAATGATAATCCAAGTTTAAGATTTAAAATGCTAAAAGATTTAATCATTAAATTAAGTTAAAGTTAAATTATTTAAAGCAAACCTTTTTAAAATAAAATATTAAATTAAATTAAATTAAATTAGATTAAATTAAATTAAATTAAATTAAAACAAATTAAATTAAATTAAATTAAATTAAAACATATTAAATTAAATTAAATTAAATTAAATTAAATTAAATTAAATTAAATTAAATTAAATTAAATTAAATTAAATTAAATCTAAATCAAATTAAATTAAATCAAATTAAATTAAATTAAGCTAAACCATATTATATTAAATTAACTTAAGTTAAATTAAATTAAATTAAACCACATTAAATTAAATTAAGTTAAATTAAATTAAATTAAATTAAATTAAATATAAAGACATAAAGAATTCAAAAGTAAATCTAAAACAACTTGAACAACTATTCCGAACTTAAATCCATTAACTAAAATCAAATCATGAACTCACTTGAACATCCATTTGCCCTTGAAAGCTCGTGATGTCATAACTCTTAAAAGGAGTGTTAAAAGAAGTGTTACTTCACTTATAGGATATTCGAATGTCCTAGTTCACTCGAGCGAAGATAACAAAACTTAAACTCCCGGACGATTAATTCATTTGTATAATTAAATTCACTTGGACTTAGAATAATCCTAGAAATGTTGAAAAGATGTTTAAGATTCATCTTAAGCTCTTCCTCGATATGATAGGATATTTATAAGAACAATTGAACTTAGTTGTTTCTTTGATGAAGAAAATCGTCCTCAAACTAAAATACAAAAAACCTAGACGTCATAAGAAATGACTAGCTATAGGATTAGGAACTTGGTAGAAAACCATAACCCTTCCCTCAGCTTTACCTAGGAACTTACTTTAAATGCTTAAATATTCTAACTGTGTTTTAAGTGCAGCTTGGGATGACGGGAAGACCCTCCAGGGTACGCTTTTATTCTATTGCAATTTACTTTACTCGCAATTTATTTAATCGCATCGCACTTACTTTTCTTGCATGATAAACAAGCTTGTTGCATGAAAACCTACACCTTTAGGATAGTCCCTAAAACTGAAACCAAAACTAAATTAAAAGTCATTACAAGATAAAATTCACCGCCACAACATTTCAAAATATAAAACAACTCAAAATTTAATCACAAACAGAACAACAAAACTACAACTACAAGTAAATTAAAACGTCTTGTTGGATGATCGGGAATACCTCGGAGGATGTAACCTACGTGTTGCTAACGGGATTTCCCACGGTCTAAATGAAAGTGTGGAACTCATTCGGTTGAGTTTAGCAGAATTCATACGGACTAAGTGAATCAGATAAAAATAACGATGCCGGAAGGATGGAGCACGTGGGATCTTAACCGGTGTTGTTATAATCAACTTTAAGATTTGTTTAATTAAAATTATTAAAAAAAAAAACACTTGGACTTTAAGATTTCTAAAACAAAACACTTTTCTCATCTCTTGATTTTCACCTTCTATAACTAAACCTCTGCAACAAGGAGCTCGGAGCATGGTGGGCAGCACGGCCATCGTCATCAGCAGAACCTGAGTCTACTTCAGCAAAACTTTCCTTAGAACTAAATAACCAAGCCATAGGACTTCGAGGTAGTTTGCCTAGTGCAACATAAATCCTCGAACTCTTCGTTAGGCATTTGCATGATCATGTCATGTAAATTAAGCCCTAATCGGTCTTAGGATTCCGAGGTAGTCGTCCGATACGACATAAACCCTCACATCTTCAAGGCTATTTGTATGATTTTATCATACAAATATAAGTCCAATTTAATTAAAATTGGCAAGATCAAAATATTAAATAAACATTAGGACTTTCCTAAATTCAAACCAAACAATAAGATAGTCGGGAAATTACCGAAGTTCGCTTCGAATCTGTGATTTCTCCTACCTTTCTTCCTTTGAATTCCCAAAACAAAATGTTCCAAACTTGATCCATTCCCTATTGAAATTCTAAAATTCAGTCCCTTGAAAACTTAAACTTTGAAATTCTTGAGAGCAGAACTACTGATTATTATCGAGAGTTTTCTTAGGTGATTACTCGTCACTTAAGATGTAATTAACTATAGGGGCTTGCCCTTATAGGGAATTTTAAGAACCCGGGTAATATAAACCCTGTTTAATGTTTTCATATTAAACGGGGAATTTGTCGGCTTATAAAATTGGTTCGCAGACCAAACGGATGTCACAAATCTTCTAGTTTATTTAACCGAGCCCCATCATCAAGCAGTGTGTCTATTCTTCGGGATAGACACATGGTTTGTGGTGCGGTGCTCGTTTATATAAACAATTTGGGATGTGAGATCGGTTTGATTTCATATCTTAAAACTTTTAAACTTAAAATTACTTTCAAAATCAAATGTTATCTTTTAAACTATATATATATGTAAATTAAATTTAAAATATGAAAATTCGCCGACAATTTCTGTAGGCGACCCCTTTTCAAAAATACAACACTCAACCTAAAAATAAGCCGCACAACATGCTTTAAAAAGTATTGATGGAAATAGGACTGCTGGTCGTGATGGCTCCACCTCAACTTTTTACCTAAAAGCTTGGGACATTGTAAGCATTGATCTCATTAAGGTACGTTCAATCTTTCTTCTTAGGAACTGATCTACCAAAGTATTTTGCTGCATCTAGCATTGCTCTCATTCCTAAGGATACTCGAAAATCAAGCTGGGCGATTTCGGACCTATTAGTCTCACCTCTACCTTTTCTAAAATCATTAGCAAGATTATAGTGGGGAGATTGCAACCTCATCTTAATCATTTGATTAGCTCTAACCAATACGCTTTTGTGCGGGGAGAAACATCACCGACAATTGTCTTGCTCAGGAGTTGTTACTGGATATTGATAAGGGCTGTAGGGGACAAAATATCATTTTTAAGTTGGATCTCAAAAAAGCATATGAGACTATCAGTTGGTATTTTATAGACCTGGTGCTTAAAGCTCAAGCTTTCCATCCCTCCTTCTGTAATTTAATTCAGAGATGGCTCTCAAGTGCTTATTATAGTGTCCTTGTTAATGGTAGCAGCTTTGGTTTTTTTAAAGCAGGTAGGGGTTAAAGCAAGGTGATCCCCTTTCCCCAAGCTGTTTTCATTTTGGCCTTTGACTATTTTTCCAGGATTATTAATGCTGCTTATAATCACTACCCCTACCTAAATTATAACCATGGCTCCTCCCAAATTATCAGTCATCTGGCCTATGCAGATGATGTAATTATTTTCACTGATGGGAGTAAGCAACCTATCATAAAAACTATACAAATGATAGAACATTTATCCAAGGTAGCTGGTCTTGAACTCAATAGAAAGAAGTGTCAGTTTTTGGCTGGGAAAAGGTATAAACAACAGCAGTGGGTGAAAGAGTTCTCTGGCTTTTCAGCTGTCGAACTTCCTTTAAAGTACTTGGGGTGCAGTTGATCAAAGGCAGGAGAAAACAGTCCCATTATGATGAGGTGGTACACAAGATCACATCAACTTTAAACTGTTGGACCAATACTTTCTTGTCAAATGGAGGTAGATTAACTTTGCTAAAAAGTATTTTATCAACCTTCCCTCTTTGTACCATGCATATGGTTAGAATGAAAAAAGTACCCAGAAGATGATTGAAACTATCTTCAATAAATTTCTTTGAGAGGGTCAGTCCAAGCAACACCATTGGACTGTGTGGAATAAATTTTGTAAACCTATAAAGGCTATGGTTAGAATGAAAAAAGTACCCAGAAGATGATTGAAACTATCTTTAATAAATTTCTTCGAGAGGGTCAGTCCAAGCAACACCATTGGACTGTGTGGAATAAATTTTGTAAACCTATAAAAGTGCAGGGGCTTGGGCGTCAAGAGCTTCCAACAGATGAGCCACCTTTTTACTGTAAATAATGGATCAAATTCAGAAGGCAAGATACTATGTGGGCTAAATTCTTAAAAGAGAAGTATTGCAGGAAATCACATCTAAATGCTGTTTTTCCAAAGCTGGGGGATTCAAAACACTGGAAAAGTTTGCTGAAAGTGAGGGAAACAACTAACCAGTTCTTCTTGCTGGGAGGTTGGAGTTGGGGATGTAATTTTTTATTATGATAACTGGATTCCAGATGGTCATTTAACTTTCACTAATGAGATAAATCATCATCTTACAGTTTCAAATTTCTGGGTGGAGGACCAGTGGAATGTTAGTCTTCTGAGAGAGGTGTTGGATGAGGAAAGTGTGCAGCAGATCCTTATCATCCCTATTGAACCAACTAAACCTGATAAAATTTCTTTGAAGCAATCTAACAAACAATCCTTTAACAACATGATACACAATTCCTTCACTTCATGGTCTGACACCAATTGGGGGGAGAAGATCTGGACCAGGCTATTGTCTCCATCTATGTCCTTTTTCTGTTGGAGATTATTTCATAAGTATCTTCCATTGGATGATATCTTGAAGTTAAAAGGGCTGAGAACTGCCTCTAGATGCTGGTTATGCCATTCTCATGAAGAAACTTTCTCTCATCTTTTACTAAATTGCTCTGTCACTAACCAAGTATGGAATGCTGTGTTACATCAACAAAATTTAACTCAACTTAAATATAACTGGATATCCTTAGAGGCTTTCTGGGAGGACTGGAATGATGAGCAGTGGTACCAAGTTCCTTTAGTCCTCTGCTGGTTTGTATGGATGGTCAGAAATCAAGCTAAGTATGAAAATAAACCTTGTCTGATTAATACTATTGTGGCTAATTGCTGTAGCTTCATAAACAAACACTCATTGCTGGAATGCCCCACCAAAAGATAAACTGTTTTGCTGAGATGGTCCCTGCCTTCCATGCCATGGATTAAAATCAATATTAATGGCAGTTTTACCCCTTCATCTGCTGGTATAGGTGTTGTGTGCAGAAACTCTCTGGGTCAGTTATTGTGGTTTTTTCATGCACCCATTGTCTCTTCATCAGCTTTGGATTCTGAGCTTCAGGCTGCTCACTGGGCACTTGTTACTGCTAAAGCACTCAATTATCATTATGTTTGGATAGAATCTGACTCACAACAATTGATTAATATTCTGCAGGGTTCTCTCCTCCTCCACGGAATTTGGTCTCATTTTCTTAGACCATTCTCTCTACTTTTGGTTTTTTTACACTTAAATGGTCTCATATGTTTAGAGAGGGTAACCAACCTGCTAATTGGTTGGCCAAAAATGCTGCATCCACTAGTAATACAGTTTTTTCTGTTACACCTTTTGAGCCTCTAAGGCTTTTACCATTAGGGGATTTGACTAATATTCCCTTTCTCAGATGTATGTAACCTTTTTTATTGAATGAATTTTCCCTTTCTCTGTATATATATATATATATATATATATATATATATATATATATATATATATATATATATATATATATATATATATATATATATATATATATATATATATATATAGGATGGTTGGCGGCGGCGCTCTGCTAGGGTTTGGGCATGGTTGGTAGCCGTGCTGCCTCGTGGAGAAGGTGGGTGGTGGTCTCAAACTGTTCCCTGAAGCTTCCTGATCTCCTCCCTGCTGTTTTGAGCAGAGCTGTTGAATTTTGGGTTTTCCTAGACTTGCCTTTTTTAAAGTTTTCTACTGTTCCATTACTGAGCTGTGGCTTTGGTGCTGTTTCTGCTGTGCTTTAATGGCTAACCCTGTTGATCTGACTACAAGCATTGATTGGGCCAAGGCAACTTATGCTGGGGTGGTTAGCAATGGACCCTCCCCACTTAATGACCCTGCTCAACTAGTTTTTCCTCAAGTTCTGCATGATGCAGCTACTGAAAAGGGCTCCTGCCTATTTATTAACCCTCTTGGAGTTAAGGATGGTTGTCCAACTGTTTTTTTCTCTGAACAAGAACTGGAGGCTCTTAATCCTGAGGTGAAGCTCACCTTGATAAGAAAATTTGCTTTGGGCCACCATAAGATGGAGCTGGTTAGAAGATTCTTTGATTCTCTATCTTTTATTGGCAATTGGAAGATTGGGCTCCTGGATGGAAGTCATCTTCTTATCCATCTCACAACTGAAGAAGATTATGACATAATATTTCCTAAGAGGGTGGTTACAATTACAGGAATGGAGATGAAACTCATCAAGTGGACACCTGAGTTTGATCCTACTAAGGGCACCCTATTATCCTTATCTGGTTCAAGTTACCTAACCTCCCCTATAGGTTTTTCAATCAAAATGCCCTTTTTCAAATTAAAAGAACTATTGGAACACCATTGAAACTTGATGCTGCAAAATTTAACAAAACCAAACTAGAAGCTGCCAGAATCCAAATTGAAAGAGATATATCCCTTCCAAAAATTAAAAGAATTTGGATAGGTTCAGCTGCTGCTGGAACATGGTAGGAGGTGATCATGTAAAAGAAGCCTTACTATTGTTCCCACTGTAAGATGTTTGGGCATACTACTGAGAGATGCTATAGACTCCACCCTCCCCCTAAGAAATCTACTCCTAATGCTAGAGAAGACCCTGCAGCTGACATTCCTGCTGCTCCCAGATTGGAGAAACAGACCCCTTATCCTACTGGAACCAAGGAAAATTCACAGGTGACAACACATTCAGGGCCTCCTATTACTGAGAATAGACCTATTTCAACCCCTCCAGGAAGTTTACTTGAACCTGTAGAAAAAGCTTCTGCTCATCCCACTGCTGGTCTTAGGATGGATACCCACCCTGGTGCCTTTCCCAGTAACACCCACTTTTACAACACCTCTTCCCCTAACATAAAAATATCCACTGTTAAAACATCTGAGACATTTGAACCTACCCCTACATTCTGTAAGCCTGAAGATAATACCCACAATGTTTTGAATGTTGAAGCAGGAAAATTACTGGTTGCCCCCTCTTTTGATATGTTGGGTGAGTTGCAACATTCCATGGAGGAAGATTGGGTGATACTGTTGACCTCATTTTTGGTGAGGTCTGATCTTTCTCTTAGTGCTTAGGATCTAGCCATATGACTTCTCCTTGGCTATCCTAGAGGACTATAGTTGGGACCCACCTTTTAGAAATTCTCAGCCACTTCCTAACTCCTCTTGGGACCCCACTTGGATGGTTACAAACCTCTGAATCACCTTGGAAGGTTAAAACCACCATATGGGCAACCAATAGTGAGTTCCCATAGGAATGCTTGGACTTAGGGTAACCTTGGGTGACTTGAGCTTCTCATGTACACACACACCCCTAAGCCACTTAACCCAAACCTTAAACCCGTACCTTCTACCCTTTATAAAACTCACATGATTGAACCAAAGCCACTGGTCTTCGATTAAGATGGTTAGGGTCAATGTGTGAAGGATCATAAAGTGGTTACCAGGTGGCTAGACTTGGTCCAAAGTTGTTGGACTTAGGTAAGTCCATGGCTCATGCTCCTAAACCCTAATCCCATTTCAATTCACTTCTACTCAATCTTGAACCCACCAAAATGGCTCCATCCTTCCCTATTTGAAGCCCCCTTCATTTTCCAAAATTTCAAATTTTGACCCCGGGTCCCTAAACTTACCTAAAATTACTTAAATTGCCCTTACAACCACCAAATCATCCAAAAATTTCCATAAATTCCCAAAATTACTAAAAATCATTTCAAAATAGTTTCCACCTCTTAAATCCACCAAAATACCCCAATACACTCCAAATAACCTCCATATACCCTAAATACCCTTTTTGCCCAAAATTCTAAAAATTTCCAAAAAATTCCAGAATCTTCCAAATATCCCCAATTTCATTTTGTTCAACTACACCATAACCCAATTTTGCCATATTAACCCACTTCCAACCCAAAATCCTAACTTGGCTCACTTAGTCCAAATGGACCCAATGTCAAACCAAATCAACCTAGTTTACCCCAATTTTGATCAAATTCAATTTCAAACTGAAATTCAATATCCCCAATTCCAAGTTAAATCAAAACCAAGCCCAATTTGGTTCACATTTGAATTCAATTTCAACCCAAATCCAAAACCCCTAAATTTGGCCTTATGACCCAATTCACCCCAAAATGACCCAAATCTAACCCAAATTTACCCTAAAGTTGCTGCATGACCCAAATTCTCCAAATTTAATCCCCTAAACCCAAAATTTCCACCCAATTTCTATTCTAAACCTTTCATAACAATCACCTACATCCTTTTGAAGCATTAATTGAGCTCTAACCAAGTTCTAACCAAACCTACATCCAACTTAACCCATGGTTACCCAAGTTAACCAAACCACCGAAATCCATCAAATTCACTTCCTAAATCAATCCCAATTCACTCCAAAATTTTTCCATAAGCTTTGTGACAATAATTTAAGACATTTTGATAAATAAATTTGATTTAAATCAAACCTAAACTCAACCTAGCCCAATTCAAACCCAAACCAACCCATGTGTATATATGATCCAAATTAAACCCAACCAAGCCAAATTTGATCAAACCAACCCCATGGCAGCCAACCGTAGACCTCCTAGGGTGGGTTTCACTAGACCCAACCCATGCCCCATGAGCCATGGAACAATGGTTCACCACTTTGGACCAATAGGTTTAGCCACTTGGCTAAGGCTAAGTCACATCCCCAAACTCCCCTTAAGCAACCTCCTTGCCAAAATTAATTGGACTAAACTCCCTCCACTCCTCCTCCACACCTCCTCAGGCTTACCAGTCCTTGCTAGCCACCCCAGCCGCTGGAATAGGCACACTCGAGCAGCCCCCATGGTCTTAAAACCTAAAGTTGGAGCTTGGCAGTGAGAAATCCCCTCACCAGCCACCTGGCTTGCTCAGTCCTCACCCTAAGCGGACCAGGGCACTCATTACCTGGCCCTGAGCTCCCCTCTCCGACCATGGCTATAAAACGGCTCCCTCTCAGCCAAGTTTTAGGTGCTGAAACTTTCTTCACGAATCCCTCCCAAACTGCTCCCAAATCAAGCCCTAGCCAAGAGAACTTGATCCCCACTGTCCTCCTACCCTGAATACTTTTAATTGAGCCCAATTTCTCAGCTAAAATTCAGGGCAGAAACAAGACATCCCCAGAAACTTCACCAAAATCAAATTAACTGCACCCATACCATCCCCACACAAAGAGAAGAACTTCCCCAGTGAAAGCCCCCTCACTAGACCACCCAGTTGTTCTATCGGCCGGGGCTCCAAATCGGGTTTGGACGAATTCGGTTCTAGGAAATTCAACACAACTAGGGCTCAATCCCTAGGCTTCTGGAACTCCAATGAACATGTCGAGCATCTCTGATCAAGGCCTCACCTCTTAGAGCAATGGTATTGAACTTTCCTTACTCCCGAGCTTCTAGCGATTCTCCATTTCATTAGCTTGATTTCAATGCATGTTTACTGTATGGATAGCTTCGTTTAGGCTAGATGAGCATGTAGAAACAAACCGCACTTGATTTAGTTGAGTATAGCTCGAGATCTTAAGGGTTTAATATGGACGGCTCTCGGGTTGAACCAGATGGAGACGAGGACCAGCTACCGTTGGATGGTGTGTGTACCGAATGGACGACGGAGATTGAGTCAGACAGAACCACAGAATGAAAAGAGCGCGCTGACTCAGATGATGGTTCTAAATGGGGAGACGACGAGTGTGACTTCGGAGCCATCTAGGTTAAGGTGGCGCCACGTCGAATAAGTAGAAAATTAGGTTATTTTTGATTTATTTAAATGCCTGAAACTTTAAAAATGCATATCTTTGCATATAAAAATCCAAAAATTAAAAGAAAAATACCCTTTTGCTCAGTGAATAGAAGAGAATAAAGTTGAAAAAGAATTGAGTTATTTTATTGAGTCTTTAATTTTTAATTAATTAAACATTGTTATGAGTATTTGAATTCTCCATTAGCATGAATAATTTACCATGGCATAAGACTATGGGGCTTTTCTTCCCTCTATCTTTGGGAACATTCGCTAAAATTTCCAAGGTTAGAGGAGACTTCTAGGCAGAGATCCATATTTTGTAAGTTTAGGTGCTGTTTTAATGAATTAATTATAAAAATTAGCATATTGTTCATAAAGATCTAAAAAAATTAGGGGAGGTATCTCTGGACCAAAGGACCTAGGAAAATTATGGCTTGATCTAATTCATTAAAAATAACCCTAATTTGGCTAAATACCTGAAACTAAAAAAAAATAATTTGGAATCACCACACATCAAAATAACATGAAATCAATTCTCTACTATTCTTTTGGATCAGGCGAACCCTATATAAAAATTTCAAGTCAATTGGAGATGATTTAACCCATTAAATGAATTATTTAAATTACATGACCATTTTTTAAATAAAAAATTCATAAAACCTAAATTATAACTAAAAAATTCATCAAATCAATTTCGAGGCTTCTCTGGGGTTAGAGGAGTTCAAGAAAATTAAAATTGAAATTTTTCAAAAATTTTATTTTTAACCTATTTTTGGGTATTTTAATAATGAAAAAAATATAAAAACCATAAAAATATTAAAATTCATAAAAATTTCATATTTGGTCCCCTAATCACTTAGGAACCAACCAAATATTTTTCCCAAGTCTCTAAGTAAAGATATTAAATTTTAAAGGCTTAAGATAATTTTCAATATTAAAAAATGGATTTTTCAATCCTTTCACTAAAATAGTTTTATAAAAATTCAAAGAAAAATTAAAAAAATATGAAATTTATTTCTCCAAGTTCTCTAACCTCAGAGAGAAGAAAAATATAAAACTTAATTTTCTACCTCAACTTTAATTTATAATTAATTAATAATCCAAAACTTAAAATAATCATAACCAATAAAATAAAATTAAAAAAAAATCACCAAAATTGGTCCAAGTGGTCCTCTAGTCAGTAAGAACCTTCCATAATTTTACTAAGGACAGAAGTTTCACCTTGGTCATGTTGTTGAATTTTCATTGAAAATCCTTATTTTTCATTAAAGTAATTATATAAATTAAATTAAAATTAGAAAAATCACATTTTCTCCTCGAATGTCTTAATTGACATGTGAGTAAGGTAACATAAAAATCTCAAATTCATTTGAGCTTAATTTAGTGAATTATGAGAGAAATAAGCTGTAGAGAACTGGGAAAAATATAAAACGGCCCGCAGGGAGTGTAAAAGAATAATCTGTGACGCTAAAAATTCTGCTTTTAGTGATCTTTATAATATGTTAGATACTAAGGAAGGTGAAAAATATATGTATAAACTAGCCAAACAAAAAGAAAAGAAAAGTAAAGATTTAACTCAAGTAAAGTGTATTAAAGATGAAAATCAAAAAGTGATTTTCTTAGAAAAAGATATTCAACATATGTGGGTGAGTTATTTTGATAAACTTTTTAATGATGGTGCTGAAAGTATGATTGACCATAATGATCTTAATATCGTTAATAATAATAAAACTTTTCATTTTTACCGTCGCATTAGTAAAAAAGAGGTTGATGAGGCTTTAAAGAAAACAAAGGGGGGAAAGTCTGTAGGACCTGATGATATCCCAATTGAAGTGTGGAAATGTTTAGGTGATTTGGGGGTTTCCTGGCTCACTAAACTTTTTAATATTATTTTAAAAACTAAAAGGATGCACGAGGAGTGGAGAAAGAGCATTTTGGTCCCCATTTTTAAGAATAAAGGAGATGCACAAGAGTGTGCAAATTATAGAGGAATTAAATTGATGTGTCATACTTTAAAATTATGGGAGAGGGAAATTGAACATAGGTTAAGACGTATTACGAAGATTTCTCACAATCAATTTGGATTTATGCCGGGCAGGTCTACCATGGAAGCTATACATTTATTGAGAGGTTTGATGAAGAAGTACAGAGATAATAAGGAGGATCTACATTTGATTTTTATTGATTTAGAAAAAGCTTACGATAAGGTTCCTAGAGATGTTCTTTGGAGAGTACTTAAGAAGAAAGGTGTTGATATGACTTATATTCAAGTGATTAAAGATATGTATGCTAGAGCTATTACATGTGTTCGAACTGAAGGAGGATTTACTAAGTATTTTACTATTTCTGTTGGTTTACATCGAGGATCGGCTTTAAGCCCATATCTTTTTGCTTTATTTATGGATGGTCTTACTGGGCATTTACAAGAGGATGTACCTTGGTGTATGCTTTTTGCTGATGATATCCTCCTTGTGGATAAGACAAGAGAAAAAGTCCAGGAAAAACTTGAATTATGGAGGTTTAGATTGGAGTCTAAAGGTCTTCGTTTGAGTAGAACTAAAATTGAATACATGGAATGTAATTTTAGTAATAGTTGGTCTAGTGACAGCAGTGTAACTTTGGGTGATCAAATTATTAAAAGGTGTGAACGATTTAGATATCTCGGGTCCATTGTTCAAAGTGATGGTGATATAGATGGGGATGTTAATAGTAGAATTCGGAGTTGGTTGGTTGAAGTGGAGGAATGCGTCGACTTTATTGTGTGATAGAAAAGTACTGCTTAGAATGAAAGGAAAATTTTATAAGATGGTGGTGAGACCTTCAATGCTCTATAGTGTTGAATGTTGGCCTTTAAAAGAGAAACATAATGTTAAGTTAAGTGTTGCCGAGATGAGAATGATTAGGTGGATGAGTCGCTTTACACTTAGAGAAAAAATGCGAAATGAATATATCCATAATAGGGTTGGATTTGCACCAGTGACGGATAAAATTAGAGAGAGTCGCCTTAGATGGTTTGGTCACATTAAACATCGACCACCTGATGATCCGATTAGGAGAGTAGATGTTTTAAATACAACTTATGTTAAGAAAGGCGAGGCGAGACCTAGGAAAACTTGGGCTTATTGCATAAAAAATGATCTTAATTTATTAGAAATAAACAAAAATTTGACACTAAATAGGACGCAATGGAGAAAAAGGATTCATGTAGCCGACCCCACTTAGTGGGATTAAGGCTTTGTTGTTGTTGTTGAGAGAAATAAGCTTAAGAGGGCATAAAGTTAATTAAAGAATTTTAACCCTAACTAATATTTAAGCTTAACCAAAGGGAAGGGTAAAAATTTGATCTTAATTTTCCTTTTGGATGATTGAAACTAAGGGAGTTAAGGGGTAGAAACCCATTAATCACCTTTAACATTAAAGAAGGAATCTCAATTAATTAAATCATTAAACTTTGGAAGTTATTTAAGGCATGAATTATTAAGGTTAAGGGGTTTTAACATAGAAAGATTCTAATTCTTTGAATTGAATCCCTAGCCAATGGATTGATCAAACATCACTTAATTTTTGTTAATGTAACCATAAGAAATGATGATTGGAACTAATAATTAAATAATCTTAAAATTTTATAATTAAATTAAAAGCTTAAAGTATTTAAGTTAATGTGAAATAATTTAAAATCAAATTAAAATAACTTAAAACATTAAAACTAATGTGAAATCACTTAAAACTAAAATTAAAACAAAATTGAAATATTAAGCTTAATTTAAAACAATTTGTAATTGAAACATTAAAGCTAAACCAATTAAAGTTAATCTAAAATATTAAGTTAAATTATTAAAACTTAACTGAATCAGTAATTTAAAACACCTTTTTAACCAAAATGATTTAAAACATTTGAAATTCAATATGAAAAATTTATAACTTAATTGAATCTTTTTTAAGTCATCAATTCAACCTTAATTGAAATGGTTAAGTCTTTTAAATAAATTAATTTGCTCTCAAAGGCTTTCACATTTATAATTCTTAAACAAAGTATCAATTGAAATGTCACTTTACTCATAGGATAATCAAACATCCTAGTTCACTGAGTAAGAGTCAAAACTGAATTAAAACCCAGATGATCAATTCATCCACATAATGAAATTCACTTGGACTCAAAATAATCCCAGAAGCATTGAAAAGATGTTCAGGACTCGTCCTAAACACTTTCTAAACCTAATGGGATGTTTTAGAAGAACAATTGAAATTCATTGTTCTTTGATGAAGAAAATCATCCTCAAACACACCTTAGGAATTGACTAGTGATAGGACTACGATTTGGTAGACAACCAGAACCTTCCCTTAGTTTTACCTAAGTGTTTTTCTTTTAAATATTCAATGCCCTAAAATGCGTTTTAAGTGCAGTTGGAAATGACGAGAAGACCCGCCAGGTGTGCTTTTATTTTATTGCAATTTACTTACCTGCGCTATACTTTTTTTCTTTCAAGCTTGCATGTTAAACAACAATGTCACCCTGCATGAAAACTGAAACCCTTAGGATAGCCACAAAAATGAAACCAAAACTAAATTAAAAATTAAAACAAGATAAATCTCACCGCCACAACATTCAAAATATAAAACAACTCCAAATTTAATCATAAACAAAAGAACAAAACTACAATTACAACTAAATTAAATCGTCTTCTTGGATGATCGGGAATACCTCGGATGATGTAACCCATGTGTTGATAATGAGATTTCCCACAATCTAAATGAGAGTTTGGAACTCATTCAGTTGAGTTTAGCAAATTCATTTGGACTAAGTAAATTTGATGAAAATAGTGGTGCCGGGATGATGGAAACGTGGGATCTTAACCGGTTCTGCTTAATCAACTTTAAGATTTCCCTTAATAAAATGTAAGATATTGAAGTGAAAAATCAACCTCTAAACCATGACACTTCTCTCATCTCTTGATTGTCACTTCTTAAACTAAACCTTCTACAACAACAAGGAGCTCGGAGCAAGCGCGAAGGACAAGACGGTCGACTTCATCAACTTTTTTTTCTTTAGTAATTAAATAAACAAGCAATAGGATTTTGAGGTAGTGTGCCTAGTACAACATAAATCCTCAACTTCACTTTAAGCATTTGCATAATTAGGTTATGCAATTTAAGCCCTAAACTCGTTTTAGGACTCTGAGGCAGTCGTTTGGTATGACATAAACCCTCATATCTTCCAGGCTATTTGTATGATTATATCATACGAGTATAATTCCTAATTAATTTAAATTGGCAGGATTGCAACACAGAATAATTCTCTCTAAATCAAAGCCAAATAATAGGATAGTTAGGAAGTCACCGAGATTCCTCTCGAATTCGTGACATCCCCTACCTTTCTTGCATTGGATTCCCAAAATAAAATGTTCCAAACTTGATCCAATCCCTCTTGAAATTCTAAAATTAAATCCCTTGAATGCTTAAACTTTGAAATTCTAACATTGAATAATTTTCTTAAGTGATTCCCGTCACTTAGGATATAATTAACTATAGGGGCTTGCCCTTATAGGGAATTTTTAGTACCCAACTTAATATAAACCCTATTTAATTCTTTTGTATTAAATAGGGGAATTTATCGACAAATAAAAATAGTTCGCAAACCAAAAGGATGTCTATTCCTCGGGATAAATGCATAGCTTATGGTGCAGTGTTCGATTATTTAAACTGCTAAGGGTATGAGATCGATTTGGTCACGTATTTTCAAAATCAAATAATATTTTCCAATCTATTTAAAACTATATATATATAAATTAAATTTAAAAATAACATAAAATGCGGCGACAATTTTCTGGCGACTCTGCTGGGGATCAATTCTTCTCTCCATTTGGATCAGATGGTTTGCTTTCATAAATCAGTAGTAAGTTCATGCCCCTAAGTGGACCGAACTACCATTCTTTCCGTTGGCATACCTTACTCATTTCTGTTTTGAATGGGTATACTCAACTCCTTTTAGATTCTGGAGTCACTATTTAAACACTTTTAGGTAGAAAGGTTCCGAAATCCTCTTTTTAACCTCTCGAGGTGAGGTGAGACCCCCAATAGGTGTAGTTTAGGACCAATCTATCGAATTGATATTCCTTCAGGATTTTTCCTTTCCTAAATTCAGGATAAGGGGCCCGCAGCTTTTTCTCTCTGCTTGTAATTGATCCTGCTCTTAATCGAATCTTTATCAACTTTCTATTTCCCGAATTCCTCTATTAACTACAGACAAAATAAAAACATAAGAAAAACAAACAAAATCAAAATGATATTAATGAAAACTTATTCAGACTTTACCATGAATTTTCTTTGTTTCGTCCTAAAGATCGTTGCGACTAAAAAGGGAGTAGAGTATCTCTGACACTCCAAATCTTTTCTGCAGAAGATGTCTGCACCGAAGTTAATCTTTTCCTTCACCGCTGGGATAGACTTAGCAAACAACAGGAATGAATTGCCTGACAATGCAGTCATCCATTTTTGACAAGGGTTTTTTCAGATGGACCTTAAGTTTGGAGACGTTACTGTTGCTTTACTGAAGTCCAGGATACCGGAATTTGTGGAGCCTATCGTTGAGTTCAATCTTTCCTCCCTGAAGAGGGTCCCAACTGAAAGGAACACTGTTGCCCATAAGAGATTGGCTGTCAAAAATGATAAGACGGCCCCCAAGACTATTGTTGCTACCCTCGCTGGTCTGGTCATCACCGCACCTACCCCGCCAAATGGAAAGGGAAGGAAGTCCAAATGAGTGATGAGTCTGCTACCATGGAGAGTACGACTTTTCCTGTGATATCACCCGTCTTCGAGATTGGGTTTAGTTTAAAGTTTGTGCCCCTGACTAGATCCCAAAGGAGGAAATATAACAAAAGAATGGCCAAGGTCAGAAAAACCAAAGCCGCTGAAATTTCCATTATAGAAGAGATCCCAGAAGAGGAAGAAGAACTACAAGAACTTTCACCCCTATTGGAAGAAAACATATTTATCCACTCTCCGCTGCACCAGAGGAAGAAAGTACCCAGAGGATCACTGCCGCATTACCCCGACCGACATATTATGATCGTAAAGAATGGAAGGTAAGAAGTATGCCACTCACTTGATTGTGCACAATGATTGAGAAGTTCGCAAGAAAAGATAATTGTTTTGTGCCCGAGATCCTGAGAGGGATGGGGAGAATACCCGCCAAGGCACTTCTTGGACCGAGGGTACTTCCCCCTACCGTTCAAAAGGAGTTTCTGCTGAAGAAGAGGATACTGAGTAGCAAGAAGTTACCTGCTGTGGTATCTAACCCGAATCTTAGTAGGCACACCACCTTCCAACCTACCACTGATGAGCCATCCGGTTCTAGGCAACCAATCTAAAAATGAATGGTGTGGCGACCTAAATTCAGGGAGCCAATACCAACAGAGCAGCCAGAAATGAGAAGTTCTGATGCTGAGTCTAGAGCTAAAAGGAGTACTGCCGTCTTAGAGACAACTCCAGAAAACGAGGTTCTCTGACCACAGTCTACCAGTCATCATACCATTAGAGGAAAGTCACTCGAAGTTACTTTGGAAAAGTAAAGATCAGACATTCAGCAATTGGCTAAAGAGCAAAAAGAATGATCAAAGAATGAAGAAGACTTGTCAGGGTACATGGATGATGATTTTGCCGAGATCAATGTGGTTGAGACCCGAGCATCGTCAGCTCTACTGGGAGCTCCAACAACTGTTGAAGGAGATGACCCAAAAGTAATGAGGCTCCGTTTTTGGGAAAAGGGTGATACAATTTATTAGATAGAAAAGAAAATAGAGGAGATGGCGGCTGCTCTAGCCACACTTCAGAGTCAGCCTCAGCCCTCAAAAGAAACACCCACAGAAGTCATTTACATTGCCAATGGAGGAAAAGAAGTCACATCCGTCAATGGAGATGAGCAGCCGAAGAAGGATTCCACTCAAAGACTAATACCAGAAAAGGACATTAAGAAATGGTATAACAGGAGGTGCGAGAGGCCATAACCCAATCTAAAGGCGGGGTATTGATTCTGAAGGGTAGACCATACCCCGAAGAATTTGATGTCGTGTAATACCCTAAGGGCTTCGTACCACCTCTGTTCAAGAATTTTGATGGAATGAGAAACCCCTGACAACATGTTGCACACTTCTGCGTAAGTTGCTGCAACGCGGGGGGTAGCGACGCTTTGTTGTTCTGACAGTTTGTCAGCAGCCTTTCAGGAATTGCCTTTGACTGGTATGCGGCGTTGCCCAACGGCTCAGTGAAAACATTTGTAGAATTGAAAGATCTCCCGATGTACTGCCCTTACCACTGGATGATCAAACACAAGATAAAAGACTGCCTCACTTTCAAGAACTGCCTCGAGAACAACCTTCGGAGAGGGAACATAACAATCCCGAAAGAATACATGAAGGAGCCCCAGAGAGGAGATTTCGTTAATGTTATTTCGACAGATCCTATTGTTCTGATAGACCCGTACACAATCGACAATGGATGGAGTATGGTTTGGATGAAGTCTTCAAAGAAAATATTGGATCTCATTCAGACCGCTTCGGTGCATGCTTCAATTCAAATTTTGAAACCTACCAAGCCGACACTATCAATTGTAATCGAGGAAAATCCCCAAAAGGAGGAGAAGATTACAGAAGAAGAGAAGACCTAGGCTTCGAAGAGTAGAGTAGAGGTTGCTTTCCCTAGGATGGTTGTTTCTAATTTGGAGGAGAAATCCCTCAAACCTCTAAATCTATATGATTATTTGCTCGCCCTGACAAGAACTTAAAATGATAAGAGTTATGGTGTTGGCTACGTTTTGACTGTTTCCAACGATTACATAACTAACGACAACCAACTTAATCTGAATATCGATTTCGATCCTGATAACAATTCTAAAATCATACAAAACCTTAACAGAAGTGATAAAGAGAAGGACGTCAATGAAAGCGATTGTAATGGCCTAGGAGATCAACTAGTCTGTGAATTCCAAGGATCTCCTATCGCGATTGAGCTAGAGTTCTCAGATCTCAAAGTGATTCCAAAAGAATCTGATGTTCCATTTCAGAAAGAGGAAGCGTCAGCTAATTCATTACCAGACTTGGAAGAAATAACAGAAGTCAACCTCAAAAGTGGAAAAGTCTTACCTCCGAGAATGGGTCCGAAAGATAAAGGAAAGTAGGTGGTTGTTCAAGAAGAGCCAAACCCAGCAGAAGAGTTACCAGTTTGGGAAGAAGTCGAGGGACCATGTAATAAAGTGGAGTATAACGTGCTAGCCCATCTTCGGAAGTTACCTGCCAAAATGAGCATCTACGACGCTTTAATCCTTTCAAAGCAGATGAGAGAAGCTCTGGTCAAAGCCCTACTTGATCCAGAGATTTGCTTAGCTCAAATGGTCGGTAACTCCTTAGACGAGGTTTGCTCGTTAAGAGAACAATACGGTGTTACTTTCACGGACAATGACTTGCTACTTGGGACAGTCGATCACAACCGACCCTTGTACATCTCAGTCACTATCAGTAAGTTCATGCTCTCTAGAGTGTTAGTTGATCTGGGAGCATCGATCAATGTGATGAATCTCCGGACTTTAGTATATTTGAAAATTGATGCGCGCGATCTCCAAGCAGACAAAATATTACTAAGAGGCTTCAATTAGAAAGGAGAAAGAGCTCTTAGATCAATAACAATGTCTATGAGGATCAGTGACTTAGTAAGAACAACCACAAAATTCTACATAATTTACTCTGAAACGTCATTCAACGCTCTACTGGGTCGACCTTGGATCCATGAAAACTGGATGGTAAGGTCATCTCTACACCAGTGCATAAAATATTATGAGGGAGGACAAAAACAGTGCATTAAAGGTGACTTGCAACCATTTTCCGTGCATGAAATTGGAATCCATGAGGATGCCGCTTACTACGCACCCCCGAAGAAAACAATCTTCTCCAGAAATGCCCTGCCAAATGAAGTAAAAGAAACTCAAGATGACGAAGATCCTCAAATTCTAGTTCAACAATTACTTACCACTCCCTTGCGGTGAGATGGTGAATGTTTCTCCAGAGTTCGCATTCGAGGTCAAGGCCGGGGACGAGGTCGAGGAAGAAATGGTGGAACAGTTGAACAAAAGAATTCAGTTTTCAATGTTGATTGGGAAGATAGTTTCAACGAAGAAGAAAAAGAAATTAGGAAATATGCAGCAACGATAAGTCAGAAGAGACCCCAGTTCAAAATCTCACTAGAAGATGAGAGGAATGAAGAATACAAAGAAATGTACGACAAAATAAACTGCAGTGTACAAACTATGACCCTAACCCCGATCTACCCTAGTAAGATCGAGGGTATGGTGGTCAAGGAAGTACATGGTGGCGGTGATAAGTGAATCAAGTTTGACCGTGGTGCTTCTTCTTCCAATCTTAAAAGTGATGTAAAATTTGAAGATGTGCTTCATCTGAATTAATAGAATTGCCTTTTGAGTGGTATTCTCATTGTGTTCAAAATTTAATTCAACGTGGTGTTTTACCTAAGTAGTGGTCAAAAGATCAATCACACCACTTTGAAAAGTTATGGAGTAATGCCAGTCGACCTCCCAATTCAAAGCATGGTCTCGGATTCGGCACGGTAGGGCCAGCTGATGATACAGAATTTTGCTTGGTTGTCACTTGCGAGCCTAATGAAGACTACCTGGAAGCTTCAGATGATCTCCAATCCACCAGAATTTGAAGAAGAGATTAAATCTATAATAAACGAGTTAATGGAAGTTAACTTAGGTACTAGCGAAGAGCCTAGGCCGACCTTTGTTAGCTCCTTACTCAATAAAGAAAACTCCGAAAATATGATCAAGCTATTAATATAATTCAAGTACAGTTTTTCTTGGAGTTATGATGAAATGCAGGGTTTAGCTTCAGAAGTTACAGTTCACAAGTTAGGAGTGTATCACTGTGCCATTCCAGTCAGACAAGCTCCGAGAAGAATGCGTCTAGAGATCGAAAAACAAGTAATAACTGAAGTTAAGAAGCTAATCGACACTAAATTTGTCTGTGAAGAACAATACGAGACTTGGTTGGCCAACGTCGTACAAGTTAGAAAGAAGAATGGTCAGATCAGAATCTGCATGGATTTCAGAGATTTGAACAAAGCTTGCCCAAAGGATGAATTCCCGCTACCATTTCCAGAGTTAATGATGGACATCACTTCGACACACGAAGTCTTCTCTTTCATGAATGGATCATCAGGATACAATTAGATAAAGATGACACTAGAAGATGAAAAGCTTACAGCATTCAGAATGCTAATCAGAGTGTAATGCTACACAGTGATGCCTTTCAGATTAAAGAATGTAGGAGAAACATACCACAGAGCAATGGCAAAGATCTTTGATGATCTCATTCAAAACCAAGTCGAGTGCTACGTGGATAATGTAGTCATCAAAAGAAAATAGAAAGAAGATCACTTGTATGATTTGAGAATTGTTTTCAAGTGATTAAGATAATTTAACCTTAAGATGAATCCCTTAAAATGCACCTTCGGCATCACCTCCGGGAAATTCTTAGGATTTGTCGTCCGGCAGTGCTGAATTGAAATCGATCCGGAGAAGATTAAAGCTATCTTAGAAATGTCGCCTCCCAAAACTTTAAAACAACTACGATCCTTTTAAGGGAAGTTGGTATATCTTCGATGCTTTATTTCTAATTTGTCAGGAAGGTGTCAGCTTTTTTCTACTTTGGTTAAGAAAGATGCCATGTTTACTTGGGACTCTAAATGTCAACATGCCTTTGATGACATCAAATAATATTTAATGACACCTCCTGTATTAGCAGCCCCAGTCTCGGGTCGACTGTTGATACTTTATACCGCAGCTTTAGACGACTCCCTTGGAGCCCTGCTAGCCCAGATCAATGATGAGGGTAAAGAAAACACTCTCTACTACTTAAGTCATTGTCTAATTCCGATGGAGGTAAAGTATCCCTCTATTGAGAAGCATTGTTTGGCCCTGATCTTTGCCGCTCAAAAGCTCAGGTATTACATGCTCTCTCATAAGGTTAACCTTATTTCGAAGTTTATTCCGTTGTAATATTTGATGACCCATCCGACGCTTTCCAGCAGACTAGCCAGGTGGTCAATGATACTATTTCAATTCAGTATAACTTTTGTTCTGCTTCGTACTGTAAAGGGACAAGTCCTAGTAGACTTCCTCGCAACACAGCATTTACTGGCAGAATCACTTTTCAACGATGATTTGCTAGATGAATAGATAATAAGCTTAGAAGAACCCGATGATCAACTTTGGGAATTGTACTTTAACGGAGCATCATCAGCACAACAAGATGAAGAATTGCAAATGATAGTGCTCGGTAAGGCAGGAATCAGACTAGTATTTATAACACTAGAGCGGGGAATGTTAAGGTACTACTACCATTTGACAAAACCGTGTATTAATAATGAAGCAAAATATGAAGCTCTTATAACCGGACTAGAGCTAGCCATTCAGATGAGTATAACAGATATCAACATCTACTGTGATTCACAGTTGATCATACAGCAGGTCGCATGACAGTACAAAATTTTGAAGCCTAGACTGAGCAGTATTTTCAGTATACAATGAAGTTGCTAGAACAGATTACGAACGTTACAATCTATAAGATTCCCAGAAAAGAGAATACCCTTGTAGACGTTTTAGCCCGTCTTGCAAAAGAATTCACAAGTCTACAGGAAGAATTAGTTAAAGTTTCAATGCAGGGATGACTGGTCCTATTACAATATGACATAGAAACTTTGCGCAGACTGAGAAATGAAGAGACAATTGTAGTAGTGGTAGGAACTAAAGAAGACTGGTGGCAACCGTTAATAGAATACCTGCAGACAGGAAACCTACCTGGTGATAAGTCAATAGCCCATCAGATCAAGAAAAGAACTCTGTCATATGCCTTGATAAACAATACCTTATACAATAGGTCATTCGATCAAATGTGTCTAAGGTGCCTGAGCGGGTCTGAGGCTCGTGAAATTTTTAAAGAAGTGCACTCAGGGCTCTGAGGAGCTCATCAGTCAGGTCTAAAGATGAAAATGAAAATTATGAGATTAGGGTACTACTGGCCCTCAATGATGACCGACTGCATGAATGTTGTCAAAAGTTGTCACCAGTGCCAAGTGCACGGAGTGGTTCTAAATCAACCTCCAAATTTTCTACATCCGACAATCACGTCGTGACCATTTGAGTGTTGGGGCACATATATCGTGGGTCCGATAGAACCGCCTTCTTCACGAGGACATCGTTTCATCGTTATAGCGATGGATTACTTTTTGAAGTGGGCAGAAGCAGTACAACTTAGAGAAGTAAAGTCACATCACGTGTTACAATTATTCAAGAATCAAGCCTTCTACCGTTTTGGGGTACCATGCAAAATTATCTCGGATAACGGGTCCGTATTTAAGAGCATGAAGATCAACAATTTTGTTAGAAGACATAGGATAGATTGGCGATATTTGACGATCTAGTACCCAAGAGCGAACGGCTTGGCCGAGGCTTTTAATAAAACTCTCGTTCAAGTCCTAAAGAAAATTTTGGATGATAACAAGAGAAATTGGCACGAGAAGTTATTAGAAGCCTTATGGGCCTACAGAACAGCTTTCAGAACACCAATGTCGACATATTTTTAGGTTGTATGTTTTGAAAAAAGGGTCGCCTACAGAAATTATCGGCGAATTTTAGATTTTAAATTTAATTTAACTATATATATAATTTAATTTGAAAAGTAACATTTGATTTTTTGAAAATAATTTTAAGTTTGAAAATTTTAAGATATGAGATCAAACCGATCTTACGTCCCAAATAGTTTATATAAACGAGCACCACACCACAAGCCGTGTATCCATCCCGAAGAATAGACACACTACTTGATGATGGGGCTCGATTAAATAATCTAGAAGATTTGTGACATCCGTTTGGTCTGCGGACCAATTTTATAAGCCGACAAGTTCCCCTGCTTAATATAAAGGAATCAAGCAGGGTTTATATTACCTGGGTTCTTAAAGTTCCCTATAAGGGTAAGCTCCTATAGTTAATTGCATCCTTGTTGTCCGAAGACACTCAAGAAAACTCTCCATAATGATCAGTGGTTTTGCTCTCAAGAATTTCAAATTTTAAGATTTCAAACAAATTAGATTTTAGAAATTTCAATAGGGAATAGCTTAAATTTGGAACAATTTATTTTTAAGAGTCCAAAGGAAGAGAAGTAGGGGATGTCACGGACCCGAAGTGAACTTCAGTGACTTCCCGACTATCCTATGGTTTGGATTCAATTTGAGAGTTTATTTAATGTTATAATCCTGCCAATTTTAATTAATTAGGACTTATATTTGTATGAGACAATCATACAAATAGCCTCGAAGATGTGAGGGTTTATGTCGTACCAAACGACTACCTTGGAGTCCTAAGACCGGTTTAGGGCTTAAGTTGCATAACATGATTATGCAAATGCCTAAAGAGAAGTTGCGGATTTATGTTGCACTAGGCACACTAGCTCAAAATCCTTAGCTTGGTTATTTAATGTTAAGAAAGGTTTTGCTGATGTAGACCCAAGTTTTACTGATGAAGATGGCTGTTCTGCCCACTGTGCTCCAAGCTCCTTGTCATTGCAGAGGTTTAGTTTTAGAAGATGACAATCAAGAGATGAGAGAAGTTTTTTGGTTTAAAAAAGTTCAAAATTGAGATGGCTTAGTATTTTAATTAAAACAAATCTTAGAGTTAGTTAAACAGAACTGATTAAGATCCTACGGTTCCGTCATCCTGGCACTGTTATTTTCATCAAATTCACTTAGTTCAAATGAATTTGTTAATGTCAACTGAATGAGTTCCACACTTTCATTTAGATCGTGGGAAATCTCGTTAGCAACACGTGGGTTACATCATCCGAGGGATTCTCGATCATCCAACGAGACGTTTTAATTTAGTTGTAGTCGTTGTTTTGTTGTTCTGTTTGTGATTAAATCTTGAGTTGTTTTATCTTTTGAATGTTGTGGCAGTGAATTTTATCTTGTGTTGATTTTAATTTAGTTTTGGGTTTCAGTTTTGTGGCTATCCTAAAAGTTTTAGTTTTCATGCAGGGTGACATTGTTGTTTAGCATGCAAGAGAAGTAAAGTACAGTCCAGGTAAATAAATCTTAATAAAATAATAGCGTACCTGAAGGGTCCTCTCGTCATTCTCAGCTGCACTTAAAACACATATCAGATCATTTATATATTTTAAGGAAAGCACTTAGGTAAAGCTAAGGGAAGGTTCTGGTTGTCTACCAAAATCCTAATCCTATTGCTAGTCACCTCCTATGACGTCTAGGTTCTTGTGTTTTGTTGAGGATGATTTTCTTCACCAAAGAACAATAAAGTTTCACTGTTCTTTGAAACATCCCATCAAGTTAGAGAAGTGCTCGGAATAGAATTCTGAACATCATCTTAAACATTTTAGGGATTACTTCAAGTTCAGTTAGTTTCAGTGAGGTGGTGAATCAATCACACGGGTTACTCTTACTTAGTGAATTAGGATGTTTGATTATCCTATGAGTGAAGTGACATTTCATTTGATGCTTCATGTTAAGAGTTATAATAATGAAAGTCTTTAGGGGCAAAATAGTTTGTTAAAGAATTTAACCGTTTTGATTAAGGTTGAATTGATGATTTAAGATAATTTAGTTTCAAAGTTCAGGTTGATTTTCTTTTAAGTGTTTTAAATTACTTGAGTTGAAAGAAGTGTTTAAATTATTTAATTTCATTAAATTTTGATGATTTAAATTTGATCTGAATTAATCATATTACTTTAGGCTAATTTTAATTGGTTTGATTTTTTACATTTTTAATTATGAATTGTTTTAAGATTATTTAATGTTTCAAATTTGTTTTAAGTTTGTTCTTAAGGGATTTCAAATTAGTTTTAATTGTTTAAATTTATTTTAATTTGATTACTAGATCATTTAATGTTTTAAGCTTTAATTTGATTAAGGGTTGTTTTCTTTTTAATTATTAATTTCAATCATCATCATTTGAATTAATTAAGGATTGAATACCATTAAATTAATTCAATTGGGGACTTTAAATTAAAGAACTGGTATCTTCTTAGGTCATATCCTTAATCTTCGTAATCCAAAATTTTAATTATTCTTCCAAAATTTAAATGATTTAATTAATTAAGGTTCCATTTTGATATTTTCAAAGTGATTAATGGGTTTCTACCCCTTAATTTCCCTAAGTTTCAATCATCCAAGAGAAAATTAAGATCAAACATTTTAACCTCCCTTTGTTTAGGCCTAAAATATTAATTAGGGTTAAAATCCCTTAATTACCTTTATGCCCACTTAATCATATTCACTTCATAACTCACTAAATTGAGCTCAAATGAACTTGAAATTTTTATGTCACTTCACTCACATGTCAATTAAGACATTAGAGGAGAAAATGTGATTTTTTTCCATTTTTAATTTTATTATATAATTATTTTTGTGGAAAATAAGGGTTTTCAATGAAAATTCAACAACATGACCAAGGTAAGGCTTCTATCCTTAGGAAAATTATGGGATGTTCCTACTAACTAGAGGATTACTTGGACCAACTTTTGGTGATTTTTTGAATTATATTTAATTTATTATAATTATTTTTGAGTTTTTGGGGTAATTATAAAATAAAATTAAAGTTGAAAAATAGATTTTATATTTTTCTTAAGTCCCTCTAGCCTCAAGGAAGTCAGAAAAGCAAATTTAATATTTTTCTAATTTTTCTTTGATTTATTAGAATAATTTTAGTGGGAAGGTTTGAAAATTCAATTTTTTAACATTAAAATTTACATTAAACTTTTAAAATTCAATATCTTAACCTAAAGACTTAGGAATTTGGTTGGTTCCTAAGTGATTAGGGAACAAAATATGACATTTTTGTTATTTTTAATATTTTTTATGATTTTTATAATTTTTAATTATTAAAATATTAAAAATAGAGTTAAAAATGAAAATTTTTAGAAAATTCCAATTTTGATTTTTTTATACTCCCCTGACATTAAAGAAGCCCCAAAATCAGTTTGGTGAAATTTTTAAATGTATTTTGGGTTTAATGAATTTTTTAATTTCTAAAATAGCTATGTCACTTAATTAATTCATTTAATGGGTTAAATTAACTTCAATTGACTTGAAATTTTTATGTGAGGCACTCTGCATCCTAAGTGATAATGGAGAATTGTTTTCAAGTAATTTTGATGTGTGGTTACTACTAATTTGTTAAAGTTCAGTTTTGAGGTTTATGCTAATTAAGGTTATTTTTAAGGAATTAAATCAAACCATAATTTTCCTAGGGTCGTCTAGTCATAAGCTACCTCCCCTAATTTTTTTTAGAATTTTCTAAGCAACATGTAAATTATTGGAATTAAAATACCAAAACAGACACATAAACTTGAAAAATAGATAACTTGCCATAGAGATGGCCCCTGGCCTTGGAAAATTCAGGGAATGTTCCCAAGAATAGAGGCTACAAAAGCCCTATGGTCTCACGCCATGGTGAATTGTATGCATGGGTGGAGAATTAAAATACTCAAATCAGTGAATAATTAATTAAAAATTAAATATTCATCAAAAAACTTAATAATTTTTCCACAATGTTCTTCTCTGTTCACTGAGCAAGAGGGTATTTTTAGTTTATTTTTATGATTTTTCTATGCAAAGTTATGCATTTTCAAAGTTTAGGATGATTAAATAAATCAAAAATACCCTATTTATCTACTAATCCACGCGGCGCCAACTCAACCTCGTACGGGTCGAAGCTCCACGAGGCGCGCTCCTATTTGATGCCACCATCTGACTCGGCAGCCATGCGACCCGCGGTTCCACTCCATCTCCTCGTCCGGCTTGATCTCCGCCGTCCATTGGATACACACACGAATGGACGGCATCCGTTCATCGTCTCCAGTCGTTTTAACCCGAGAACCATCCATCTTCTAACCTTAAGATCTCACTCGATACTCAACCAAATTACATGATCTTGGGCTCTATGAACTCTTCTCGACTAGACGAACACATCTATACTGCTATGATGTTTTAAAATTAACTCAAACAAAAATGGAGAATCGAAACAAGCTCTCGGGAAGGAGGAGTTCAATACCTTAGCTCTGAGAAGTGAAGCTTCAATCAGAGGGGCTTGGCACGTTAGTTGGAGTTCAGGGAAGCTAGGGACTAAGCCTGGAGCTGTGGTGAAATGCCTAGGTATGATTTCCACCAAACCCGATTTCAAGCTTTGGTCTCCAGCACAAATGGGTGGCCTGGTGAGGGGGCTTCCACTGGGGAACTTCTTCTCTTGGTCTGGTGAAGGTGTAGGGTTGATCAATTTGAGGTTTTGGCCACTGTGGTGAAGTGTCCTATTTTGGGGTGGATTTTGGATTGAGAAATTGAGCTATGTTAATGGAGATTGGGGTAGGTAAGCAGTGGGGATTAAGTTCTCTAAGGTAGGAGAAGGGTTTGGAGTGAATTGGGCAGAGTTTCACTAAGGTTGGTTTCATCACCTTCTTTGGCCGTGAGGGAGGTGAGTTTAAATAGCCATGGCCATGGCTGACTTCAGGGAGGTTTGGAGCTTGTGATTTGCTGCCCATGGGAGGAGAAGAACAGCCACAATGGCCATTTGGGTTGGGACAGCTCAGCAAATAGATTTTAAATTTTTGAATTCAAATGAGGCTCTCGGCCTGGTGTTTTTCGGCGAGCCAGGTAGTGGTCCGACCAGGGTCAAGTCACCCTCATGGTCAGTGAGGTGAAGGCTTAATGTTTGTGAGTTCAATTGGCTGCTGCCATGTGTAAAGAAGTTGATTTAAATGGCATGGGGGTTAAAATGTCCAAGTCATGCTTTTGGGTTTGGTGCACCCTTCAAGATGGCTTTGGGCTGATGGGGAATCAGTTGGGTCAGCTAGGCAAGGGTGGTGAAGTCCCCATCCATGAATATTTGGATTAATCATGGATTAATGTGAAGCATTAAAAGGGTTAAAAATTTTTTAAGGGGGTTTAAAAGAGGCAGCTCCTTTTGCAATTAATGGTATGGTGATGTGTAAAGTGGCTCCCAAGGCTTGCATATGGCTTATGCATGGCGCAATGGCTCCATGTGGCTTGGGGCAAAGCTTGGTCAATTTCATGGAAAAGGGTTTTTGAAATTTTGGGTATTTTGATGGAAAATTTTCATGAGGCCATATTTGGTTTGATTAAATGATGAAATAAAACTTAGGGGATGATTTTATTAAAGGGATGACAAATGAAAATGTCATGTGGGCTTTAGGATAGATTTTGGGCTTTTGAAATTGTTTTGGATGGGCTTTTGAAATGTCTTAAAGAGGTGGGCTTTTAGGTTTTAAAATAGACTTTTGGATAAAAAATTGGTAAAAGGTTGTGCCAAATAAATGTTGCAATTGGTTTAGGAATGTGCCATGAGTGATTTGGAACAAGTTTGGGGTAATTTGGAGTTGAATTGGATTTAATTTGGGTCTTTTAGTAATAGGACCAAAGTGGGTCAAATTAAGCTAATTTGAGTTACTGTTGGGCTAATGTTGGGTTTGATGTAAAATTAATGTTGCAAAAGGTTTATGGGAGGGTTACAAAGAGTTTCCAATTTTGGTTGGGTCTTGATTTTGGGATTTGGGCTTGTTTGGGTTCATGGTTGGTTTAGGCCAAGTTGGGGAATTTTGGTTTGAGTTAGGCTTGGGTGGAGTTTGGGTCCAAATATTCGGTAAATTAAGTTAGAGTTTTGTTTGTGTGGATCTTAGGAAGGTTTAAAAAAAAAATTTGGGGGAAATTAAGTGACATTTGGTTTGAATTTAGGATGGATTGGGTTTGTTGGTCATTTTGGGCCTCAAGGGCTAATTTAGGATTTTTTATCAAATTGGGTTAAATTGACAAAATTAGGGTATGTGGCAGTTGAACAAAATGAAATTGGGAATATTTGGAATTTTTTTAATTTTGGGCCAAAAAGGGTATTTTGGGTATTTGGAGGTTATTGGGGGGTATTTTTTGGAAATTTTGGTATATTTGGCCATGGATGATCAATTTGAGTGGTGGGGAGTTTTTAGGATTGATTATGAGGAATTTTGGTAATTTGGTTAATTTTTGAGAATTTTGGGTAATTTTAAGGGTGTTTGGTAGGTCTGGTGGGTTTAGGGCCCCGGGGGTCAAAAGTTAAAATTTGGGAAAAATGAAGATTGATTAAATGCGAGTAAAATAAAACCGTTTTGGTTGAACCATGAAGCCATATTAAGAGCACAAGAGCCATGAGAGGACTCATTTTAGGCACTCAATATGTTGTTCCTAACCCTCTTAGCCAGGGGCTTAGGGGTTGAGGTTCATCCATATGAGTTTCCTACATGAGTTAGAAAGCCAAGTTGGGTAGGAGTGGTTTTAGGATTTGGAATGTGTGTAGGAGTGTGGTGTGTGTAAGCTTACCCCCGCCAAGACCAGACCACCCAGGGTAATCCTAAGGCCAAAGAGTCCTATAGGAACTCATCCTTGAACCTCCACATTTGACTTTTAACCTTCCAAAGTGCTAAAGGAGCACACCGCGCCTATTGGCGTTGACCGAAGAGATCAACAAAACTAACACAGAAATCTAAGTGACACACTTAGAATAAAGCGTAGAAAATTTCCGCTGGGGAGTATCAGATAAATCTCCAAGACTGAAGATTCCATAACTCTTGCTGGGGAAAAAGGAAGTGAATTTCAAATCACAAGATTTCAAGAGATTGGATTTTAGATTCGTTTCATTTTTATTTCAAGTTTTAAGTTTGAGTTTTGAATTTCGATTCGGGTTTCAATTTTGGTTGAAATTTGATTTAAGATTGATTTCAAGATGTATGTTGCAGAAATTTTGGATTTAAGATGAGAATTGGAATCTAGGTTCCAACCTCGAGATTACAAAGAGAACTGGAATTTTGTTAATAGTGTCGAGGAGAAAATTGAAAATTAAGTATCGATTGAGAAAAGAGTAACAATTGGAAGTCAGGTACCAGTCTCAGAAGAAAGTCGGAAGTTAGGTACAGACCTCGAAAAAGGGTGAGAATTGGAAGTTAGGTACCAGTCTCAGAAGAGAGTCAAAAGTTAGGTACCGACCTCGAAAAGGGTGAGAACAGGAAGTTAGGTACCAGTCTCGGAAGAGAGTCAGAAGTTTGGTACCGACCTCGAGAAAGAGTGAGAACTGGAAGTTAGGTACTAGTCTCGGAAGAGAGTCAGAAGTTAGGTACCGACCTCGAGATTTCAGGAGTGCGGAAACATTTCTCGGAAGAGTGTGAATTTGGCGGACACCGAGATCAGAATGCCTTGTCGGTCCTATACTCAAGTCGAAGGATTAGAATGCAAAAAATTTTCTCAAAAAGAATGCGAAATTAGCGGACACCGAGATTAGGATGCCTTATTGGTCTTATAACCAAGTCGGAGGATTAGAATGCGAAAAGGTTTCTCAGAAGGAGTGCGAGATTGGCGGACACCGAGATTAGGATGCCTTGTCGGCCTTATACCCAAGTCGGAGGATTAGAATGCGAAAATGTTTCTCGGAAGGATGCGAGGTTAGTGGACACCGAGATTAGGATGCCTTGTCGGTCTTACACCCAAGTCGGAGGATTAGAATGCGGAAAAGTTTCTCGGAAAGAATGTGAGATTAGTGGACACCGAGATTAGGATGCCTTGTCGGTCTTACACCCAAGTCGGAGGATTAGAACGCAGAAAAGTTTCTTGGAGGGATGCATGATTGGCGGTCATTCAGAAAAGAGAATCGAACTTTGATTATCGATCTCAAAATGAGAACTGGAAGTTAGGTACCATTCTCGAAAAGGATGGGAACTGGAAGTTAGGTACCAATCCCAAAAGTTAGTATTTGATTTGGGTTTCGAAGATTTTGTGGAAATCTTAGTTTAGTGGAAGATTAGAATGAGACATGAAAGTGATTCATATCCCAAGAGAGTTGATCAAAGTTTCATTGTTTGGAGAAGGATATGAATCCATGTCATCAGAACCAAATCGAAAATTTCGTAGTTCTGTGTCAGTAGACTCAGTCGACCTTCTCAAAAGAGGGAAAGAGATCGCGTAGAGTCGAAAGGATTTCAAGATGACGAAAAAGCTTAGAAGTTTGAAACTGAAGTTGAAGTCATCTGTGGGGAAGCATCAACTCAAAAGAGGGCTTAAAGGAGCTTCAAATGGATTTCAGTCGAAAGATTCAAATCGACAGATTTGGATCAGAATTCAATTCGAGATCTAGATTCATTTCATTTGTTTAGTGATTCGATTTCAATTTTTTTTATTTAGAGTTCGTGTTAATTTGGAGTTCGTTTTATTCGGATTCTTAAAAAGAGTTCTTTATTTATTTTCTTTTCTTTTCATTCTTTGTTTAAAGTCTATTTAACTTAATGGCGTTTCCCAGTCGATTTGCACAAAAGAGGTGAAGGCAAAACATGACATGGTGGTTTCCATTCCAGTTTGTTGAAAATACATCATATAGCTTGATTCAAAACATGATGATATTTTTCTTGAAAATTCAGTATCTCGTACAATCCATATGAATCAAAAATGGATTGTGTAAGATTCTTGCAAGTTTCTTCCAAAAGCATCTGTCAAAATCCATGTCTGAATAGTGAGATACATGGAGAATAACATCACCTCCCAAGCCATCCTTGGCAGGAAATGCCATTCTGATGTATATTGGAGGTGTGTTATCTCCCATGTAGCTCACAGCTCGTAGGTCCGAAGGCTCTCTAACTCCGGATCTGGCTGAAAGTTGAAAGACATTTTGCTGTCGTCCATCCTCCTGAAAGTGATGGAGATCTGCTCAACAGGCACACCTGGAATGCAGTGTTTTTCTATGTCGCTCCATTTCCTTTTAGCACCAAGACGGAACCTACCGGTAGAGTTATCTACACCGGCCCCCAGAATTCTCCGAGGTCTGCTATCCGGAGGTTAGATCCGAACATGACGTTACATTGGTTGACAAAAGACACCGTGCAGAAAGGTCTGACAAAGTCGTGATGATCTATATGTGGCGGTATGCAGTCGTCCTCCTTGTATATGTTAATGATGCAGTTGTTGGGTATGCAATCTGCAGGCAATACCCTCCATGTCACCATCCTTTTTACCATCCTCTTGATAATTCTTGGCATTGGATCCACCTCACTAGGACGGAGTATCCTTGGTGGATTTACCTTTCTGTCCTCGGTGAAGTTGTAGCAACACTCGCACTGGATTGTAATTCTTCCTTTTCCTTTCATCCATCTTCGAGGTTCTGAATAGGACTTCTCTCTTAAAAGACCAGCTCGACCCATTTTCTGAAGTTCAATGATGCAGTCCACAATTTGCTGGTGCTTGTAGTCTGAGAACACATCCGTATGCAGCTCAAGGCCTTCAAAGATGTTGATCCTCTTGCCTCGAATTCTTTCGAAATATTCAAAAGTTTTCTTTTCAACCTTCTGCAATCGCTCCAGCTCATATTCTGGTATTATCTACAATCGGCGAGGTCTGGTAATGTACCGTGGGATGTATGGTTCAACCCCAGCATGTTCTCCTGCATGTCTCGGCTCCTCGGGGATAGTCTCTGTCAGGACATCCCCCGGGGTTGCTTTCGCAACAAGACTCTTCAAAACTGGTGCACTTGTCTGACGTCGTGATGCTGATTCTATTTCTGTTTTGCTTGGAATTTCTTTCATCTTTTCTGCTGTTCTTGGTGTTGATCTCCTCTTTTTTGGTTCTTGGCAAACCGATTTCTTTGAAGTATTTGTACTGACGGTAGCAATTGCCTCTTCATGTTGATCTGCTACTATCTTGCTCAACATCTTGTGAAAGCGGCGGTTCTTGTTTCTTCATTGGGTAGGAGTGAGAGTAGCTCTCCTTACCTCTTAAACTTCTGTGGGCATGACACTGACAAGCCTACCTTCTGCTGTAGCAACCACGGACTTAACCTTTTTATCTGATCCAGTCATCTGAGCAGCGTTTACCTTCCTTTTCTTGCAGGTAGACTGCTGACTCGGGCTACCCAATTTCCTTACTGTCTGGCTGCTAACTCTTCCCGGTCGATCGGGGTCCAATCAGTTTCCTTGAACTATAGCCTGGTCAGTGTGAAATCAGAGTCTATCTCAATCACGGCCCCATCTTTCATCCTCTTTTTGTCGAGTGCTAGAATCACGCCATTCTTAAAGTTTAGAACCAACCGCTCGTTCAATATTTCCCTGCGAACAACAAGGAAAGGATCAGGGGCTGTACTAAGAACAAGAACAATAAGAATGATCAATTATCAATGGAAAATTTTTATTCATTTCTTTCAAATTTTAATAAGAGTAGGAAAAAGATGAGGAAAGACCAGGAATGAGCTTGATTCGGAAGGAAGGATCAAAATTTTATTATGATGATTCCACAATTTTTCTTTTTAACACATTTTTTTTGTTAATGATTTTTTTTATCATCCATTTTTATGTTTTGGGTTCAGACCCAGTTATAAGTGATTACTCTACCCGTGCTTCTAGGAATATGACTTTATTTTTAAAGTTCATCCTTTGAATCATCAGGTTGAGTAATAATTCTTCAAATATCATCCATTAATTGGAAGCATAGATTGTTCTCCGCGACAATTCACGAGTTGGTAGGAACCTCCTGAGTAGACTATCTTGACCATGAACGACCCCTCCCAAGTCGGTTCAAATTTACCTCCTATCTTGCGGTGTGCAAGAATAGGTCTCTTGAGAACTAGAACCAAGTCACCAACTTTGAATGTCCTTGGGCGGACCAGTTTATCATGGGCCTGGATCATTTTGGCTTGATACAACTAGAGACTCTGCTGTGCTGAAAGTCGTTTCCCTTCCAAGCTTTCCAATTATTCTAATCATAGTTTGGCATTCTCTTCTGAAGTAATCTTGTTCGCAACTGCAATTTTGAGAGATGGAAGTTAGACTTCCAAGGGCAAGACTGCCTCGGACCCATATACTAGAGCATAAGGTGTAGACTGAGTAGGAGTTCTGAAAGTCGTTCTGTAGGCCCATAAGGCTTCTAATAACTTCTCGTGCCAATTTCTTTTGTTGTCATCCAAAGTTTTCTTTAGAATTTGGACGAGAGTTTTACTAAAAGCCTCGGCCAAGTCGCTTGCTCTTGGGTAGTAGATCGTCGAATAGCGCCAATCAATCCTGTGTCTTTTGACAAAACTGTTGATCTTTGTGCTTCTGAATGCGGACCCGTTATCTGAGATAATTCTGCGTGGTACCCCGGAACGGTAAACGACTTGATTCTTGAAGAACTATAACACGTGATGTGCTTTCACTTCTCTGAGCGGTACTGCTTCTGCTCATTTTGAAAAGTAATCTGTAGCTGCAAGGATAAAGCGATGTCCTCTTGAAGAAGGCGGTTCTATCGGACCCACAATATATGTGCCCCAACACTCAAACAGCCACGATGCGATTGTTGGATGTAGCACATTTGGAGGTTAAAGTAGAACTACTCCATGTGCTTGGCACTGGTGACAACTCTCAGCAACTTTCATACAATTGGTCATCATCGAGGGCTAGTAGTACTCTAGTCTTTTAATCTTCATTTTCATTTTCGGACCCCACTGATGAGCGCCACAAAGTCTTGAATGCACTTCTTTAACAATTTCACGAGCCTCGGACTCGCTTAGGCACCTTAGCCACATCTGATCGAAAGACCTTCTGTATAACGTATTGTTCATCAATGTGTACGACAAAGTTCTTTTCTTGATTTGATGGGCTAATGACTTATCTTCTGGTAGGTTTCCTGTTTGTAGGTAGTCTATTAATGGTTGCCACCAATCTTCTGTAGTTTCAGCCACTGTTGCAACTATTTCTTCTTCTTTTTCTGATTTTTGTATTGCATCCATGTCGAGCTGTGAGAGGACCCATCGTCCCTGAACCGACATTTCAACTGATTCGCTCTGTATGCAGGCAAATTTTTTTGCAAGGCGGGCTAGTGCGTCTGCAGGAGCATTTTCTCTTCTAGGAATTTTATAGATCGTTACATTCGGAATCTGCTTTAACAATTTTATCGCATACTGAAAGTATTGCTCGAGTCTTAGTTTCAGAATTCTGTACTGTCCTGCGACCTGTTGAATGATCAACTGAGAATCTCCCTAGACGTTGATGTCTGTTATCCCCATCTGAATGGTTAACTCCAGTCTGGTTATAAGAGTTTCGTATTCTGCTTCGTTGTTTGTACACGGTTCTATTAAATGGCAGGAACACCTTAACATCCTTCGCTCCGGTGTTATAAAGATTAGTCTGATTCCTACCTTACCAGGCACTATCGTTTGTAATTCTTTGTTTTTCTGTGTTGATGATGCTCCGTCGAAGTACAGTTCCCAACATTGATCAGTGCGATCTTCTAAGCTCATTATCTGCTCGTCGGGCAAGTCGTCGTTGAGAGGCGATTGTGCCGGTAAAGGATTTGCTGTGAGAAAGTCTGCTAGGACTTGTCCCTTTACAGCACGAAGAGGAATGAAAGTTATATCGAATTGCAATAGTATCATTGACCACCTGGCAAGTCTGCCAGAAAGCGTCGGTCTGGTCATCAATTATTGCAATGATTAACTCTCGAGATAAGGTTGACCTTATGAGAAAGCATGTAATGCCTGAGCTTTGAGCGGCGAAGATCAGGGCCAAACAATGCTTCTCAATCAGGGGATACTTTACATCCATCGGAACTAGATGGCGACTTAAGTAGTAGAGAGCATTTTATTTCCCCTCGTCATTGACTTGGGCTAGCAAGGCTCCGAGGGAGTAATCTAAAGCCGCGGTATAAAGTATCAAAGGCCGACCCGAGACCGGGGATGCCAAGACAGGAGGTGTCATTAGGTATTGTTTGATGTCATCGAAGGCATGTTGACATTTGGAGTCCCAAGTAAACTTGGCATCCTTCTTAACCAAAGCAGAAAAATGCTGACATCTTCCTGACAAATTTGAGATAAAGCGTCGAAGATATGCCAACTTCCCTTGAAAGGATCATAGTTGTTTTAAGGTTTTGGGAGGCGACATTTCTATGATAGCTTTAATCATTTCCGGATCGATTTCAATTCCGCAATGTCGGACAACAAATCCAAAGAATTTCTCAGAGGTGATGCTGAAGGCTCATTTCAAGGGATTCATCTTAAGGTTAAATCGTCTTAATCGCTGGAAAACAATTCTCAAATCAGACAATAGGTCATTAGCCCATCAAATTAAGAAAAGAGCTCTGTCATACTCGTTAATAAACAATACATTATACAGAAGGTCTTTTGATCAGATGTGGCTGAGGTGCCTGAGCAAGTCCGAGGCTCGTGAAATTGTTAAAGAAGTGCACTCAGGACTTTGTGGTGCTCACCAGTCAAGTTCGAAGATGAAAATGAAAATTAAGAGACTAGGGTACTACTAGCCCTCAATGATGACTGACTGCATGAAAGTTGTCAAAAGCTGTCACCAGTGCCAAGTGCATGGAGTGGTTCTACATCAACCTCCAAATGTGCTACATCCGAAAATCGCGTCATGGCCATTTGAATGTTGGGGCACAGATATTGTGGGTCCGATAGAACCACCTTCTTCAAAAGGACATCGTTTCATCCTTACAGCAACAGATTACTTTTCCAAATGGGCAGAAGAAGTACCGCTCAGAGAAGTGAAAGCACATCACATGTTACAGTTCTTCAAGAATCAAGTCATCTACCATTTTGGGGTACCGCAAAAAATTATCTCAGATAACGGGTCCGCTTTCAAGAGCACAAAGATCAACAATTTTGTCAGAAGACACGGATTATACTGGCTCTATTCGACGATCTACTATCCAAGAGCAAACGTCTTGGCTGAGCCTTTTAATAAAACTCTCATCCAAATCCTAAAGAAAACTTTCGACGATAACAAGAGAAATTGGCACGAGAAGTTATTAGAAGCCTTATGGGCTTACAGGATAACTTTCAGAACGCCTACTCAGTCTACATCTTACGCTTTAGTGTACGGGTCCGAGGCCGTCTTACCCTTGGAGGTCCAGCTTCCGTCACTCAGAATTGCAGTCGCAAATAAGATCACTACAGAAGAGAATGCCAGATTAAGACTGGAAGAATTGGAAAGCTTGGAAGGAAAATGACTTTCAGTGCAGCAGAATCTCGAACTGTATCAAGCCAAGATGATTCAGTCCTACGACAAGCTGGTCCGCCCAAGAAATTTCAGAGTTGGTGATTTTGTTCTCGTTCTTAGAAGTCCTATTCTTGCACACTGCAAGTTAGGAGGTAAATTCGAACCGACTTGGGAGGGACCGTTTGTAGTCGAGCAAGTTTACTCAGGAAGCTCTTACCAACTTGGGGATTGCCGTGGAGAGCGACCATGCTTCTCATCAATGGACGATATCTAAATATTACACGAGGTGATGTTTCGAGGAGCGGACCTTTCGCTCGTAGAAGCACCAGCGTGATAATTGTGTGCAACTGGGTTCAAACCCAAAATAATAATAATAATAATAATAATAAATTTTAAAACCAAAATTTGAAAGAAATTTTCTAAAATAAAATAAAATCGAAGCTTGTTCCAATTTCAAAATCCAAATCAAATCATTCCCTCTCCTAATAAACTTACGAAATAAAATAAATTTCAATGAACGTAAATTCTTATTGTTCTTGTTCTTCTCTAGTTTGGCCCTTGATCCCTTCCTTGTTTTCACAGGAAGATGTCGAGCGGGAGGCTGGTCCTTTCTTTTCAAGATGGCGTAAGTCTTGCACTTAATGAAGAAGAGCTGAAAGCTGGTGCTGTGATCGAGGTTGACTCAGACTTTGCGCAGCTGAAGCTAGAATATGAAGAGACTATTTGGACTACTGTAGACCTCAGGGAGTCCCATGGAAAGACAGTGATGAAACTCAGTGAGAAAGTTCAACATATTGCAAACCAGAAAAGGAAAATCAACGTGATCGACGAACGCAAAATGAAATCAATGATAACTGCCGCAGGAGGGAAGCTTGTCAGTGTCGTCCCTACCAAAATCTAGGGGGAGAGGAGAGCCACTTTGACCCCAACTCAAAGAAGAAACAAGAACCACCGTATCCACAAAATGCTGAAGAAATTGACGGAAGAACAGAACAAGGAAGAAATTCTGATGACCACAGGAGTTGTCCCAAGTAGGCCAGCCCTCAGGAGCACCATAAAAGAGGTTGTTCCAGAGGAGGTTACTATAGAACCTGCACCTGAGACAGTGATGATTTCGGGAGAGCGTGCTAGTGTGGAGCCGTACATCCCACAGTACGTCACTAGACCTCGACAGTTCCAGATAATTTCAGAGCATGAGTTGGAGATGATCCAAATGGTGTGGAAACATAATTTTGAATACTTTCAGAGAATCCGAGGCAGATATGTCAACATCCTGGAAGGACTGGAGTTGCATACGGATGTCTTCTCTTGCTACGAGCAGAGTGAGATTTTGGACTATGTCTACGAGTTGAAGAAGATGGGTCGTGCAGAATGACTATGAAGCAAGACCTACTCCGAGCCGAAGAAATGGAAATGAGGCAAGGGGAGGATTACAATCCAATTCAGATGCTGCTACAATTTTGCTGATGACAAGAAAGGAAATTCACCAGGGATACTCTGCTACGATGAAGTGGATCCACTGCCAGTTCTGATTAAGAAAATGATAAAGAGGATGGTGGCTTGGCGAGTCTTACCCACTGATTGCATACCAAACAGCTTCATAATCAACATTTACGTAGAAGGAGACTGCATTTCACCTCACGTGGACCACCACAATTTTTGAGACCTTTTTGCACAGTTTCTTTCATTAACCAATGCAACATTATGTTCGGGACAGAACTCCGGATACTCGGCCCTGGAGAATTCCGAGGGCCAGTAGAGATACCCCTACAGGTAGGCTCTGTCCTCGTACTACATGGAAATGGTGTAGATGGGGCGAAGCATTGCTACCCAGGAGTCCCCTACGAGTAGATCTCCATCACCTTCAGGAGGATGGATGAGAGCAAGATTCCGGTCTACTTCAATCCAGATCCATAATTAGAAAATTTGTAGCCCTATGAGTTGTAAGCTACATAGTAATAGCACACCTCTAAAGCACACTTACGTGGGATTCTCCTTCAGAAAATGGCTTAGAAGGTGATGTTATTACCTATGCAGTTTACTTTTTAGATATGGATGAATCAAACAGACAGTTTTGTCAGACGACATGAAGATATCGGTACGAGTACGTGTTCGGACATACATGGATTTTGTAAAAGTCTGTTTTCAGAAAGATGTCATCAGAAATGTTTTGATGGAATCACCTGATGTACTTCTGACATTTTTAATGGAAACGACTATGCCGTGTTTTGCCTTCAGTTTTGTGTAATTGACTGCAAGCACCACTAAATCTGAGTTTGACTCAATTTATAGAAAAGTTCAACGAAGAACGATTTAAATAAAATAATAACAAAAAAAATAAAAATTCAAATTTAAAATCCAAATAAAACATGAAACCGAAACTCAAAGCGAACCAGCTTAAAATCTCAAATTGTAAAACAAAATAAATAAATGAAAACCTGAATCGAAATAAAATTTCAAACAAAACTTAAAAAAATTCAAAGAAAAATCAAATCACTAAAAAACTAATCAAAAAATGAAAATGAAACTCCGAATTTGAAATCCTTAGCCTCAGGCTGTTCTCAAATATTTTTGACTCCCCGCGATTCCTTTCCTCTTTTGAGAAGGTCGACTGAGTCTACTGACATAGAACCACAAAATTTTTGATTTGGTTCTGATGGCATGGATTCATATCCTTTGCCAATTAAACTTTGATCAACTCCCTTGGGATGTGAAACACTTTCATGTCTCATTCCAATCTCTTACTGCGCTAAATTTTTTGTAGAATCTTCAAAACCCAAATCAAATACAAACTTTTGGGATTGGTACCTAAATTCCAGTTCCCATTCCGAAGCTGGTACCTAAATTCCAGTTCTCATTTCAAGATTGATAGTCAAATTTCGATTCTCTTCTCTGAATTTCCACCAAAATTTTCGCATTCCTTCCGAGAAACTTTTCCACACTCTAATCCTCTGAGCTAGGTGTGAGAACAATAAGGCATCCTATTCTGCGAGCCGCCAATCCCGCATTCTATCCTAGAAACTTTTCCGCATCCTAATCCTTCGACGTAGGTATGAGACCAACAAGGCATCCTATCTTCGGTGATCGCCAATCCCGCATTCTATTCGAGAAACTTTTCTACATTCTAATCCTCTGAGCTATGTGTGAGACCAACAAGGCATTCTATTCTCTGAGCCGCCAACCTCGCATTCTATCCGAGAAACTTTTCCGCATTCTAATCCTCTGAGCTAGGTGTGAGACCAACAAGGCATCCTATTCTCCGAGCCACCAACCTCGCATTCTATCCGAGAAACTTTCCTGCATTCTAATCCTCTGACGTAGGTATGAAACCAACAAGGCATCCTAACTTTGGTGACTGCAAATCTCACACACTTTCCGAGAAATTTTCTGCACTCCTAAAATCTCGGGGTCAGTACCTAAATCTCGCACTCTTTCCGTAATGTCCTGAATGGTAGTCATTTCCTCGACTAGAGCTAGGTCGGACGTAATGTCCTGAACGGTAGCATGGGCTGGTATAGTCTTTTCTTGAGGTCGGTACCTAAATTCCTACTCTCTTTCTGAGATTGATACTTAGATTTCAATTCTCACCTTGGGATCAGTATCTAAATTCTGATTCTCATCCCTTTCGAGTCTGGTACCTAAATTCCAGTTCTCATTCCGAGATCAGTACATAAATTCTAATTCTCATCCTTTTGAGACTGGTACCTAAATTCTAGTTCTCTTCTTCCAAGGTCAGTACCTAAATTCCAGTTCTCTTTCCGAGGCTGGTACCTAAATTCCAATTCTCTCCTTTCTGAGATCAGTACCTAAATTCTGATTCTCATCCTTCTCGATCGGCACCTAAATTCTGATACTTATTTTGAGGCAGGTACTTAAATTCTAGTCCTCACCCCCTTTCTGATTTAAACTCTGATTTTGTCATTTCCAAATTCCCTTTTGATTCTTATCTCAAATCAATTTCAATCAAAACATTCAAAACCCAAAATCAAATTTCAACCAACTTCAAAATTAATCATAAAACAAACTTTAATCAACCTCCCAAATAAATTTAAACCAATCAAAAGATCAAAATCAAAAATGAAATTTGAAACTTCAACTTTAATCAATCTTGAAGTCAATCAGCTTGAAACTTCACCTCTTCCTCCCCAGGGAGAGTTTGGGAATCTTTAGCTTCGGAGATTTACCTGATACTCCCTAGAGGGAACTTTCTCTTTTTTTCTGTTCTGTTTTGAGTGTGTAGGCTCGGAATGTTTGTGTTGGTCGGTTGATCTCTTTGGTCAACGCCAATATGCGTGGTGTGCTGGGTCAGCACACCACACCTATTGGAGGTCCATTTGTTATCCTCATTTTTGGTGAGGTCTTTTCTTTTCTCTTAGTGCTTAGGATCTAGCCATAGGACTTCTCCTTGACTATCCTAGAGGACTGGAATTGGGACCCATTCTTTAGCACTTCAACTACTTCTTGACTCATCTTGGGACTTCACTTGGATGGTTGCAAACCTCTAAATGACCTTGGAAGGTTAAAACCACTATATGGGAAACCAATAGTGAGTTCCTATAGGATTGTTTGGACTTAGGGTGACCTTGGGTGACTTGGGCTTCTCTTGCACACACACACACCACAAAGCCACTTAACCTAAAACTTGGACCCTTACCTTCTACCCTTTATGAAACTCACATTTTTTAACCCAAGCCACTAATATTTGATTAAGATGGGTAAGGTCAATATTTGAAGGATCATAATTTGGTTACCATTTGGCTTGACTTGGTCCCAAAGTGGTTGGACTTGGCTAAGTCCATGGCTCATGCTTCCAAACCCTAATTCCATTCCAAATCAATTTTTACTCAACCTTGACCGCACTAAATTGATCCATTTCTTCCTTATTTTAAACCCCATTCATTTAGCCAAAATTTCTGGTTTTGACATTGGGTCCCCTAAACCTACCCAAAATTACCTAAATTGCCCCCACAACTACCAAATCATCCAAAAATTCCCAAAAATTACACAAAATTCCTAAAATTCCTATGAATCATTTTAAAACAATTCTCACCTTTTAAATCTACCAAAATACCCCAATACACTCTAAAAAAACCTCCAAATACCCTAAAATACTCATTTAGCCAAAAATTCCAAAAAATCCAAACATTCCAAAAAATCCAAAAAAATTCCAAAAAATCTCAAATATTCCCAATTTCATTTTGTTCAACTACATTATAACCTAATTTTTCCAATTTAACCTAATTTTATCAAAACCCCCAATTTCACTCATTTTTAACGCAAATGGACCCAATGTCAAGCCAAATCAACTCAATTGGCCTCAATGTTGCCCAAATCCAATTATAAACTTTAACTAAACATCTCCAATACCAATCTAAACCAAATTTAAGCCCAATTTGATTCAAATTTGAATTCAATTTCAACCCAAACCTAAAAGCCCCAATTTTAACATATGATCCAAACCTACCCAAATCCAACCCAATTCAACTCAATTTTTCCCCAATTTCAATTCCAAACTCTTCCTGATACATCCCTACACCAAATAAAACATCAATTAGCTCTCCATTTAGACCCAAACCCAACTCAAAATTCATTTGAAATCTTTAAGGCACTCATTGCCTGGCCCTGAGCTTCCCTCTCCGGCAAGCTCTATAAAATCCCCTACTCTCGGTCGAATTCAAAGTGATGAAATTTCTTTCACCAAATTCCCCCAAATTGCTCCCAAACCTTCTCCCAGCCTAGAGTAGAAGAGCCCCACTGTTTTCCTGCCCTAATTCCCACTGGTTGAGCTCAATTTCAGAGTTCAATCTCAGGCCAAAAAACAGGACATCTCTTGAACCACCACAAAAATAATATTAAACTCACCCACACCTTCACAGCCACAAGAAAAGGAGTTCCCTAGTGAAAGCCCCCTCTCTAGACCACCCAATTGCTCTATCGACCAGAGCTTGAAATTGGGCTTGGTCAAAGTCATACCTAGGCAGCTCATCAGGACCAGAGACTTCATCCAGAGGCTCCTCTAGCTCCAACGAATGTACCGAGCATCTCTGATTGAGGCTTCACCTCTTAGAGAAAAGGTATTGACCTCTCCTCCCTCTTGAGCTTCCAGCAATTCTCCATTTTGTTCTGTGCAATTTTGATGCATGTTAGACGTATAGATAACTTTGTCTAGGCTAGACGCGTCGATAGAGACAAACCGCGCATGATTTGGTTGAGTCTGGAGTGAGATCTTAGGTCTAGAAGGTGGACGACTCTCGGGTTAAGTCAGTTGGGGACAATGACCAGCCACCGTCGGATCACACGTTTATCGGACGGATGGTGGAGATCGAGCCGGACAAAGCTGCAGAACGGAAAGCGCGAGCTGCGTGGCGCTGACTCAGATGGCAGCGTCGAATGGAGAAGCGCTGCGTGGGACTTCGGATCTGCCGAGGATGACACGGAGCTGCGTCGGATAAGTAGGAAATTAGGGTTATTTTCTATTTATTTAAATACTAGAACCTTTAAAAATGCATATCTTTGCATAGAAAAGTCCTAAAAATAAACTAAAAATACTCTCTTGCTCAGTGAACAGAGGGGATTAATGTGGAAAAAGAATTAAGTTATTTAATTAAGTATTTTATTTTTAATTAATTTAATACTGTTTTAAATATTTTAATTCTCTATTCAGGCATACAATTTACCATGGCATGAGACCATAGGGCTTTTGTAGCCTCTAATCTTGGGAACATTTCCTGAATTTTCTAAGGTCAGAGGCTATCTCTGTGACAAGTTATCTATTTTTCAGGTTTATGTGTCTATTTTGGTATTTTAATTCCAATAATTAGCATGTTGATTATAAAATCTAGAAAAATTAGGGGAAGTATCTCTGGACCAGTGGATCCTAGGAAAATTATAATTTGAATTAACTCATTTAAATGAACCCTAATTTGGCCAAAACCCTAAAATTAAGATTAAATTAATTTAAAACAACCACTCATTAAAATAACACAAAATCAATTCTCCACTGATCTTTAGGGACAAAGGAGTATCACATAAAAATTTGAAATTAATTGAAAATGATTTAACCCACTAAATGAATTATTTAAATAACATGGCCACTTTTAAACTTCAAAAATTCATAAAACCTAAAGTACATTTCAAAAATTCACCATATTCATTTTGAGGCCTCTCTGATATCAGAGAAGTCTATGAAAATTAAAATTGAAATTTTTCTAAAATTATCATTTTTAATCTATTTTTGAATATTTTAATAATTAAAAAAATAATAAAAATAAAAAAATAATAAAATTCACAAAAATATCATATTTGGTCTCCTAATCACTTAGGAATCAACCAAATATTTTTTTTAAGTCCCTAAGAAAAGATATTGAATTTTAAAGGCTTAATGTAATTTTTAATATTAAAAATGGATTTTTCAACCTTTACCACTAAAATAATTCTAAAAATACAAAGAAAAATAAGAAAATATAATATTTGTTTTTCTGAGTTCCTTGAGTTTAGAGAGATTTAAGAAAAATATAAAACTTAATTTTCAACTTTAATCTTATTTTATAATTATATAATACTCCAAAACTTTAAATAATTATTATAAATAAAATATAATTAAAAAAATCACCAAAATTAGTCCAAGTGGTCCTCTGGTCAGTAGAAACATTCCATAATTTTCTTAAGGAAATAAACTTCATCTTAGTCATGTTATTGAATTTTCATTGAAAAATCCTTATTTTTCATTAAATAATTATGTAAATTAAATTAAAAAATATAAAAATCATATTTTCTCCTCTAATGTCTTAATTGACATGTGAGTGATGTGACATAAAAATTTCAAGTTCATTTGAGCTCAATTTAATGAGTTATGAAGTGAATATGCTTAAGAGGGCGTAAAGGTAATTAAGGGATTTTAACCCTAATTATTATTTTAGGCTTAATCAAAGGGAGGGATGAACATTTGATCCTAAATTTTCTCTTGGATGATTGAAACTTAGGGAATTAAGAGGTAGAAACCCATTTAATCACCTACAACATAAAAAAATGAAACTTTAATTAATTAATTCATTTAAACTTTGGAAGAATAATTAAAATTTTGGATTATTAAAATAAGGGACTTGACTTAAGAAGATACCAACTCTCTAATCTACAGTCCCTAATTGGATTAATTCAACTCTTAATTAATTCTAATAATGATGATTGAAATTAATTAAAAAGAAAGCAATCCTTAATTAAATTAAAGTTCAAAATATTAATTGATTTAAATTAAAATAAACCCAAAACATTAAAGTTAATTTGAAATCACTTAAAACTTAACCTAAAGCAAATTTGAAATGTTAAAAAATTAATCTCAAACAATTTACAATTAAGATGTAATAATCAAACCAGTTTAAGATATCTAAAACAAACTTGAACCATCAAAACTCAATGTAATTAAATAATTTAAACACCTCTTTAACTTAAATAATTTTAAAACTTTTAAAAATCAATTTGAAATTTTATAACAAAACTAAACTGTCTTGAAAAAACAATTCAAACTTAATGGTTAAATCCCTTAACAAACTGATTTGCCCCTGAAGGATCTCACACTTATAACCCTTAGGTGGAGTATCAAGTGAAATGCTACTTTACTCACAGGATAATCAAATGTCCAAGTTTACTGAGCAAGAAACAATACTTAACTAAACTCTTGGATGATCAATTCACTTGTACAATAAAATTCATTTGGACTCGAAATAATCCCAGAAGCATCGAAAAGATGTTTAGGACTTGTCCTAAGCACTTTCTCAATATGATGGGATGTTTTAGAAGAACAATTGAATTTAATTGTTCTTTGGTGAAGAAAATCATCCTTAATAAAACATAAGAACCTAGACGTCATAGGAATTGAGTAGCAGTAGGATTAGGATTTTGGTAGACATCCAGAACCTTCCATTAGCTTTACCTAGGTATTTCTTGCAAGTATTTAAATGTCCTGACGTGTGTTTTGAGTGCAGCCTGGAATGACGAGAAGGTCCACCGGGTACGCTTTTTATTTATTGCAATTTATTTACCTGCATTGTATTTTCTTTCTTACAAAACTTGCATGTGAAACAAGAATGCCACCCTGCATGAAAACTAAAACCTTTTAGGATAGCCACAAAACTGAAACCCAAAACTAAATTAAAAATCACAACAAGATAAAATTCACTGCCACAATATTCAAAAGATAAAATAACTCAAAATTTAATCACAAACAGAATAACAAAACTACAACTACAACTAAATTAAAATGTCTCGTTGGATGATCGGGAATCCCTCAGATGATGTAACCCACATATTGCTAACAAGATTTCCCATGGTATAAATGAAAGTGTGGAAATCATTCAGTTGTGTTTAGCAAAATCATTTGGACTAAGTGAATCCGATGAAAACAGCGGTGCCTAGATGACAGAACCATGAGATCTTAATCGGTTGTGCTTAATCAACTTTAATATTTGTTTTAATCAAAACATTAATACATCTGAACATTAAGACTCTTCTAAACCAAAACACTTCTCTCATCTCTTGATTGCCACCTTCTAAAACTAAACCTCTGCAACAACAAGGGTGCCTAAAGACATTTTAAAGCACTTGAAACGATGCATCTTTTGGAAGATTCATTGAATATGGACACATCTTGAAGAGATACCAAGACACCTTTTGAGAAAATATAAAAGAAAGGACTTGAAGTGAGTTTAGAGAGGAGTTAGAAAGTTGAAATAATGTGTGTAGAGAGAGTAGTTATAGTAAGAATTTGTAGGATTATTACTTAGGGTTTCTTCACACTTCTGTCATTCCTAGTGAAAGGGAAGGTGGGTAGAGAATTCTAAGTAACAATCCATTGTTTTAGAGAGATTTAAATCTTGTAGGGTGGTTGGGTCACCAATACTAGGGATACTTGTAAGAGAAAGTAAGAGAATCAAAGGAACTTCAAGAGTTTGGTGGAGATGAAGTTGAGATAAGTTTTTATCCTTGTACTTCATTTGGTTTTAATCAAGACTTCTTGTGTTTCTACATGAGTTATACTTTTAAAATTACTTGTTGTTGTGTTCTCTCCATGGATTCTGATTATTTTTCTTTATCTTTTTCCTTAAAATGAAAATTAATTAAGTGATAGAAGGAAGTTGTGGAAGTATTGATCTTTAATATTGGAATAAGTTGTGCTGATTAAATCCTTGTACTTCATTTACTTATTGATTTGGCAAAATAAGATGTTAACATTTGTTGTGAGAACATGTAAGATCATTGTAGGTATTATCTCAATCAACTATTGTTAGAAATCAAATGAGATTTTATGGATGAGAAAGTAATTCATATGATTTTGTGTAAACAAATAGGGAAATTGATTTTGTGTAAACAAATAGGGAAATATACTTTGAATGGTATATAATTAGAGGTCCTTAGGCTGACAGACTAAAGTGCCTAATTTGGTTTATTGTTTTAGGTTTTGATACGAGATGTTAGCCCCCAGGTAAAAGAGGGAACTCTAGAGTGAGAGCTAGTATCTTTCCTACCTAACCCATCTTCAAAACCATTCAAACTTTACACTAGCCAATGTTTTTATAGCTTCTTTACTAAGGATAAAGAATAATATTGCTCCTATTTAGCACAAAACATTTTTCATACTTCCAAAATTTAAATTCTATACTTATTAATTATTCATGATAAGGAAAAAGATATTTTCATTTATGCTTCTTTAATCTTATAAAAATCTCATTATAGTTAGTTGATTGTTCACTTTATTTGATAATCTAAGATAATACAAAAAGAATCACATTTACAAGTTTTATTTGAAAATGTTTAAGTGTCTTTTTCTAAATAGAATTTGTGATCTAATTCCTTATTATTTTTAAATATCCAAAAAATTTTCCCCATAGGTTCGATATTTCGGGACTTAATCAGAAAGTCCTTTATTACATGATAACATTATGTATACTTGTATAGAATCACTTAATTTAAATATAACTATCAAATTCTAATTTACATCAGTCTCAAGTTTTTGGTTCCATTGTAGAGAAGGAAATTTTGTTAAAACAAGAATAAAATATGATATCATAAATATAATTATAAATCATATTACCACAAGTATAAATATTGAAATGGGATCATAAAGCACCATGATCTATTTGCTTTTGAGGAAGCTTTTCTTGAATTGTTGTAGTAAATTCTTCAATGAGTGCAACAGTCTCATAATCTTCAAATTTCCACTTTTTATTTGAAACTTCATTCATAAATTTGGCATAACATGTCATCTGTTCCAATGCTTCTACAAAAAGGGATATTAATTGTAAGCTTCTTAAATATCTCAAAAAATCTTGAAAACTGCTGATCCAATTTCTCTGTCTTTGTTTTTTAAGAAAAAGGTGGTGGTGGTCTTTCTAAATTACATTTAGTTGGAGAGACAGGTTTTTCCACTTAGGAATAATTTCTTCAGGTTTTTCAATTTCTTTATCTTCTCTCTGAGTTTTAATATCATTTTGTTTTCCAACATTTAATTCCTTTCCACTCCTTAGTTGAATAACTTTAACTTGCTCTTGCTCTTTCCTTTCATTTTTAGGATTGATCTCAACATTACTAGGAAGTGTTCTATGCTGCATATTACTAAGAGTGTTAGCAATTTGTCCCAGTTCGATGGCAACACTTTGACTTGGTAGGTGATTACCCATTTGTAATACCACTTCTTCTATAAAAAACTACTTATCCTTAACTTGTTGGTTATTAAAGCCGGGAGGATAGGTAGGTATATAGTTAGCACTACCCTAGCTGTCCCAGATTTCCAATGAGTTTACTTGGGCGTTTCCCCATTTTTGACTTCAATCACTAGAATTTTTGTTCCAGTTAAAGTCAGGATGGTTTTTCCAACCATGGTTGTAATAATTGAAATATGGGCTATTGGGTCTATTGATAACATTTAAAGCTTCTAATGAAGTTCGAGAATCAATCATGTGTCCTAATGAATTTTCTTCAATCACATGAGATGTTGGAGGAAAATTCATTCCAATTTGGTCTATCTTCCCAGATAATGCAACAACTTGAGATGCAACCATTGAAATAGCATCATTATCATGAATATTGGCTACTTTCTTAGGTCTTACGTTTTAGAATGCCATTGAAAATTATTTGTAGCCATTTCTTAAATTAATGAATAAACATCATCATATGGTTTAGACATTAATGATCCTCCTACAACAACATCTATTATAGATCTAAGAAATCCTACTAACCATTATAAAAAAGTTTGAATGATTAACTAGTCTAGTAGAGCATGATATGGACACTTTTTAAGGAATTCGTCAAATCTTTCCCAAGATTCATACATTGACTCTCCTTCATACTAAGTAAAAGAAGTAATGTCATTTCTATGCTTGGCAGTTTTTTAAGGTGGAAATACTTAGCTAACTTTTTTTTGTACTAAACCTCCCTAAGGTCTAATAGATCCAAGTGCTACTGAATTTAAGAAGTGGGAAAATACCCAAGTTCTAATAATGAAGCATCATAATTTACAAAGAGAGATTTTTTTTTTGAGTTGAGAGTTTTTGGAGTCTGAAGGGTTGGAGTTCTTCTATTTTTAGAGACTTTCTTAGAGAGTTTGGAGAGTGTAGTTCTACAGTTGTTAGTAGAGAGTAGAGAGTAAGAAAGACAAAAAGGTTGGTGTGAAGCCTTCTTCTCACCAATTTTCTTTCATCCATGTATCTAGTTTTTATTGAAGTCTAAAGTTTTTATTTGAGTCATCAGATTTGAGCGCCAACCTTGGTAGAGTTGTATTGTGGAAAGCAAAATTTTAGAGGAACTTGCAGAGTTTTCTTGAGAGGATTTTCATATAAGTATTTATTTTTCTTTTTACACTTTATTTTAAAGTAAGATTTGATGTGTTTTCATTATGGTTTATGCTTTCAAATAAATTTGTGTTTGTGTTTTTTCCATGAAATCTGAGTAGCTACTTTAACCTTTTCTTTCTTAGATGATGAAGTAATTAAATTATGGAAGTATATTGTGGAAAGTATAATTGTTTAATGTTGGAAGTAATTGTGATGATTCAATTCCTTATACTTAATTTACTTCTTGATTTAGCAAATTAAGATGTTAAAATTTGTTGTGAGATTATGTATTATATCGGTGAGAATTGTAGTCCATATGATTGAATGCAAATATATAAGGAGATATGCTTTTTTGGGGAGTAAGATTGGAGGACTTTAGAGTGACAGGCTAAAGCCCCCTAATTTAGTTTTTTTATTTTAAATTTTGTTTTGAGATGTTAGCCCCCAGGTGGAGGGAATAGATAGAACTCTATAGTGAGAGCTGGTATCTTCCCTGCCAAACCCATCTACAAAATTTCAAATTTTCAAATGTATCAGTTTTCTTTATAGACCAAGGAAGGGTAAAGAATATAATAGCTCCTATTTGGCAAAATACATTTAAATACTTCCATAACATAAATATCAAAAACTATTACTGATTAATTGAAGAAGGAAAAAGATATTTGATTCTTATAGCTTTTATATCGTGTTTAGAGTATTGATATTTTTAATTTCCTGCTTAACTTTTTATTAAAAATATCGAAACTACTTTTCAAAATTTGTACCTTAAAAAAATACAAAAATCAATTGAAAATATAAAAAGTTATTTTTCTTATTTCTTTAAAGTTTTAGACATTTCTCTGTGAGTTCGATATCATGGGGCTTAATCAGAAAGTCCTATATTACTTGATAAACGATACACATACTTGCGTAGTATCCTATATTATAAATCATAAATTTTCTATCTAAATTGTAAGCATAAATATTCGGGGATCAAGTTTTTGGTGCCGTTGCTAGGGAAATTAATTAAATTTTCATTTAAAAAAATTAAGAAAAATTTAAAAATTTTTACCTTTCTTTATTTTTGTTAGTGTGTTTTATTTTATTTTGTTTATCACTGTATGCGTAGTTCAGGGTATAAGTGACTTGTTTCTTACGGTTTTGAATTAGAAAGAACAATCAGAAAAATAAAAAAAAAATTAAAAATTCTGAAAAAGATAAAAATATTCAAGAAAAGATAAACCATCAAAATCAAAATGTTGACATCATCAATAATTTGGACTTTTAAGAGAAGATGCTAACCCTACAGTGGATGAACTTCATGGCAGTATTCAACACCCTGCTATAGCTATTAATTCCTTTGAGCTTAAACCTGCTATTATCCAAATGTTGTCTAATAATCAGTTTGGGGGAGCACCAACTGAAGATCTTAATTTACCTCTTCCCAACTTTCTAGAGTTGTGTGCTACTTTTAAATACGATGGTGTTTCGGATGATGTTATTAGACTTAGAATTTTTCCTTTCTCACTAAGGGATAAAGTTAAGATATGGTTAAATTCATTAGCACCTTGATCTATTAGAACTTGGGGTGATTTAACACAAAAATTCCTTGCTAAATATTTTCCACCATCAAAGACTGCGGAGCTTAGAAATGATATCACATCTTTTTGTCAGTTTGAAGGTGAATCAATTTATGAGACATGGGAAGGATTTAAAGATCTTCTTAGAAAATTTCTACATCATTCGATAACAGATTGGTTAATAATTCAAACCTTTTATAATTGTCTAGTTGGATCTCTTAGATCTATTATTAATGCTGCTGTAGGAGGATCACTGATGTCTATACAATTTACTAATACTTATGCTTTGATTGAATCAACGGCTACTAATAATTTTCAATGGCCTTCTGAAAGGTTATATCCTAAAATGGTAGCCAATATCGGATGATGCTTTTGTTATGTTAGCAAATCAAGTTGCTGCAATATCAAGGAAGAAGGACCAATTTGGGATTAATTTTTCTCAGTCAATTGCCATGATTGAATAAAATTTATTAGGTCAAATGGTTACTTCTCATACTTCACCAGAAACTTTGAATGCTATAAGTAAGCCTAGTAACCATTATTCTAATTATTATAACCTAGATTGGAAGAACCATCCAAACTTTAATAGAATACTAATAATCAGGGGGGTATTAATCAACAATGGGGGAACAACCAAGTAAACCCATTGGGGAATTGGAACAACTAAGGGAATAATAATTATAGGCCAACATATCCTCCAGGTTTTAACAATGCTTCACAATTTAAGGAGAAGAAGTTGTCTATTGAAGAAGTGGTGTTACAAATGGGAAATCAATTGCAAAGTCAAGGAGCTACAATTAGAAATATTGAAAATCAATTGGGACAAATTGCCAATTCATTAAGTAATAGATCCCAAGGTATGCTTCCTAGTAATAATGAAGCAAATCCAAGAGATAAGAATAAAGAGCATGTAAAAGCAATTCAACTGAGAAGTGGAAGAGTGTTAGAAGGTGGAGTTCAAAAAGAGAATGAAGCAGAGAAAGAAGAGATTAAAGAACCAAATAAGGACGCTCCGGAAGGTTTGGAAATACGTATTTCTCCACTTAAGGATGATTTGAAAAAACCACTACCTCCATTTCTTCAAAGTCTTCGTCAACAAAAGTTGGATAATATATTTTCAAAGTTCTTGGAGATATTTAAGAAGCTTACAATCAAAATTCCATTTGCTGAAGCTTTAGAACAGATGGCAAGCTATGTGAAATTTATGGAGGATATTCTCAAAAGAAAAAGGAAGTTTGAAGATAATGAGATAGTTGCACTTAGTGAGGAGTGCAGTGCAATAATTCGTAAGAAGCTTCCCGAAAAGCTTAAAGATCCTGGTAGTTTCACAATTCCATGTGCAATCGGAGACAGATTTTATGGAAAAGCTTTATGTGATTTAGGTGCAAGAATTAACCTTATGCCTCTATCAAAATTTAAAAGACTAAGATTAGGAGCAATAATTCCAACTACTGTAATTCTACAATTAGCAGATCATTCGATCACATATCCTAAAGGAGTTATAGAAGATATTTTCATAAAAGTGGATAAATTTATCTTTCCTGTTGATTTCATTGTGTTGGATGTGAAGGAAGATAAAGAGATACCCAAAATTTTAGGAAGACCTTTCCTAGCCACAAGTAGAATAATGATAGATGTGCAAAAAGGGGAATTAACATTGAGAGTTATTGATCATATTATTACATTCAACATTTCAAAATCAATGAAATATCCTGCAAGAGGTATAGATGATGAATGTTATAGGATGGATGTTATCAAATATTTGAGTGAATGCCATTTCAAACCAACTTATAAATAGAAATCTGAAAGAGAAGAATTGGAACAGGAGCAAGAAGAGGAGTTACATCATTCTGAAGATTTTCATGAGGAAGATCTAAATTATGTTCATGAAAATTTTGAACTGTTGGACATGACTGAAAAATATGAATCTTTTGGTCCATCAATTGAAAAACCTCCCGAACTTGAGTTAAAGATGCTTCCTGATCATTTGAAGTATAATTTTTTAGGTGAGTCCTCAACTTTGCCAGTGATAATTTCCTCTCAATTAACTAAAAAAGAAGATGATAATATATTTAAAGTTTTGAAGAAGTACAAAAAAGCTTTTAGATGGACGATAGCTAATATTAAAGGAATCAATCCTTCAATTTGAATGCATAGAATCCTTATGGAAGATAACTGTAAACCTATGGCTGAGCCTCAAAAGAGATTAAATCTTCTTATGAAAGATGTTGTTAAGAAAGAAATTTTAAAGTGGTTGGATGCTGGGATTATCTACCCTATTTCAGATAGTACTTGGGCTAGTCCTATTCGCTGTGTTCCTAAGAAAGGAGGAGTAACTGTGATTGTTAATGAAAAGAATGAGATTATACCAACAAGACAAGTTACAGGGTGGCGAATATGCATTGATTATAGAAAATTAAATCTTTCTACAAGGAAAGATCATTTTTCACTCCCATTTCTAGATCAGATGTTGGATAGACTAGCTGGGCATAAATACTTTTATTTTCTGGATGGATATACTGGGTACCACCAAATTCAAATTGCTCTTGAGGATCAAGAGAAAAAAATATTTACCAGTCCTTACGGTACGTTTGCTTTTAGAAGAATGTCTATTAGTTTATGTAATGCCCCTGCTACATTTCAGAGATGTATGATGGTTATTTTCTGTTATTTAATTGAAAAAGGGATTGAAGTTTTTATGGATGACTTTTCAGTGTTTGGAAGTTCATTTGAATCATGTTTAGAACATCTATCTAAAGTCCTAAATTGCTGTGAAGAAACTAATTTGGTCCTTAATTGGGTAACATGCCAATTTATGGTAGAAGGAGGAATTATATTAGGACATCGAATATCAGAAAAAGGTTTGGATATAGATCCTGCAAAAATTCAAGTTATCTCTAATTTACCTTGTCCAACGAATGTAAAGGGAATTAGAAGTTTTCTGGGACATGCTAAATTCTACAGGAGTTACATTAAAGACTTTCCAAAATTTTCATAGAAGTTTTCTGGGACATGCTAAATTCTACAGGAGTTACATTAAAGACTTTCCAAAATTTTCAGAAACTTTATGCAATTTATTGGAAAAGGATGTAATTTTTTATTTTGATGATGAATGCATAAAAGCTTTTGAAACATTAAAAGAAAAATTAATCACTGCACCTATTATAATTTTACCAAATTAGAAAAAACTATTTGAATTAATGTGTGATGCTAGTGATTATGCTATTGGTACTGTTTTGGGTCAGAAATATGATTAAATTTTCAAAGTAACTTACTATGCTAGAAAAACTTTTAATGAAACTCAAATTAACTATACCACTACGGAGAAAGAGTTATTAGCTATAGTATTTGCTTTTGATAAATTTTGATCATATTTAATTGAAACTAAATGTGTGGTGCATACTGATCATTCTGCTATCAAATATTTAATGAAGAAGAAAGATGTGAAACTGAGATTGATTAGATGGATTCTTCTTCTACAAGAATTTGATTTTGAGATAGTAGATAGGAAGGGTGCTGATAATAAAATTGCTGATCATTTGAGCAGGCTTTAAACTGAAAAATATCTTAGTGATACTGATGAAATTAATCAACGTTTTCCTGATGTAAAACTGTTCACTATTAATGAGTGGCGTATTCCGTGGTATGCCGACATTATAAACTTTATTGTCAGTGATATTTTACCATATGGTTTGACATACCAGGAGAGGAAGAAATTTTTATCTGATGCTAAAACTTACTTTTGGGATGACCCATTTTTATATATACAAGGAAATGATCTGATCATTCGAAGATGTGTGCCTTTAGAAGAAACTTATGAAATTATTTAAAAATGTCATAATTCTGATTATGGGGGACATTTTGGAGTTGATAGAACTGCTTTTAGACTTTTACAATCTAGATTTTATTGGTTTACAATTTTTAAAGATTTTATTGCTTATATAAAAAATTGTGATTAATTTCAGCGTGTAGACAATATTTCTAGAAGAAACGAGATGCCCCTCAATTATGTGTTGGAAGTTGAAATATTTGATGTTTGTGAATTAGATTTCATGGGACAATTTACACCATCGTTTGGACAAATTTATATATTGAAAGCAGTAGATTATGTATCCAAATATATTGAAGCTGTTACTTTACCTCAGTGTGATGCTCAAAGTGTTGCAAAGTTTTTATGAAAGAATATATTTTGCAAATTTGGAATACCAAGAGTAATCATAAAAGATGGGGGAAATCATTTTAGAAATGCGATTATGGAGAAGTTATTAAAGAAATATTATATTAACCATCGCATTGCTACTGCTTATCATCCTCAGACAAGTGGTTTGGTTGTATTATCAAATTGTTAAATTAAATGATTATTGGAAAAGACTGTTAATCCAAACTAAAAGGATTGGTCAATCAAACTGGAGTATGCTTTGTGGGCCTATAGGACTACTTACAGAACTCCTATAAGGATGTTTCCATATAGGTTAATTTTTGGAAAAGCAAGTCATTTGCCCGTTGAACTTGAGCATAAAGCATATCGGGCAATTAAAGAGTTCAATTATAATTTGAAGAATGTTGCTGAGAAAAGATTATTGCAATTAAATGAGCTTAAAGAGAAAAGGAAATAATCTTATGAAAATGCTAAGATTTATAAAGAGAAGATGAAGTTATGGCATGATCAGAAGATTCTTACTAAAAATCTTGTGTCAGGACAAAATTTTTTGATGTATAATGTCAAATTGAGATTTTTTGCTGGAATACTTAAGTCCAAATGAATGGGTCAATTTATTGTGATAAAGGTTTATTCTTATGGAGTTGTGGATATTTAAGATCCTAAGACTGTAAAAATATTAAAACTTAATGGTCATAGACTAAAACATTATTTTTTAGTCGATCAACTTAAACTTGATGAGAATCTGATGTTGGGTCACTCAAAATAAGTTCTAGGTATGTCAGACTGAAGACATTAGACCAAGCGCTTTGTGGGAGGCAACCCATAGTTATCGGTGTGATTTGCTTTATGTTTTCTTTGTGTGCTTTGTTTGGTTTATTTTCATAATTATGTGGTAGTATTTTGGATAGCTTGGTTATAGTGGTGTTTATTTGACATTAATTGAAGACTTCAAAGAGTCAGAATGAAAATTTTGGACATTTGACAGACCTGTGCTAAAATGAGTACTGGCGGCTAAGCGCCGCCTGGTTGGCGCTTAAGCGCCACAGTTATGAAAAGCGTGATAAATGTGGTTCTAGAAGCCAAAATCTTGGGAAGTGATTTTGGAAGTTATTTTGGAGTTTTAAAACGTCTAGGGTCTGTTTTAGTACTTCCCATGTCTATAAAATGGCCCTGAATTAAGAGAAACACTTGCCTCAGTCCCTATTTTCATTCCTGAGTCTTAAAAATACTATTTTAAGTGCAAAAATCTCTTCTTGGGAGAGCGAAATTAAGAAGATGGAGGAAGCCAACAAGAAGAAATTTATTAGTGAAAGTGTGCCAGAGTTATTCAGCGGATTCCTAGCAATTAGTATTCAGATATCGCTGAAAGGATTATGAAGATTGAAGCCAATGTGGAATTAATTAAAGCAAAGGTAAATGAAACTAACGCTCATTTAACACATATTGGATGGAAACTTTAAATGTAATTCAGTCATAAAAGTCATGTGGAAGAAGCAGATAAGGCGATGTTTCTAAAAAACAAATGGTTAGAAGAAGAAGTGAGAGCTTTCAACCATCGCCCATTTTATCAGATTTATATTACGGATGGTTCAAATGGAACTAATGGGGGTTTTGGATATATTCCACCTAATGGAGATTGGATATAAATTTGAGTGTGGTCTAGTGTTGTAGTTTTTATGTGTTAAGTGTTTTGTGTCTAGTGTTTTATGTTTGTGTTTAGTTGAACTTTAATGTGTGTTTGTTACATCTTAATGATGTAAATTTATCTTTGTTTTTATTTAATTGAATCTTTGTGTATTTGGAAATTTCATCTAAAGTGTTTGTATAGAAATTTTTAGTTTGTATTAAGTGTGGTTATTTTAATTAAATGTAAGTTTGTATTTGTGTGAAATTTGTTTGGAATCATGGAAATTTAACTTTCTTTGGAGTATTAGAAAAGTTTATGGAGGAGAAATGATTATTTGAAGTGATTTAGGGTGATTAACCAAGGGTTTTAGTACAATTTAAAATTAAATGTGAAAATTAGGGTACTGGCGCTTAAGCGCGAGAACTTTGGCACTTACGCGCCAGATTTCACGGCTAAGCGCCGTATGCCTCGCGCATAGGCGCCGGTTAGCAAAAATCAGTTTTCTGCAGTTAAAAATCCAAAAATTGACATTTTTAACACCTCCCGTCATCTTAAACTTCTCAAAATCGTGAAAAAGGATTTAAGGCATCTTCAAGTTCGATCAATTAAGAGCCGATTTCAATGAGATTTGTCAGATTTGATTTCCTTGAGGTATGAACACTACTCTTAAGTAAATTTTTTTTATTTTCACCATATATTTTGAGTACATTTTTGAAAAATCTTAAAATCACTATTCATGGTGAAATTTGAGGAAAATCATGAGAAATTGCTTGGATTTATTGGAAATTACCTTTGGAAGTTAAATTACCAAGTTTTGTTTGATTTTTGAATTTATGGTAAATTTTTGCAAATTTTTTTAGAGATGGCTCCAAAGTCAAAGCGTTCGAAAGAGAGGGGAAGATTTGATTCCAATAAGTTTGTTAGTGCAAGAGCAGAGGATCGATACATCGACGCATTATCGTCACAAAAATTGATTCCTGAACACGTGTTTAGTAAACCAGAATAAGTTATTGAAGAGATGATTACTAGAAGGAATTTGGAGAACTACTATTACTTCTCTGCTGTTGCTGTTGTTTCTGTGGTCAGAGAGTTTTATGCAAACTTAACTGCAGTAGAAGAGAATTTAGCGATGGTTCGAGGTGAACAAGTGCATTTTTCACCTGGGGTAATCAATGTCTTCTACCATTTGTCTCCTGCATTGTTTTGTTTTTATGCTAATTATCATTCCCCTGAGGGAGAATTAGATGAGATAATATCTTTTCTGACTGATGGTAGAGGTTTGTGGAAGATAATGAATGAAAGAAGAGTAAATTTTCGGGCCTCTAAGTTAAATGTCATTTCAAAGGCATGAAATTATTTTATTTCTTCTAAACTGTTGCCTTCAATTCATATTAGTGAAGTTACGAGGGAAAGTGTTGTCCTGAACCATTGTATTCAGTAAGGAAAGCCTATTGACATAGGGGCTATTATTTTTTATTATGTGATGAACTGTGCTAGATCTGCTACTACTACAGTTTTGGGATTTCCTTCCTTAATTCATTCAATTTGTGAGCGGTCTGGTGTGAAGTTTGAAACATGGGAGGAAGTTCTTCAGCCATTGAGACCTATTACCAATGTAAATGTTGGCACTTACACTGTGCATTCAGAGTTTGGCTGGAGAGGAGGATTTGATAGAGCTTCCACGTCTTCTGCTTTTGATGCTTCTACTTCACGTGCCACTACTTCTCGAGCATCATCATCTAGTGATTCACATACTGGATTATTAAAGAAGATATTGAAGAAGGTGAGTGTTACCCGAGAGCATGTTAGAGATATGGATGGTAAGATTGAAAATATAGAAAGTTTTAATGGTAAACATGATGAATATGAGAAGAATTATTAGTAGTATATGGATAGAGTGATTAGAGGTGATCACAGTGTTAAGATGCCCCCTCATCCGTATTATATACCTTATGTGCCATCTAGAGACTGGAATGAAGATGATGATGAGGATGATGATGAGGATTGTTGTGTTGAGTCTTTTTTATTTTTTGATTTCTTATGTGTTGTTATGTTTTTATTTGATGTTTTTATATGTGATGTGATGTTTAATTTTTGTGTGATGTATTAATGATATGAACTCTGATACTGTATAAAGCATAGTTAGACTATTTCTTTTTATGCACATTCAAATGTTTATGTGATAAATTAATATTTTATGTTGTAGTTTGTGATATGTGTGTGGTAGTAAATGTTTTAATGTGTATTTAGGGTTTAAATTTTTAATAAAGTGTTAATTAATTCCAAATATGTTAGGAAATGTAGAACACTAATAAAAACCACTATTTGAAAATTACATGTTTAAAAATTTTTAAAATCTACTGCTAGTTATTATCTAATACTGTTGTGATTTTAGTTATGTTAAGTTGGTGTGTATTTGCTTTGAAAACCTTCACTACTGTAGAAGTCTTTTGAAATTTTTATTTTATGAAAAACTGAATTTAATTTCTTTTTACTTATGTTTTTTTTAAACTGTTATACTTGCATATTTAGGATATTGAAATTTTTGCAAGCATGTTATTTTAGTTTTTAATTCTCACTCATATATCATTTCTTATTCTTAAATTTTTTTATCCTAACTAAAAATTAAAGTTTGGGGGGAATTTAAAAAACTAAAATTTTCAAAAAACCTAAAATTTTATTTGTTCTCAAGAGTACTTAAAATAAATTTAGTTTTTGATTGAAAATAATTATGTATATGAAGCTATATTAGGGAAACAAAATTTTGAAAATAGAAATCAATAAAAGAATTTAGTTAAAATTATAGTAATAATGAAAAACTTAAAGTTAAAATTTCTTAATAAAGAAATGTTAAATATAGTTAAACTATCTTTAGTAAGAAATGTTGTATTTTTGGATGAATAGAAGATTTAACTTTTATTTTTCAAATTTTAATTTTCTTTTATTGAGGAGTAATTTTCAGCACTATTATTATTTTTTTAAGTGAAAGATACATATCAGACCTTTATTTTAAATGGAAGGGTTGAATTCAAAATCATTAAAGGCCTATCCAGATACAGTAATTCTTGCCTTATATAAAAAAAAAGAAAAAAAAAGAAAAGAAAAGAAAAGGAAAAAAAGAAAAGTGAAAAATAATATGTGGAAAGCAAGGAGAAACTTGAGTATTTAAGGGCCTACCAAAAAATTGGTTCCATGCCTAAAGTTTAAAATATAAGTTTTGAAAAAATCTAAAAATTAAGTTTATAATATAGTAAGTAAAAATATTCTCAATTAAATTTTTTTAAGTGAGAAAAATAAAATGTTTGAATCCTATATTTTGAAAAATCTACCAGTATTTCTGAATTAGATAGAAACTTATACTTTCCTTATACTTTACTTGAAAACTTTCTATACTTTAAGTTGGTCTTATGTACTAAAATTTATTCTAAATTAGAATATTTCATTTCTAGAACAAAATTTTGAAACATTCCTAAGAAACTCATTTGCATAATTTTCATGTTAAAATTTTTATGGTTAAGAGTTACATGAGGATAAGTAACATTTTAAGTTTGGGGGTTTTTGATACACCTAAAATATATAGTGTTTTTATGCAGATTTTTATACCTATTTTTGATGATATTGCACCTTAATGGAAGGTATTTTGTTTTTTTCTTGCAGGTATGATGAAAATGATTAATTATGTTGAAAGGAGCAAAAAAGGATCAAATTTGGAGCAAAATTATGAAGTTTAAGAAATTTAGCATCTGACGCCTAAGCGCCAAAGTGCGCTTACACGCCACAGTTAAAAATCAAATTTTAATCAAATTTATCGCCATTCTCAAGGTTTGTTTGAAGGAACTTTTGGTGGTGACTTCCTTAAGTTCCTTTGGGTGGCAAATGTGATTGAAGGGATGCATCTTTTGGTGGATACATTGAATCTGGACATGATTTGAAGAGACACTAAGGCACCTTTTGGAAAATTATAAAAATGAAGACTCATAATTTGCAAGGGGTTTGAAGTCCTATTTAGAGAGAGTCTTTTAAAGTCTGGAGAGTGTGTGAAATTAGAGTAGTGTAACTCTATAGTTGTTAGTAGAGAGTAGAGAGTAAGAAAGGAAAAGGGGTTGGTGTGAAGCCTTCTTCTCACCAATTTTCTTTCATTCTTATATCTAGTTTTTTATTGAAGTCTAAAGTTTTTATTTAAGTTATCAGAGTTCAGCTCCAACCTTTGTAGAGTTGTATTGTGGAAAGCAAAATTTCTGAGGAACTTCCAGAATCTTGTGGAAAGGATTTTTAGATAAGTATTTATCGTTGTTTTTACACTTTGATTTTAAGAAAGATTTATTGTGTTTTCATTATGGTTTATGCTTTCTAATCAAGTTGTGTTTATGTTTTCTCCATGAAATCTGAGTAGTTTACTTTATCTTTTTATTTCTTAGATGATGAAGTAAATAAATTATGGAAGTATGTTGTGGAAAGTATAAGTGTTTAATACTGGAAGAAATTGTGATGATTTAATACCTTGTACTTAATTTACTTCTTGATGTGGCCAATTAAGATGTTAAAATTTGTTGTGAGAATATGTAAGATCCAATGTGGTATTGTCTCAATAAATAATTGAAAAGAATAACATGCAATTATATGGGTGATAATTGTAGTCCATATGATAAAATGCAAATATATAGGGAGATATGTTTTATTAGGGAGTAAAATTAGAGGACTTTAGAGTGACAGGCTAAAGCCCCCTAATTTGGATTTTTATTTTAAATTTTATTATGAGATGTTAGCCCCCAGGTGGAGGGAATAGAGGGAACTCTAAAGTGAGAGCTGGTATCTTCCATGCCTAACCAATCTACAAAATTTCAAAATTTCAAATTTTACCAATTTTTTTATATAACCAAGTAAGGGTAAAGAATATAATTGATCCTATTTGGCACAATACATTTAATTCCACAACATAAATATCCATAACTATTACTGATTCATTGAAGAAGAAAAAAGCTATTTGATTCTTATAGCTTTTATATCGTGTTTAGAGTATTAATAATTTTAATTTCCTACTTAACTTTTTATTAAAAATATCAAAAACAACTTTTCAAAATTTGTACCTTAAAACATACTTACAAAAATCAATTGAAAAACTAAAAAGTTATTTTTCTTATTTCTTTAAAGTTTTCGACATTTCCCTATGAGTTCGATATCTCGAGGCTTAATTAGAAAGTCCTATATTACTTGATAAAAGATACGTATACTTGCGTAGTATCCCATTTTATAAATCATAAATTTTTTATCTAAATCCTAAGCATAAATATTCGGGAAGTGATTATGTGATTGGAGCTGTTTTAGGACAAATGATTGATAAAATTTTCAAAGTTATATATTATGCTTGTAAAACTCTAAATGAAGCACAAATTAACTATCCCCAGAGCGCAAAAAACTTGACCCGACTCACAATTAAATGTATTTTTAATCTTGACAATTTTGCCAAAAACTCGACTCAAGTTATATTTAGTGACTAATATGAATAAATGTAATGATTTAGAAAATATATAATAAATTTTTACACTAGTGGTACTACGCAATTATAAATATCATTTCAAGTAATATCAGATATTTCTTAAAAACCAAAGTATCGATCCTACGAGGAAAGCTGTAACTCTTAAAATAAACTTTAAAAATTTCTCCCCAAATTGTAAATAAAATTAATAAGAGAACAATTTTGATATTTGTTGGCTGTTAAAAATAATAATAAATATTTGTTGGGGATTTTAATTTAATTTATATATATATAATTTGAAAAATATCATTTTTTTTAATTTTAAAATATGAAATGAAACCGATCTCATGTATGTAATTATTTAAATAATCAAGCACTTCAACACAAGCCATGCATCTATCCCGAAGAATAGATAAATTGCTTGGTGGTGAGGCTTGATCAATTAAACTAAGGAATCCATGACATCTGTTTAGTCTACGAACCATTTATATTGCCAGACAACTTCTCCTATCTAATATGATGTGACTAGATAGGGTTTATATTAATCTATGGTTTTTAAGTTTCCTATAAGAGAAAACCCTTATAATTAACCACATTTTAGATAACCGAGGTCACCTAAGAAAATTTTTGATTTAGATCAGGAAATATGATTTTCATGACTTCCAAAGGGTAGGATCTTCAAGAAAATGTGGTAATAGGAAATCTAATTGGTGATTAGCTCAAGTTTGGAACTATTATTACAGGAATCCAAAGGAAGAGAAAGCTAGGGGAAAACACACTTCCAAGAAAAATCTTGGTGATTTCCCAAACTATCCTTTTTTTGGGCTCCAATTTCGTATTTTTATGTTTCATATTGCCAATTTTATTATTTAGAGCTTATTCACTTGATACTAATCATGTGAATAGCCTTGAAGATAGGAGGATTTATGTCATATCAAATGACAACCTCAGAAACCTAAGATGACTTAGGGCTTGTATTACACGAAGTGCAAAGACCTATAAGGATAAATTGAGGATTTATATTGCACTAGGCAAACTACCTTGAAGTCCTAGTCGCGCTGCCCACTGTGTATACTCCAAGCTCCTCTTTGCCGCAAGTTTAGTTGTAGAAGTGTCAAATGTAGGAGGTTGGGAGAAGTAACATGTTATAGAAATGTTGAAATTAAGGTGTTTTAATGTCTTATTAGGGTAATATTTAAGTTAATTATGGTGACACCAGTTAGGATTCCTCAGTTCCCTCGTTTCGATACCACAATTATCTTCACATTCACTTAGTCTAGATGAATTTACCAAATTCAACTAAATGAATTTAGTACTTTCATTTAGACTGTGTGAATTCTCATTAATGGACGTAGGTTGCCTCCTCTAAGGGATTCCCGATCATCCAAAGAGACGTTTTAATTTAGTTTCATTTGTTCTTTTGTTTTGTTTGTGATTAAATTTTGAATTTTTCTAATATTTTGACTGTTGTGGCGGTGAATTTTATCTTTGTTTTGTTTTAACTTTAATTTTTGTTTTGGTTTTACGGCTATCCTAAAGTTTTGGTTTTGACATGCAGGGTGACCTTGTTGTTTATCATGCATTTTCATAAGTAGGAAAGGTATGAGAAAGTAAATGAAAGTATATTGCAGTGCAATAAAATAAAAGCGTACCTAACATTTTTTCTCATTCATTCATCTAAAATTTTAGTCTTGCAATGCACACACACACACACACACACACACACACACACACACACACACACACACACATATATATATATATATATATAACATTACCGGAAAATAGGAGAACGGGTTTGAAGCTAACCTAAAAAATCCTATGTCTTAACTTGGTGTGTCCTATTTTAATTGTATAGATGACTCCTTAAACAGAGCTAATAAATTTAATCGTCCTCCAAGGTATCCAAAAGAGTTTGAGAATGATCCACGGGTGGGCCCCGAACATCTCACAATCCTCTGAAATGTCTCGAGTTCATTCAACTTATTATGTTGTTTAATGATTCATCTCTATCATACCTTTATGCTCAATGAACTAATGTTTTGATCATCCCAAAAAATAGGGTAATTAGGACTTGATATTCTTTTTATAAAGTACGTGAGTAAAGGCCCTTAGGGCAAATTAATTTAATTAAAAAGCTTAGACAAATTGGTTTTGAAGTTGGGCTTCTAGTGTTTCAAACTTGTTCACAATTACTTTTATCATCTTTTCAAACCCATATTAGTTGAGTTTGATTAAGCCTAGTTCACTACTAAGCTCTTAAGAATTAATGGGTATGTTTGTAATTTTGGAAATTTTAGCTTGTGTGACTATGACTTTTAATCCTTACTAAAGTTTTGAATTTATCATTAAACACCAACTAAGGGTATTATATTGATGGATTATTAACTTCTAAAGTCAAACCCCTAACCCTGGAATCATTTAATTTTGATTATTATCCAATTTAAGATAATTAAAGAAATTACAAGTTGTTCCTTTCTGTGACAAAGGTGAAATTATTTTCTACCATTTAAATCCCTTGCATTTCTATCATCTAAATATTCCAATTATGATCATTCATTACTCATTTCCCTTTAATTAGGCCTAAACATTAATTAAGGCTTAAACTCTTGAATTATAATTTTGACCCTTGAGGCCTATCACTTCATAAATTAGTAAATTTAATTCAAATGACTTTGATCTTTTATGTTACCCCACTCATGGGTCAATTAGAACATCAGAAGAGAAAATGTAATTTTTCTAATTTTAATTTAATTTATATAATCATTTACATGCAAAGTGGGGATTTTCAAAGATAATTCAATAATTTAATCAAAACATAATATTTATTCTTAGAAAATTTATTAGAAGTTCACCTAGACCAATGGACCACTAAGACAAATTTTCGTATTTTCTAAGTTTTGATTTAATTATTATAATTATTTTAATTTCTAAAGTATTAATTAAATATAAAATTTTATTTATGTTGAAAATTAAGTTTTATATTTTTCATAAATCTCCTGAGGTCGGAGAAGCTAGAGAAATAAATTTTGTTTTTTTGTGATTTATATTTATACTATTAGAATTTTTTTTATTGAGAAATTAGGAAAATCCATTTTTAAGGTTAAAAAAAATATTGTTAACCCTTTTAAAATTAATATCTTCAATCAGAAAATTAGAAAAAATTATTTTAATGGTTCCTAAATGATGAGGAGACCAAATGTGACATTTTGGTAGATTTTATACTTTTGTAATTTTTATGATTTTAATTAATTTTAATAATTTTTAAAAAATTCAAAATAGCCTTAAAAATAAATTATTCATTTTAACTATCAATTTTTTTACTAAATTCCCTGGTCATAAGGAACTCTGAAAACCAATTTTATAATTTTTTAACGTATATTTTATTTATTATAATTATTTTAATGTCAAAAATGCCATTTAACTATCAAATTATGTGATCAAATTAACTCCTCAGGACTTGAAAATTTGTATAGGAGCTCCTCTGACTCTAATCAATAATGAAGAATCAAAATAAAGTTGTTTATATTGATATTTAACCCATTTTTTTTTATTTCATTTTCAAAGTTTAATTATTGTTAGCGAGATTTTGAATGGATTAAACCAAGTTTATATTTTATCTTTGATCCACTGATCACAAAAAATCTACCAAAATTTACTTTGCATTTTTCTGGAAAATATTTTAATAATTATAGTTTTTTTTTTGTCAAAATAGAGATATTTGACTTGAAAATTAGGGTTCTCCACAGAGAGATTCCCCCCGACCTTAGAAAAATCAGGGAAGGTCGTTCATGATAGTGAGAACAAGACCCCTAAAGCTCAAGCCATGGTGAAATGTCTACGTCAAAATATATTTAAAACATGCAATAATGTATTTAATTATTTAAAAATAAAATATACATCAAACAATCATGAAATCATTTCCACATTATTCACCTATGTTCACTGAGCAAGAGGGTATTTTTTATATTTTTATGAATCTTCTACATTAAGTTATGAATTTCCTAAAGTGGACTAATTTAATTAAATAAAAAATGCTTGATTTCCTACTTAACACAGTCAGCGTCGCGTCATCCTAGGATGCTCCAAAAGCTTATGTGGCGCACTCCAATTCAGCACCGCCACCTGAGTCAGCTGCTACGTGGTCTATGCTTTTTGTTCAGATCCTCTGTCCAGTGCAACCTAGCCATTCGTTGAATACACGCGCCATCCAATAGCTCCTGGTCATTGTCCCCAACTGGTCTACCCTGTAAGCCGTCCACACTAAAACCCTAATATCTCAGCCTAGACTCAACCAAATCACTTTGGGTTTGATCTTATAGACTCATCTTGTCCAGATAAACATATCCATATGGTTTATACGGTGTAAAATACAATATACATGCATGGAGAATAAAACAGGCTTGAGTTAAGATGAGAGCTTTATACCTTGGTTTGAGAGGTTACGCCTTAATCATAATAGTTCTACACCTTCGTAGTGACCTTTTGAAGCTCCTCCAAGTGGCTATTCGAGCTCTCCTTGGGTCTAGGTATGAACTTGATTAAACCCGATTTGGTGGTTTGATCAAAATCTATGCTAGAGGCTTTTTATGATGAGGCTTTTATGGGGGATCTCCTTATGTCAATATGGTGATGGTGTGGGTGCAAGTAATTTGACATTAGTTTAGTGTGGAGCTATGGTAAATTGTTTCTTGTTTGAGCTGAAACTTGAGCTTAAAAATTGAACTCAGATAGAGGGGCTAGGTATGAAATTTTTTGGCTTGAGCTTAAGGGGCTGGAGCAAGTTCTGGAACCATTTCGGCAGAGTCTCCCCAAGTTAAATGTGCACGTCTTCCTTTGGTCATGAAGAAGGTGGGCTTAAACTTCCATGGCTAGGGTGAAGCTCAAAGGATTAGCTTGGGTGCATTCAGCTACTTATGTGGAGTGTTGAGCAGCTTCGGTGGCCAATTGTTGGTTCACACATTGGATGAGCTAAGTTGAGGTTTTAATTTGGGTGGGAGGCTCTCGGTTTTTGGTTCCTCCGGCAACTAGGCCGATCAATAGGGATAGGGGAGGTTGTCATGGGGTCAGGTGAGCCAGAGGTCAGTCTTAATGGTGATTAAGTGTTGTATGGAAGGTTTTGGGTGGAGCAAAATATGATTTGGCCAAATAAGGAAGGAGATCCCATAAAATGGAGGACCCTTGGTCCATGGCTAATGTAGGCTGGGCTAAGTGGATTTAGGAGGGTTCCTATGGTTCACCTAATGGTTGTGGTGTGCTTGGCTTGGTCACATTGGGCTGGGTTTTGTCACATTGGGTCATAGGTTCAATTTTGGGGACTTTGTTTTTAAGTTGTATTAGATTGGATTTAGGTCCAACTTGAGGCCAAATGATTGAGCAATTTTGTGTAGATGTTTGTCATGAACCATTTGGAGAAGGATTGAAGTGGTTTTGAATTGATTTGGGATGTGGATATGGGGGAATTTAGACATTTGATCTTTTTGGGTTAACATGGGTTAGGCTTGGGTTTAGGTTTGGCTAAAGTTTGGCTAGGGTTTAAATGGTAGTTTAAATTGGTGTAGGTGATTGTTTTGAAAGGTTTTGGGAAGAAATTGGGTGAAGATTTTTAGTTTAGGCTATTCAACATGATGGAATTTGATCATGTGGTCAATTTGGGGTAAATTTAGGGATTTTGGCTTGGGTTGGATTTGGGTGTGGTTTGGGCTCAAATGTGGGTCAATTGATGGATCCATTTGGTGTGTGGGAATGTTATGAAGAGTTTAGATTTCAATTTTGAGGAAATCAAATAAACTTAGGAGTTCACTTTGGAGGATTTATGTCATATGGCCATAATTGGGGCTTTTTGATTTGGGTTGAGATTGGGTTTGAAATTGGGTCAAATTGGACTTCGATTTGGTTTAGAGTGAGGTTAGGCATGGTGAATTTGAGTTTAAAATTGAAATTAGGGGAGATTGATGTCAATTGGGTGGACATTGGAGGTGATTTAGACATTTTAGTCTTAAAGGGGTAATTTATGGCTTTTGGTCATAATGGGTCAATTTGGTCAAATTGGGTCTAGTGAAGTGGTTCAATCTAACTTTGGGGATATTTAGGATGATTTTGAAAATTTTGGTAATTTTCAGAATTTTTAGACTTGGAGGGGTATTTTGGCCATTTTGGTAAATTTGAGGGGTTTTGGGTATTCTAATTGGTGAGGAATATTTTGGCATGATTTTTGGAGAAAGTTGGCTAATTTGGGCACTTTTGGGATTCTTGGTCAAAATTAGGGTTTAAGGGCAATTTTGGTAATTTGGGGGAGTTTAGGGGTATGGGGATCAAAAGTTAGAATTTTTTGTAAAATTGGGGTTAAATGAGACTTTCAACCTATTTTAGCCATGGAGCAAGAGAAATCCCACTTTGGATCTTCCGTGTGTTGGTTCTAACCCAAACCCTAGCTTAAGGCCAAGAGCTTAAGGGACCACCCACATGAGTTTCTAAAAGAGTAGGGGTTCATGTGTGGGGAAGTTTGGTATGTTTGGTTTAGGGTTGTGAGGTAGTGAGAGAGTGTAATGTGCAAGCGTGTGTGTGCTAGCTCCAGATCAACCAGGGTCAGTCCTAAGGTTTTACCATCCTATAGGAAACTCTTCTTAAGCTTCCTTATGCTAAGTCTCATCCTCCTAAGTACTTAGAGATTAGAATTTAAGCATTTGAAAACTCTAAGTGCAGCAAGAAGTGTTTCAAATTTCTATGGGGTAAGGGTTCCATTACTTGTCTTCTATTATAGTCATCAGAAAAGTCCAATGGCTAGACCCTAGGCTATTCTAAGGAAAAACTAGAGCTCAAAAAAATTGAGGTCAACAAATGGACCCCCAAAAGGTGGGGTGTGCTGGAAAAGCACACCGCATGTATTGGTGTTGACCTAGGAGATCAGGAAAACCAACATAACTGTCTAAGTCAACATTCAAGACAGTACGTAGAAATTTTATGAGAAAGTATCCACTGGGGATTATCCAGTAGAAAACCTTCAAACATTGGAACACTCGCTGGAGAAAGTAGGTGAAACACATTCATTATGAAGCTATGAATTTCAAGCTTCCTCATTCTGAAGGAGTCCGATTCGATTCGATTTAAAATTTGAACGTAAATTAGAATTAGGATTTGATTTGATTTCAAATTTGGATTTTGACTCTAATTTAAATTTTGAGTTTCATTTTAATTTTGAGTTTTATGGAACTTATGGAAATTTGAGTTTATGGTATTTTGAATTTGTAGAAAATTTACTTTGATTTGAGAATTTTGATTTTGAGGGAGTCTTTGAGTTCATGTGAGTGCAGAGGGGAGAGTCAGAATTTAGGTACCAAACTCAAAAAGTGGGAATCAGAATTTAAGTACTGATCTTAAAGGATGAGAACTGAAATTTAGGTACCAGCCTAAAAAATGTGAATCAGAATTTTGGTAACAATCTCTAAATATTGTGAAAGCAGAAAGTATCTTTGAAATTATGCAAAAATTTAGGGAAAGTTGAAGGAAATCGGACGACCAGGCTTCAAACCTGATGTATTGTGCAAGGTGGAAAAATACCTCGGATAGGATGCAGAAATTTGAGGAATTTGGAGGAATCAGATTACAAAGCTCTGACCCTGAAATATCGTGGAAGGTGGAAAAATAACTTGGAAAGGATGGAAAAATTGAAGTAATCTAATGAGATCAGACGACAAAGATCCGACCCTGAAATATCGTGGAAGGCGGGAAGTGTCTCAGAAAGGATGCAAAAATTTAGAGAATTGAAGGAATCAGACGACAAAGCTCCGATCTTGAAATATTGTGGAAGGTGGAAAATATCTCAGAAATGATAGGTAAATTAAAGGAATCAGATGATAAAGCTCTGACCCTAAAATATCTATGAAGGCAAAAAATTGCTCAAAAAGGATGCAGAAATTTAGGAAAATTGAAGGAATCAAACGACGAAGCTTCGTCCCTGAAATATTGTGGAAGGCAAAAAGTATCTTAAAAAAGATGCATAAATTTAGGGAAATTTTAACACATTGAGAAGGAAAGCTTAGGGATTCACAACTAGCTTAAGAAGCGGCAGAGTATCACATTAGGAAGGAAAGCTCAAGGACTCACATCCAAACCCTGAGGTGATGGAGGGGAAACATAATTTAGGTACTGATCCTAGACTTTATGGAACGGGAAGATATTTTTGAAAATTTATGGAGATTGTGGAAATTTGTGGGAATTCTATTGTAGGATTTATGGAGGATTTAAAAATTATGAGAAAATGTCCTGACATCATAGAAACTTATGGAAGATTAAGAGATTTTTGTATTTGTGGGAAGTGAAATTGTGCAAATGCAAACACAAAATTTTTAGGCTGTGCGAGAAACACAGAATTGTGTGTCAAGTGAAGAACTCAAGATCACAGAAGAATTCATTTTCTTTTCTTTTTGTCATTTATTTTTCCTTTATTAAGAGAGTTTTCGAGTTCAGAAGTTTTCTTTTTGTTTCTTTTCATTTTTTTCTTCAAATTCTTATTTATCTTTCAATTTTATCTTTGTTTTCCAATTTCTCTTTTCTATCGTTATTTGTTAGTTACAATTTGGGACCAACCTATGGTCTTGCGGATTTTCATCCATAGCACAATTAGAAGTACAAATTGCAACAGAAGAAACTAGCTCTTTGTTGATTTGAACTTGAACATGCTGTACAACTGAAATCATTTGATGCAAAGCATCCAAAATATCTGTAGTACATCTAAAAAATGACTGAAAAACATATCATGCGCTGTCTGCTGTTAGAAAGTAGCAACTGTGTATCCTCGAGGTCACCCTGTGAAAAAGCTAGTCTACTAAACTGCACTTTGGGATAGAAGTCCCCTCATGTGTACTTAGAGGTACAACTATGTCACAGCTCCAATGGTTGAAGACCCTCCAAGTGTGGGTCTTGCTCATATGCGTACGATTTCTTATCATCGCTCATCTGGTGGAAAGTACCTGGCACTTGGCACTATGCAACTCCGGGTATGTAGTGCTTTGACACATCTGCTCCATTTCCTTTCAATATTAGAACTGGTCCAACTTGCAGCGAGGTCTCGACAGAACCTCTGAATTCTCCAGGCCCAACAATTTGAATTTCTCATCCAAACAGGATGTTGATTTCACTCATGAATGAGATCATGCAGAAAGGTCTCGCAAAATCATGGTGATCAATATGGGATGGAATAAAATCCTCCTTCTTGTAGATGTTGATAATGCAACAATTTGGAATGCGACCCACTGTTAGTATGTACCATTTGACCATCTTATTTATCATTTTCTTTATTTCTAACGACATTGGATCCACTTCATCATTCTGTAAGATTCTCAGTAGCAATCTTTCGCAAAGTTATAACAACAACCACATTGAATCGTGATTACTCCTTTTCCTCTTTTCCATTTTGACGGCTCAGAATATGTCTTTTCCCATAAATAGCTAGCTCTGTCCATGTCTCTGAGGATGAAAATGCAATTCATAATTTCTTGATCATTCCTCTAGAATACGTCAGTGTATAGTTCGAGACCTTTCAAGATATTGACAAATCTCCCTTGGATTTCTTCGTAATGCTCAAACTCTTTCTTTCTGACATGATGATCCGTGCCATCATGTAGTATGAAATTCCTTTCTTGTATCATGGCTGAACATACTCTAGTACGTACGACTGTACCTCAACATGCTCTATACTCCTCAGTAGCATCGAGGTAGTTGCATATGCCTTGAATGTCCCATATTCTTCCAAACAAAGAACATTGCAATCCGGAAATTTTGAACATGCTCCAGTAGCTGACTGCTGCCTAGGTAAACCCGAGCTATGGTCAGACACCCAGTGAAGATCTCCTCAATCAGATTCCATGATGGTACAGACTTCTCAGTGAACTCTGGTTCTGTCTCTATAGCAAGCGAGCTGACGCCTGTCTCTTTCATTTACGGCTCATAAAATTTTTCTAGAATTGGGGGAAGCTCTATAGTTGTCTGTCTGACCTGTCTTCTTTCCATCCTATCCAAGCTTCAACGCTTATGATGGTTTCCAATCTTTCTTTGTGTGCGCCTGATTGGTGGATCTGTAGTACACTCTGCGGTAGTAGTAATTAGATCTCCTTCAGGCGTTCAATGGAACCCCGCTGGTTTCTTGTTGTACAGAGGTGTGAGTCAGTAAAACCTCTGGTGGCTCCTTATTTTGATGTTTCTCCATCTTCTTGCTGACTGATTCAGACTAATGAATGCAGGCTCTCGGCTTCCCCATGGCTGACTAAATCTATGAGGGGGCCCTTCATAATCCACATTGACTTGAGAGAAATCCATGTCAAAATTTACCACACTTCCTTCAGGTGCCTTTTCTTCTCGAAGCACCAGATGTAAGCCGTCTTCAAATGCAAAAACCAGCTTTCGTTCTGACATTTTCCTGCATAAAATAGGGGAAACATCAGTAAGGCAGTACTTTGCACAAAGAAAAAAAAATGATAACAAAATATTATAATTTAACAGATTATTTAACTTTTATTAGATGTCATTATCTTATTTAATATAATTTACAAGGTTTAGAATTAAAAGACTTCTTTTAAAGATCATTTTATTTTATGAAGATTTATTTTATTTAATTTGATTTTTTATTACAAAATTTATTTAATTTAGGACCCAGTCACAGACACTGGCCACACCGTTATATCAGAATAGTCATCCTTCTTTGAATTTGTCAAGTTATGTAGTACTTCTTTATGTATCGTCTATTTATCGGCAACATGGACCTATTTCCTTGTGAATCCATCAGTTGGTACGACCCTCCTGAGCAAACATTCTCTAACACAAATGGTCCCTACTAGGTGGCCAAAAATTTTCCACCTATCTTACGATGTGCAAGAATAGGCCTTTTGAAAAAGAGAACATTTCACCTACTTTGAACGAAGTTGAATTGTCATAGGCTTGAATCTTCTTCGCTTGATAGAGTTTCAAATTCTTCTACGCGAGCAATCTTTTCCCTTCAATGCTTTCTAACTCTGCAATTCAAAGTTTAGCATTGTCTTCTATTGTTATTTGATTGGCAACGGTGACTCTGAGCTACGATAACTAAATCTCTAACAGAAGCACTACCTTAGACCTATAACACAAGTGAGTAAGGCATAGACTGCGTCGGTGTTCTGATTGTCGTCCTGTATGCCCATAAGGCTTCCAGTAACTTCTTGTGTCATCCACTTTTACTGTTGTTGAGCATCGTCTTCAGAATTTGCGTGAGTGTCTAGTTGAAGGCTTCTGCCAAGCCATTTTCTTTGGTATAGTTGATTGTAGATTATCTCCAATCTATCTCATGTCGTTTAATGAAATTATTGATTTTGGTACTCTTGAAGGTGGACCCATTATCCGAATTGATTCTGTGCAGTACACCGAAGAGGTAGATAATCTAATTCCTGAAAAACTATAGCACCTGCTATGATGTAACCTCTCCTAATGACACTGGCTGTTCACATTTAGAGAAGTAATCGTTAGCTGCTAGTATAAATCTGAATCCTTTTGAAGATGAAAGGGTCTATTGGACCTACTATATTTGTGCCCCAACACTCGAATGGCCACCAAGCAATCGTGGGGTGTAGAACATTCAGTGGTTGGTGCTTAACCACTCCATGCACTTGGCACTAATGAAATTTTTTAACTATGTCCATGCAGTCTGTCATCATTACTTGCCAATAGTATCCAAATCGCTTGATTTTCATTTTCATCTTCAACCCTACTGGTGAGATCCATACAATCCGACATGTACTTCTTTGATGATTTTCTACGCTTCTTCTCTTTTCAAGCATCTCAGCCACATCTGATCGAAAGACCTGTTGTATAAAACATTGTTGATTAAGGTATATAACAAAGCCCTCTTCTGAATCTGATGTGTTGCTGACTTGTCTTCTGGCAACCTTCCTATCTGCAAATATTCCATTATTGAATAATGCCAATCTTCTATATCATTTGCCATTGTAGCTGATATCTCTTATTTTCTGAGATTTTGTAAACTGTCAAGCTCGATCTACGACAAAACCTGACATCCTTGTATGGTAATGTCAATAGAATCTTTGGGTGGACAAACCAATTCTTTAGCAAGCTTCACTAAAGCATATGCATGGGCATTGTTTACTTGATGAATCTTATAAAATGTCAAACTGGGAATTCTGCTTTAGCAATTTCATCATATACAGTAGCGAGTCACCAAAAATAGCAATGTATGATATTTCCATTAATATTGTAAATTCCAATCCCATGATTAACTCTTCATATTTTGCTTCATTGTTAGCTCATGGCTGAGTAAATTGGTAGGAGAATCTTTACACTCTTTGATCTAGTTTCACAAAGATCAGACCAATTTCTGCTTTACATGGTATAACTGTTTACGGCTGAGGAAGCTCCATCGAAGTACATTTGCCAACGTTTAGCACTAAGCTGTTTCACTTGTAGTATTTGCTCGTCTTGTAGTTTATCGTTGAAAGGGGACCTAGCTGGCAGTGGGTACACTACAAGAAAGTCGGTGAGGATCTGGCCTTTGATAGCGTGAAGGGGCACGAAAGTTAAATTGCAATAAAATCATTGACTAGTTTGTTAAGTGTCTGGAAAGTGTTTGTTGGGTCATCAAATATTGCAATGAATTAACTTTCAAAATCAAGTTGACCTTATGAGAGAACATGTAATGCAAAAACCAAAGCTAGACAATGTTTCTCAATAGAAGGATACTTTACTTCTGTCAGTATTAGACGTTGACTTAAGTAGTAGAATGCGTTCTCCTTACCCTCATCATTGAATTGGGCGAGTAACACTCTGAAAGACTCGTCTAAGGCCGCAGTATGAAGTATCAACGGTCTACATGGGATAGGGGCTGCCAAAACAGGAGGTTCGTTAGGTATTGTTTAATATCCTCAAATGCTCATTTGTGCCACTCTCCCTAAACGAATTTGGAATTTTTTTGAATTAAGTTTGAAAAGGGTAGGCACCTTCCTGAAAGATTAGATATAAAGCATCTCGGGTATGCCAATTTACTTTGAAAACAATGTAGTTGTTTCAAGGCTCTGGGAGGCGGAATTTCCAAGATAGCTTTAATCTTATGTGGGTTGATTTTGATTCCCCAGTGATAGACAATGAATCTTAGAAACTTCCTGGAGGTAACGTCGAAGGCGAACTTTAAGGAATTCATCTTGAGTTTGTATTGTCCGTTCAAATACGATCCTCAAATCTTTTAGGTGGTTATCCTTCACTTAGCTCTTGATGACTAATGATCCACGTAGCATTCCTATTGGTAGTGAATGAGGTCATCAAAGATCTTCATCATTTCTTTTTGGTATGTAGCTCCAGTGTTATTCGGTCCCTACGACATCGCGGTGTAGCAGTAAATCCTGATCGGAGTTTTGAATGTTGTGATCATTACGTCTTCTGGTACCATCTTGATTTAATTGTATCCTGATGATCCATCCATAAATGAGAAGATTTCATGTGCCGATGTAATGTCCACCATTAGTTCTGGTAATGGTAATAGATACTTATCCTTTAGACATTCTTTGTTTAAGTTCCTAAAGTTGACACAAACTAGTATTTGCCCATTATTCTTCTTTACTAGCATGATGTTGGCTAACAATGTCAGGTATTGTTCTTCTCGAAAAAATTTAGCTTCCATTTGTTTCTTTGTTTTTTCTGTAACTTGCTATTTTATATCAAGGCTCATTTTTCTGTAGCTTACTTTACTGGGGTTGTATTTTGGTCCACTCCAAGGTGGTGTACTACAATTTCTGGGGATAGTCCAGGCATTTCTTCGTAACTCCAGATGAAACAATATTTGAATTTTGAGAATAACATGATCAAATCTGTAGATTCCTCTTCACTGAGTAGTGAACTTATGAATGTTGGTCGGGGTTGCTCCTCTGTCCCAAGGTTGATTTCTTTGAATTCATTGACTGTTCATTTGATTTCTTCTTCAAATTCTGGAAGAGCCTCATCTGATGGTTGACTTCAAATTTATCTTGAATGTTGAGGCAATCTTCCTCTGACCGGCTATTAACAACAATGCAAAATCCTGAGTCATCGACCGGTGAAACCGTTCTAAACCCAAGGACTTCTTTCGAATTGAGTTTCTTTCCTTTTACATTCCATAATTTTTCAAATGATTTTAGCTTGTCTTTTGGCATTTACTTTGGCACATATCCTTGTTGAATTAATTTTTGTACACATGGCAAAAAGTAACCAAAAGGTAATTCCATTAATTCATTAGAATCATTTTCTTCGAGAACTACACAATGTTTAGATGTAAAAGGAGAAGCTTCGTAAAACTTGATCGGTTTAAAACCACCATTATGGACATCCTTGACCTCCATACTCTCAATGTTTTGAGGATGCATCGGAGTTAGGGTCATGGTTTGAACATAATGGTTAATCCGATCGTACATTGTCTAATACTCATTCTTCTTTGTATCATCCAAAGAGATCTCAAAATCAGGCTTCTTTTGACTTATTATCATTGTTTCTTTTCTGAACTCCTCCTCCTCGAAGCTTTCCTTCTACGTCGATGATAATCAATGGCTTTGTCTGTTCAACAATATGGTGAGTTCTCCCTCACTCGCATCCCCGGCCTCAACCTGGAATGCGTGCGCTAAAAGAACCTCCACCAACATTCTCTGAAGGAGCGGTGGGAGATCGTTGAAATGGAAGTGAATGGTCCCGTTCTTGTGGTCTTTCTGAATATTCGGTCTTATTTCGTACACTTTCTCTTGAAAATATTATTTTCTTTTGGGGAGCGTAGTAGGCGACGTCTTCGTGAATTCCCACATCATGCATTGAGAACAGTTGTAAGTCTCCCTTAATGTAATTTTCTTGTCCATCTTTGTAGTACCTTTGATGTTTTGGTGAAGCAATGACGGGTCCATATTGTATTTGTGAAGCCACGGTCAACCAAGCAGGGTGTTGAACGAAGTATCTGCATCAATGAAATGAATTTTTGCAGTTGTTCTAGATCTCCAGCTTTCATCTTGAGGGTTATAGATCTGAAGGCTCTTTCTTCTTCCTGGTTGAATCTTCATAACATCATCTTATCCGTAGTGAGCTCTCCGCATCGATATACAAGTAAGCTAAAGTCTGTAGACTCATTATGTTAAGTGAATCTCCAGGATCTACTAACACTCTGGAAAGTACAAATCTGCTGATGATGATAGAATTATAGAGCGAACGGTTATGGTCGATAGTACCGAGTGGCAAATCTTCATCGATGAAGGTTACACCGAGCTGCCTGTTGACCTCATTTTTTGCGAGGTCTGATCTCTCTCTCCTTAGTACTTAGGATCTAGCCATAGGTTTTCTCTTTGAATATCCTAGAATACTAGAGATGGGACCCACCACTTAGAAATTCAAACACCTCTTAACTCTTCTTGAACCCCACAGATGATCATAAACCACCAAGCCTCTTTTGAAGGTTAAAAGTCAAATGTGGAGGTTCATGGATGAGTTCCTATAGGACTCTTTGGCCTTAGGATTACCCTGGGTGGTCTGGTCTTGGTGAGGGTAAGCTTACACACACCACACTCCTACACACATTCCAAATCCTAAAACCACTCTTACCCAACTTGGCATCCTGACTCATGTAGGAAACTCATATGGATGGACCTTAACCCCAAGCACCTGGCTAAGAGGGTTAGGAACAACATATTGAGTGCCTAAAATGAGCCCTCTCATGGCTCTTGTGAGCTTAATATGGCTTCATGGCTCAACCAAAATGGTTTCATTTTACTCACACTTAATCAATCTTCATTTTTCCAAAATTTAAAATTTTTGATCCCCGGGGCCTAAACCCACCAAACCTACCAAATACCCTTGAAATTGCCCAAAATTCCCAAAAATTGTCCAAATTACCAAAATTACTCAAAATCCATCCTAAACACTCCCCACCACTCAAATTGATCATCCATGGCCAAATATACCAAAATTTTCAAAAATAGCCCCCATACCCTTATACCCTAAATAGCCTAAAATTCCAAAAATTCAAAAATTTATCAAAAAATTCCTGAAAATCCCAAATATTCCCAATTTCATTTTGTTCAATTGCCACATACCCCAATTTTGTCAATGTAACCCAATTTGGTCAAAAATCCTAAATTAGCCCTTAAGGCCCAAATTAACCAACAAACCCAATCCATCCCAAATTCAACCCAAATGTCACCGAATTTTCCCCAAATTTGTTTTGAAACCTACCTAACATCCCCACAAACAAAAATCTAACTTAATTTACCAATATTTGGACCAAACTCCACCCAAACCTAACTCAAACCAAAATCCCCCAATTTGGCCTAAGCCAATCATGAACCCAAACAAGCCCAAATCCCAAAATCAAGACCCAACCAAAATTGAAAACTCTTTGTAACACTCCCATAAACCTTTTGAAACATTAATTTTACACCAAACCCAAAATTAGCCCAACTTTAGCCTAAGTTAGCCCAATTTGACCCACTTTGGTCCTATTGCTAAAAGATCCAAATTAAACCCAATTCAACTCCAATTACCCCAAACTTGTTCCAAATCACTCATGGCACCTTCCTAAATTAAATGCAACACTTATTTGGCATAACCTTTTACCAAATTTTTATCCAAACGTTTATGTCAAAATCCAAAAGCCCATCCCCTTAAAACATTCTAAAAACCCATCTTTCACCAAATTTAATAGCCCAAGTATTCAATTATTCAATCCAAGCCCACATGACATTTTCTTCCCATTATACATTTAATAAAATCATCCCCTAAGTTTTATTTCATCATTTAATCAAACCAAATATGGCCTCATGAAAATTTTCCACCAAAATACCCAAAATTTCAAAAATCCTTTTTCATGAAATAAACCAAGCCATTCCCAAGCCACATGGAGCCATGAAGCCATGGGCAAGCCTTATGCAAGCCTTGGGAGCCACTTTACACATCACCATGCCATTAATTGCAAAAGGAGGAGCCTCTTTTAAACCCCCTTAAAAAAGCTTTAACCCTTTTAATGCTTCACCTTAACCCATGATTAATCCAAATATTCATGGATGGGGACCTCACCACCTTCTCTTGGCTAAACCCACAGATTTCCCTCAGCCCAAAATTAGACCTTGGTGGGTGCACCAAACCCATATCCATGGCTTGACTAAATTGAGCCCAAAATACCCCCTTCCCCCTTTCCATTTGCATCAAGCTCTTTACACATGGCCAACCTCCATTGATTGCACAAGACTCAATCCCTGGACTCACTGAGTCAGATGGAGACTTGACCCTGGCCGGACCACCACCTGGGTCACCGGAAAACACCAGCTCGAGAGCTCCATGGGAGCCAAAAAATTTAAAACTCCCTTGCTGAGTTGTCCCATGGCCAGTGGACACCTTGGCCCTTCTTTCCTTGACTTAAGCAGCTAATCCCAGCCTCCAAACCTCCCTAAAATTTGCCATGAACATGGCTATTTAAACTCCTCACCTCCACGGCCAAAAGTTTGGATGCACTAGACCTTAGTGAAACCCTGTCAAATTGGTTCCAAACTCCTCTCCTAACCTAGAGCAGTTGATCCCCACTGAAATCTAGCCCTAAAATCCTCCCTGTGAGCTCAATTTCTGAGCTCAATTTTAAGCCAAAAAACAAGACACTTCACCATAGTGAGCCAATCTTCAAATTAATTGACTCTACACCTTCACCAGACTAAGAGAAAAAGTTCCCCAGTAGAAGCCCCCTCACCAAACCAGCCATTCCTTCTATCAGCCAGAGCTCGAAATCGGTCTTGTTGGAAGTCAGGTCTAGGCATTTCACCACAGCTCTAGGCTTCATCTCTAGCTTCCTCAGACTCCAACGAACGTGCCACGCTCCTCTGATTGAAGCTTCACTTCTCAGAGCCAAGGTATTGAACTCTTCCTTCCCAAGAGCTTCTTTAGAATCTCCATTTTGTTTAGTCCATTTCATAGCATCATAGCCGTATAGATGTGTTCGTCTTGTCGAGATGAGTTCATAGAGCCCAAGATCACACAATTTGGTTGAGAGATGAGGGAGATCTTAGGGTTAGAACGTGGACGGCTCTCGGGACGCACCAGTCGTAGACGATGACCACCCACCGTCGCAAGGCGCGTGTAATAGACGGACGGTGTAGATCAAGCCGAACGAGGAGATGGAGTGGAACAGCGGGCTGCGTGGCATCCCAGTCAGATGGCAGCGTCGAATGAGAAAGCGTCACGTGGGACTTCAGAGCTACCGAGGATGACGATGCGCCGCGCTGGATAAGTAAGAAATTAGGGTATTTTTTATTTATTTAAATGCTCAGAACTTTGAAAAATCATATCTTTGCATAAAAAATCATAAAAATAAAAAAAAATATCCTCTTACTCAGTGAACAGAGGAGAATAATGTGGAAAAAGAATTAAATTAATTTTTTGATTTTGTGATTTTTAATGATTTAAATACTCTCTATGATGTTTTAATTCTCCACTTGCATACATAATTCATCATGTCATGAGACCATAGGGCTTTTGTAGCCTCTGTTCTTGGGAAAATTCCTTGAATTTTCTAAGACCAGAGGCCATCCCTATGGAAAGTTATCTAATTTCTAAGTTTATGTGTGTGTTTTGGTATTTTAATTATAATAATTAGCGTATTGCTTAGAAAATTCTAGAAAAATTACGAGAGGTATCTTATAACCAGAGGACCATAGGAAAATTATGGTTTGGTTTAATTTATTAAAAATAACCCTAATTAGCCCAAACACTTAAAATTGAATTTTAATTAATTAGGGGTAACCACACATCAAAATCACTTGAAAGCACTTCTCCACTATCACTTAGGATACTAAAAACCTAACATAAAAATTTCAAGTCAATTGGAATTAATTTAACCTATTAAATGAACTAATTAAATGACATAGCTATTTTGAAAATTTAAAAATTCATAAAACCCAAAATACATTTAAAAAATTCACCAAATTAATTTTGGGAGTTCTCTGTGATCAGAGGAGTCCAAGAAAAATAAAATTGTATTTTTCATAAAAATTTGATTTTTAATTTTTTTTAAATATTTAATAATTAAAAATTATAAAAAAATCAAAAATGTAAAAAATCACCAAAATACCACAGTTGGTCTCCTAATCACTTGGGAACCATCAAAATATTTTTCCTAAGTCTCTAAGTTAAGATATTAATTTTTAAAGGCCTAGAATAATTTTTAACATTTTAAAAAATGAATTTTCTTAACCTTCCACTAAAATAATTCTAATAAATCAATCAAAAAATAAAAAAAATATAAAATTTACTTTTCCGACTTCATTGAGATCAGATAGATTTAAGAAAAATATAAAACTCAATTTTCAACTTTAATTTTATTTTATAATTAATTAATACTCTAAAACCTAAAATAATTATAGTAAATAAAATAAAATTCAAAAAATCACCAAAATTTGTCCAAGTGGTCCTCTGGTCAGTAGAACATCCCATAATTTTCCTAAGAACAGAAACCTTACCTTGGTCATGTTGTTGAATTTTCATTGAAAACCCTCATTTTCCACAAAAATAATTATATAAATTAAATTAAAAATGGAAAAATACATTTTCTCCTCTAATGTCTTAATTGACATGTGAGTAAGGTGACATAAAAATTTCAAGTTTATTTGAGCTCAATTTAGTGAGTTATGAAATGAATATGCTTAAGAGGGAATAAAGGTAATTAAGGATTTTTAACCCTAAGGTAATCAAAGGGAGGGTAAATTTTCTGATCTTAATTCTCTTTTAGATGATTGAAACCTGGGAAATTAAAAGGTAGAAACCCATTAATTATCTTGAAAACATTCAAATTGAATCTTTATAAATTAAATAATTGAAATTTTGGAAAGTTGATTAAAAGTTTGGATTGTTAAAATGGGGATATAAGTTAGGAAGATTGCAATCATTTAATCTAAAATCCCTAAATGAATCACTCCAGTAATATTCAAATCTTAATTAATTTTAAAGACATGATGATTAAAATTAATAATTAAAAAGGAAATATTCTCTAATTAAATTAAAGCTTAAAACATTAAATGATTTAATAATCAAATAAAAATTAATTTAAAACATTAAAATTAATTTGAAATCACTTGAGAACAGACTTGAAACAAATTTGAAATATTAAGTGATATCAAAACAATTCATAATTAAAAATGTGAAAATTAAACCAATTAAAGCCAACCCAAAACGACATGATTAATTCAAATCAAATTTAAATCATCAAAATTTAATGAAATTAAATAATTTAAACACTTCTTTCAATTTAAGTAACTTAAAAAACTTAAAAGAAAATCAACTTGAACTTTGAAATTAAATTATCTTAAACCAACAATTTAACTTTAATTAAAGATGGTTAAATTCCTTAATAAACTAATATAGCCCTAGAGGCTTTCATTATTATAACTCATAAATGAAGCATCAAGTGAAATGTCACTTCACTCATCAGACAATCAAATATCCAAGTTCATTGAGCAAGAAACAAAACTTACTTAAATCCTTGGATGATTAACTCACCTGTACAATAAAATTCATTTGGATTTGAAATAATCCTAGAAGCATTAAAAAGATGTTTAGGACTCGTCCTAAGAACTTTCTCAATATGATGGGATGTTTTTGAAGAACAATTGAACTTAATTGTTCTATGGTGAAGAAAATCATCCACAAAACACAAGAACCTAGATGTCATAGGAATTGACTAGCGATACGATTAGAATTTTGGTAGACAACCAGAACCTTCCCTTAGCATTATCTAGGTACTTGTTGCAAATATTTAAATGCTCTGACATGTGTTTTAAGTTCAGCCGGGAATGACGAGAAGACCCACCAGGTACGCCTTTTTTATTGCGATTTATTTACCTGCACTGTACTTTAATTCTCTTGCTTGATAAACAAAAATGTCACCCTGCATGAAAACTGAAACTTTTAGGATAGCCACAAAACTGAAACCCAAAATTAAATTAAAATCAACACAAGATAAAATTCACCACCACAACATTCAAAATATAAAACAACTCAAAATTTAATCACAAACAGAACAACAAAACTACAACTACAACTAAATTAAAACGTCTCATTGGATGATCGAGAATCCCTCGAATGATGTAACCCATGTGTTGCTAACAAGATTTCTCATGGTCTAAATCAAAGTGTGGAACTCATTCAGTTGAGTTTAGCAAATTCATTTGGACTAAGTGAATTCGATGACAATAGCGGTGTCGGGATGACGGAACCATGGGATCTTAATCGGTCCTGCTTAATCAACTTTAAGATTTGTTTTAATTAAAACATTAAGACATTTGAACCTTAAGACTCATCTAAACCAAAACACTTCTATCATCTCCTGATTTTCACCTTCTAAAACTAAACCTCTGCAACAACAAGGAGCTTGGAGCACAGTGGGTAGCATGGCCATCTTCAACAGCAAAACTTGTGTCTACTTCAGCAAAACCATTCATTAGTCTAAATAACAAAGCCATAGGATTTCGAGGTAGTATTCCTAGTGCAACATAAATCCTCAACTTTTCGTTAGGCATTTGAATAATTGTGTTATGCAAATTAAGCCCTAACCGGTCTTAGGACTATGAGGTAGTCGTTTGACACGACATAAACCCTCACATCTTCGAGGGTATTTATATGATTATGTCATATAAATATAAGACCTAATTAACTAAAATTGCCAGGATGAAACATCAAATATATATTCTCTCAAATTGAAGCCAAACAATAGGATAGTTGGAAAGTCATCGAAGTTCATTTTGGGTCTGTGACATTCCCTACTTTTTTTCCTTTGGATTCTTGAAATAAACTGTTCCAAATTTAAGCTAATCCCTTTTGAAATTCCAAAACTCAATCCTTTGAAACCTTAAACTTTGAAATTCTTGAGAGCAAAGCCACTTATTATTATCGAGAGTTTTCTTAAATAATTCCCGTCATTTAAGATGTAATTAACTATAGGGGCTTGCCCTTATAGGGAACTTTAAGAACCCAAGTAATATAAACCCTGCTTAATTCCTTTATATTAAGCAAGGAAACTTATCGGCTTATAAAATTGGTTCGCATACCAATCGGATGTCACAAATCTTCTAGTTCATTTAATCGAGCCCCATCATCAAGTAGTGTGTCTAATCTTCGGGATAGATACACGGTTTGTGGTGTGGTGCTCGTTTATATAAACTATTTGGGATGTGAGATTGGTTTGATTTCATATCTTAAAATTTTCAAACTTAAAATTATTTTCAAAAATCAAATAATACTTTTCAAACTATATATATATATATATATATATATATATATATATATATATATATATATATATATATATATATATATATATATATATATATATATATATATTAAACTTAAAATCTAAAAATTCGTGGACAATTTCTGTAGGCGACCCCTTTTCAAAACACAAACCTAAAAATAAGCCAACACTGCCCATTCAATGAACCAACTCCATCTGAGAATGTGCTAGCCAACTATGCTAAGCAAATTCCTGGATCAAGTAAAGCCTTAATCAGATTTTCTCTCATCTTCTATGCTTAGTTTGGCTGACAACTTTCTGAGATGAGCTAGTACAATGTAATCAACTTTTTTAGAATTTTGTTCTCGTTTCGAATCTGCACTTCTTCCATTACTGGAAGCAGTTCTTCTTGAGTGACTATTTATTTTCCTTTCTCCACTGGAGCTGTTCTTGGAGGTAGTAACTTTCCACTTCTGAAATTCACTTCTGTTATATCTTCCTCCTCTAGACCCGGAGGTTCTCATGATGTTGTAGCTGACTCTCTGGTATTGATTCCATATCCAAGAAGTCTAGGTTGATTGTAAATAGAGTTCCTTTACACTCGAGGACTGGCTCCTCACTTCTCACACTGTCGTAACTGGTATTGTCAATATTTTCTCCATTTCTGTCAACAATTCCATCAGGAACTAGCATGATTTGAGGATCATTTTGGGAATCAAAATCGGGGTTAAATAGTTTATGATTAGTTACGTCATCACTAGAGACAATAAAAACGTAGCCAAAATCGCCACTCTTATAATTATAAGACTTTGGAGGGCCGAAAAGGAAATTATACAGAGTTAACAGTTGAGGGATTTCTCCTCCAAATTTGAGACAATCAATCTAATGACAATAGACCCTATCTTAACCCTCGCGCTATCAATCTTCATCTCTTCCAATACATCCTTCTTCTTGATCTTCTATCGTGGTAGTTTCTCTGGTGTAATCTCCATCTTTTGCTTTAGAGGTGGCAGACTCCGTGCAGCGATTTGCTCTGAAGCGGTATGTATCTGATCTAGAATCTTCTTGGAAGACTTCATCCAAACTGTGCTCCATCCATCTCTGTCGGCATATTAATCTATTAGATAGGTTGGCTCGACCAAAATCATATTTATGGAACCTCTTTCAGGTTCTTTAAATATTTTTTCTGGATTGTTATATTTCCATCTTTATAATTATTCTTGAGCCAATCCTAAAACTCTTATATGGTATGCCCGAACAACCTGTGGTACAAAAAAAATTTAGGATGGTTGATCCTTGATACTTATGCTTATGTTTTATGAATGAATTTATACTTTTTTTTAATTATATCTCTTTCTTTATAACGACGCCAAAAATTTCATGCCAATGCAAATAACATAATTAATTGATATTATTATAAAACAAAATTCAACGCAAGTATATGTATCATTATCAAGTAATATAGAATTTTCTTATTAAACCCCAAGATATTGAACCCACAAGGAAAAAAATGTTAAATATTCTTAACAAATAAATCAGAAAAAATAACTTTTTAGTTTTTAAGAAAGATATTACTCAAACTAAAGATAATATTCTAGGAAAGAAAGTTTGATTTTATTTTTTGTAATTTTTATAGTTTGTAATGAAATCAAACAACAACTTTAACAAGATTTTTGTAAGATGAAAGAAAATGCAACTAAAATATATTTTTTCTTATTATGAATCTGTGACAAGACAAGAAATTTTGTTGTGGAAGTATCTAAGATGTGTTGTGCTAAATAGAAGCAAATATGTACTTACCCTTACTATAGATGCTATAAAGAACATAGGTTAATCTAGTATTTTATTAATCTTGAAGTTGGGTTAGGCAGAAATGATACTAGCTATAACTCTAGAGTTTCCACTTCTCTCTCCACTAGGGACCTAATATCATGTATCAAAACCTAAAATAATAAATTGAATTGGGCGCTTTAGCATGTCACTCTAAGGTCCTATAATTCTACACCCATCAAAGAATATCTCCCAGTTTATTTGCACGCAGTCATATGGACTACATTCTCGCCCATATAATCTCATGTGATTCTTACCAATTTTTGATTGAAACAATACCCTACCGGTTCTATCATGTTGTCACAACAAATATTAACAACTTAGTTGGCCAAATCAGGAAGTAAATGAAGTGCAAAATTTTATATCATGATAACTTCTTCCAGCATTGATTTCCTATACTTCACATAACATCCTTCCATAACTTTATTACTTCGTCCTTTTGAGGAAAATGATAAATAAAATTGCTCAGAATTCATGGAGAAAATACAATCACAACTTGGTTTAAAAGTAGAAATCATAGTGAAAATATAAGAAGTATTAATTAAAAACTAAATATAATAATAAAGATAAAGACTTATCTGAAAATCCTCTCCACCAAACACTTGAAGTTCCTTTAAAAACTTTGCTATTCCTTACAATACTCCTTAGAGGTTAGCGCTCATCTTCATCTTTATGAACTCCAAATCTCTATTATAATCCTAATACAAACTATATTAAAGTAAGTAGAAATGGTGAAGTGGAGTGGTCTGTTACTAAAAAATCTCCTAAACAATGAACATAAACTACACACTCTCCAACAATAACCCTTTTTCTGATCTTCAAGTCCACTTTTTATATTTTTCCAACAGGTTCCTTCATATCTTTTCAAATTGTGTCCAAATTCAATGAATCCTCTAAGAGATGCATCCATTCAAGGGTAATTTAATATAATTTTGGTGCCAATAAAAAGTCCCACGTTTGTACGAAGAGAAGAATCAAACACCTCTTCAAAATGGTGCAAAAAATAAAATAACTCCTCTTTAGTAACTATAGCATGTAAGTACGAAGTCTCAGTATTTAGCTGCAAGGCTTCTTGTGTGTAAGCTCTAGGTCTGAGCGCATAGCCTTGAGGCTCTGGCGCATAAGAGTAGGTTTAGGCGCTTAGCTGCCACTGATCAATTTTGCACCTTTCTTAATTTTTTCTCCAAATTTTGTCCTTTTTCACTCCTTTCATCACAATCATCCATTTAATCATACATGCAAGAAAATTACACAAAATACTTTCCATTAAAGTGTAATATAATTAAAAATAGGTATAAAAATGTGTATAAAAATACTATATATTTTAGGTGTAACAATGGTCCTTCTTGTTCATCTCTTCTGGCTTCTCCGGCTTAGGCAATCTGAACTCGAGCTTTTTCATCAAATTTTTGAATATCTTCACTACAACATCATCCTTGAAAGAGTAGTTCCTATGTAGTCATTCTGAAATTGTTGGACTCTGTCGTTCTCTTGTCTTGTACGACCTTTGCTGTTGACTAGACTGATTATTTTGCTGTGGATGGGGCTGACCATACTGCTGAGGCTGACTATACTGTGAAGGCTGACTAAACTGAAGTGATTGATTGTACTATTGTGGTGATTGCTTAGTTTGAGTCCTCATCGGCTGCTTCCCTTTGTCGACCATAGCCACTACACCAGTTCTCTTTATATATGTTTTAACTGGTATCATTTTCTCTGCTTTCTCTGTAGGCTCGATATGCTTAACATTCTCTTGTAAACTGCTAGCTTTACTAAGTAACTTGTCGAAAGACCCTTAAGCATGAATGCCACTAGACCGTGGATACTCTTAAGCAGTATCTTAATTGCGTGCCATTCCTGTAGCTAAGGGTCACCATTCATGCTTACATTTCTCCATCTCAAATTATAGTCGGACTGAGTCTCATTGGGCTTCTTCCGCTTTACTACGAGATCTTCTATAGTAACATGGTGATGTGCACTCGTGAATCTTTTCACAAACATGTTGTCCATTTCTGTGAAATTCTTCACTGTTTTGTTGGGTATTTCTGCATATCAGTCCAAAGTTCTCCCTGACAAGCTTTTGACAAACTATCAGAACAACAAACCTTCACTTCCTATGGTATTACAACATTTGGCTCTGAAATGTGCTATATGCTGACAAGGTTTTTCTGTTCCATCAAATATCTTGAAAGTAGGGGGACAAAGACTTTGGGATAAGGCAAGACATTAAACTCCCTTGGGTAGGGTCTACCCTTTGAAACCGATGCCCTGCCTTTAGAATGTGTCATGGCCTCTACAAACTTGTTGCTTGACTAGCTGATTGATATTCCTTTCTAGTAGACTCAGATATGGATCTCACTTTGACGGTTTTTTTTCATTGGCAGAAGAGTGTTCTCTTCGTTCATCCATGATATGTATAACCTTGGGCTGGTTAACCTCTGGAGATGCCACTGGTCATGACTGCGATTGTGCAAGTAGTGTGGCCATGGCTGTCATGATGGCAGCCATTTCCTCCATCTTCTTCTCCAGATGACTAATTTGTTCATCTCTTGTCAATATGGCCCTTCGAAGCTCATCCGCGGCGTTCTCCTCACTAAGAGCATCATGTGCAGATGACATGGACCTGGTCTCAACAACATTAATTTCCATAAATTCTTCTTCCATATGATGGCGACGAATTATCGCGAGTCATCTCCGTCAATTCCTGTATCATGTCAATGTCAAGGAGTCGCCACTCTCTTTCTCTATCTGTCACCCTAATTCTTATCCTACTTAAACATATTGTCAAATGTCTTTGGAGAAATTGAAGAAGGATTAATGATGATAGAGATTGAGAGAAAGAAGACAAGAAACTCATCTGACGATTTTTACTAACCAGAGTTCCAAGTTCTTAAATTTCCTATAAGGGCAAGCCCCTATAGTTAATTACATCTTAGACAATCATCTATGAAAACTTTTGATTAATGTTAAATTACTTATTTTGTAGGGGGTTTTCTATGAATGTGGGATAGAATATCAGCAATCAATCTCTGAAGATGTTTTGGCTTGTCAATGTCGATGTCATTTGTCAATGACGTTGTTTCGATGTTATGTCAATCTCATATAAATTGTTATCAATGTTGGTACTTTGTTATGTTTAATGTCGGTGTTTTTGTTGATTTTGTCTTTTATTTACTTGTCATGTCACTGTTCCATTGTTGTCGATGTCATATTAGTTTATTAATATCATATCGATGTTTAGTTTTCTTGTCAAATTTAATTTCTGGTTTTACGACTATCCTAATAGTCCAGTATTCTTTGTTGTCATGTCATATTTTGTTTTATTGTTTGTTGAAAGTTTAGGTTTTGTGGCTAACCTAAAATTTATGGTTTTATTTTGTTGTCATGTTTTGTTGTCGACGTCTTGTGAAACAGAGTTAGCTCACCCTATAATATGCAAAGAAAATCTAAATGAAACTTGTCTTCATCCTGCAAAGAAATCATTGTTAGAAATAATGTCATATAAATGTTTAAATCATCTGGTAAAAATGTCCGTTGTTTCCGAGTTGTCGGATGTCCAAGTTTGGTTGAAATGTCAATTTAGATTTTATGTCAATTTATGTGGATTTAGATTTGATTTTGGGTTTTATGTCGATTTATGTTGATTTGAGTTTGATTTTGGATTTGATGTTAATTTATATCAATTTGAGTTTTATTTTAGGTTTCTATGTTGATTTATGTTTAATTTTATGTCAAGTTAAGCTAAATATGGATCAAACATAAAGATTATGTCATCTTATGTTGAGTTTGATACAGGTCAAACATAAAGATTATGTTAGTTTATGTCATGTTAAGGTCGATTTTGGTCGAACATATGTCATTTTATGTCGATTTAAGCTTGATTTGGGTCGAACTTAAGAATTATATCGGTTTATGTCGTGGCAAGTTCGAATTGGGTTGAACCTAAATTTGATGTCAAATTATGTCGAATTATGTTTGGAATGTCGATTGATGTCAAATTATGTTTGAAATATTGATCTATGTTGAGTTTTATTGAGTTTGGTTTTAAATGTCGATTAATGACATTTAATGTTGGTGTTTGTTGAATTTGGTTTGAAATGTTGATTAATGTCGGTTAATGTCAGTATTTGTTGAATTTGGTTTAAAAAGTTAGTTAATGTCAAATTATGTTTTAAATGTCGATAAATGTCGAATTATGTTTGATTATATTTAGAATGTTGATTAATGTCGAATTAATGTCGCGTTATGTTTGAAATATCGATTAATGTAAAATTATGTTTGAGTTATGTTTGAAATGTCGATTAATGTCAAATTATATTTAGTTTCTTTTGGAATGTGAGATTTATGTCGGTTATGTCAGGATATGTCGATTTGCGTTTAATTTTGTCGATCGTAAGGCTTATGTCGATTTAGATTCAATTTTGTCGATTTAGGTTCAATTTGAATTGAACCTAAGTTTAATGTCAATTTAGGTTCAATGTGGGTTGAACCTAATTTTTATGTTGATTTAGGTTCAATTTGGGTTGAACCTATAGTTTATGTCGATTTAGGTGAGTTTCATGTGACTTTACATTTAATGTCAATTTTAGGTTTAGTTTTAAGTTTTATGTTGATTAAGGTCTGATTTGATTTTGGTTTGATTTGAGGTTTTATGTTTATTTTATTAAGATTTGTGTTGGTTTAGGTTTAATTAAATTCAATTCGGGGTTAAGTTTCGATATTTGTGTTGGTCTTTGATTTTATGTCAAGTTAAGTTTTATTTGAATTGAACATCGTGTCGAATTCAGTTTATGTCAATCCTAAAATTTTCGTATTAGGTTTTATGCAATTTAAGTTCTCTTAAGTTTTATTTAAGTCGAACTTAGGATTCATGTCAATTTGTGTTGAGTTACGTTCAATTTGAGTCGAATTTAGATTATGTTGGGTTAGAGTCATTGTCAGTTAGACCTAAGATTTATGTCCAGTTGAATAGAGTTAGGTTCATTTTCAGTTGAACCTAAGGTTTAGGTTTTGACTTAAGTTCAACATGGGTTCAACTTAAGTTAGGTTTAGGTTAGACTTAGGTTCATGTCACGTTAAACCTAAGATTTATGTTCAGTTGAGTAAAGTTAGGTTCATTATCACTTAAACCTAAGATTTATGTCCAGTTGAGTAGAGTTAGGTTCATTGACAGTTGAACCTAAGGTTTAGGTTTTGACTTAAGTTCAATGTGGGTTGAACTTAATTTAGAACTTAAGTCAGGTTTAGGTTAGACTTAGGTTCATGTCATGTTACACCTAAGATTTATGTTTAGTTGAGCAGAGTTGGGTTCATTGTCAGTCGAACCTAAGGTTTAGGTTTGGACTTAAGTTCAATGTGGATTGAACTTAGGTTAGGTAGGTTCATGTATTGTTAAACCTAAGAATTATGTCCAGTTGAGTAGAGTTAGGTTCATTGTCAGTTGAGCCTAAGGTTTAGGTTTTGACTTAAGTTTAATGTGGGTTGAACTTAAGTTAGGTTTAGGTTAGACTTAGGTTCATGTCATGTTAAACCTAAGTATGGTTTGACTTAAGTCTAATATGGGTTGGACTTAAGTTAGGTTTGGGTTAGACTTAGGTTCATGTCAGGTTGAACCTAAGTATGGTTTGACTTAAGTCTAATATGGTTTATACATAATTTAGGTTTAAGTTAGACTTAGGTTCATATCAGGTTGAACCTAAGTATGGCTTGACTTAAGTCTAATATGTGTTAGACTTAAGTTAGGTTTCGGTTAGACTTAGGTTCATGTCAGGTTGAACCTAAGTATGGTTTGACTTAAGTGTAATATGGGTTAGACTTAAGTTGGGTTTGGGTTAGACATAGGTTCATGTCAGGTTGAACTTATGTATGGTTTGACTTAAGTCTAATATGGGCTAGACTTAAGTTGGGTTTAAGTTAGACTTAGGTTCATGTCAGGTTGAACCTAAGTATGGGTTGACTTAAGTCTAATATGGGTTAGACTTAAGTTAGGTTTACATTAGACTTAGTTTCATATCAGGTAAACTTAAGTATAGTTTGACTTAAGTCTAATATGGGTTAGACTTAAGTTAGGTTTAGGTAAAACTTAGATTCATGTCAGGTTGAACCTAAGTATGGTATGACTTAAGTCTAATATGGGTTAGACTTAAGTTGGGTTTAGGTTAGACTTAGGTTCATATCAAGTTGAACCTAAGTATGGTTTGACTTAAATTAGGTTCAAGCCTTGTTGAACCTAGATTTTGACTTAAATCCAATGTGAGTTGGATCAAGTTAAGTGGAACCTAGACTTAAGGTTAACTTATGTTCGACATGGGTTGAACTCAATTTTGATTTAAGTTTGAGTTATGTTAGGTACTGACCCTCAATCCACAGCAATGCACCAAAAACTTGGTTTGCAATCGCCAAACAATGCAGTAATTTATGCTATCAAAAATATGTTATAGCTAATACTTTTACTCAAATAATAATAGCGGCTAGTGTATATAAATATAATTTTATGGAAAATATTTTACACACTAGGGGTACTACGCAAGTATACGTATCGTTTCAAGTAATATAGGGCTTTAAATAAAGACCCAAGTATCGATCCCACGAGGAGGATTATGGACTTTTTTTAAATATTTTGATTTTATTTTGATGTATTTCTTTTAAAGTTAAAAAGTTGATATTTAATTTACTAGATGCAGAAATAAAGCAGTAATAAAGTAATGATTGATGTAAATAAAAATAAGCAAACAACTTTCTTCCTTTCAATTAATCCAAGACTTTTTAGATAATGTAATATTCGTGGATAATATAAATAACGGTATTGTGCCAAATAGAAGCATTCATATTCTTTACCTTTGCTCGATAGTAGAAAGAACACTGGCTAATCTATAGATCAGGTCTGGATGTATTGTTAGTAGAATGGGTTAATCTAGGCTCACACTACTAGATGTCCAACGATGGCTATGGTCGCCCCTACTAGTGACCCTTTCCTTCTCTATAAACTAAATTACAAGAATTTAGCCTGTCACACTAAAAACTTATCAATTCTACGCCCATTAAATAATATATTCCTATTTATTTACACTTCATCTTGAATAACCCGCGCAAGGCCTTCGACTACACAATGATTCATGTGATATCTACTAGTTAAGAATTCATCTCATTCTAGGTCTCAAACTCTTTAACTGATTTTAACAATTTAACTGGCCAATTTAAATAGTAAATTAAGATCCATTATTAATATCATTACAATGTTTAAAAAAATATATATAATTTTTAATTCTTGAACGAATTTTATATTATCTTATTTATCTTTTCATAATTGAAAGAAAAAAGTAAAGTAACTACTCAGAACACATTGAATTTAAACAACAAAACATATAAATAAAACTTTGAATCAAAATACAAATACTTATCTCAAGTGTTTCTCCAACCGAACCTCTGAATCCTTCTGACTCCAAAGTAAATAGACTTCAAAAGCACCGACTCTTCAAATACTCTCAATACAAACTCTAAATAAACTCACTAATTAATAAAAGAAACTATAAATATGGCCCTTAAAATATTTCTCTAATTTCTCTCTCTAAATGGAACTATGGGGCTAGGGGACTAGGTTGGGCGTTGGTGGTTTGTTGGCGTTTTTCTCTGAAGGAGTAGCCTCCTATTTATAGGCTTCAAGGGTTGCCTTGAGGCACCTCTTCAAAATGTGTCCATGTTCAATGAATCTTCTAGAATGTGTGTCTGGCGCCTAGGCGCCGGAATCTAGCGCCTAAGCGCCGGACTTTATGTCCAGTTTTTCACACCACTTCACTTTGGATCGCACCTCTTCGCGATCCTAACTGTTTCCAAGCGTCCAAATGCAATGTATCACATGTTCTATAATCCAGGAATAACTGCCAATCTTCTAGATGGTCCAATAACCGCTAACACCGTCAAAATAACCGTCCAAAAGCCGTAAAAAATCTTACAGAATTCTGTATCGAACTGGCGCTTAGGCATCAGGCCAATTATTTTGACAATTTTGCATTTTGGCTCCATTTTTGCTCATTTTTCCTCCTTTTTTCCTTCTTAAACATTTTTGCATCACCTACATCCAAAACATAAAAATACCTTTCATTAAAGCATAATATCCTTAAAAATTTGATAAAAATCAAGGCATAAAAATAGGTATTTTTTTCATGGATCAAAATCCCCCAAACTTAAACGTTACTTGTCCTCAAGTAACCCTTTTTACTATATAAAATGTATAACAATTGGAATAAAAGGTAAATATTTAAGATTTCTTATAATTTTTGATTTTATAAAAGCTTTAGTAAATCATTAACCAAATTTAATTAACTAAGTTTAATTTTAAGAATTTAAAGAATATTTAACTACCAAATCATAAGATTTCAAAAATTTTTCATTCACTTTGAAAATAATAGTAGTTTATATATTAAGATCACATAAATTATTTACAAGAAAAAATCTTCATGAAAACCTTTTCTAATAACGATACATGCATAAAAATTAAGTAAAATATGTAATCATTTTTTTTTCTTATAAGCTAATTCAAGTGAAGCCAATTTTTGATTAGGCATCTCCTCAAACTTCTCCTCTCTCTTCTTTTTTTATTTTTTTACAGAGATGATTACTATACCTGGATAGCCTGTTAATGGTTTTGAACTATGTTATCCTTAACTTATATTTTCAAACTTATACATTTTCACTTAATTACTATAATATGAATAGATTTCAAAAAAAATTTCAATCTTTTCTTTTTCAAGTTATAATTTTTTATTTCTTAATACTTCTAAAATTCAATTATTTCTACTATGAATGGAAAAATTTCTTAATCTTACTCTTCTTTAAGTATAATAATTTTATTCTTAAAATAAATCAAAGTTATTAAAATTTTGGTTAAGTCTACTAAAATATTTATAATTTCAAAAATTTAAATGATCTTAAATAGATTCTTCATTCCTTATGTTATGTTAATATTCTTTTGAGAAAATATTAGTTCATTAAAGACAAATAAAATTTAAATTTGCATGTATTTTCCCTTCCCCGTACTTAAGTTTTGGTATATCATGAAAAAAATTTAAAGTATGAGAGAAAGAGTTTGAAAAGGAATTTTTATAAGTATGTAAAAACAGTCTAAAAAGAAAAATTTACTTCTACACATGCTTTTTATGAATATTACTGAAATAATGAAGCATATATAAAAGTAAGCAGACTCATCATTTTTTTTATATCAGTAGCTGAAGTAAATGACTATACTACTAATAGTAACAGAAATAGAACAACATTACAACTATTTAAGAATACTAAACCGTAGGCTGAAACAGAAATAAACATTAATTCATCCAAAATTCAGTCTTCAACACAATACACTAAATATATAAAACAGTCTCAACATCAAACAATCCACACAAAGTTTCATAAACAAATATAAACTAACAAACAACAAACAACAAACAACACTAGCAAACAAGAAATAAACTAACAACAGAATCAGCACATCTCAGAGGTAAATCAAGCTACTAATCACTAGCTGTAGCCTTGTCATCGTAATCACCAAAAGAAAACTCCACAACCTTTGGATCAACATACAGTGAAAATTTAGGACAGGTAGGAAACTGAACATCATGCTCACGCTTCAAGAATCTCACTAAAGAATCTGAATACTCAGCTTCATACTCACTTTTCCTTTGGGTAAACTCAGATAAATGCTCAATATTCTTGTCTATAGTATCTACTCTGTAGTGAGTTAGAAATAACTCATTATGTCGCTCCGGAAATCGATCATGCATCGATTCCCGTAAACTAGATGGTGGCTCAAGCAGAGAAGTAGAAGGTCTAGAAGTAGAAGCTCTACCTGGAGTAGGTACAGAAGTAGAAGGACCAGTAGATCTCTTCCCTCGAAGACGATCATAAATGCTTACACTCTCCTGCCCAATTGGCTTTGTGGTCCTCAACTTCTCCTTTGATATATCAGCAGAAACTCTATTTCTCATGCATAAAGAATGAATCAAAGATGGGAATCCTAATCCCACAGAAGTGCTGGATCTAGCAATCGATTCCACTGAATCATAAATAATACTGCCAACATCTATCGGCTTCCTCTCCTGAATGCAGTAGTTCAGGATAGCTCGATCTCTGGTAACTTCACTCAGGTGGTTGGAAGGTAGAAGTCTAGCAGAAATAAAATAATGCCATGCCTTCGAAATACCATTTAGCTTAGAAGATTTGAAGTTTTACTCGTTTGTCGTTCCAGATCTTCCAAGCTCCAGTGCCATAAGTCTGATATGCAATAATCATCTCAAGATCTCCCTCAGATGGAGATAAATCAGAATAGTAGCACTCATTGGTAGGTGGCAGGCCATAGAAAATATTGATCCGTTCCAGAGTAAATCCTACTCCGACACCTCTAACGAAGACTTCGTAGTTTACCGCATCCAAAAAGTTGGATTAACACTCTTGTACAATAGGAATAACGGCAACAGCAGTGAAATAACAGAATCGTTGCCAGTTGTGTGCAACGATCGTGTTCTCGATCATTTCACCAGTATTGTAAAAAATGCTCTCCGAGATAAACTTTTTTGATGTCGCAAATTCGTGACAACGAAAATGTGCTGCCGCAGTCGAAAACTTATTGCTTTCGAAATTTTTTCGTGTCTTTCCTCGCTCAGATTTTGGTGCCATCTAAACGTGAAAGAAAACACAAATAAATTTAGGAATCAAATATTTAAACTAGTTTTAAGCTTGTGAAACTTAAAATGAGTTTAAAAATCTATGGAGAAACTCTAAAAATCAAACTTTTTCTCAAAATTTCATTTTTTAGCAAAAAATAGGAAAAACTATGGTAAGAATAAAAAATAAATTTATTAGAAGGTAGATCTGACCTCGAGATGAAGAAATCAAGTGATTTCGGGCTCAAAAACTTGATGTATTGACCTCAAGATGAATCTAGGGGGTGTATTTTCGCGAAAAAAAGGAAGGGGATGAAGCTTAGGCGTCACCCATGGCTAATAGGATTTAAATGCTAATTTTCGGTAAGCAGGCTGAACAGGCGCCTAGGCGCCAGACTCGCCTTTCACAAAAATCACTTTAAAAAATTTTTTTTCCACCAAAACTCATAAAGTCAACTTCCAATTACTCATATTAGAGTAGTGCTTCAGTTTCCAACTTCCAAAATATTTCCCAAAAATTTTAAAAATTAAAAATTAAATCTACCAATTAAACACAAGGTTTAAATCAAACTCTTCTAATTCCATTCATAATCTTCAATTTTGGCTCAATACAATACAAATAAATATAGTAATATGATTCAAGTCCTAACAAACAATCAGACTACATAATTTCAAACACACCAACAACACATTAGATTTACTAAATCGATACAACGACACACTAATAAAAGTCTAGATCACACTACAATAACTATCTAATCTTCAAATTAGAAATTTATGTTCTGTTCGCAAGGAAGATTACTAGGCCTACTTGGGAAGAACACTAACGCCCTCGGAAAATTCATAGCCATTTTCTCATCGATCCAATTGTTCTTAGCATACATCTCTACTTGAGCATCTTGATAAGCCGCTAGATGATCAAATTGAAGCTTCGCCTGCCATTCCAGATGTTCAATTTGATGATACATCTCATGGAGGCGATCTCCAATACTTTTGACTTCTGCTTCAAATTTATCTAGACGACTTGAAATTTTCTCCAAACTTACAACGATAAAACCATCGAAGTAGGGTCGAGGATCCTTTGAACCTTTGTCTCTAGCCTCTTCTCAAAGATTTCTTCTCTCCATTTCTTCAAAAATCCTCTCTAATCTCTCAAGAATGAAGTGTCTAGGTCGTAATTTTGGTTTCTTAGGGATTGGGGACGAAGATGGGGTAATTTAAAGGAGAAAATTGTGTGAAAAACTAAAAATTTTCAGTTTTTACACGATCCAGTAACTGTGGCACTTAGGCGCCAAATATGACGCCTAAGCGCCGGACCCATCGATACACAGTTTTACTCTGGTGCTTAGGCGCCAAATTTCGGTGCCTAGGCGCCGGAACCATGTTCGACTCTGTTTCGCCTATCGTCAAATTTCAAAGTTTCATTCTCCAAAATAGGTAAATTAGAATGGAAAGATCAATATAGACTTAGTAACACAAATTATAAACAATCATAATGAAGGTTAACTTGATCTCCTTTTTACTCATATATGAAATGGAGTGATCCAAAGTCAAAACTATATATACTTTGAGATAATCTTTAGCTAAAGTCAATAAAGACTTGTTAGTGTCCAATTTTCTAAAGTTATATAAAATTAGTCAAGACCGAGGCATAACCTTACATTAAAAATGTAAAAACACACAAAAGCAATTATGGGTTGCCTCCCACAAAGCGCTTGGTTTAACGTCATCAGCCCGACCTAATTAAGTCTTTAATCAGGTAGACTCAACTCGTAAGCCTCTTTAAAAATCATTTTAATGTCTCCCAAATAAGGCTTCAGTCTTAATCCGTTAACTTTAAATATTTTTCCTGTTTTGGGGTCTTTAATATCCACGGCTCCATAATGGTATACTTTCTCAATTATATATGGTCCCATCCATTTAGATCTTAATTTTCCAGGAAAAAGTCTTAAATGAGTATTAAATAATAATACTTCTTGTCTAGGCTCGAATATTTTTCTTGAAATTTTTTTATCATGTAACATCTTCATTTTCTCTTTATAAATTTTTGCATTTTCATATGATTCATTTCTTTTTTCATCTATCTCATTTAATTGTAATAATCGTTTTTCTCTTGCAGTATTCAAATCAAAATTAAACTCCTTTATCGCCCAATAAGCTTAATGTTCAAGTTCAACAGGTAAGTGACAATGTTTACCATAAATTAACCGGTAACGTGACATTCTGATTGGTATCTTATAAGCTGTTCTATAAGCCCATAATGCAGAATCAAGTCTATTAACCCAATCCGTTCTTTTAGGATTAACAGTCTTCTCTAAAATTCTTTTAATTTCTATTTTTGATACTCAGCCATTCCACTTGTTTGAGGGTGATACGCAGTTGCAATTTTGTGTTTGATTCCAAATTTGTCCAGTAATGATTGAATTCTTATATTTCTAAAATAACTTCCACCATCTGTGGTAATTACCTTAGGCATTCCAAATCTTGAAAAATTCATTTTCTTTGAAAATTTTGAAACACTTTTGGAATCACAGTTAGGTAAAGCTACTGCTTCAATCCACTTTGAAACATAATCAACTGCTAATAAAATATAAATCTTTCCAGATGATGGTACAAATGGTCCCATAAAGTCTAAACCCCATATATCAAAAATTTCAACTTCCAATATATAGTTTAAAGGCATTTCATCTTTTCTAGATATATTTTCCATCCTTTGACATCGACCACATGTTTTCACATAATGTCTCACATCTTTGAATAAGGTAAGCCAATAAAATCCCAAATTTAAAAATTTAAATGCAGTTTTATCTACTCCAAAGTGTCCTCCAAAATCGGAATCATGACATTTTTGAATAATAGCAAAAGTTTCTGCATAAGGTACGCATCTTCGAATTACAGAATCTCTTCCTAATTTAAATAAATGAGGATCTTCCCAAATATAAGATTTAGCATCATTTTTAAATTTCTTAATATATTTGTTATTCAATCCATAAGGTAGAATATTGCTAACTAAATAGTTAACTATATCCGCATACCAAGGTGTTTCGGCATCCTTGAATAATATACAAATGTTCATCAAGAAATTTCTCATTTATATTTTCCTCGCAATAACATCATTCTTAATTCTAGATAAATGATCGACGAATTCGTTATCGGTCCTTTTCTATCCACTATTTGAAAATCAAATTCTTGTAGAAGTAAAACCCATCTTATTAGTCTAGGCTTAAGATTTTTTTTGTCATTAAATATTTAATAGCGGAATGATCAGTATGAACTATGCATTTGGTACCAAGATGATAAGGTCTAAATTTATTAAAGGCATAGACTATAGCTAAAAGCTCTTTCTCAGTAGTAGTGTAATTTCTTTGAGTTTTAGTAAGAGTTTTACTAGCATGATATATAACTTTGAAAATTTCTCATATTTTTGTCCCAATACAGCTCTAATTGCAAAATCACTTGCATCACACATTAATTCAATAGGTTTATTCCAATTAAGTGCAATAATTATAGGTGCAGTTATTAATTTTTCTTTTAAAATATTGAAAGCATTAATACAGTCTTCATTAAATTCAAATTTAGCTTCTATTTCCAATAAATGACTATGAGGTTTAACAATTTTAGAAATATCTTTTATATATCTTCTATAAAATCCAGCATGACCTTAAAACTTCTCACATCAAGTAATAGTAGTAGGTGGTTGCAGTTCAACAATAATTTTCACTTTTGCTTGATCAACTTCCATCCCTTTTTGTGAAATTTTGTGACCAAGTACAATGCCTTCTGTGACCATAAATTGATATTTTTCCCAGTTCAGAACTAAATTTGTTTCTTAACATCTTTTCAAACTTTGGAAATATTTTCCAAACAAGATTCAAAAGAAGTTCCAAAGACTGAAAAATCATCCATAAATATTTCATTTCCTTTGTCAATCAAATCACAAAATATTGACATCATATATCTTTGAAAAGTTGCAGGTGCATTACATAAACCGAAAGGTATTCTTCTAAACATAAATTTTCCACAAGGACTTGTAAATGTTGTTTTCTCTTTGTCCTCAGGAGCGACAGATAATTGATGATAACTAGAATATCCATCCAGAAAACAGAAATATGAGTGTCCAGCTAATTTATCAAGCATTTGATCCAAGAAAGGTAAAGGAAAATGATCCTTTCTAGTGTCGTCATTTAATTTCTGATAATCAATGCAAATTCGCTATCCAAAGAATCTTGTCTTGTAGGAATTTGTTCATTTTTATCATCGATAATGACAGCTACTCCTCCTTTCTTCGAACACAATGAATAGGACTTATCCATCGACTATCTGAAATAGGATAAATAATTCCAGCATCTAACCATTTTAAAATTTCTTTTTTAACAACCTCTTTCATGATAGGATTTAATCTTCTTTGAGGTTCAATAGTAGGTTTAAAATCTTATTCCATTAAAATTCTATGCATACAGATGGAAGGGCTTATTCCTCTTATATTAGCAATAATCCAACCAAAAGCTTTCTTATAATTCTTTAACACTCCTATCACTTTTATTAAACTTAGTGTAGAAGAAATAATAACAGGTAAAGTTAATGAATTTACCAGAAAAACATACTTTAAATGTGCATGTAACATTTTTAATTCCAGTTCAGGGGCTTTTTTAATTGAGGGTAAAAGTATATCATTTTGTGTTATGTCCAAAATTTCCCAGTTATCTTTAATATAATGAGTTTCTTTAAATAATTCTTCTTCTTTTAGTTCTTCATTTTCATTAGTTAATAATTCAATTTTTTTTTCAGAAATGACTTTACATCTTTCTTGATAATGTTTTTCAATTATATAATCAATAATATCCATTCGATAGCATTTTTATTTATCAGGGTACTTCATTGATTTAAGAACATTGAATTTAATCTCTTGATCATTAACTCTCATGGTTAATTATCCTTTTTGCACATCAATCATAGCTCGTCCGGCAGCTAGAAAAGGTCCCTCTAAAATAATTGGTATTTCTTTATCTTCTTCCATATCAAGTACAATGAAATCCACGGGGAAAATAAATTTATCCACTTTAACAAGAACATCCTCTATAACTCCTTTAGGGTAGGTGATAGATCTATCAGCTAACTGAAGGGTTACAGTGGTGGGAGTAATCTCTCTCAAATTCAACCTTCAAAAAATAGAAAATGGCATGAGATTAATACTTGCTCCTAAATCACACAAAGCTTTTCCACAAAATTTTTCTCCAATAGCACAAGGTATAGTAAAACTTCCAGGATCTTTAAGTTTTTGAGGTAATTTCTTTTGAATTATTGCACTACATTTTTCACTTAATGCAACAATTTCAAAAGCTTCAAATTTTTGTTTCTTACTTAAAATATCCTTCAAAAATTTTGCATAAGTTGGCATCTATTCCAAAGCTTCAACAAAAGGTATGTTAATGGTAAGTTTCTTAAAAATTTTAAAGAACGTAGAAAATTGATGATCAAGCTTCTGCTGTTTTAGTCTTTGAGGAAAAGGTGGTGGTGGTTTTTCAACTTCCACATTAATAGGAATAACAGTATGATATTGACTAGGAGAAGGAGTTTCTTGAGGTTTTTCAATCTCTTCAACCTCAATCTCATTTTCAATTTCATTAAGCATTCTTTCTTTTAATTCCTTTCCACTTCTAAGTTGAACAGCTTTAACATGTTCATGTTCTTTTCCAGTTTCTTTTGGATTGACTTCAACATTACTAGGAAGTGTTCCTAGAGGCCTGTAATTAATTAAATTAGCAATTTGTCCCATTTGATTCTCAATATTACGAATATCAGTGTTTTGATTTTGTAATTGATTACTTAGTTGTAAAATTAATTCTTCTATAGATAACTTTTTCTGTTGATTATTAAATCCAGGTGGTTTATAGTTTGAATTTACTTGATTTTTCCAATTTCCAGTTAGATGGGATTGATTATTACCTCATTGTTGTGGTGAATTATTCCAGTTAAAATTATGGTGATTTTTCCATCCAGGATTATAATAATTGGAATAAGGGTTATTTTTACTAGCAATAGCTTGTAAAGTTTCAATAGTTTGAGAATCTTCAATATTAGCAGAGTTGTTATGTGATATATTGATATCAAAATTATCTAATTTCTTAGATATTGCAGCTACTTGTGAAGCTAAGATAGAAAAGGCTTCATTATCATGAATACTTGCCATTCTTTTAGGATTAATCCTTTTAGAAGGCCATTGAAAATTATTGTTAGCCATTTCTTCAATTAAAGTATAAGCTTCTTCAAATGATTTAGCCATTAAAGAACCTCCGACAGCAGTATCAATAATTGATTTAAGTGATCCAATTAGTCCGTTATAAAATGTTTGAATAATTAACCAATCAGGTAAAGCATGATGAGGACATTTTCTTAATAGTTCTTTAAATCTTTCCCAAGTTTCATAAATTGTCTCCCCGTCAAATTGACTAAATGAAGTAATATCATTTCTTTATTTAGCAGTTTTAGAAGGAGGAAAACATTTAGCAAGGAGTTTTTGTGCCACTTCAGCCCATGTTTTAATTGAACCTGTTGCTAATGAGTTCAACCACATCTTTGCTTTATCTCATAAAGAAAAAGGAAAGAGTTTAAGTCTAATAGCATCATCAGAAACATTGTTATATTTAAAGGTAGCACAAAGTTCTAAAAAACTAGCAAGGTGTTGTTGTAAAATTTTAGAAAATATTATACATACTAGGGGTACTACGCAAGTATACGTATTGTTTCAAGTAATATAGGGTTTTCTTTTATAACCCAGTATCAATCCCACGGGGAAAAATTATAGTAATAAATTTTCTAAATATTATATTTCTAAAATATTTTTTTATCTTTTAATTTAACTATAATTACTATTAATTTACTAGATGCAAATAAAGAAAACAATAATATGAAAATGATTTTTGAAAACTATATGAAATAAACAACTTTCTTCCCTTCAATTAATCTAAGATTTTAAAGATAATTTAATATTCGTTGGAGAATTTGATTTATGGTATTGTGCCAAATAGAAGCATTCCTATTCTTTACCCTTTGATCCAGGCGCAAAGAACATTGGCTAATTTATAGATTAGGTCTGAATGTATTGTTAGTAGAATGGGTTAATCAAGACTCACACTACTAGATGTCCAAGGATGGCTATGGTCGGCCCTACTAGTGCCCCTTTCCTAATCTAAAAATCAAATTATAAGATTTTAGTCTGTCACTCTAAAAACTTATCAATTCTACGCCCTTTAAATCTTATCTTCCTATTTATTAGCACTTTACCCAAGGATTCATGTGACATTTACAAGTTAAGAGTTCTTCTCCTTCTAGGTCTCAAAACTCTTCAACAGGTTTTAACAATTTAAATGGCCAATTTAAAAAGTAAAGTAAGATCAGGTATTAATGTCATCACAATATTTTGAAAATATTTTGAATTTCAATTCTCCATCGAATCTTTATATTATCTTATCTATCTCTTCATAATTGAAGGAAGAAAGTAAACTAACTACTCGTAACACATCGAATATAAACAACAAAACATAATAAATAAACTTTGAATCAAATATAAAATACTTATCTCAAATATTTCTTCTACGGATCTTCCGATTCCTACCGACTCCACGAGTGTAATGAACTCCGGATGCAACAACTTGAAAATAAACTCACTAAACTAAACAAAAGTGGCCCTAAATTTCTCTCTCTATTTCTCTCTCTAAGGATGAGAGGTCCTTAAGTGGATGATGGGAGGGGCATATTTTCTGAAGAAATGGACCCCTATTTATAGGCTTCAAGGGTTGCCTTGAGGCACCTCTTCAAAACATGTCCACATTCAATGAATCTTCTAGAAGGTCTGCCTGGTGCCTAGGCACCGGAATCTGGCGCCTAGGCGCAGGATACCGCGTCCAATTCTTCGGACCTCTTCACTTTGGCTCGCACCTCTTCACGATTAAAACCATTTTGGAGAGTCCAAATGCAATGTATCACATGTCCTATTATCAATGAACAACTTTCAGTCTTCTAGAATGTCCAATAACCGCTCACTCCATCAAAATAACCGTTCAAACGTTGTCAAAAACTTGACAGTTTCTGTATTGAGTTTGGCACTAGGCGCCAACTTCTGGTGCCTAGGCGCCAGGCCATATTTTTTTATACTTTTTGTATTTTGCTCCATTTTTGCTCCTTTTTGCTCCTTTTTACTCCTTTTTTCACTTTTTTCCATTTTAGACCTTTTTACATCACCTACATCCAAAAAAAACAAAAAAAATACCTTTCATTAAAGCATAATATCCTTAGAAATTGATAAGAATTAAGACATAAAGAAATAGGTATTTTTTTATAGATCAGGTGTAAATTTGGATCCTCATTTGGTGTTCCCCCAAATTGATTTTTTTGAAACATTTGAATAATAGACGGTTTAAGCTTAAAAAATTAGCATCTACAGCAGGTATTTGAATACTACTATGAAGTTCATAGACTATAGGGTTAACATAATCCCTTAATGGTTTGTAAACATTTTGTTCATTAATTTCAATTGGATTTTAGAAATTGTTATGTAAATTAGCCATCTCTTGATATTTTTGAATTTGTTTTCCTTTTTTAATTTTTCTAACAGTTCTTTCTAATTCAGAATCTAAAGGTAATAATCCTTCAAATCCTGAACTACGCATAAAAAGTAAATAAAAAGTAAAATAGAAAGAAATAAAATTATTTTTTTATTTTTATTTTTGTTTTTGTTTTTTTTAATAAATGTTTTTGTATTTTTTATTTTTGACAATAAAAGAAATAAATAAAATAAAATATTTAAAATCTATAAATTTTGCCTCCCCAGTAACGGCGCCAAAAACTTGACCCTCGATCCGCAACAATGCACCAAAAACTTGGTTTGCAATCGCCAAACAATGCAGTAATTTATGCTATCAAAAATATGTTATAGCCAATAATTTGACTCAAATAATAATAGCAGCTAGTGTATATAAATATAATTTTATGGAAAATATTTTACACACTAGGGGTACTACGCAAATAAACGTGTCGTTTGAAGTAATATAGGGCTTTAAATAAAGACCCCAGTATCGATCCCCTGAGGAGGAATATAGATTTTTTTTTAAATATTTTGATTTTATTTTTATGTATTTCTTTTAAAGTTAAAAAGTTGATATTTAATTTACTAGATGCGAAATAAAGCAAGTAATAAAGTAATGATTGATGTAAATAAAAATAAGCAAACAACTTTCTTCCTTTCAATTAATCCAAGACTTTTTAGATAATATAATATTCGTGGAGATTATAAATTTATGGTATTGTGCCAAATAGAAGCATTTCTATTCTTTACCTTCGCTCGATAGTATAAAGAATATTGGCTAATCTATAGATCAGGTCTGGATGTATTGTTACTTGAATGGGTTAATCTAGGCTCACACTACTAGATGTCCAAGGGTGGCTATGGTCGGCCCTACTAGTGACCCTTTCCTTCTCTATAAACCAAATTACAAGAATTTAGCCTTTCACTCTAAAAACTTATCAATTCTACGCCCATTAAATAATATCTTCCTATTTATTTGCACTTCACATTGAATAACCCACGCAAGGCCTTCGACTACCCAAAGATTCATGTGATATCTACTAGTTAAGAATTCATCTCCTTATAGGTCTCAAAACTCTTCAACATATTTTAACAATTTAAATGGCCAATTTAAATAGTAAATTAAGATCTGATATTAATATCATCACAATGTTTAAAAAATATATATAATTTTTAATTCTCCTACGAATTTTATGTTATCTTATTTATCTTTTCATAATTGAAAGAAGAAAGTAAATTAACTACTCATAACACATTGAATTTAAACAACAAAACATATAAATAAAACTTTGAATCAAAATACAAATACTTATCTCAAGAGTTTCTCCAACTGAACCTCTGAATCCTTTTGACTCCAAAGTAAATAGACTTCAAAAGCACCGACTCTTCAAATACTCTCAATACAAACTCTTAATAAACTCACTAATTAATAAAAGAAACTATAAATATGACTCTTAAAATATTTCTCTAATTTCTCTCTCTAAATGGAACTATGGGGCTAGGGGACTAGGTCGGGCGTTGGTGGTTTGTGGGCGTTTTTCTCTGAAGGAGTAGCCTCCTATTTATAGGCTTCAAGGGTTGCCTTGAGGCACCTCTTCAAAATGTGTCCATGTTTAATGAATCTTCTAGAAGGTGTGTCTAGCGCTTAGGCGCCGGACACTGCGTCCAGTTCTTCCCACCTCTTCACTTTGGATCGCACCTCTTCACGATCCTAATAGTTTCCAAGCGTCTAAATACAATGTATCACATGTCCTATATTCCAGGAATAACTGCTAATCTTCTAGATGGTCCAATAACCGATAACATCGTCAAAATAACTGCCTAAAAGTCATCAAAAATCTTACAGAATTCTGTATCGAACTAGAGCTTAGGCGCCGTATTCTGGCGCCTAGGCGCTAGGCCAATTATTTTGACAATTTTACATTTCGGCTCCATTATTTCTCCTTTTTGCTCCTTTTTGCTCCTTTCTTCCTTCTTTAACATTTTTGCATCACCTACATCGAAAACACAAAAATACCTTTCATTAAAGAATAATATCCTTAAAAATTTGATAAAAATCAAGGCATAAAAATAGGTATTTTTTTCATGGATCAGTTATAAGCTAGGTTGACCCAAGACTTAAGGTTGACTTAAGTTCTATGTGGGTTGAACTCAAGTTTGATTTTTAGTTTGAGTTATTCTGAGATTGATTGTTTTTAATTAGGATTGGTTTATGGTTAATGAAACCAAATTTGGATAAGGTTTAATTTATTAATTAGACTTAATTTGGGTTAAATCCAATTGGTTTAAGGTTAACTAAACCTAATTTAGGTAAGGTTTAATTGATTAATTAAATTTATTATAGGATAAGTTTAATTGGTTTAAGGTTAATTAAACCTAATTTGGTTAAGGTTTAATTGATTAATTAAGCTTATAATAGGTTATGTTTAATTGGTTTAAGGTTAATTAAACCTAATTTAGGTAAGATTCAATTAATTAATTTGACTTATTATGGGTAATTCTAATTGGTTTAAGGTTAATTAAACCTAATTTGGGTAAGGTTTAATTGATTAATTAAACTTATTACGGGTTATGTCTAATTGGTTTAAGGTTAATTAAACCTATATTGGGTAAGGTTTAATTGATTAATTAGACTTAATATGGGTTAAGTCTAATTAGGGTTTATTATTTAATTAAACCTAGTTGTGTAAGGTTTAATTAGATTAATTAGACTTAATTGGGGTTAAGTTTAATTAGGGTTTATGGTTTAATTAAACCTTGTTATGTGAGGTTTAATTAGATTAATTAGACTTATGTTAAAAACCCAATGTAATTAAGGTTTATATGATTAATTAGTCTTTAGACTTGATTAAAGATTACTTTGGTTTTAAATCCAATGTAATTAGGATTTAAGAGATTAATTAAGTCTAAGTTGTCTTTTAAACTTAATTAAGGACGATTTATGTCTTAAATCCAATGTAATTAGGATTTAGGTGATTAATTAAGACTAATTTGTCATCTTAGAATTAATTATGGTTTAATCAGTTAAACCTAATGTTATTAAGGTACAACTTTGATTAATTAGGTCTAAATGGTGTCTTAGACCTAATTAGGGTTTTATTAAGTCTAATTTTTCATCTTAGACTTAATTATGGTTTATTTCGTTAAACTTAATGTGATTAAGACATAACTTTGATTAATTAGGTCTAAATGGTGTCTTAGACCTAATTAGGGTTTTATTAAGTTTAATTTGTCATCTTAGACTTAATTATGGTTTATTTAGTTAAATCTAATGTGATTAAGGTATAACTTTAATTAATTATGTCTAAATGGTGTTTTAGACTTAATTAGGCTTTTATTAAGCCTAATTTGTCATCTTAGACTTAATTATGGTTTATTTAGTTAAACCTAATGTGATTAAGGTCTAACTTTGTTTTGTTAAGTCTAATTTTTCTTCTTAGACTTAATTATGGTTTAATTAGTTAAACCTAATGTGATTAAAGTCTAACTTGGATTTATTAAATCTAATTTGTCATCTTAGACTTAATTAATGTTTTCTTATCAGTTTATTGTGAATTAGACTCATTTTGAACCTAGTCTATTATGGAATAGGCTAAGTGAAAAGAGATTTGGAAATTTTAGGGTTAAAGTTATTAAATAATAAATTTTAACCCTATTTTTGAAAATGTCTTTTAAAATTGTCTAATGGTCTAAGAAATGTCATTTTAAGGTTATTGTCTGTCAACTTAAATTTTCTAACCATTTTTCAATTTAATTTCTCTTTATTTTCATTTTTTATAATTCTCATTTAAAATAATTACAAAATGTATTGAAAATTAGAAGCAAGTGGTCTTAAAGGAGTTTTCTGTCCTAGGAAAAATCATGTAAGGTCCCTAAAGGCCTAAAGATCAATTCCTTAAAGTTTCAGATTTTTCTGATTTATAAATAATATTTAATAATTAAAATACTCCAGAGAGTATTTAATTATTTAAAAATTAAATACAGAGAATAAATTTATGATTTTAATTTCATAGTTTTCTTCCCTTCAAGAGCTTTCCAGAGGTATTTTTATTTTATTCTTAGGAGGTATTTGGAAAAAGATATGAATTTTTGATTATTTTAAGGTTGTTTGAAATTAAATGGCTCCAGAAAATCTAGCTGCTGCTGCGTGTCCTCGTACCGTCAAACTAGCAGGCTGATCAGCTGTGCGGATCAGTACATCCAACATGGGCGTGCGCGATCAGTGCCTTATATTCTGAAACACGGGAACAGACGGCTGGGATTTAATTCCAATAATTCGGAATATTTTGAGCCATCCAACTTCTAGGGTCAATATCTCACTCATTTCTCCATGGAATTGAGCGATTTTTGATCTTATGAAATCATCTAGAGGTGTTGATCACATCTATACGGTGATAATGAAGTTTTGGATTAGTTTAGCCCACAATTTTCCAACTTTATGAATTATTTTGAAATAAAAAAAATCCATACCTTTGGCCATAATGAGTTTGAGCTTGATGGAAGTTGTTGGTCAGCCTCTTAGAGTCCCAAAGAAATCTTTTGTCACTTCAATTTGAACTTATACTAAGTCTTGGTGGGAGATTTTGACAAGATGACTTAATTCCTATATAGGCTAGTTTTGGGCCAAATTTGCTCTATGGGGTCAGTTCTATGGCTCAACTTTGGTTGGGTTTGATTGCTCTGGTCCTAAGCAACAAATTTCATGTAGGAAATTTTTGGATTGAAGCACTCTATGGAATTTTGCAAATTCCTCTCCCTCTCTTGGCTTAAGGCTCTCGGGTAGCCTTGTTTGGCATGATTTTGTGGAGCCTAGGGGCTAGCTAAGGGCTGGATTTTGGTTGGGATGGATTGTTAAGGTCCTTAACAATGTTTCTTATGTTGAAACCTAGAGGATATGAGCAGTATTTTGAGAGCTATGGGTCACTTTTTTTTTTCTTCTCTCAGGTTTTGCTCTATTTATAGCCATCAATGGCTATAGGAAGGCTTGGCTGAGCTAAAGGATGATTTGAGGTAGTTGCCAACTCTCCTATTGATGCATAGGAGTAGGGTTTCAGCTTGGAAAATAATAGATTCAGTAATTCCATGCTTAACTAGCCTACTTAACCATGGTGAAGAAGATGGTGGTTGGCTTAGATTTTCCCATGGCTTCACCCATTGGGGAGCTTGGGAGGTTATTGGAACTGGTTTATTTTGCCTTGGATCAGCCTCCCCCATGCAAATCTTTCATCACCTTCCAGTGATCAAAGGGAGAAGGCCACAGAAGCTTGATTTCTCTCATCCCCATACCATGGTAATGATTGCCTTCCAATGGTTATAATGAGCCCCAAGTTCCATGTGATTATTTTGTCTCCTCTCTATTGGCTAGAGGTGATGTTAGTGATGAGTCAAGGAAGCTAAGGCCTTCTTATTTCTCCACCTCATTTAAATTTTCACGAGGGGATGACACATGCCCCCTATTTTCCATAAAGTTTCAAAATTTAATTTATGATGTCACCTTATGATGTGAGGATGATGCAAATTTATGCTCTCTCCTATTGGTTAAAAGGTAAGGTGATGAATGAGTCACCATAAGCTCTCTTAAGGTTGCATGAGGGAGTGACACCTCATCTCCTCTTAATGATGAAAATGTCATTTTTAATTTTAACCATGGTTAAGGTAAAAATTCTTCATTCATGTGAATTATCATCATGAGTCTTTTTTTGAGTTAATTCATACTTAATGAGTCTTATAGGTTATGTGAAACTTATATGGGGTCACCATGATGTCATAAGAGGGTTTAAAATTTTTGAAAAATCAATTATTATGTCATAATTGATTTTAAAGGGTTAAATGTCATTTTACCCCCCCCCCACTTTTAATTTAATTTCATTTTAATTAATTAAAATTAATTAATTAAAATAAAAAGTTTAAAATTTTATTAATTAAATTATTAATTCAAAAAATTTTTAGAATTAATTATTTAATTAATTTCATGTCATTTTGATTAGAAAATGGAATTTTGTCTTATTTTATGACTTTTTAATTTAATTTTTATTTTAATTAATTATGTCATTAATTAAAATACTAAAATTAAATTATTAGTCAATTTACTAATAAAAAATAATTTTGAAATTAATTATTTGATTTATTCCATTATTTTTAATCAAAATTGTGCATTTTATCATTTTCATGGTTTTTAATTTAATTTTTTATTTTAATTAATTATGTCATTAATTAAAATATTAAAAATAAAATTATTGGTGAATTAATTAATCAAAAATAATTTTGAAATTAATTTTGTAATTTTTATTTCATTTTGGTGTATTTTGTCATTTTATGACTTTTAATTTAATTTTTATTTTAACTAATTATGCCATTAATTAAAATATTGAAAATTAAATTATCAGTCAATTTAATTAATCAAAATAATTTTGAAATTTATTATTTGATTAATTTTGTCATTTTTATTTCATTTTTATCATTTTTGTCATTTTTTTATCATTTTTTTATCATTTTTTTGTTCAAAATTGTGTGCTTTGACCAAATCTGATAAGTGTTGACCATGGTTGACCAATGTTGACCTAGGTTGACCCAAGTTAACCTAAATTGGTCAATTTTAGTTTCAAGATGTCTAATGTGACTTTTTCAACCTTGTCATGGTCGATTTGATCACAATATTTGTGATTTTGTCATTTTGGGGTCTAAATCGATCCTGTTGACCCAATTTAGGGTTTAGACTAATTCAGAGGTCAATGTGGTGACTTTTGAATTAAACATTTGTTGATTTTGATCAATGTCAATTTGATCATGTCAAAATTTGTCTTTAAGGTCAATTTTGTGGTCAAGAAGATTTTGTCAAGGTTTTACCCTAGGTCTTAGGGTTTATTGTTTTTAGGAGGTCAAATGTAGGTAGACTTCCTTTCTCAAAGTGTTTAGTGAATGATTCTCACAAAAAGTGAGGTCAACACCATATAATCTGACAGGTAATAATCTTCATTATCATTATACAGTCCTCGTTCTCCTACTATTTTTGAAATCTTAGCTTGGAGCTTTCAGACTTTCTCATCGAATGCTTTCTCTTTAATAACCTTCAGATCTGTAGAGTTCCCTTGACTGTCACTTCTCTCTATAACTGACTCGGAGGCAATGGTGGTAGTGGCAACGAGAACACCAGACTCATTATCTATCTGATGATTAGCAGTCTTCTTAAAATGTACTGTTGCAACGACCTTTCAAAACCACACTTTACTTTTAAAAGTCAACACCTTAAGATAGAGTGTCTCGGCGAGTACATCGGAATGGTGACGAGAAGTGTGCTCCCTAGGGTGTAGACCATGCACAGAGATAAATAACCCTCTCTTATTATTCTTCTTCTACAATTCCTTATAATCATTGGCAAACGGTACTCTCGAACCCAGCTGAGACTTGACCAATATACGCATTGCGGGTGTTGGAGTGGCAATAGTAGCATCTATAGCGGCGACATGAACATGCCTCCCCAAACGGTGTCTAATGAAAACTTGGATGTGTCTTTCCTTCCCTAGAATATCACTCTTCATTCTCAAGGTGAAGAGTGATATTCTAGGGAAGGAACATCGTTCTCTCTCATCCAATCTCTAAAAAACTGTACGGACTAAGGTGATGGGTGTGGGCTGCTTCCTCACCTCATCACGACCATGTGGTGATGGTAGAGAAGCATCAATCCTGTGTAGGCTTTCATCTCTGGTAGTGTCAACCAGTAGGTGGAACCTATTCACCCGAAGGAGAGGAGAGGTCTCCAGTAAACTGAGTTCCTTTTGTTAAGGAATCTCATCAATCACTGGCATACGTACAGTTTATGCCTTGATAGTTTTGAAAAGCTTACGACTGTGGTTCCTTCTTTGAGACCTAGTCGGTGGAGGAACTCTAGAGCTGGAACTAATCTCAAAAACTGACGTTTGGGTGAGGAAAGAATTATCAGAGTCTTCTTCATACAGAACTTCCTTCCCCTTGGCAGACGGGAAGGTGGATGCGGTGACGACAAAATCAATAGCATTTAGGGTGACAACTCTTCTAGGCACGGAGACGACTGACTTGACGGGGGAGGTAGCATCCTTCACCATCTTAGAAGAAGGGAAATCCTAGTGGAAGTTCAAGTCAAACTCAGCAGACGATTCTTAGATTTCAGGGGCAACAACTTTCACGATGGCGAACGGGGTTGTTCCAAGTACGACTTAAAAGACATTGAAGCCGGTCCCAAACTGGATCATTGGAGCGGCAAGATGGACCTTGCGGGAGGTGAGCAAGTTGCAGGAGTAGTTAAGCATAGGGGTCAACATTGCTACTGTTGAAAGAAACATTTAAAAAGTTAGCGAAGGCCTAAACCCTTATAATCAAAGCGCAAACACTACAAAAAAGGTCGTTATGTGAATTAGACAAAATCTAATTTTATTTTAAATTTTAGTGTTTTATCTTGTCTTTGATTTTCATATATTTGTTAAAAGAAGTTTATGACTTAAGAAAGAATGGTTGGATTTGCCAATAACAAGATCGAACCCGGGAGGCACAAAGAGAAAGTGATGTGTGGGACCCTGTCCGGGATCCCCTTAAGAACGCATATTGCATTAGAGAAACTTGTTCACTAACACACTTATTGCCCCACAAAAGAAGAATCCTAAAGATTTGCGAACCCTGCTGTTTAAGGTTGTTTAAATAGACCGTCTTGAAATCGAGGAGAGTTGATCGTACTTTTCCAAGAAAGCATGGGTAAAGTATGTCAATGTAAGAATGATAATCTGGTTCATGAGGGACATGAACGCATTACCAATGTATAAATGTAACACTTTCTGATCTTAATGAAGAGAGAAACTATCCCCAGCAGAGTCGCCAGAACATTTTCAGCCGGAAAAAATAATAATAAATATTTGTTGGGGTTTTTAAATTAAACTATATATATATATATATATATATATATATATATATATATATATATATATATATATAATTCTGAAAATATAATTTTTTTAAATTTTAAACTATGAAATCAAATCGATCTCATGTATTAATAGTTTAAATAACCAACCACTTCACCAGAAGCAATGCATCTATCCTGAAGAATGGATACATTGCTTGGTGGTGAAGCTTGATTAAATAAACTAAAGTATCCATGACATTTGTTTGGTCTGGGAACCATTTATGTTGATCAACAACTTTCCCTATATAAAATAAAGCAATAAGATAGGGTTTAATATTTATCTGGGGTTTTTAAGATTCCTATAAGGGCAAGCCCCTATAGTTAATTAAATCTTATATAACTGAGGTAACCTAAGAAAACTCTTGAATTAGATCAGGAAATATTATTTTCATGACTTCCAAAGGGTAGGATCTTCAAGAAAATGTGGTAATAGGAAATCCATTAGGTGAGTGACTCAAGTTTGGAATAATTATTATAGGAATCCAAATGAAGAAAAAGCTAGGGAAAACACAGCTCCTAAAAAAATCTTGGTGATTTACCAAACTATCCTGTTATTGGGCTCCAATTTGAGATGCTTATTTAGTGTTTCATCCTGCTAATTTTCTTATTTAGTGCTTAGATTCACTTGATACCAATCATGTGAATAGCCTGGAAGGTGGGAGGATTTATCTCATATCAGTTGACAACCTCGGAATCTAAAGACGAGTTAGGGCTTGTATTGCTCGAAGTGCAACGACTTAAAAGGATAAAGTGAGGATTTATGTTGTACTAAGCAAACTACTACGAAGTCGTATGCTTGTTGTTTATTTCAAAGGAATTTTGCTGTTGAAAATGGCCGTGCTGCCCACTGTGTATGCTCCAAGCTTCTCGTTTTTGCAAGTTTAATTGTAGAAGTGTCAAATGTAGGAAAATGGGAGAAGTAGCATGTTTTAGAAATGTTTAAATTGAGGTGTCTTAATGTCTTTTTAGGGGAACATTTAAGTTAAGCAACACCAGTACGGTTCCCACGGTTCCCTTGTTTCGGTGCCACCATTTTCTTCAGATTCACTTAGTCCAGATGACTTTACCAAATTCAACTAAATAAATTCAATACTTTCATTCAGACTGTAGGAAGTCTCATTAGCAGCTGTAGGATTCCTCCTCTGAGGGATTCCCAATCATGCAAAGAGATGTTTTAATTTTGTTTCACTTGTGATTTTATTTTGTTTGTGATTAAATTTTGAGTTTTCTTATATTCTATGTGTTCTGGTAGTGAATTTTTTTTTTGTTTTGTTTTAACTTTAGTTTTTGATTTGGTTTTATGGCTATCCTAAAAGTTTTGATTTTAACATGTAGAGTGACCCTGTTATTTATCATGAAATTTCACAAGTACGAAAGGTACGAGAAAGTAAATGAAAGTAAATTCCAGTGCAATAAAATAAAAGCGTACCTGGCATTTCTTCTTTTTTTTTTGACCTGAATGTTTAACCTTGTAATGCATATATATATATATATAATTTTACGGGAAAATATAAAAACAGGTTTGAAGCGTTACATATAAAACCTTATATTTCAATCATCTAAATATTCTAATTATGATCATTCATTATCCATTTTCTTTTGATTAGGCCTAAGCATTAATTAAGGTTTAAACTCTTTAATTATAATTTTGACAGTTAAGGCCTATCACTTCACAATTTATTAAATTTAACTCAAATGACTTTGAGATTTTTATGGTACCCCACTCATGGGTTAATTAGAACATTAGGGGAAAAAAGTGATTTTCTAATTTTAATTTAATTTATATAATTATTTACATGTAAAATGGGGATTTTCAAAAATAATTCAATAATTTAATAAAAACATAATATTTATTCTTAGTAAAATTACTGGAGGTTCACCTAGACTAATGGACCACTTTGACAAACTTTCATAATTTTCTGAATTTTATTTTATTTATTATATTTATTTTAATTTCTCAAGTATTAATTAAATATAAAATATTATTTATGTTAGAAATGTTGTTTAATATTTTTCATAAATCTTCTGAGGTCAAGGAACCCAGAGAAATAAATTTTATTTTTTAATGATTTGTATTTTTATTATTAAAATTATTTCAGTGAGAAATTGGGAAAAACCATTTTTAAGCTTAAAAAAAAATAATTTTAACCCTTTCAAAATTAATGCATTAAATTAGAAAAATAGAAAAATTACTTTAATGGTTCCCACATGATTAGGAGACTAAATGTGACATTATGGTGGATTTTAATATTTTTGAGATTTTATAATTTTTAATTAATTTTATTGATTTTTTAATTATTTTTAAAAATTTAAATTAGGCTTAAGAATAAGGTATTTATTTTAATTATTTCTTTATTTTTATGAAATTCTTTTAGTCAAAAGATACTCCCAAAACCAATTTAATAATTTTCTAACTTATATTTTAATTATTTTAATTATTTTAATGTTAAAATCGCCATTTAACTTAGAAAATCAAATTAAATTATCAAACTAACTCTAAATGGCTTGAAAATATTTTTTAGGATCTCCTCAGACACTAATCCACAATGCAAAATCAAAATTAAGTTATTTAGATTTATATTTAACCCATTTTATTTTTAGTTCATTTTAGAAGTTTAATTATCATTAGTCATATTTTGAATGGATTAAACCATGCTTATATTTTTTCCTTTTGTCCACGGATCTCATTGAACCTACCAAAATTTGTTTTGCATTATTCTAATTATTATTTTTATTATTACAAATTTTATATTAAAACAGGGACATTTGATTTTAAAATTAGGGTTCTTCCCAGAGAGATTCCCCCCAACCTTGGAAAAATCAAGGAAGGTTCCTCATGACAGAGAGAACACGACACTCAAAGGTCAAGCCACGGTGAAATGTTTATGTCAAACTAAATTTAAAACTTGCAATATAATATTTAGTTAATTAAAAAAATATACATCAAATAATCATGAAATCATTTCCATATTCTCTTATGTTCACTAAAATAGAGCGTATTTTTCTTCCATTTTTTATGATTTTCCTACACCAAGTTATGAATTTTCTAATGTGGACTGATTTAATTAAATAAAAAACCCTTATTTTCCTACTTAACACAGTCAGTGCCGCTTCATCCTACACTGCTCCGAAAGCACACGTAGCTCGCTCCCATTCGGTGTCACCAGCTGAGTCAGCTACCACGTGGTCCATGTTCAGATCCTATGTCTAGCGCAGTCCTTGGATAGGCCAATTTGGGGTTTTAATTTGGGTGGGTGGCTCTCAATTTTTGGCACTTTCAGAGACTAGGCTAGCTGATAACAAAAGAAAAGGTGGCTAGGGGGCCAAGTGTTCTAGAGGTTAGCCTTAATGGTAATTAAGTGCTGTGAGGAAGGTTTGGGGTGGAGATAGGATTTGGCCAAATAAGGAAGGAGATCCCTTAAATCAGGGGACCCTTGGTCCATGACTCATGTAGGTTGAGCTAAGTGGGCCAAGGGTGGTTCCCAAGGTTCACTTAATGGCCATGGTGGATTGTAGTCATATGGCCAAAATTTTGATTTGTGGTTTGGGTTGAAATTGGGTCAAGTTGGACTTGGTTTTGGTTTAGAATAAGATTCTACATGGTGAATTTGAGTTTAGAATTGAAATTGGGAGGGATTGAGGTTAGTTGGGTGGACGTTGGAGGAGATTTAGACATTCTAGGCTTAAAGGGGAAATTTGGGGCTTTAGGTCAAAATGGGTTAGTTTGGTTAAATCGTGTCTAGTGAAGTTGTTCAATTTGATTTTGGGGATATTTTGGATTATTTTGGAAATTTTGAGAATTTTTTGAATTTTTGCACTTGGAGGGGCAGTCTATTCATTTTGGTAAATATGAGGCGTTTTGGGTATTTTGAGTGGTGAGGAATGTATTGGGATAATTTTTGAAGAAAATTAGCTAATTTGGGCATTATTATGATTTTTGCTCAAATTTAGGGTTTAAGAGCAATTTTGGTAATTTGGTGGAGTTTAGGGGTAAGGGGTCAAATGTTGGAAGTTTTGGTAAAAGTGGGGTTAAATGAGAATTTCAACCTTTTTGAGCCATGAACAAGAGAAATCCCACTTTGGGTCTTCCATGTGTTAGCTCTAACCTAAACCCTAGCCTAGGACCAAGAGCTTAGAGGAACACACACATGAGTTTCCAAAAGTGTAGGGGATCAAGCGAAGTTTGGCATGTTTGGTTTAGGGTTGTCAGGTAGTGAGTGAGAGTATAATGCATAAGTATCTGTGTGCTAGCTCCAGATCAACCAAAATCGGTCCTAAGGCTTGACCATCCAATAGGGAACTCTTCATGAGCTTCCTTATGCTTGTTCTCATCCTCCTAAGTACTTAAAGGTTAGACTTTACTCATTTGAAAACTCCAAGTGAAGCAAAGAAGTGTTTTGAATTTCTGTGGGGTAAAGGTTCCATTGCTAGTCTTCTAAGGTAGTCACCAGGAAAGTCCTATGGAAAGACCCTAGGATATTCTAAGGAAAAACTAAACCTCAATAAAAGTGAGGTCAACAATATGTTTGTAAGAAGTTACTAAAAAATTTAAACAAAAAGTAATAACTAAGTTTAAAATATAATAAAGTAAACTAACAAGTTTGGACATTATGAAAAGATCTTTCTCCTTACAAAGAGATGTTAACTTGTGTAGGATTTGAATGATTTAAAATACAAAATGTGGTGTTGTGAGAAAAAGATGCATTCTTATTGTTTACCCCCTCCCCATGCTAGCAAAGAACATTGGATAATTCAGAGTTTTTCACCAGCTTGTGTAGTAGTGTTGACTAGATTCTCGCTTATCTCTTATAGATTACCCACTGTGCCCTCTCTGTAAGACCTAGGGATCCTTACAATCCAAACTCTAAATTGAATTGATAAAACAATCTAGTCTTTCAACCAAGAAAAATCAATTCTATGACCATCAAAACTTATGTTTCTATTTATTCGCACTCCACCTCAAGTGATCATAACGACTCTGCTAAGAATAAAGTGTGGTATTCACTAGTTGGGTGAAATCTTAGCCCTCCCAGGTCATTATGTTTCTCAATGGATTTTAACCTTACAAGTGGCTAATTTACAAAGTCAATGAAGAATTGGTGAAAATAACATCACAATTTTTAAGTGTAAAAAAAGTATTTAAATAATGTTCATTCCACAAGATTAATTCCCATATGCAATGAGAAAGGAAAGGAGCTACTCAGAATTCATTGGAGATTAAACAAAAACACATGATTTGCATTCAAATCCAAGTCTTACAACAAAAAGTTAAACACAAATACAAATTACCTTGTCTTCTCCCCAAGCAAATTTCTGGAGATTGCTTTCAGAAATCTCTAAACTCGTACACAACAATTACTCACACACTGTCATACACACTAAAAAAAACACAAAAAATCTCACTACAAAGTCTCTAAAACTTTCCAAAAGTTCTCTCCTCTTCTCTTATTTTTGGAAAAACAATTTTCCATTTAATAAAACACTGAAAAATAACTAATGGTTACTTCAAGCCCCATTTTACAATTTGACCAAATTCTTTGAATATTCTTTACTGGTGCTATTGCGCCAGAATGTGGAGCTATAGCCAAAAAAAAGCTCAATTTTTTCTCCATTTTCCCCTCATTTTCTCTAATTTTCCATTTCATTTACCCGAAACCAAAAACATGCAAAATACATTCCTTTAACGTGTAATATCATCAAAAATGTATATAAAATTCTTATAGCAAGTGCACTAAAAATAGGTAATTTTAGCTGGATCATATATCTGATAATATTTTATTAGTTTAATAATTAATCGAAGATTTAGATAAGAAATGCTAAGGTGGGAATATGGTTGTCAAGTTGAACATTCAAGAAGCCTATAATACAATAAGCTGAGAGTTCATCATAAACATCCTTAAGGCTAAAGGTTTCAATAATAATTTTTGCTTAGTAATAAGGAGATGGTAAAAATGCAATGTTTATAGTATCCTAAAAGATAACTCTTCATTTGGTTTCTCTTATGCTAAAAGGGGCATAAAAAACGGGGAACCACTCTCCCCAACCTTATTTATTCTAGTTTTTGGTTATTTATCCAAATTGTTGAGTAGATTGCATGCTCACCATCCAAAAGTATCCTTTTCTCATAAATCTAAGATGGTGGTGAGCCATTTAGCCTATGTTCATGATGCAATTATTTTCTCCAATGCTAGTAAGAAAGCTGTGATCTCTCTTTATTCTACTATTGAAAATTTTCAAGATGAATCATGTTCGAAATTTAATTAAAATAAATGTTGTATCATATTTGGTAGACATGTGAAAAAGGAGTTGGCTACATGGATAGCTAATAACACTAGTTGTTCTATCTCCACTCTCCCTCTTAGATATCTGGGTGTTGATTTATTAAGGGGTAGAAGAAGGTTTCGGCGATAAAAACTCGCCGTTCTTATCGTCGCCAATTCAGCATTTTTATGTCAAATATCAAGGAGTCGCCAGTCTAGTTATCCTTATCTTTTAATCCTTTGTATCAAAGGTAAAAGGAAGGAAAGTAGACAATCAAGGGAAGGTAAAGTGATATCTTTATTGGGAGAACTCTAGAATATTCTTACCCTATTATGAAAATTACAAGTCAGATAACCAAAGATTTTTCTAGGTGTTAACCTAATTTCTAGGTGTTAACCTATTATGAGTTGTTTTAATTTCCTCTATAGAAGCAAGCTTCTATAGTTAATTACATCCTAGAAAATTCTAGTTTTGCCTATGAAAACTTTTGATTAATGTTAAATATCCGTTTTCTAAATTGGGTTTTAGGAAAATAAACATATAAAATGTCTTATTCCTAATGTTTATCTCATTTTCATGAGATATTATGTCAATTTTTTTATGTTATGAGGTATCTTCTAAAATTTCAAGAAGATATGACTTTGTTTTGTTTTGTCAAAGTTGATTTTGTTTGTCGTATTCATATTTTATGACTTGTCATGTCACTGTTTAATGTCTTGTTTATTTATTTTGTTCAATATGTCTTATCATATCGTGTTTTGTTATTTATGTCTTGTTTTGTCTTGTTTTATTTGTTTTGTTATTTTTGTTTATGTTTCTTCATCGACGTTCTACAAAATAAAATTAGCACACCCTATAACATGCAAAGAAAATCTAGCAAAACTGTTTGTTTTGTTTTGTTTTGTTTTGTTTATTTGTCGCCGTTTCAATATTCTCGTCCTACAAAATAGAGTTAACACACTCTATAATATGCAAAGAAAATCTGGCGAAACTTGTCTTCTTCCTGCAAAGAAAATAATGTCAGAAATTGAAATTTTTCAAATCATTTATGTCAAGATTATCAAATATTGAAGTTATTTTGTCTTATGTTGCTTTGATTTATATTCAAGTGTCTTTCTTATGTTGAAGTTTTGTTTTTATATTGTTTTATATTTTATTTTTGAATTTTGTTCTAAGTTGATTTAAATTTTATGTCATTTTGTACTAAATTTGATTTATATCAAACTTAAATTAATATTTAAGTTAGATTTGGGTTATTATTATTTTTATTAAGTTTAATTTAAGTCAAACTTAATATCTTTATTAAAATAAGTTTGGTTTGTATTGAATTCAATATTTAATTAAGTTCAATTTTGAGTCAAACATAATTTTTATGTTAAAATAAGTTTGATTTAGGTTAAACTTAATGCTTATCTTAAAATAAGCTTGATTTAGGTCGAACTTAATGTTGAATTAATTTCGATTTGGATCGAACTTAATATTTATGTCAAAAAAAAGTTAGATTTAGGTCGAACTAAATGTCAAATTAAGTTCGATTTGGATCGAACTTAATAATTAAGTCAAAAATAAGTTCGATTTAGGTCGAACTTAAAAGTTATGTCGATTTAGGTTTGACTTAAGTCTAATATGAGTTAGACTCAAGTTATGTTTAACTTGGGTTCATGTCATATTGATCCTAAGTTTAGGTTTACGTTTAACTTAATTTCATGTCATGTTGAACTTAAGTTTAGGTTTGAGGTGAACTTGGGTTCATGTATGGTTGAACCTAAGTTTAGATTTGAGGTTAACTTGGGCTCATGTCAGGTTGAACCTAAGTTTAAGTTTAACCTAAGTCTTACATGGGTTAGACTTAAGTTAGGTTTGGTTTAATTTTTGAGTCAGGTTCAAGTTAGGTTGAACCTGGATTTTGACTTAAGTTCAATATAGATTGAACTGAAGTTTGGTTCAGTTTATGTCAAGTTATCTGATTTAGGGTTGATTAAACCTAGTTTGTGTAAGGTTTAATTTGTATGATTAGTTGAAGGTTTGATTTGATTTATTAAGTCTTAATGTTTGTAAGACTTAATGGTTAATTAAGTCTAATGGGTTAGACTTAATTGAAAAGATTAGGTTGATTAAGACTAATGTGACTAAGGCTTAATGATTAATAAGGTCTAATGGGTTAGACCTAATTTTGATTACACCTAATTTAGTTAAGGTTTAATGATTAATTAAGTCTAACCGGGTTAGACATAATTAGGGTTTAGGATTCAATTAAACCTAATTTAGTTAAGGTTTAATAGTTAATTAGGGGTAATGAGTTAGACCCAATTAGGATATAAAGGTTGATTAAGCCTAATGTGATTAAGGCTTAATGACTAATTAGGTCTAATGAGTTAGACCTAACTGGGGTATTAAGTTTGATTAAACCTAAGTTTGTTAAGGTTTAATAGCTTAATTAGGTCTAATGTGTTAGACCTAATTGAAGTTTAAGTTTGATTAAATCTAAGTTTGTTAAGGTTTAAAGGTTAATTAGATCTAATGGGTTAGACCTAACTGAAATTTAAGTTTGATTAAAACTAAGTGTTAAGGTTTAATGGTTAATTAGGTCTAATGGGTTAGACCTAATTAAAGTTTAAAGTTTGATTAAGCCTATGTATGTTAAGGTTTAATGGTTAATTAGGTCTAATTGGTTAGACCTAATTAAAGTTTAAAGTTTGATAAAACCTAAGTTTGTTAAGGTTTAATAGTTAATTAGGTCTAATGGATCAGACCTAATTAAGGTTTAAGTTTTGATTAAACCTAAGTTTGTTAAGGTTTAATAGTTTTAATTAGATCTAACAGATTAGATCTAATTGAAGTTTATATTTGATTATGGTTGATTAAGCCTAATTTAAGTAAGGCTTAATGTTTAATTAAGTGTAATAGGGTTAGACTTAATTGGAGTTCAAAGTTTGATTAAACCTAATTTCATTTAGGTTTAAGAGTTTAATTAGGCCTAATGGATTAGATCTAATTAGGGTTTAACTTTTGATTAAGCCTAATGTGATTAAGGCTTAATACTTAATTAAGTCCAATGGGTTCGACCTAATTAATGTTTAAATTTGATTAAAGCTAATTTAGTTAAGGTTTAATAGTTTAATTAGGCCTAATGCATTAAACCTAATTAGGATTTAAAGTTTAATTAAGCCTAATGTGATTAAGGCTTAATAATTAATTAAGTCTAATGGGTTAGACCTAATTGGGGTTTAGAATTTGATTAAACCTAATTTACTTAAGGTTTAATGACTAATTAAGTCTAATTATGTTTGTTAGATCTAATTAAGGTTTTGATTTTTATTAAACCTAATTTAGTTAAGGTTTAATGATTAATTAAGTCTAATTATGTCTCTTAGATATAATTAAGGCTTTGTTTTGTATTAAACCTAATTTATTTAAGGTTAACCTAATTTATTAAAGGTTTAATGATTAATTAAGTCTAATTATGTCTCTTAGACCTAATTAAGTTGATAGTGAAGTTTAGGTTCACATGGGTTGAACCTATGGGTCTAAGTTTGATTTGAATTCATTTTGGATTGAATCCAAAATTCAACCTATGACTATGTGTGTTAAACTTTAGGTTACAAGTGAGTTTAGACTCTACACTTGGGTTTTGACATTGGGTCTATAGGGGCTAAACCCATTAGTCTTGAGGATGCAAGTAAACCCTATGTCAGTAAGGGTTAAACTTTTTCCTGGATCTGATCAGACCTAAGGCTTTAGGATTTGATTAATCCTAGATGTATTTTAGTGAGTTAATTAAGTTCAATATGTCCTTAAACTTAATTAAAGTCTGCTTTTAGTTATTAAACCTAATGGCATGAGGTTTAATAGGTTAATTAATCTTAGTGTATCTTTAAACTTAATTAAATTTAATTTCTGAGTTATTAAACCTATTGCCTTGAGGTTTAATGAGTTTTAATTAAGTCTTATTTGTGTTAGACCTAATTAAGGTTTATTATAAGTCTATTTTTGATTGGACTCAGCTTTGACTTACCTTATTATGAAATAGGCTAAGTTGGGTGTAATTAAGCTTAATTTGTCTTTAAGCTTGATTAAGGTTTTGATTAAGGTGATAATTAAGCTTAATTTGCCCTCTTAGACTTAACTAAGGTTTGTCATAAGTCTAGTGTGGTCTAGACTCATTTTTAACTTAGTTTATTAAGGAAAATAAGTTAAGTTATAAAAAGATGATTTTTAGGATTTAAATTTATTAATTTAATAATAAAATTTAATCCAAAATTCAAATGTCATTTAAAATTGTTTAATGACTTAAAATTTATTATCGTAGGGTTATTGTCTGTTACCCAAAAATTTCTAGTCATTTTTTAATATTATTTTTCTTAATTTCTAATTTTTATAATTATTTTTAAAAATAATTACAAAGTGGTCTAAAAATTATGAAATATCACCCTAAGTAATTTTTCTGTCCATAGAAAAATTAGGGGATGTGTCATATCATCAGAGGTTGATTTGGTGAAAATTTCAAAATTTTTTGGAGTTATACCTAATTTTTAATAATTAAATTACTCCAGAGAGCAATTAATTAATTAAAATTCCATTATAACTCTAAAATTAACAATTTTTTATTCCACATTGTTCTCTTTTTACTCTTTTCAGAGGTATTTTTGTTTTATTTTTGTGATTTTTTTGTAAAAAGTTATAAATTTTTTATTCTTTTAAGGTTAAATTGAATTAACCTTAGCCCAAAAATCCCACAGCCTGCCACGTTTCCTCGTACGATTCGAACGCGCAAGACGATTTGCTGCGAAGCCGAATAGTGGATCTCACGCTATTTGATCACCGTCGTTAGTTTCCAAACACGGGAACAGACTGCTGTCAGTTAATCTGGCTATTTTTGGGATTTTTATGAACCGTAAACTTTCTAGGCTTAATATCTTGCCCATTTCTCAATAAGATTGAGTGATTTATGAACTTATGAAATCATCTAAGGATGTAGATTACATCCATATGATGATCATAGGGTTTCAAATTAATTTGGTGCACGATTTACCGAAAATTCAAAATATTTTTGAAAATAAAATTCCATACCTTAGCCACAACAACTTTGAGCTTAATCAAACTGGTTTGATAACCTCTTTTGGTCCCCCAACTAAATTTTGACTCAAATCGGGTCTATAGAAGTGTAAGACCAAATGGGTCAATTTGGGCCCACCCAGTTGGCTCAGTTAGGCTTAATTGGTTCTATCGGGTGGCTGGTTCAATCCGATATTGATTGGGATTTATTGCTTAGGTCTTAAACTAATTTTTTGATGTTTGGAGTCAGAGGAATAGGGTAAAGTTTGGGCATTTATCGCTTCTCCTTCTCTCTTTGGGTTTGATCCCTATTTATAGCCATGGCGAGGCTTGGAAGAGGTTAAGATGGCTAAGGATTAGTTGGGGAAATTCTATATTATGCCATTAATCTTTTAAATATGATGGTGTCCTTCAATTGATTGGATTTTGGAATTTTGGCACTTTTAAATTCAAACCTATGTAAGGTTAGTTCATAGTTACCTTAGGTTAGAATTTGTTTAAAATTTGAAATTCCTTCATTTGAGCATTTTGGAGGTGGATAAGGCTGATCATGGAGCTTTAAGAGAACCTTCCCCACATACTTTCTTTACTCATTTGAACTTATTTGGTGAGAGCATGACAAATATGCCAAGGTGACTCATTTCATGCATACCTTCATTACCCTCTTATTTTGCCATGGTTAAAGTTTAACCTATGCCAATTCTTTTCCTCATTGGATGTCTAATGTGGTGACCAAGATTACCCTAATCTTAACTATTTACTTCATCCTAAAGAAAGGGGTGATTCATACTTTAACTTTAGGAGAGGATGCCATCTGAAAAAATTTTCATGATGAGTTTAAACCCATGGTTAACCATGGTTTATCCTAGGTTGATTTGTGTCATGATGGGTCATATGGGTTGTGTCTAACCTATATGAGGTCACTCATGACATCATCAAGGGTCTGAAAATTTTGATAATCAATTATTGTGTCATAATTGGTGTCATGGGTTAAAAATTTCCGTTTATGCCATTCTTAATTTAATTTCCATTTTAATTAATTATGTCATTAATTAAAAATGTTAGAAATAATTTTATTAATCAATTAATTCATCAAATAATTTTAAATTAATTATTTGATTAATTTTATGTTATTTTTGGTTTTAAAATTAAATTTTGTCTTATTTCATGGCTTTTAATTATATTTTCATTTTAATTAATTAAAATATTAAAAATTGTATTATTAGCCAATTAATTAAAAAAAAAATTGGAATAATTATTTGATGAATTTATATTGTTTTTGGTTCAAAATTGAATATTTTGACCAAATTTGATAAATGTTGACTAGGATTGACCAATATTGACCTAGGTTGACTCAATTTGGTTTGGGTTGATCAATTATAGTCCAAGGATGTTTAATGTGATTTTCTCAATCTTGTCATGGTTGATTTGGTCACAAGATAAATGGTTATGTATTTTTGGGTTTTAATTTGGTCATGTTGACCGTTTTAAGGTTTTAGGTTAATCTAAAGGTCAATGTGGTGACATTTGGATTAATTTTTGGTGACTTTGATCAATGTCAAATTGATCACGTCAATGTCTTTCTTTGAAGTCAGTTTTAGGGTCAAGGGGCATGGGTTGACCATGTTTGACAAAATTAGACCTATTTTGGTCAAGGGTTGCCCAAAATTGTCTTAATGGTCAGTTGATGTCTTAAAATGGTCAAATGAGTCATTTTTGACCATTTTAGTGTTTTGATTAACTTGGTGGTCAATGGTTGGTCATTGGGTCAAAAATTGACCAGTTTGACCAAAGTTGATTTTTTGGGTCAAACGTTGATCAGTTAGGTTAGTAATTGGTCTTTGTTTTAAAAATTAACTTCTTTGACCAATATTGATTTTTTTTTATAAAAAATTTGACTTTTTAAGTTAATGGTTGGTCAAAAGGTCATGAATTGATTCCACCCCATGTCTCAGGGTCTGTTGTCTCTTGCTAGATTTTAGGAGGTCAATGTGGGTATAATTCTTATCTTAATATGTCTAGTAAGTGACCCTCACAAAAGTGAGGTCAACAAATGGGCCTCGAATATGTGCGGGATACCTTAAAATTATACCCCACATATTGGCGTTGACCGATACTGTCTGGATGCCATGTCTATTAAATTGTCAGAAGGTTCTTCTATGTCAGTAAATGAATGTCATAAAATGTAAAGTATCAGTTTGTCAATTTTGAGAAGGAATGATATGCGGCTTATAACCTTTCTCAAAGAAAGATTTATGGAATTTCCATCATTCATTGTTAGGAAGGTCTTATATCCAATAACTGGAGAGAGAAAATGGATGTTAAGTTCTATTTTTCAGAAATGTCAGATGTCAATGTCATGTTAGAGGAAAAACATAACTTCCATGTCAGGAAAGGATTTATATCTGATAACCATAGAGAGAGAGAGAGAGTATATGTCCTTAATTTCTCTCGAAACTTCAAATGTCGATGTCAAGTTAGAGGAATGCCATAACTTCTATATTAGGAAAGGACTTATATCCAATAACCGTAGAGAGAGAGTATATGTCCTACTTTCTCTCGAAACGTCAAATGTTGTTGTCAAGTTAGAGGAATGCCATAACTTCTGTGTCAGGAAAGGACTTATATCCAATAACTGTAGAGAGAGAGTATATGTCCTACTTTTTATCGAAACATCAAATGTTGGTCCTGAGAAGGAACACTATACGACTTACATCCTATCTCAGAATTATAGCTATACGAATGCCATTTTTCCGTGTCAGGAGAGGGGTCTTATGTCCATAGCTGGGGAAAAAAATATATGTCTTACTTTTCTTAAAAATGTCAGATATCGGTTTTGAGAAGGAATGCTATACGACTTACATCTTATCTAAAGATTATATCCATAGCTAAAGAGAGATTGGCAAACTCATGACATAGAGTGCACCTGCTGGGGATTCATTTCAAAAATTCAAACATAAATCTATGTTAAAATTTATGGAGATTTATTTTATTTTGTCAGTGTATGTATTTTAAGTATTTTAGGACCTACCAACGCATCACAAACAACTAGGGAATATTTCTCAACATTTCATTTTATTTCCATAGAAACTGTACATTGCAAACGAAAGTAAACAGTACATATCATTGGGAACAAAAGTCAACGATACATATCAAAAGTCAACAGTAGAAGTATATGTACATATGTCACACAGCACACATACTACAAACTGTTAATAAATTTCTTTTTAGAAACTGTCACGTCATCATTCTATTGTTATGATAACCTTTGATATTACTAGACCAACCATAAACATGTAACACTCCAAAACATCGTCTTTCATAAATGTCTTAGGTGTTTAGATATTTACAAGGTCAAGGTAACTCAAAAGGTTTTAACCCTTCCAACTCTGGGATAGCCCGATATCCGATAGGTCATTTATCTGGTTGCATTCGACACAGAGTTATCGAAATGCAAGGTCTATTAACACTGGGAATACAGTGTTTTACCATGTTGGCAGCGTTTCCTTGTAGTAGAAGTACTGATCCTCGTGGTAAAAGAGCTCAGAATGTCGCTGCAAATTCCCATGGTCCTAGGATTTGTATTTCTCTTCAAAAAAGAATAGAGCAGTTGTTCATTAAAGACACCTTATAGAACGGCCTTTCAAAGTGATGACTATCAATGTGAGGCTGGATGCAGTCTCCCTCGGCATAGATATTGATGATACAATTGTCAGGTATGCAACTTGCTGGTATGAATCCCCAAGTAACAAGTCATTTGATAATTTGTATGATCACGGTAGGGAGTGAATCCACTTGCTCATTTCGTAAGATTTATGGTGGATTCCCTTCATTATCTACAGCATAATTATAGCAACATCCGTATTGTATCATCAACCTTCCTTTACCACGTATCCATTTATTTGGTTCAGAGTAGGTTCTCCTTCTGAGGCGCCCAGCCTGACCTAGATCTTGAGCTTTCATAACGTGATCAATGATTGCCGCCTGTTCGTATTCATCAAATATATTGGTGAACAATTTAATCCCCTCAAGGATATTAATCTTTCGCCCTTTAATATGATTGAACTATTCAAAAGACTCGCCATTCGATGGCCCGTATTTGTTGAATTTCTTCTTTAGAAATGTCCTTCCTGTTAATTTTTGTCTCTAGCACTTTCAACTCTCAAGCCGGTACATATGAAGATGGAACGGGAGTTGTTTCTTCAATCCAATCTTCCCTTTCAGGCTCCAAGTCTAGCATTTCCAAGTCACGATGAGCTTCTTATAATGGAGCCTTGAGGGTGGAAAATTAAAACTAATCATAATTATTTACCTTATGTTTTTTATTTTGTAGTCATTTTTCTTCTTGGCTTTTCAGACGTTTATTTCTATTTCACCTTTGTGTACGAGTGAGTCCTATTGTCGCTCTGTCAACGGCTGCTGCAGGAGTTTCTGTAGTTTCTCGGACTATTGTCGTCACTACCGATTTCAATTTTTTAACATTGACTTTTTGTTTATGTTCATCATCAGAATCTTCTCCGGAAAACTCAAGATCGTATTTCTCAAGATTTTTAAATTCTATCATAGGCTCTTTTCCCATGACTTCGTCCTGATTAACCAGATACATTAACGACCCACGGTATATCGATTCAACCTGTAGGTGATCGAAGTTGAAATGGATTCTTGAACCTTTGTCGAAATGCCAGCGGTCCATTGCGAAAGACACGTCATTTTTGAAACTGAAGTATAATATATTGTCAGAACTTTTTCCTGTAAGTGGCAGGGTTATACGTCTGATTAAATTTCATTTTCAAATATATGCTCATAAGTATACACTTAATAAGCAAGAAGGGAATTTCAAGAAACAAATTCAAATTTGCACAATGAGGCAAAAGAAAAATTTTGTTATTTATTTAATTTAAAAATAAGTCATTCTTTTTAGGTTGCATAGTATTTCTTCAAGAAACGTCCATTAATCGAGGGAAAAATTTTGTCACCTTGATAGTCAACCAATTGATAAGATCCTCATGAATAAGTCTTTTCAATTACGTAAGAGCCCTCCCACATTGGTTCAAATTTCCCAGCTATTTTTCTGTGGGCAAAGATAGGTCTTCAGAGTACTAAGACGAAATCCCCGATTTGAAATGTCCTAGGACGAACCAATTTTTCATGGGGCCGTACCATTTTTTATTAGTATAATTCCAGATTTTGTTGAGCCTGAAGTCGTTTACCCTCTAAATTTTCTAGTTCTTCAAGATGTAATTTTGCTTTTTCCTCTTCAGTGTTTTTGTTCATAACTACAATCCTAAGAGATGGAAGTTGAATTTCTAAAGGAAGTATGGATTCAGAACCATATACAAAAGAAAACGGTGTCGACTGTGTTGGTGTTCGGTATGTAGTTCTATAAGCCCATAACAATTCAATTAATTTTCCATGCCTTTGCCTTGGATTGGTAGTTAATATTTTCTTTAAAATTTGGACCAATGTTTTATTAAAACATCAGCTAAACCATTGTCCTTTGGATAATAAATTGTCGAATATCGCCAGTCTATACCATGTCTTTGAACAAAATTATTTATTTTTGTGTTTTTAAAGGCTCATCTGTTGTCTGAGATAATCCTTCGAGGAACTCCAAATCTATTTGAGGAAGTGAAGAACTTGTTCTGCTTTAATTTCCCTAAGTGGTACGTCTTCTGCCCATTTTGAGAAGTAATTAGTGGCTGCTAATATAAACTTATGTCCTTTTGTTGACGGATGGTCTATAAGGCCCACAATATCTATGCCCCAACATTCAAACGGCAAAGATGCAATTGTCGGATGTAATACATTTGGCGATTAATGTAGAACCACTCCATGAACTTGACATTGATGACATTTCCTTGCTATTTCAAGGCAATCATTCATCATTGATGGCCAATAGTACCCCATTCTTTTTATTTTTATGTTCATTTTGGGCCAAGACAGGTGTGCACCACATAAGCTTGAATGGACTTATTTGACAAGTTCTTGTGACTCAGATTGACTCAAACATCTTAGCCACATTTGTTGAAAGGATCGTTGATAAAGAACATCATATATCAAAGCATAAGATAATGCTCTTTGTTTGATTTGAACTTTGGAGGAATTGTTATCAGTTAATGTTCTTGTTCATAAATATTCAATGAGCAGTTGTCGCCAATCATTGTTCTCTTGTTTGTTGGTAACAATTACTATCACATTTTCTTTCATTTTGTCCAAAATAGTAATGTCCATTCGATATAAAATTCATTTTCCTTTCACAGATATTGAAATATGATTCCCCTCAGGACAACAAACTCTTTTGCGAGTTTTGCTAGAGCATCTGCCAAAAAATTATTTTGTCTTGGAACCAGGAAAAATGTTACATGAGGAATTTGTTGCAGTAACTCCATAATGTAATCAACATATAGTTCCAGTCGTCTTTTTAAAATTTTATATTTTCCTGTCATGTGATTAATAATCAGTTGTGAATCACCATAGATGTTGATATTTTTTATGTCCATATTTATTGCCAGTTCTAGGCGAGTTATGAGTGCTTCATACTCAGCTTCATTATTCGTACATGGCTCAGTCAGATGGTAAGAAATAGTATCATTCCTTTATCTGGAGTGATAAAAATTATCCCTACCCCTACTTTGCCAGGTACGTTTGTTTGTCTATTTTTATCTTTTTTGATAGAGGACACTCAATCAAAGTATAATCCCATGGTCTTAAATCAGAATCTTTGATTTTAAATATTTGCTCATCAGGTAAATGATTATTCAGTGGAGATTCATTCGGTATAGGGTGTGTCTCTAAGAATTCTGCTAAGATTTATCTTTTGACAGCACGCAATGGCACAAAGGTTATATCAAATTGAAGTAACAAAATTTCCTATATGGCCAATCTTCTAGAAAGTGTTGGTCGAGTCATCAGATATTGTAATGGGTTGATTTTTGAATTAAGAGTCACTTTGTGTGATAACATGTAATGTCTTAGCTTCCAAGTTACAAATATCAGGGCTAAACAATGCTTTTCAATTGGAGGATATCTTATTTTAGTTGGATTCAAACAACGACTAAGGTAATATAGAGCATTTTCTATACCTTCATCATTAATTTGAGCTAGTAATGCACCTAAAGAATTTTCTAAATCTCCAGTGTAAACGATAAGAGGTCTTCCTAACACAGGGGCTGCTAATACAGGAGGAGACATTAGATACTGTTTAATATTTTTGAAAGCATGTTGACATTTTTCGTTCCATACAAATTTGGTATCTTTTCTAGTGAGGGCAGTGAGAGGTTGACACATTCCTAACAGATTAGAAATGAAATGACGAATATATGCTAATTTTCCTTGAAAAGATCTCAATTGAGTTAGACTTGTAGGAGGAGGCATATTCATGATTGCTTCAATTTTGAGCGGGTCAATTTCGATCTCACGATGTCGAACAAAAAATCCTAAAAATTTTCCTAAGGTGACACCATAGGCACACTTAAGAGGATTCATTTTAAGATTAAATTGTCGTAATCGCTCAAAGATGATTCTTAAGTCATATATATGTTCGTTTTCATGCTTACTATTGACAACCAGGTCATCTATGTAACATTCAATTTTCTTGTGAATAAGTTCATCAAAATTTCTTGTCATGGCCCTCTGATAAGTAGCACCGGCATTCTTTAGTTCAAATGGCATTGTTTTATAACAGTATATTCCAATGGGCATTCTGAAAGCTGTATTTGGTTCATCTTCTGGGGACATTTTGATTTGATTATATCCCAACATTTTGTCCATAAAAGAAAATATTGCATATGTTGATGCAATATCTATCATTAGTTCGGGAATTGGTAACAGGAATTCGTCCTTTGGACAAGCATTATTCAAATCTCGAAAGTCTATGTAAACTCAAATTTGGCTACTTTTTTTTTACTGGCACTATGTTGGCCAGCCATAGTGGATATTTTTTTCTCAAATTAAATTGGCCTCAATAAGTTTCTTAACTTCGGTGATAACTTGTTTTTCTATGTCAATACACATTCTTCTTGGACCTTGTTTTATAGGGATGGCCTTTTGATCTCTCCCTAGCTTGTGAACTACAACTTCTGAAGCAAGTCCGAGAATTTCATCATAATTCCAAGCAAAACAGTCTTTATATTCTCTTAATAGTTGAATTATTTCTTTTGCTTTAATATCATTAAGAGAACTACAGATAAAAGTCAGTTTTGGGTTTTCAACAGTACCCAAATTTATTTCTTCTAGTTCATCCATTGTTGATTTGATTTCTTCTTCAAATTCTGGTGGAGAGTCCTCTATCATAGGATCAGTTATTTGCCCAAAAGTTAGATCATTGGTGAAAACTAGACAAAATTCTGTATCATCCAAACGTCCTAGGACAGCAAATCCTACTCCTTCTTTGGAATTATGATTTTTTTTTATTATTATTCCACAAATGCTGAAAATCATAAGATTGGTTTAATGAGTTTTGGTTAGACATTAAAATATTTTGAAAAAGTTTTTGAACACATGGAGAATAAAGTTCAAAAGGAATTTTTATTGATTCCAAAAAGTTTTCATCATTTGATTTTACATCAATATCCAAGCTGGTAGAGCCAAGTCTTAAATTTTATCCTTTTCTTATCTTCACCATGTATTTCTTTGACCACGAAATCTTCAACTTTTGGAGAAGCATGAGGAGTTAGGGTCATATTATCTACATAATGATTTATTTGTTCATACATAGATTCAAAATCTTTTTTCTTTATCTTAATCTTCAAGAAGTATCTTGAACTGAGGGTTCTTTAAAACTATTTCCTTCTTTTCTTCTTTTTCATAATCAACTGGATTTTGAATTTTGGTATCTTCTTCATATTGGTAGTAGGAATCCCTCTTTGTCGTGCTCGTCCTCGGCCTTCACCACGAGTATGAGCTTGAAAGATATCTTTCTTTTTTATGATCGCTTAGAAGCATCAATTTTTTTTTCTTTATTTTATCTGTGTCTTTTTTATTCTCATTGGCACTGTATCCCTAGAGAATATTGATTTCTCTATTGGGGCATAATATGCAGCATCTCCATGTACACCGATTTCCTGAATTGAAAATGGTTGAATATCTCCAATTATGCAACATGCTTTCCCCTTTTGTGAAGATTTGATGCACTGGTGTAATGATGATAGTACCATCTTATTCTCGTGGAACCAAGGTCGGCCAAGTAAAGCATTGAAAGACGTGTTAGAAGCAATGACATGGATTTTGCTATTGCCATCAGATTTTCTATCTTTAAAAGCTAAGTTATCGATCCTACAGTTCGTTCTCCATGTTGATTGAATCCTCGCAACATGATAGTATTAGTCATTAGTCTGTCAGCATCAATGTCCAAATATGCGAGAGTTCTTAAATTCATAATATTAATTGAAGCTCCAACATCGATGAGTACTCTCACAAGCATAATATCATTTATATTCAATGTGATATAAAGTGGGCGATTATGCTCAGTTGTGCCGAGTAGCAAATCATCGTCAGAAAAGGTTATTTTTATTCTTTCTTTGAATGAGTATGCTTCATTCGCGGAAGTACCGACAAGTTGAGTTAGACAAATTTCAGGATCTAAGAGAGCCTTTATCAAAGATTCTCTCATTTCCTTAGATAAGACAAGGGCGCCATATATGCTTAATTTTGCTAGGAAGCTAGATGAGCCAATACATTATAGTCCACCTTTTCATGAATATTATTTCTATTTTTTTCCAATGATTCTTGTTGTATAGGAGGAACATTTTCTTTCAGTGCTACTATCTCTTTTTTGTTTCCTACAGGGGCCATTCTTGGAGGTAGAGTTTTTCTACTTTGCAGGTTGACTTCAGTTATTTCAGGCGGCATATCATTCAAATCCTGAGTTTCTAAATCGTAAAATTCCAATTCTATGGAAATTGACACATTTCCTAATTCCAATGTGAAAGTTTCGTCTTCACTGTCTTCATTATTTTGGTTGTCAATAGTTTTATCAAGTTTACATATGATCGAAGTATCGTCTATGGGATCAAAATCGACTCGCTCATATATATGAATATCATGAGAAATAGTAAAAATGTAAGCAGAAAGAGAAACACTTTTATTAATAAACAAAAATTCATACAAAGTTAACGGTTTGAGGGATTTTCTCCCTTCGTCCGAGACAACTATCCTAGTAGGATAAGATGAAGTAGAAGGAGTAAAAGATACAAAAGGAGGAGCAGCCCCTATGTTAACAAGACCCTTATTATTTTTCTACTTCCCAGAGGATTCTTTAGGAACATTCCTAGGTTTGATGAGCATTTCTTTGTAAAGATCTGTCTGGAACAGTATTGTCTTCGGAGCGATCTTTGTGAAGAATCGTCGAGATCATATTTACTGAACTTTTTTCAGGTTCTTTTAAGTACTCCTTTGGGATGGTGATATTTCCTTTTTTAAAGTTTCTTTCCAATGAGTCTTTAAAGACAAAACAATCCTCAATTTTATACCCTAACATCTTATGATATGGGTGTAATTAGGATGATCTTTCAAATTAACCTCCGCTGGCCTCTTGGCTTCGGATAATTTTAATTCTGGAATTTTTAATAAATCACGTAAGATTTTAACAACTGCATTCGTTTTAAATGTATATTCTTTATTCATTCTGTCAGCTATTTTTCTTTTATCAGTTTGTACCGGAAATGGTTGTTGAAATTGTAACTGGGAAGATGATTGTTGTTGTGGTTAATTTTTCTTTTGCTTGATTTGCTCAGGTTGTATTTGCATTACCTGCTTCCCCTTTTCCATCGTGGTGAATTTCTTTTCTAATATTTTGACTGGTTTTGTCTTTCTCAGTCTTTTTCATCTACTTAGCCTCTTCTTGGAGATTAGTGGCTTTGCTGAGTAAATTTTCAAAAGTCTTTATAGTAAATCCCTTAAGCATGAATGCTATTGGGCCATGTATATTTTTGTGAAGTATTTTTTTTGCATGTTGCTCTTGGAGCTGTGGTTCGTATTTCATGCTAAGATTTCTCCAGCGCAAAATGTAATCTACAAGTGTTTCCCCTGGTGTTTCTTTTTCCATAACCAGGTCTCCAACTGTTACATAATGTTGGGCTCCAGCAAAGCGTTGGATAAAGAGATTTTCCAATTCCATAAAGGTTTTGACAGAATCATTAAGTAGTTCAGCATACCAGTCGAAAGTGACTCCTGTTAAACTGTTAACGAACTGTCGGAATAACAAGGCATCACTTCTTTCGGCATTGCAACAACTTGCTCTAAAGTGTACAAGATGTTGTCGTGGATTTCCTATCCCGTCGAACATTTAAAAAAGTGGCGGAACAAAGTCTTTAGGATATTGAACTGAATATAATTCCTCCGGGTAGGGTCTACCATTAGAAATTAGTGATCCAATTCTTGCTTGTGCCATGGATTCCTTCACTTTTTGTTCCACCGGTTGTGAGAATTCTTTTTCAGGAATCGTATTTTAAAGAGGTTCCATTTTCTTATGTGTGCTTTCTTCGACTTCAGCCTTTTCCTCATGACGATGAATTACTTTAGGTCGGATGCTTTCAATGGCTGGTGATTGAGTTGTTTGTGAAGAATTTTCAATGGCTGTCATCATTTCTTCTATCTTTCTTTCAAGATGATTGATTTGTTCATCTTGTTGTTTGATAACAGAGCATAGTTCTTCAGTAACATTTTCCTCATCTTGTGGAGATGTTTCCCGTACACTAGATCATGTTTCAACGACATTTATTTCTATAAATTTTTTATCGTTCTTGCTAGAAGAGTTTTCTTTTCTTCGTGCAGCTAACAATTTGATATTTTCTCTTAATTTTTCCAGTCTTTTCTCAAATATATTATCAGGATTCTTTTCAGAGGTATTGCCTTGGGAAATATCCATAGGAGTATTTATGATACCAGAAGCACCATATGAAACTTCTTGCTTCTTTGATTTATGTTTTCTTGAATGATCTCCACCCCGTAACATTTGCACGATGGCTTTCACCATTTTGGAAGTTTGTTCAGCCTCAAAAAGCAGTTTATTATTCTTTATACTATTTGTCAAAACAACTAGTTCCTCCATTTTTTATTTCGAGCGAGATTTAGATTGTACCTGAGTACCCTGATGATAAATGGAATCATCGTACGCAAGAATCTTCTTTTTTATTGTGGGAGTAAGCACACATCTCTTTTTTTCCAATAGTTAAGCTATTGAACATCTATCTTTTCGTGCTAACCTTTTGAATACAGTACGTATTATTTGAATTGAAGGAGACTTTTCTTCTTTTAAAGACTGACACATACCTTCGTTATATTCAATAGGCACGGGATAAAATTCATTTTCTTCCTAAAGAAGTATCTTTTCTTCATATCCATTGAGGGTAAATTTCTCAATTTCATTTTCATTCTAATTCATATTCTTCTTTTGAGTACAAGTTGCAGGAATAGCTTTAGAACTGAACCCAGACTCATATATTGATATTAAATAATCATTACCTTGCTCCTCTACGTAGATTTCTTTCCCTTTCCTATCGAATTCCTCAATGTTACATCGTTCCATAGGAAGTTCTTGGGGTAAAAGTAAAGAATCTTCAAAAGGATTTTCAAAAAGATTCAGATAATACGGAAAAGGTTCCATTATCACGGGAGGATTATTCCAACTATCTTCGGCTTCATCATCAAATACTCCGAATTCACCTTGTGGGAAGTAAGCAACATCATTATATTGTGAAATTAAACCTTGATAATAAGAAAAGTATGAAGTAAGAGAATCCATCATAATTTTCTGTCAAAAATCTAGAGGAATGTTGTGTCAAAACTTGTTTATGAACTGAAATTATTATTTTATTGAAAACAAAGCTTAGAAAGGATGATATTGTCAAAATAAGATTTTGAAAATGAATATTTCAACAAAATATGAAGAGAAGGAATCCATAAAAGATCTAATCCCCAGCGGAGTCGCCAATCTCTTGTTGGCAATAAAAACTCGTCGTTCATATCGTCGCCAATTCTGGATTTTTATGTCAAATATCACGGAGTTGTTAGTATAATTATCCTAATCTTTTATTCTTTTGTATCAAAGGTAAAAGGAAGGAAAGTAGACAATCAAGGGAAGGTAAAGTGATATCTTTGTAGGGAAAACTCTAGAATATTCTTACTGTATTAAGAAAATCACAAGTCTGATAACCAAAAATTTTTCTAGGTGTTAACCTAATTACTAGGTGTTAAACTATTTTGAGTTCTTTTAATTTTTCCCCTTTAGAAGCAAGCTTCTATAGTTAATTATATCCTATAAGATTCTAGTTTTTCCTAAGAAAACTCTTGATTAATGCTAAATATCCATTTTCTAAATGGGTTTTTAGGAAAATAAACGTATAAAATGTCTTATTCCTAATGTTTATCTCATTGTCATGAGATATTATGTCAATTTTTTTATGTCGTGGGGTATCTTCAAAAATGTCAAGAAGATATGACTTTGTTTTTTTTTATCAAAGTTGATTTTGTTTGTCGTATTGATATTTTATGACTTATCATGTCATTGTTTCATGTGTTGTTTATTTATTTTGTTCAATATGTCTTATCATATCGTGTTTTGTTATTTATGTCTTATTTTGTCGTTTTTTATTTGTTTTGTTTTTTTATGTTTCATCGTCGACGTCCTGCAAAATAGAGTTAGCACACCCTATATCATGCAATAAAAATCTAGCGAAACTATTTGTTTTATTTTATTTGTTTATGATCGTCCTGCATAATACAGTTAGCACACCCTATAACATGCAAAGAAAATCTACCGAAACTTTTCTTCTTTCTACAAAAAAAAACTAATGTCAAAAATCGAAAGTTTTCAAATTATTTATGTCAAGATTGTCAAATATGAAGTTATTTTTGTCTTATGTTACTTTGATTTATATTCAAGTGACATTTTTAGGTCGAAGTTTTCTTTTTATATTGTTTTATATTTTATTTTTGAATTTTGTTTTATGTTGATTTAAATTTTATGTCATTTTGTATTAAATTTGATTTATATCAAACTTAAATTAATTTTTAAGTTAGATTTGGGTATTATTATTTTTATTCAGTTTAATTTAAGTCAAACTGATTATCTTTATCAAAATAAGTTTGGTTTGGATTTAATATAATATTGAATTAATTCGAGTTTGAGTCAAACATAATTTTTATGTTAAAATAAGTTCGATTTAGGTCAAACTTAATGTTTATGTTAAAATAAGTTTGACCTAATCGAACTTAATATTTATGTAAGAAATAAGTTCGATTTAGGTCGAGCTTAATGTCGAATTAAGTTCGATTTGGATCAAACTTAATATTTATGTCAGAAATAAGTTCGATTTAGGTCGAGCTTAATGTCAAATTAAGTTCGATTTGGATTGAACTTAATGTTTATGTCTAAAATAAGTTCGTTTTTGTTAGAACTTAAAAGTTATGTTGATTTAGGTTTGACTTAAGTCTAATATGAGTTAGAATCAAGTTAAGTTTAACTTAGGTTCATGTCAGATTGAAACTAAGTTTAGGTTTAAGTTTAACTTGGGTTCATGTCAGGTTGAACCTAAGTTTAGGTTTGACGTTAACTTGGGTTGATGTCTGGTTGAACCTAAGTTTAGGTTTGAGGTTAACTTGGGTTCATGTCAGGTTGAACCTAAGTTTAAACTTAACCTAAGTCTAACATGGGTCAGACTAAAGTTAGTTTTGGTTTAATTTTTGAGTCAGGTTCAAGTTAGGTTGAACATGGGTTTTGACTTAAGTTCAATATAGATTGAACTTAAGTTTGGTTCGTTTTATGTCAAGTTATATGAATTAAGGTTGATTAAACCTAATTTGGGTAAGGTTTAATTGGTATGATTAGTTGAAGGTTTGATTTGATTGATTAAGTCTTAATCTTTGTAAGATTTAATGGTTAATTAAGTCTAATGGGTTAGACTTAATTGAAAATATTAGGTTGATTAAGTCTATTGTGACTAAGGCTTAATGATTAATAAGGTCTAATGGGTTAGACCTAATTTTGATTAAACCTAATTTAGTTAAGGTTTAATTATTAATTAAGTCTAACCAGGTTAGACTTAATTAGGGTTTATGATTCAATTAAACCTAATTTAGTTATGGTTTAATAGTTAATTAGGTCTAATGAATTAGACACAATGGGGATATAAAGGTTGATTAAGCCTAATGTCGTTAAGACTTAGTGACTAATTAAGTCTAATGAGTTAGACCTAATTGGGGTATTAAGTTTAATTAAACGTAAGTTTGTTAAAGTTTAAAAGCTTAAATAGGTCTAATGGGTTAGACCTAATTTAAGCTTAAGTTTAATTAAACCTAAGTTTGTTAAGGTTTAATGGTTAATTAGGTCTAATGGGTTAGACCTAATTAATGTTTAAAGTTTGATTAAACCTAAGTTTGTTAAGGTTTAATAGTTAATTAGGTCTAATGGATTAGACCTAATTAGGGTTTAAGTTTTGATTAAACCTATGTTTGTTAAGGTTTAATAGTTTTAATTAGATCTAATGGATTAGATCTAATTGAAGTTTATGTTTGATTCTGGTTGATTAATCCTAATTTAATTATGGCTTAATGTTTAATTAAGTGCAATTGGGTTAGACTTAATTGGAGTTCAAAGTTTGATTAAGCCAAATTTAGTTAAGGTTTAATAGTTTAATTAGGCCAAATGGATTAGACCTAATTACGGTTTAAGTTTTAGTTAAGCCTAGTGTGATTAAGGCTTTATAGTTAATTAGGTCTAACGTGTTAGACCTAATTAATTTTTAAATTTGATTAAACATAATTTAGTTAAGGTTTAATAGTTTAATTAGGCCTAATGGATTAGACCTAATTATGATTTAAAGTTTGATTAAACCTAATGTGATTAAGGCTTAATAATACATTAGGTCTAATGGTTTAGACCTAATTGGAGTTAAGAATCTTATTAAACCTAATTTAATTAAGTTTTAATGACTAATTAAGTCTAATTATGTTTATTAAACCTAATTAAGGTTTTGATTTCTATTAAACCAAATTTAGTTAAAGTTTAATGATTAATTAAGTCTAATTATGTCTCTTAGACCAAATTAATGTTTTAATTTGTATTAAACCTAATTTAGTTAAGGTTTAATGATTAATTAAGTCTAATTATGTCTCTTAGACCTAATTAAGGTGTTGGTGAAGTTTTGGTTCACATGGGTCGAACCTAACGGTCTAAGTTTGATTTGAATTCATTTGGGATTGAATCCAAAATTCAACCTATGTCTATGTGTGTTAAACTTTAGGTTACATGTGAGTTTAGACTCAACAATTGGGTTTTTACTTTGAGTCTATAGGGGCTAAACACATTAGTCCTGAGGATGCAAGAAAACCCTGTGTCAGTTAGAGTTTAACTTTATCCTAGATCTGACCAGACCTAAGACATTAGGATTTTATTAATCATAGAGTCAATTATGTGAGTTAATTAAGTTTATTATGTCCTTAAACATAATTAAAGTATGATTTTTCTTATTAAACCTAATGTCATGAGTTTTAATGGGTTTATTAAACTTAGAGTATCTTTAAACTTAATTAAGTTTAATTTCTGAGTTATTAAACCTATTCTCTTGAGGTTTAATAAGTTTTAATTAAGTTTAATTCGATTTCTTAGACCTAATTAGGGTTTATTACAAGTCTATTTTGGATTGGACTCAGCTTTGACTTAGCTTATTATAAAATAGGCTAAGTATGGTGTAATTAAGCTTAATTTATCTTTAAGTATAATTAAGGTTTTGATTAAGGTGATAATAAAGCTTAATTTGTCCTCTTAGACTCAAAGAAGGTTTGTCATAAGTCTTGTGTGGGCTAGACTCATTTTGAACTTAGCCTATTAAGGAAAATAGGCTAAGTTTTAAAAAGTTGATTTTTAGGATTTAAATTTATTAATTTATTAATAAATTTTAATCCAAACTTCAAAATATCATTTAAAATTGTTTAATGACTTAAAATTAATTATCCTAGGGTTATTTTCTGCTACCCTAAAATTTCTAGTCATTTTTCAATTTTATTTTTCTTAATTTCTAATTTTAATAATTATTTTTAAAAATAATTACAAAGTGGATTAGAAATTATGAAATATCACCCTAAGTAATTTCTCTATCCTTAGAAAAATTAGGGAATGTGTAATACCATCAGAGAATGATCTGGTGAAAATATCATAATTTTTGGTTTGATAAATAATTTTTAATAATTAAATTACTCCATAGAGTAATTAATTAATTAAAAATCCAATATAACTTAAAAATTAAAAATTTTTATTTCACATTTTTCTCTTCTTTTTCCTCTTTCCAGAGGCATTTTTATTTTATTTTTATAATTTTTCTGTAAAATGTTATGAATTTTTTATTCTTTTAAGGTTAAACTGAATTAACCTTAACCAAAAAATCCCACAACCTACCACGTGTCCTCATAATGATTGAAAGCATGGGACGATCTGCAGCGGAGGCTGAATAGTGGATCCCACGCGGTTTGATCACGCCGTCCGTTTCGAAACACGGGAACGGATAGCTGTCAATTAATCTGACTATTTTCGTGATTTTTATGAACCGTAGACCTTCTAGGCTCAATATATTGCCCATTTCTCAACAAAATTGAGTAATTTATGAACCTATGTAATCATCTAAGGATGTAGATTACATACATACGGTGATCATAGTGTTTTGAATTAATTTGGTGCATGATTTACCAAAAATTTGAAATATTTTTGAAAAAAAATTCCATACCTTAGCCACAGTAACTTTGAGCTTAATCAAACTAGTTCTGCAGCCTCTTGTAGTCCTAAGGAAGCCTTTCCCCAACTCAATTTGGACTCAAATCGGGTCTATATAGGTGCAAGACCAAATGGGTCAATTTGGGAGCACCCAGGTATGTCGGTTAGGCTTAATTGGCTTGATCAGGTGGCTGGTTCGATCTGATTTTGATTGGGACTTATTGCTTAGTTCATAAACTAATTATTTGATGTTGTGAGTCAGAGGAATTGGGAAAATTTTGGGCATCTATCACTTCTCCTTATCTCTTTATGTTTGATCTCTATTTATAGCCATGACAAGGCTTAGTTGAGGTTAAGATGGCTAAGGATTAGTCGGGGAAATTCCTTATTATGCCATTAATGTTTTAAATAAGATGGTGAACTTCAATTGATTGGATTTTGGAATTTTGGAAATTTTAAATTCAAACCTATGTAAGATTAGTTCATAGTTACCTTAGGTTAGAATTTATTTAAAATTTTAAATTCCCTCATTTGAGCATTTGGAGGTGGATAAGGCTGATCATGGAGCTTTAATAGAGCCTTCCCTGCATACTTTCTTTACTCATTTGAACTTATTTTCTGAGAGCAAGAAAAATAAGCCAAGGTTACTCATTTTGTGCATACCTTCATTACCCTCCTACTTGGTCATGGTTAATGCTTAACTTATGCCAATTCTTTTCCTCATTGGATGTCTAAAGTGGTGACCATGATTACCCTAATCATAACCATTTACTTCATCCTTAAGAAAGTGGTGATTCATACTTTATCTTAAGGAGAGGATGCCATCTCAATAATTTTTGCTTGATGAGTTTTAAACCATGGTTAACCATGGTTTATTCTAGGTTGATTTGTGTCATGATGGATCATATGGGTTGTGTCTAACCTATATGAGGTCACTCATGACATCATAAAGGGTTAGAAAATTTTGAAAATCAATTATTGTGTCATAATTGGTGTCATGGTTAAAAATTTTCTTTTATTCTATTCTTAATTTAATTGCCATTTTAATTAATTATGTCTTTAATTAAAAATGTTGGAAATTACTTTATTAATCAATTAATTAATCAATATAATTTTAAATTAATTATTTGATTAATTTTATGTTAATTTTTGTTTTAAAATTAAATTTTGTCTTATTTCATGGCTTTTAATTTTATTTTCATTTTAATTAATTATTTAATTAATTAAAATATTAAAAATTATATTTTTAGCCAATTAATTAATCCAAATAATTTTGGAATAATTATTTGATCAATTTATATTATTTTTGGTTCAAAATTAAATATTTTAACTAAATTTGATAATGTAGACTAGGATTAACCAATATTGGCCTAGGTTGACCCATGTTGGCTTGGGTTGATCAATTCTAGTCCAAGGATGTTCAATGTGATTTTCTCAAGCTTGTCATGGTTGATTTGGTCACAAAATTAATGGTTTTCTCATTTTGGGGTTTAATTTAGTCATTTTGACAATTTTTAGGTTTTAGGTTAATCCAAAGGTTAACATGTTGACACTTGGATTAATTTTTGGTGACTTTGATCAATTTCAAATTGACCATGTCAATTTTTGTCTTTGAAGTCAATTTTAGGGTCAAGGGGCATGGGTTGACCATTTTTTACTAAATTTGACCTATCTAGGTCAAGGGTTGTCCAAAAATGTCTTAATGGTCATGTGATGTCTTAAATTGGTCAAATGAGTCATATTTGACCATTTTAGTGTCTTGATTGACTTGGTGGTCAATGGTTGGTCATTGGGTGAAAAATTGACCAGTTTGACCAAAGTTGATTTTTTTGGTCAAAAGTTGATCAGTTATGTCAGTAATTGATCTTTGGGTTAAAATTAACTGCTTGGACCAATATTAAATTTTTATTAAAAAATTTGACTTATTAAGTCAGTGGTTGGTCAAAAGTTCATGAATTGATTTCACCCCAATCTCAGGGTCTGTTGTCTCTTGCTAGATTTTTAGGAGGTCAATATGGGTAGACTTCCTATCTTAATGTGTCTGGTAAGTGACCCTCACAAAAGTGAGGTCAACAGGAGGCAATCACAAATGGACTTTGTTGTACAAAAAATTTAAAACAAATTCTTGATTGGAAAAAATTACTCTGCTTAAAAGTGTTCTCAATGCTTGGCCATTTTATGCTCCGTAGGTCCTTAAACAAAAAACAACTATTAAAAAATTTTTAGAGAAATGTTTCAATAAATTCCATTGGGCTAAAAACACTTCAAATAAAATCTGAGCTAGCCAGAAGAAGGTATGTAAACCCCTTATTTACAAGTAGTTTTGGACTCAAACAGCTTCATCATGTAGCAAACATCAATTTCATCAAACTCTTTCTTAAAATTTTGAAAGGTTTGTCTCTTTGCTCCAAATTTCCTTTTGAAATTATTGCTCCATTTCTCACCCCTCATCTACTACATGTAAAACTAGAAATTCTAAAAATTTTGAAAGATATGCAAAATGACAGGACCTCTGCTTCTAAAAATGTTTATTGAGATATTGGTAAAGGAAAATTTTCTTCTTGGAAGGATCAGTGGACAAACTTTGAATTGGCTGGCTTAAATGGCTGGGAAGCACATGAAAAGATATCGTTTCTGACTTTTGGAATGAACATAACTGGAACATTTCTCTCCTTGTAGATTTAGTTGGCTCTGATGCTGAGGTGATTGTCAAAATTTCAATAAACATGCAAAAAGAGGACACTTTGTATTTAACACTTAAAAAAAACATATCAATCTCGAAATCATTATATGATGAGTTATATTCCTTTGAGAAGGTGGATTGGGGTTCAAGAATTTAGGTTAGAACACTATCTACTTGAATGGCCTTTTTTAACTAGAGGAATTATCATAGGCTTCTTTCTTTTAATGATATCCTTAAACTTAAGGGGCTTACAAGAATGTTACTTTTGTAAAAAGAAGGAAACAGCTGGTCATCTATTCTTTCAATGATCCTTCTCTTTTGCAAATATGAAATTTTTTTGGTGATTTTTTTTTCATTGGAGAAAGCTTTATATGTGAAGGAATATCATGGATAGTTGCAGAATTTGGGCTGATGGTTTTTGCAGAATGCATTTCATGGTATCCTTTCCTTACATTGTTATGTGGTCCTTACGGATGGCTAGAATATCTTGTAAGTATAAAGGTAAGATTATTTTAGCTACAACAGTTATTGTTAAATTTTTAGCTTATATACATAAACATATGTTGACCTCACTTTTGGTGGAGGTCTAGTCTTTCTATAGAATAGCTTAAGGTCTAGCCATAGGACTCTCCTGGTGACTTTCTTAGAAGACTAGTCATGGAACCCTCCCCATAGAAATTCAAACTTTCCTTACTTCACTTGGAGTTTTCATATGCTTAAGGCCTAACCTCCAGTTTTTGAGAGGAAGAGACCAAGCATAAGGAAGCCCAAGGGAAGTCACCTATAGGCAGTCAGGCCATAGGATCTACCCTAGGAGGTCTGGAGCTTACACCACACTTACACTACACACTCACAAACCTAAACAAAGCACATCACCTTTGGTCCCCTAACTCTTTGGAAACTCATGTAAGTGGTTTTCCCAAACTTTTAGCCTCAGGCTAGGGTTTGGCTAGTACCAACACATAGAGGAACAAATGAGGGTGATCCTTGGTCCATGGCTCAATTCAAACAATTCCATACTACTCACCTCCAACCAATCCCAAATTTTGCCAAAAATTCAATTTCTAACCGCTTTGCCCCAAAATACCCTAAATACCTAAAATACCCCTAAAGCCCTAAAAACCACCAAAACATCAAAAATTCCCCAAATTTCCCCAAAATTACCCAAAATTACCCAAAAATTCCATAAAATCATTTCAAAACAGTTTCCACCTCTTAAATCCACCAAAACACCCCAATACACTCCAAATAACCTCCATATACTCTAAATACCCCTCTTGGCTAAAAATTTTAAGAACTACAAAAATTCCTAAAAAATTCCAAAATCTCCCAAATATTCTCAATTTCATTTCTCTCAACTAACACATGACCCAATTTGGCCAATTTAGCCCAATTTAACCAAAAACCTCAATTTTACCCATTTAACCCAAAAGTGCCCAAATTAAACCCAACCTTGACCCAATTGATCCCAATCTTGCCCAACTTCAATTCCAAACTTCAATTCAACATCCCCAATATCATACTAAACCAAATCCAAGCCCAATTTGACCCACATTTGAGTTCAATTCCATTTGAAATCCAAAATCTCCAATTTTACCTAAATAATCCAAAATCCCCAAATTGACCTAATGTCAACCAATTCCCCAAAATTTCAATCCTAAACCATTCATAACACTCCCCTAAATTGAATTGAATCATCAATTGTCCCCAATTTGAGCTCAAGTCTCTCCCAAGTCCACTTAAAGTTCAAATCTCCTAATTTTAACCCAAATCAAACATATGCCCAAAATCTCCTAAATTGATTGCCCTATTCCCAAAATTTCACCCAATTAATGTTGGGGAATCTTCAACACATTCCCCTAAACCATTTGGAACCCTCAATTGGGTCAAAACCCCACTCTAGCCCAACATAAACCCAAACTTAGCCAACTTGCCCCAAATTGAACAAAATCCCCAAATCCACCAAATTGAACCCCCAAATGAACTCAAAACCACTCCAAGTCTTCATGAAAAATCTTCCTTACAATCATATACACAATGTTGCTCAATTAATTTGGCTCAACTCAAGTTCAAACCCAACCTAGCCTAGCCTAAACACAATGTGCCCTAAATTGAACCTTTGACCGAATGACACTTAAATTGAACCCAAGCGAACAAATTTGACCAAACCAACTTCATGGCAGCCAACCCTAAACATCCTAGGACTAGTTTGACCTGACCCAACCCATGCCCCTTGAGCCATGGACCAATGGTCCACCACTTTGGACTATTGGATTTAGCCACTTGGCAAAGCTTAAGTCCCATCCTTAAAATTCTGTTTAAGCAACCCCCATGCCAAATTGAATGCACTGAGCAACTTCCCCACTCCTCCTCAGCTTAACAACAGCCTGCCCTGTCCTTGCCGGCCACCCTAGCCGCCGAAACAACTCAGCCTGAGCGCCCCCATGCTCCTTTAAACCTAAAATTAAGCCTTGTCAGTGAGGGATCACCTCACTGATCACTGGCCCTGCACTGCCCTCACGCAAAGCGTCCTAAAGCACCTAAAGCCTAGCACTGAGCTCCCCTCTCCGGCGAGTTCTGTAAAATGGCTTCTCCATGACCAAATTTCAGGTGCTGAAATTTTCTCCATAAAACTCCCCCAAATTGCTCGCAGAGCCAATTTCAGCCAAGAGAGGAAGATCCCCACTATCATCCTGCCCTGAATTCAACTGCCTAAGCTTAATTTCTCAGTTGAAATTCAGGCCAAAAATAGGACACTCCTAGAACCTCCACTACAATCAAATTAACTTTACCCACACCATCCACACAAAAAGAAAAGAAGTTCCCCAATGAAAGCCCCATCACCAAACCACCCATTTGTGCTATCGGCGAGAGCCCCAAATCGGCCTTGGTCGAACTTGGGTCTAGGCATTTCACCATGACCAGAGGTTCAATCTGTTGGCTCCTTGGACTTCCACAAACGTGCCGAGCATCTCTAATCGAAGCCTTACCTCTCAAAGCAAAGGTATTAAACTCTTCTTCCTTCTGAGCTTCCATGCATTCTCTATTTTATTTTACTTGATTTTATTGCATGTTAGCTGTATGGATATGTTCGTCTAGACTAAACGAGCATGTAGAAACAAACCTCACTTGATTTGGTTAAGAAATGAGGGAGATATTAGGGTTAGAGAATGTGCGGCTCTCGGGTTGAACCAGACAGAGACGATGAGCAGGAACCATTGGATGACGCGTGTATCGGATGAAAGACGGAGATTGAGCCGGACAGAACCGCGGAATGAAAAGAGCGCGCTAACTCAGATGGTGGCTCCGAATGGGGAGACGACATGTGTGACTTCGGAGCCACCTAGGTTGAGGTGTCGCCGCACTGGATAAGTAGAAAATTAGTCTTTTTTCCTATTTATTTAAATCACAAAACTTTGAAAATCCATATCTTTGCATATAAAAATCATAAAAATAAAAGAAAATACCCTCTTTCTCAGTGAACAAAGGAGAATAATGTGGAATTAAAATCAAAATGTTTTGTTAAGTCTTTGATTTTTAATTAACTATTTACTGTTATGAGTCTTTCAATTCTCCATTAGCATACACAATTCACCATGGCCTGAGACTATTGGGCTGTTGTTCCCTCAGTCCTTGAAACATTCCCTGAATTTTTCATGGTCAGATGGGACCTTTAGACAGAAATCCATATTTTCTAAGTTTAGGGCCATTTTATTAAAGATTAATTATGAAAATTAGCATGTTGATTATAAAAATCTATAAAAATTAGGGGAAGTATCCTAGGACCAGAGGACCCTAGGAAAATTATTGTTGGACATAACTCACTGAAAATAACCCTAATTTGACCAAACACTCAAAACTAAAATTAAATTAATTTGGAGTAGCCATACATCAAAATGGCATGAAATCAATTCTCCATTGTGCTTTAGGATTAGGAGAACCTCATATAAAAATTTCAAGTCAATTGGAGTTAATTTAGCGCACTAAAAGAATTACCTAAGTAACATAACCATATTTGAACTTAAAAATTTCATAAAACTAAAAATATAACTCAAATATTCACCAAATCAATTTTAAGAGTCTCTGAGATCAGAGGAGTCCAAGAAAATTAAAATTATAATTTTCATAAAATTTCTATTTTTAACATATTTTTAAATATTTAAATAATTAAAAAATCATAAAAATCATAAAAATATTAAAATTCACCAAAATGTCATATTTGACCTCCCAATCACTTGGGAACTAACAAAATATTTTTCCTAAGTCTCTATGTAAATATGTTAAATTTTAAAGGCTTAAAGTAATTTTTAATATTAAAAATGGATTTTTTAAGCCATTCACTAAAATAATTCTAAAAATTCAAAGAAAAATTAGAAAAATACAAAATTTGTTTCTCTGAGTTTCTTGAGCTCAGAGAGACTTAAGAAAAATATAAAACCTAATTTTCCCCCTTAATTTTGTGTTATAATTAATTAATACTCTAAAATTTAAAATAATTATACTAATTAAATTAAATTTCAAAAATACCAAAATTTATCCAAATGGTCCTCTAGTCATTAAAAACCTCCCATAATTCTCCTAAGGACAGAGGTTTCATCTTGGTCATGTTGTTGAATTTTCATTGAAAATCCCTATTTTCCACTAAAATAGTTATATAAATTAAATTAAAAATATTCACTTCACATTTTCTCCTCTGATGTATTAATGGACATGTGAGTGTGGTGACATAAAAATTCCAAATTCATTTGAGCTTAGTTTAATGAATTATGAGATGAACAAGCTTAAAAGGGCATAAAGGTAATTATGGAATTTTAGCCTTAACTAATACTTAGGCTTAACCGGAGGAGAGGGTTAACATTTGATCTTGATTTTCCTATTGGATGATTGAAAAAATGAGACTAAGGGGTAGAAACCAATTAATCATCTTTAATGTTAAAAAAAATCCCAATTAATTAAGCCATCAAACTTTGGAAGATAATTAAAGCATAAATTGTTAAGGTTAGGGGATGCGATATAGGAGAATTCTAATTCTTTAAAATTAAATTCCTAAAAAATGAAGAAATTAAACATCACATAACTCTTATTAATGAAACCATAAAATGATAATTAAAATTTATAATTAAAGAAGAATGATTTTTAACTGAAACAAGTTTAAAATATTAAAATCTTAAAACTTAATTTGAAATAATATTAAGATTAATTTTGAGAATAATTCATAGTTAAACTAAATCAAATTTAAAATATTGAAATTAATGTGAAACATTATAATTAAATTAAACCAATTTAAAAATGTTAAAACTTATCTAAGTTAAAAAAAAATTTTAACACCTTTCCAATTTAAAATAATTTAAAATAATCTAAAAATATTTAAAAAAAATCAACCAATGTTTTATAACTAAATTAAAAAAAATCATTAAGAATGGTTTAGCTCCTTATGAACTAATTTACCACTAAAGGCTTTCATCCTTATAACTCTTAAATGAAATGTCAAATGAAATATCACCTCGCTCACAGGATAATCAAACATCCAGGTTCACTGAACAAGAACCAAAACTCAACTAAACCCCAGATGATTAATTCATCCACATGATGAAATTTATTTGGACTCAAAATGATCCCAGAAGCATTAAAAAGATTTTCAAGACTCATCCTAAGCACTTTGTCAATCTAATGGGATGTTTTAAAAGAACAATTAAACTTCATTGTTCTTTGATGAAGAAAATCATCCTCAAACACACCTTATGAATTGACTAGTGAAAGGATTAGGACTTGGTAGACAACTAGGACCTTGTCTTAGCCTTACCTAGGTGTTTTCTTTCAAATATTTTAATGCCCTAATATGTGTTTTAAGTGCAGTTGGAAATGACGAGAAGACCCACCAGGTACGCCTTTTTTTATTGTAATTTACTTACCTGCGATGTACTTACCTTTCTTGCAAGCTTGAATGTTAAAACAACAATGTCACCCTGCATGAAAACTGAAACCTTTAGGATAGCCACAAAACCAAAACCAAAACTAAACTAAAAGTTACAATATGATAAAATTCACCGCCTTAACATTCAAAATATAAAACAACTCAAAATTTATTCACAAATAAAACTAAAAACTACAATTACAACTAAATTAAAACAACTTGTTGGATGATTGGAAATCCCTCGAATGACGTAACCCACGTGTTGTTAACGAGAATTCCTATGATCTAAATGAAAATGTGGAACTCCTTCAGTTGAGTTTATCAAATTCAATTGGAGTAAGTGAATCCGATGAAAATAACGGTGCCGGGATGATGGAACCGTGGGATCTTAACCGGTATTGTTATAATCAACTTTAATGTCCCCCTAAAAAAATGTTAAGACATCTCAATTCTAATATTTCTAAAACATGATACTTATCTCCCCCCCCCCCAATTATCATTTCTTTAAATTAAACCTGCTACGACAAGGAGCATGGAGCATGCATAGTGGGAAGCACGACCATCTTCAACAGCAAGACTCGTTAACATCGGCAAACCTTCCTTAAATTAAACTAAAATCCATAGGATTTCAAGGTAGCTTACCTAGTGCAGCATAAATCCTCACCTTATCCTGAGGCCTTTGCACAACTATGCTGTGCAATATAAGCCCTAATTCGCTTTATGATTCCGAGGTTGTCATCTGATACGACATAAATCCTCTCATCTTCCAGGTTATTCGCATAATCAGGTGATCTATAAAAAATACATATTTTTTATGTCTTAATTCTTATCAATTTCTAAGGATATTATGCTTTAATGAAAGGTATTTTTATGTTTTTGGATGTAGGTGATGTAAAAAGGTCCAAAAAAGAAAAAAGGAGCAAAAAGGAGCAAAAATGGAGCAAAATACAAAAATTATAAAAAATATGGCCTGGCGCCTAGGCGCCAGAAATTGGCGCCTAAGCGCCAGACTCAATACAGAACTGTCAAGTTTTTTACAACGTTTGAACGTTATTTTGACGGAGTGAGCGGTTATTGGACATTCTAGAAGACTGGCAGTTGTTCCTTAATAATAGGACATGTGATCCATTACATTTGGACGCTCCAAAACGGTTTTAATCGCAAAGAGGTGTGAGCCAAAGTGAAGAGGTGCGAAAAACTGGACGCGGTGTCCGGCGCCTAGGTGCTAGATTCCGGCGCCAAGGCACCAGAGAGACCATCTAGAAGATTCATTGAATGTGGACATGTTTTGAAGAGGTGCCTCAAGGCAACCCTTGAAGCCTATAAATAGGAGTCCATTTCTTCAGAAAAATGTGCCCCCCATTGTAACCCTTTCTCTTATCCACTTTAGGATCTCTCATCCTTAGAGAGAGAAAGAGAGAGAGAAATTTAGGGCCACTTTTGTTTTAGTTTAGTGAGTTTACTTTCAAGTTGTTGCATCTGGAGTTCATTACACTGTGGAGTCAGTAGGAATCAGAAGATCTGTAGAAGGAAGATTTGAGATAATTATTTTATATTTGATTCAAAGTTTATTAATTATGTTTTGCTGTTTATATTCAATGTGTTATGAGTAGTTAGTTTACTTTCTTCCTTCAATTATGAAGAGATAGATAATATAATATAATATTCGATGGAGAATTGAAATTCAAAATATTTTCAAAACATTGTGATGACATTAATACCTGATCTTACTTTACTTTTTAAATTGGCCATTTAAATTGTTAAAACCTGTTGAAGAGTTTTGAGACCAAGAAGGAGATAAACTCTTAACTTGTAAATGTCACATGAATCCTTGGGTAGTCGAAAGCCATGTGCGGGCTATTCAAGGTGAAGTGCAAATAACTAGGAAGATAAGATTTAAAGGGCGTAGAATTGATAAGTTTTTAGAGTGACAGAATAAATTCTTATAATTTGATTTATAGATTAGGAAAGGGTCACTAGTAGGGCCGACCATAGCTACCCTTGGAAATCTAGTAGTGTGAGTTTAGATTAACCCATTCTACTAACAATACATCCGAACCTGATCTGTAAATTAGCCAATGTTCTTTGCGCTTGGATCAAAGGGTAAAGAATAGGAATGCTTCTATTTGGCACAATACCATAAATCAAATTCTCCAACGAATATTAAATTATCTTAAAAATCTTAGATTAATTGAAGGGAAGAAAGTTGTTTGTTTTATATAGTTTTCAAAAAATCATTTTCTTATTATTGTTTTCTTTATCTGCATCTAGTAAATTTAAAATAATTTATAGTGAGATTAAAACACAAAAAGATTTTTGAAATACAATATTTAAAAATTTATTACCATATTTTTTCCCCGTGGCGTCGATACTGGAGTCTTTGTTTCAAAGCCCCATATTACTTGAAACGATACTTATCACAGAAAAATACATTAAGAAATTCATATCTATTTTTGATGAAATTACACTTTAAAGAAATGTATTTTCTTTATTTTACTTGCAGGAATGAAGATTTATAAGTGATGGAATCAAAAAGCATGAAATGGAGCAAATTTGGATCAATAAGAAAGAAATTCATGCAAAATGAACTAAGTCGCCGACGGAGAGATCGAGACCGCCGACGGCGAGATCATACGGAAAATTTCTGAAGGAATTATAACTACCTCGCCGACAGCGAGCCCGAGCCCGCTGACAGCGAGAACTCGCGTTTGAAGACCTTCTAGAAGCCCGCTGACTGCGAGGTCGTTTCCCGCCGACGGCAAGACAGTTCAAAATGCATATACATTTAACCTGGACGCTTTTTGAAGAGGTGTTTAAGCAGCCCTTGGACCTTTACCTACCTTTATAAATAGAGGCCAAATTCTAGTGCTTTGTGTGTGTCTTTTGAGTGTCATTTGTGTGTGATTCTGGAGTCTTAAGTGAGTCTTAGTGAATCTTAGTGAGTTAGAATTAGAAGTGTGCTGAACTAGAAGGAAAAGTCAAAGGAACTTCAAGGAGTCTGTTTGGGGAGGAAATTAAGATAAATATCTTTGTTTATTGTTGTTAACTTTAAATGAAATCCATGCTTTGTTTAATTCCCATGCATTCTGAGTAGTTTTCTTAGTCTTTCTCCTTGTTTATGAAAATTATGTGAATTGATGAAATTAAATAGAAATACATAATATATTAAAATAAATTGTGATAATTTTTACTTAGAACTTAATTCACTTTCAATCTGACAAATTGATTTGTTAAAATATGTTGAAGTATCAACTATAGTAAAAATTACATCCAATATTCAGGGAAGTCAAAAGCCTTGGAAGGAGGGTGTAAATAAATAGAGAAATATTATTAATTGGACGTAGAATTGAAGATTTTAGTGTGACAGACTAAAATATTCAATTTGGTCCTATTGTTTGAGACCTGAAGTGTAGATGTTAGCCCTCAGGTGAGGGGAATGTGGGAGCTCTGAAGTGGCAGCCAATATCCTCCAAGCCTAGCCGCAGATTCAGTAATCAAACATAGGATTAGTCAATGTTCTTTACACCTGGACCAAAGGGTAAAGAATAGGAATGTTCCTATTTGTCACAATACAATTTAAGAAATCTATTTAAATGTATCATTCACTTAATCTTCTAAAAACAAAGAGAAGGATATTTTTTCTAAATCAATTAAATCAACCTTATTTCAAGCATTAGTTTACATTAGTTGCTGTAGTTAATTTAAATTTCCGAATACTATTTTAGTAAGTAATTCCTTTAAATTTTAGCTGATACGCATCTGTTAAAAAGTTCCTTGTGGGATCGATAACCAGGACTCCACTAGAGCCCTGTATTACTTGATACGATACGTATACTTGCGTAGAGTCCACATTAAACATTCATTCATAAAATCTAATATATATAAATTAAAGCGGGATCAAGTTTTTTTGGTGTCGTTGCTATTAACATAATTTGCAAACATATAAAAAGTGGCTCAAGTTTTTGGCGTCGTTGCCGGGGAAGTAAAGAAATTATTTACTAAAGTAACGGACTATTTTAAAATTTATTTGACAAAAATTGTTTGCAAAAATTTGGAAACTAAAATTTAATACCTTATGATTCAGAATTAGAACGTACAATTAAAAGAATTAGAAAACAAAAAAGAGAATTTATAAATTTAACACAAATGGCAAATATTCCTGAAAATGAAAATATCAATCAACAGAGACCATTACGAGATTATGCCAATCCTACATTAGATGAAATTCATTTAACTATTCAAAACCACGATGTAGTTGCTTAATTCGTTTGAACTTAAACCCGCAATTATCCAAATGGTACAAAATAATCAATTTAGTGGTTCACCTACTGAAGATCCTAATTTACATCTTGCTAGTTTTTTAGAACTATGTGCTACTTTCAAATATGAAGGAGTGTCTAACGATGCTATTAGACTTAGACTTTTTCCTTCTTCTTTAAGGGATAAGGCTAAAATGTGGTTAAATTCATTAGCACCTGGATCTACTAAAACTTGGGGAGAGTTATCACAAAAATTTCTATCCAAATATTTTCCACCATCCAAAGCTGCTAAGCTTAGAAATGATATAACTTCTTTTACTCGGTTTGATGGAGAATCAATATATGAAGCTTGGGAGAGATTTAAAGAACTTCTTAGGAAATGCCCGCATCATGCGTTACCGGATTGGTTAATTATTCAAACTTTCTAAAATGGATTAGTAGGATCTTTAAGATCGATCATCGATGCTTCTTCTTTGGAGGATCATTAATGTCAAAACCATTTGATGAAGCCTATGCACTAATCGAAGAAATGGCAACCAATAATTTTCGATAGCATCGTGATAGAATGAATCCGAAAAAGATAGCTAGTATTCATGAAAATGATGCAATATCTATGTTAGCTTCACCAATCGCTGCTTGTATCTAAAAAATTAGATCATTTTGGAATGAATTACTCTCCAACTATATTAGAAGAAAATTCATCCGGACAACTTATAGAATCCCGATCTCAATATGAAACTATAAATGCGATTAATAACGGACCCGATAATCCTTATGCGAATTATTATAATCCTGGATGGAAAAATCATCCTAATTTTAATTGGATTAATAACACAACTAATCAACCATGGATGAATAACATAACACAACCATTAGGAAATCCCTCTAATCAAGGAAATTCAAATTATAAACCTAATTATCCACCTGGATTTAATAATAATAATCCACAATTTAAAGATAAGAAATTATCTATAGAAGAATTAAATCAAGGAAATCAATTACAAATACAAGGAAACCAATTACAAAATCAAGGAACAACTATTAAAAATATTGAAACTCAACTTGGACATATCGCTACCGCACTTAATAATAGAATACCGGAACATTTCCTAGTAATGTGGAAATAAATCCAAAAGATAAGGGAAATGAACAAATTAAAGCGATACAATTACGAAGTGGAAAAGAATTAGAACCTCGAATTCAGAAAGAACTTGAAAGTCAAAAAGAGGAAGTGGAGATTGAAAAGGATAAGAATCAATAAGATCCAAACTTAGAAAATCCTTTAGTACCAATGAAAATTACTATTCAAAAACCTCCACCACCATTTCCTCAATGATTAATTCAACATAAAAAAGATAAACAATTCGCTAAATTCCTTGAAATTCTAAAGAAATTAACGATAAATATTCCTTTCGTAGAAGCTTTAGAACAGATGCCAAACAATGTAAAATTCATGAAAGATATTTTAAATAAAAAAAGAAAATTTTTCGATAATGAAATGGTCGCACTTAGTGAAGAGTGTAGTGCTATTATTCAGAAAAAGCTTCCTGAAAAATTAAAAGATCCTGGTAGTTTCACTATACCCTCCACTATTGGAGAAAAATTCTATGGAAAAGCTTTGTGTGACTTAGAAGCAAGCATCAATCTAATGCCTCTATCAATTTTTAAAAGATTAGGATTGGGAGAAATTTCACCTACTTCGGTAACTCTTCGATTAGGTGATCGTTCTATTACATATCCTAAGGGAGTTATTGAAGATGTATTAGTAAAAGTGGATAAATTTATCTTCCCTGTAGATTTTATTGTTTTAGATATGGAAGAAGATAAAGAAATTCCTATCATTTTAGGAAGACCATTTTTAGCCACAGGAAAAGCTATGATTGATGTTCAGAAATGAGAATTAACTATGAGAGTAAATGACCAAAAAGTAACTTTTAATGTTGCTAAATCAATGAAATATCTGTCGTTAGAAAAAGATGATGAGTGTTTTCGAATGGAAGTACTCGATCACTTACAAAAAGAACATTTTAAGGAATATTATGAAGAAAAATTAGAAAAAGAAAATACTGAATTAATTGAAAAAGCCAATATAAATGAAGAACTAGATTATATTTAAGAGAAATTTGAATTTTTGGAAAACACAGAAAACACTGAAAAAAATATAGTTCCATCGATTATTAAACCTCCTGAACTTGAGTTAAAAATGTTACTTAATCATTTGAAATATGCTTACTTAGTTAATTCTTCAACTCTACCAGTTATTATTTCCTCTGAATTAAATGAATCTCAAGAACAAAAACTTTTAGATACATTAAAAAAATATAAGAAAATTTTTTGTTGGACTTTAGCAGATATTAAAGGAATTAGTCCTTCAATCTGTATGCACGAAATTATTTTAGATAATGAACATAAGCTTCAAAGCGAGATCATGAAAGGAGATTAAATCCGATAATGAAAGAAGTAGTTAAAAAGAAAATTTTAAAATGGTTAGATAATGATATTATATATCCTATTTCTCACAGTGCTTGGGTAAGCCCAATTTACTGTGTGCCTAAGAAAGGAGGACTGATCGTAAAAGCTAATGAAAATAATGATCTTATCCCTATAAGACAAGTTACTGGATCGCGAATAAGTATTGATTATAGAATATTAAACACAGCCACCAGAAAAGATCACTTCCCTTTACCATTTCTAGACCAGATGTTAGATAGATTAGCCGGACATAAATATTTTTGTTTCTTAGATGGATATACCGGTTATCATCAAATACAAATTGCTCCTAAGGATCAAGAGAAAACTACATTTACTAGTCCTTATTGAACTTTTACTTTTCGAAGAATGCCTTTTGGATTATGTAATGCACCTACAACATACCAGAGATGTATGATGTCTATATTTAGTAAATTAATTGATAATGGAATAGAAGTATTTATGGATGATTTCTTTGTATTTGGAACAACATTTCACACATGCTTAAATCATCTTGAAAAAGTATTTGAAGTATGTGAGAAAACTAATTTAGTTATTAATTGGGAGAAATGTCGATTTATGGTTACGAGGCGGCATTGTATTAGGGCATAAAATTTCGGAAAAAGGCATGGAAGTAGACCACGAAAAAATTCGAGTTATAGCTAAATTACCGCCTCCAACTACGGTAAAAGGCGTAAGAAGTTTTCTTGGACATCTTTGGATTCTACGGACGTTATATTAAAGATTTTTCAAAAATTACTAAACCTCTATGCCAACTTCTTGAAAAGGACAAGAAATTTGAATTTACAATTGAATGCCTGAATGCTTTCGAATTATTAAAAGATAAATTAATTACAGACTCTATAATAGTTTCACACTAATTGGGAGAAACCATTTGAGCTTATGTGTGATGCTAGTGATTATCTTATAGGAGCGAGTTCTTGGGTAAAGATACGATAAGATTTTCAAGGTTATATACTTATCTTTAGTAAAACTCTAAATGATGTTTGAAATAAATTATACGATTCTTGAAAAAGAATTATTAGCGATTGTATATGCTTTTAATAAATTTCGGCATTATCTAATAGGAACTAAATGTATTGTGCATACTCATCACTCTGCTATAAAGTATTTAATGCAAAAGAAAGATTCTAAACCAAAATTAATTAGATGGATATTATTAATGCAAGAATTTGATTTTGAGATCATTAACAAAAGGGAGCGATAATCGAATAGCAGATCATTTATCAAGATTAGAAAATCATGAATTATCGATACGATAATGAAATTTTAGACGGTTTTCTACGATGAACAACTTTATAATATAAATGAGTGGAGAATACCTTGGTATGTTGATATAGTAAGTTATATTGTAAGTGATATTTTACCCCCTATGTTAACTTTACAACAACAGAAAAAATTCATTCATGATACTAAAACATACTTTTGGGATGAACCATACCTATATAAGCAATGTAAGGAATTAATTATTAGAAGATGCATGCCTTATGAAGAAACTGAACCAATCATTCAAAAATGTCATGATTCTGATTTTGGAGGACATTTTGGGACAGATAAAACTGCATATAAAATTCTACAATCTGGATTCTATTGGCTTACTCTATTTAGAGATTTATACAGATATATAAAAACCTGCGCTAAATGCCAAAGAGTAGGAAATATATCGAGAAAAAAATGAAATGCCTCTGAATTTTATATTAGAAGTTGAAATTTTTGATGTTTGGGGATTAGATTTCATGGGACCTTTTATTCCTTCATTTGGAAACTCATATATATTAGTAGTGCATTGATTATGTTTCAAAATGGATTGAAGCACTAAGCTTTACCTAGGTGTGATGCTAAAAGTGTTTCAAAATTTTTAATGAAAAATATTTTTACTAGATTTGGAATGCGAGAGTGATTATCAGCGACGGAGGAACTCATTTTAGAAAAAAATATATTCACAAACTAGTAGAAAAATATAATATTATGCATAAGATATCAGCTGCTTATCATCCACGAACTAGTGGATTAGCTGAAGTTTCTAATTGAGAGATTAAGCGTATATTAGAAAAGTACTGTAAACCACTAATAGATCGGAGCGGTCTATAAGGCTAGACACTGCCTTATGGGCATACAGGACTGCTTATAAAACTCCGATTGGAATGACTCCTTATAGGCTTATATATGGAAAAACTTGCCACTTACTAGTTGAATTAGAACATAAAGCATATTGGGTGATTAAAGAATTTAATTATAATATGAAAGAAGCTGCTGAGAAGAGATTATTACAATTAAATGAGTTGGAAGAACTAAGGAATGAATCATATGATAATGATAGGATTTATAAAGAAAGAATGAAATTATAGCATGATCGGAAGATTAATCAGAGAATTTTTGAACAAGGACAAGAAGTTTTGCTATATAATACTAGATTGAAATTATTTCCTGGGAAATTGAAATCTCGATGGTTAGGAACTTTCACCATAACTCAAATATTTTCATATGGAACTATAGAAATTGAAGATCCAAAAACAGGACATAGATTTAAGGTAAACGGACATAGATTAAAACCATATTTTGAAGGTAGAAGACCAAATTTTAAAGAGGTTTTAATGCTTAGTCAACCTGATTACTAACTGAAATTAGGTCGGGCTGACGATGTAAAACCAAGCGCTTTATGGGAGGCAACCCATAGTAGTCTTTTATTTTAATCATCTACAAATTAGTGAGTCAATATTTATTAAAACAAATCTTACTACTCAAATTTTTAATTAGAATTATCACAAATTTGAACCTATATGACAAGAACAAAAAATATTCGGACCAGAGCAAAATTGGGCGATTTTCACGAATCTTGCCGACAGCGAGCCCGAGTTCGCCGACAGCGAGATCGTGTGCCATTACTCAATTTGGTTTTAAAACTAGCTCACCGACGGCGAGAAACTTCCCGCCGACGGCGAGGCAGTTGAAATTTTGGTTTCTTAAAGATTTTCGTGCGGTTTTGGACGATTCTAAGCCATTTCTTTGTAGGAAATTATCCCAAATCCGATTTTACACCATTTTCTTACTTAGAAATGATTAGAGACCAATCCTTTCAATCCGAAATGACACCCAAATTCTTAGAAACCACAAAATCTGAAGTTTTTAACCGAAGAAAATTCGTCAGTTCGGAGGCGCAGCGTATCTTCAACAAAGGCTTGATGAAGAAAAGAGTTATTAAAGAAAGGGGATTTTTCAACAGAGGATTAGAGAATTCCACCACTAAAATCGAAGAAATGATCGCACAGCGGCATTGGGAGGTATTTTGTTATACGACATCTGCTGTAGTTATTCCAGTAGTGAAAGAGTTTTACTCTAATTTACATGCGATCAACAATGGAAATGTCTACGTCAGAGGAAGATGGGTAACATTTACTCCTTCAAGGGTAAATGAATTATTTTCTATAGAAAATACCTCGTTTGTCATTATTCCAACTTTGTGCCTTGAGATACAATATGAACGAGATCTATAGATGCACATCGGCGAACACGATGATTGGGAGTTACGCGAAGACGAGTATATCGGTTTTTCGCATCACTTCTTAACCATGTCTCGAAGCATCGGCATTTCTTTATCTCATCAAAATTATTACCTACTATGAGGGTAAATAAGGTTTCAAAGGAATACGTTATATTAAACTACTTGTATTTAAATTGGACTACCTATCGATGTCGGATCAATAATAGTAAAGTCTGCATTGGGATTGATTGTGCATGGGTCAGTTCATGGACTTGGACACCCATCGACCATATTTGCTTTATGCAGTCAGTACCAAGTTTCTTATGAGGCTTGGGAAAAAGTACTTTTGCCTTGGAAACCACTTGATCCTACTGATATGTTTCCAACCTTGGATAACAACGATGACATTACCATTATTTCTGACAGAGAATCGCAGAACAATCCTTTAGCAAGGCCCCTTACTGATAAAGCAAATTTCATTCTGAAGAAGATTAAAAGATTGGAGAAAGAATTGCAAAATGTGATAAATTCCATCGACAATATATCTAATATGTTTGATCACATTGACTGGAGGATGAAGGAGCACTTTGATCATACTGGACATCTGGAGGCTAGTTTTATTCACTTACTAAGACAGAAGGGATGGATTAATGTAGAATCTACTGCAGAATTCCCTTTCAGGCCTTTCTACAATTTATTTGTGCACCTGCGTCACATCGGGAATATCAGAGAAGATGATAGTTCAGACACTGAAGAGTAGGAAAGATTTCGATTTTATGTCATATTTACGTATATATATGTGTTGATTTGGATTTAGGTTTTATTATGATTTGAATTTTAATTTGATCATCTCATATTTGATGAGATTATTTGTAATTGTTATGTCTCAGCATTTAGAGTGTTGTGGTGTGGATTGCGATGCTGAGTTTTATGGATTTGAACATTTAAGTTAAGTGTTGTTAAGCAGTTAGTGTGAAGTTTGTAAGTTTCATGGATTTCATATATAAATAAATATTGTTTGTGTTGTGTGAACTTTTTGTGAGTATATGTATCTAATCTTCGTATTATTATTAAATTAAGTGATTGGAAGATTTATTAAGGGCAAATTGAGGTTGAATATGATTAACGAATTTAAAAAATTTAAAATTTTTGGGATCTCGCCGACGGCGAGAATCATCTCGCCGATAGCGAGAAAACCCGCTGACAGCGAGACCGAGCTCACCGACGGCGGATTTTTCCCGAAAGTTTTGCCTTATGAAATTAATTAGCTCGCTGACGGCGATAAAAATCTTGCCGATAGCGAGATTGCGAAAAAACTTATATTTGACCAGTCAACTGACACTATTCATCATCCCCTTCCTCAACACTTCAAAAAAATCGACCTAGGGCTTGAGAGATCTTGGATTTGAAGCGATTTCAAAACATTTTAACACCGGATTTCATCTTCCCTTGGTAAGAGCTTCACTCCTATGCAAAAATTTTTTATTTTCACCATGGATTTCTTCTACATTGGGAAATTTTGAAAAATTTCGAAATGTGGAAAAAATATTTGGAAGAACTTCATGGAAATTGATTTAAATGGATTTTAGATGTTGTAGGAAGCCTTCTTAGTAATATTTGGGAGTTTAGTTAAAATTTTTGCAAATTTCACAGATCGAAAATGGCTCCACGATAAAAGCGACGAATAGATTACGACGAAACTCGATTCATTAACGCAAGGGCCCAAACTCGATATTTTCAAAACATAAAAGCAAGAAAATGCATTCAAGATCGAGTTTTCAAGAATCCTGGAGGAGAAGTTGAGCGAATCATTAAGGAACGAGGATGGGAAAACTTCTGTTTTGTGACCAACAGAGCCGCTGTAGAAATGGTAAAGGAATTTTATACGAACTTAACATAGGCTGAAGATGCACTAGTTAAGGTTAGAGGATTTTTTTTGGAATTCAGCGCTGCAAGGATAAATACTTATTATGAGGTTAAAGACACCTACACCAACGAGTATGAAACTTTTGGAACTATGGAAGGACAACTGGAAGAGGTGATTGACTTTCTCACTTATGGGAAAGGCGTCTGGAAGATAAAGCAGCGAGAACGGGTAAACTTCCCTCTTTCTATGCTAAACGCAACATCTAAAGCATGGCATTATTTTATTTGTTCTACTTTGTTACCTACCTACCACCATAGTGAGGTAACAAGAGATAGAGCAGTTCTGAATTTCTGTATTCAGAACCAAAAGAGTATTAATGTGGTAAATATAATCTATAAGAATATATTAGCCACCTCAAGAAATGAAAGTGGAGGAGGACTAGGACATCTCGGTCTTATCATGCACTCGCCGATTATGCGGGGTAGAGGCGAGAGATGATGAGGAATGGGTTGAGCCTATGAAACCCATTACTTTGGCTAATATAAAGAAATATTAATCCCACGAAGGATGGAAATCTGGGACAAGGGATTATGTACCTTCTTCAAGTAGAGATATACCCTCTACTAGTTATAAACCCCCTCAGTACACCACTCCTACCCTTCAAGATCTGATGAATGAATTGACCCTGAGTAGAAAAAGTTTTGAGCTATTTGGAGAAAATATGGAAAGAAGATTTGAGCATATAGACCAAAGGATTGGAGGCTTGGAAAGAAGACACGATTATGATAGCGAATATCTCCAGCGACATTCAGAATACGAAATTGCATATTATGAGGCTGAACGTCGATATAGGAGTGGTGATTTAAATGTTGTCTTTCCTGAGTGCCCCCACTATACACAGTACCAGCCCGCTCAGCCTTCTCAGCCTGGAGATCAGGGAGATGATATAGCCTGGGATTTTGATGCAGAAGATTAGAGCCTTTGTTTAGTTGTTTGGTTTGTTTAGATTTGTTGTTATTTTAGAAACTCTATTATTCTGTGTGTAATTATTATGTACATTCTGTGGACTGTGGATGTTGGTATGTTTGCTTATGCTATGATGTTAGACTTCTTATGTGTGTTACATTAGTTTGCAATTTTTTACATAGGATATGTTGTTTAAGTTTTTATAAGTTATGAACTTTTAATATTGTTTATATTGTTTTAATATGTTTTAAAGTAGGTTAGTTGATTGTATGTGTAGTAATAGATTAAGTTTTCATTTGTTATGTTTGATACTTATTTTAAAATTTCATCCCTGCACTTTCTTTCAAATACTATATGTGGAAGAATACTAACAGTACAGGTTCTGTAAGTAATGAAAAATCCTACAAAAATTTCAAGAAAAGAAATACCTAAAGCTCAAAGGTATGATGAACTTTACTATATACTTTCCCTTTTCACTATTTAGTATAGATAAAGAAATTTAAGTTTGGGGGAAGGTAAAAATACAAATTTAATTATTAAATTGTTCTCAATTTCTATTTTCAAAAATTGTTATCAAATGATTTTCTATAATAGTTTTTCAATTCAATAAACATGAATTACTTTATTTAATTATTATAGAAAGTTAAATAAAATGTTTCTAGTAATTCAATTAATTAAATAGAATAAGATATTTGGTTAAAAGGAATAAAAATATAGTAAACTATTTAAAGTAAGGGAAACTATATTCTAAAATTGAAATTCTTTAATATTTATGTGAAAAAGAAGAGATTGAAACTCAATGAAGTAAAGGCTATGAAATACATATAAGCTAAGAAATATTTTAAGTTCCAAATTTAGGAAGAGAAAGTTGAAGTTCAAAATTATTAACAGGCTATCCAGATACAGTAATCCTCACTTAAAAAAGAAAAAGAGAAGGATTGAAAATCAATCAAAAAAGAAAAAAAGAAAAGAAAAGAAAAATATAAGTGAGGAGAAGCTTGAGGAGATGCCTTATCAAAAATTGGCTTCAATGGAATCAACCTAAAGGGTAAAACTCAAATATATTTCTAAACTTATATATATGGATTAGTATTTTACTAAATAGTGTTTTCTTGAACTTCCTATCATCTAAATATCTTAAGTAATTTACTCCTTTTAAATATAGTCATTCCTGAAATAAATAGAAAGCTAGGAATCTTAGACCTGATAATTAAATAATCTTATATCTATAAAGTTAACTTAATTACTTAGAAATATTTCTATTCAACTTTACTATAATGTTATTTAAATTTAATTCATAGTATATCTGAATTGAAAAAATTTATTACAGAAATCATTATTTTTATTTAGTATTAAAATTATCTGAGGACAAGTAATAGTTAAGTTTGGGGGATTTTGATCACAGAAAAATACATTAATAAATTCATATCTATTTTTGATGAAATTACACTTTAAAGAAAGATATTTTCTTTATTTTACTGCAGGAATGAAGATTTATAAGTGATGAAAGCAAAAAGCATGAAATGGAGCTAATTTGAATCAAAAAGGAAGAAATTCATGCAAAATGAACTAAGTCGCCGACGGCGAGATCGAGGCCGCCGACGGCGAGATCATAAGGAAAATTTCTGAAGGAATTATAACTACCTCGCTGACAGCGAGCCCGAGCCCGCTGACAGCGAGAACGCGCGGTTTGAAGACCTTCTAGAAGCCCCGCTGACGGCGAGGTCATTTTCCGCTGAGGGCGAGACAGTTCAAAATGCATATACATTGAACCTGGATGCTTTTTGAAGAGGTGTTTAAGAATCCCTTGGACCTTTACCTACCTCTATAAATAGAGGCCGAATTCTAGTGCTTTGTGTGTGTCTTTTGAGTGTCATTTGTGTGTGATTCTGGAGTCTTAAGTGAGTCTTAGTGAATCTTAGTGAGTTAGAATTAGAAGTGTGCTGTACTAGAAGGAAAAGTCAAAGGAACTTCAAGGAGTACGCTTGGGAGGAAATTAAGATAAGTATCTTTGTTTATTGTTATTAACTTTAAATGAAATCCATGCTTTGTTTAATTCCCATGCATTCTGAGTAGTTTTCTTAGTCTTTCTCCTTGTTTATGAAAATTATGCGAATTGATGAAATTAAATAGAAATACATAATATATTAAAATAAATTATGATAATTGTTACTTAGAACTTAATTCACTTTCAATCTGGTCAATTGATTTGTTAAAATATGTTGAAGTATCAACTATAGTAAAAATTACATCCAATATTCAGGGAAGTCAAAAGCCTTGGAAGGAGGGTGCAAATAAATAGGGAAATATTATTAATTGGACGTAGAATTGAACATTTTAGTGTGACAGACTAAAATATTCAATTTGGTCCTATTGTTTGAGAGCTGAAGTGTAGATGTTAGCCCTCAGGTGAGGGGAATGTGGGAGCTCTGAAGTGGCAGCCAGTATCCTCCCAGCCTAGCCGCAGATTCAGTAATCAAACATAGGATTAGTCAATGTTCTTTGCACCTGAACCAAAGGGTAAAGAATAGGAATGCTCCTATTTGTCACAATACAATTTAAGAATTCTATTTAAATTTATCATTCACTTAATTTTCTAAAAACAAGGAGAAGGATATTTTTTCTAAATCAATTAAATCAACCTTATTTCAAGCATTAGTTTACATTAGTTGCTGTAGTTACTTTAAATTTCCGAATACTATTTTAGTAAGTAATTCCTTTAAATTTTAGCTGATACGCATCTGTTAAAAACTTCCCTGTAGGATCGATAACCAGGACTCCACTAGAGCCCTGTATTATTTGATACGATAAGTATACTTGCGTAGAATCCACATTAAACATTCATTCATAAAATCTAATATATATAAATTAAAGCGGGATCAAGTTTTTTTGGTGCCGTTGCTATTAATATAATTTGCAAACATATAAAAAGTGGGTCAGATACGTATACTTGCGTAGTACCCAAAAAGTTTATAAAATATTTTCTTTTTAAATTATATTTTGCTATATAAACATATATTTAAAAAAGTTTTATTTGGTACACATCTATATAGCAAGTTATTCCAGATCAAGTGTTCGCGCCTTTGCCAGAAATTAAATTTTCTAGCAGTGGTAACAAATCCTTGTATTTGGAAATACAAAAAATCGGGCCAAGTTTTTGGCGCCGTTGCCGGGGAAGGAATAAGAATAGTTATAGATTTTTAAATATTATTTTTCCAAAATTATAATAATATAAAAAAATAAAATAAAAAATATATAAAAATTTTATTCCTTGTTTCTTTTTTTTTATGCGAAGTTTTGGTTCTGAAGGATTAATAACTTTAGATTCTGAACTAGAAAGAACAATTAGAAAAATTAAAAAGGGAAAACAAAATCAAAAATTTCAAGAAATGGCTACTTTACAAAATCCAATAGAACTTAATGATCAAAATGTTTATAAAACATTAAGGGATTATGCTATCCCTACAGTTGATGAACTTCATACTAGTATTCAAATACCCACTGTGGATGCTAATTCTTTTGAACTTAAACCGTCTATTATTCAAATGGTGCAAAACAATCAATTTGGTGGAACACCAAATGAGGATCCAAATTTACACCTTGTTAGTTTTTTAGAACTTTGTGTTACCTTTAAATATAACAATGTTTCGATGATGCTTATTAGACTTAGACTATTTCCTTTTTCTTTAAGAGATAAAGCAAAGATGTGGTTAAACTCATTAGCAACTGGTTCTATTAAAACATGAGTTGAAATGGCACAAAAATTCCTTGCTAAATATTTTCCTCCTTCTAAACTCGCTAAATTAAGAAATGATATTACTTCGTTTAGTCAATTTGATCAGGAGACAATATATGAAACTTGGGAAAGGTTTAAAGAACTATTAAGAAAATGTCCTCATCATGCTTTACCTGATTGGTTAATTATTCAAACATTTTATAATGGATTAATTGGATCTTTAAAATCAATTATTGATCGTTAGCATGTTGGAGGTTCTTTAATGTCTTAATCATTAAAAGAAGCTTACACTTTAATTGAAGAAATGGATAATAACAATTTTCAATGGCCTTCTGAAAGGATTAATCCTAAAAAGATGGCAAGTATTCACGATAATGAAGCCTTTTATATCTTAGCTTCACAAGTAGCAGCAATGTCTAAGAAATTAGATAATTTTGCAATTAATATTTCACATAATAACTCTGCTAATATTGATGATTCTCACACTATTGAAACTTTACTAGCTATTGCAAGTAAAAATAATCCTTATTCAAATTATTATAATCTTGGGTGGAAAAATCTTCCTAATTTTAACTGGAATAATTCACAACAACAATGGGGTAATAATAAATCTCATCCCACTGGAAATTGGAATAATCAAATTAATCCAAATTATAAACCTCCTGAATTTAATAATCAACATAAAAAGTTATCAATAGAAGAATTAATTTTACAAATGAATAATCAATTACAAAATCAAAATACTGCTATTCGTAATATTGAAAATCAATTGGGGCAAATTGCTACTTTAATTAATAACAGACCTGTAGGAACACTTCCTAGTAATGTTGAAATTAATCCAAAAGAAACTGAAAAAGAGATTGAGGTTAAAGAGATTGAAAACCTAATAAAACTCTCTCTCATAGTCAAGATCAAACTGTTATACCTGTTAATGTGGAAGTTGAAAAACCACCACCACCTTTTCCTCAAAGACTTAAACAGTAGAAACTTGATCATCAATTTTCTAAGTTCTTTGAAATTTTTAAGAAACTTACTATTAACATACCTTTTGTTGAAACTTTGGAACAAATGCCAACTTATGCAAAATTTATGAAGGATATTTGAAGCAAGAAACGAAAATTTGAAGCTTTTGAAACTGTTGCTTTAAGTGAAGAATGCAGTGCAATAATTCAAAAGAAATTACCTGAAAAGCTTAAGGATCCTGGAAGTTTCACTATACCCTGTGCTATTGAAGAAAAATTTTGTGGAAAATCTTTATGTGATTTAGGAGCAAGTATTAATCTCATGTCATTTTCTATCTTTCGAAGATTGGATTTAGGAGATATTACTCCCACCATTGTAACCCTTCAGTTAGCTGATAGATTTATCACTTATCCTAAAGGAGTTATAGAGGATGTCCTTGTTAAAGTGGATAAATTTATCTTCCCTGTAGATTTCATAGTACTTGATATGGAAGAAGATAAAGAGATACCTATTATTTTAGGGAGACATTTTCTAGCTATCGGACGAGCTATGCTTGGTGTGCAAAAGGGAGAACTAACCATGAGAGTTAATGATCAAGAAATTAAATTCAATGGTCTAAAATCAATGAAGTACCCTGATAAAGAGAAATGTTATCGAAGGGATATAATTGATTATTTAATTGAAAAACATTATCAAGAAAAATGTAAAGTCATTTCAGAAGAAAAAATTGAATTTTTAACTGATGAAAATGAAGAAGTAGAAGAAGAAGAGACTCATTTTATTAAAGATAACTGGGAAACTTTAGACATAACTCAAAATGATATACTTTTACCATCAATTAAAAAAGCCCCTGAACTGGAATTAAAAATGTTACCTTCACCTTTAAAATATGTGTTTCTTGGAAATTCGTTAACTTTACCTGTTATTATTTCTTCTGAACTGAGTAAAGATCAAGAAGAAAAACTATTAGGTGTGTTAAAGAATTATAAGAAAGCTTTTGGTTGTACTATTGCTGACATAAGAGGAATAAGCCCTTCCATTTGTATGCATAGAATTTTAATGGAAGAAAATTTTAAACCTACTATTGAATCGCAAAGAAGATTAGATCCTATCATAAAAGAGGTTGTTAAAAAATAAAGTATTAAGTGGTTAGATGCTGGTATTATTTATTCTATTTCGGATAGTCAATGGGTAAGTCCTAAGGAGGTGTAACTGTCATTATTAATGATAAAAATGAACTAATTCCTACAAGACAAGTTACTGGATGACGAATTTGTATTGACTATAAGAAATTAAATGAAGCCACTAGAAAGGATCATTTTCCTTTACTTTTCTTGGATCAAATGCTCGATAAATTAGCTGGACACCCATATTTATGTTTTACGGATGGATATTACGGTTATCATCGATTAATTATTGCTCCCGAGGACCAAGAAAAGACAACATTTACAAGTCCTTATGGAACATTTACTTTTAGAAGAATGCCTTTTGGTTTATGTAATGCACTCGCAACTTTTCGAAGATGTATGATGTCAATATTTTGTGATTTGATTGACAAAGGAATTGAAATATTCATGGACGATTTTTCAGTTTTTGGAACTTCTTTTGAATCTTGTTTGGAAAATATTGCTAAAGTTCTGAAAAGATGTGAAGAAACAAATTTGGTTCTTAACTGGGAAAAATGTTAATTCATGGTCACAGAAGGCATTGCACTTGGTCACAAAGTGTCACAAAAAGGGATGGAAGTAGATCAAACAAAAGTAAAAAATTATTGCTGAATTACAACCACCTACCACTGTTACTGATGTGAGAAGTTTTCTAGGTCATGCTGGATTTTATAGAAGATACATAAATGATTTTTCTAAAATTGCTAAACCTCTTTGTCATTTATTGGAAAAAGATGTGAAATTTGAATTTAACAAAGAATGTATAATTGCTTTTAATATTCTAAAAGAAAAATTAATAACTGCACCTATCATTGTTGCACCTATTTGGAATAAATCTTTTGAATTAATGTGTGATGCAAGTGATTTTGCAATTAGAGCTGTATTAGGACAAAAATATGAGAAGATTTTTAAAGTTGTATATTATGCTAGTAAAACTCTAACTGAAACACAAAGAAATTACACTACCACTAAGAAGGAGCTTCTAGCTATAGTATATGCTTTTGATAAATTTAGACCTTATATTCTTGGTACTAAATGCATAGTTCATACTGATCATTCTGCTATTAAATATCTATTATCTAAGAAGGATTCTAAACCTAGACTTATAAGATGGGTTTTTCTTCTACAAGAATTTGATTTTCAAATAGTAGATAGAAAAGAAACAGAAAACCAAACTGCTGATCATTTGTCTAGAATTAAAAATGATATTATTTCGGAAGAAAATATAAATGAGAAATTTCCTGATGAATCTTTATATGTTATTCAAGGATACAAAACTCCTTGGTATGCTGATATTGTTAATTATTTAGTTAGCAGTATTTTTCCTTATGAATTGGATAACAAATTTAATAAGAAATTTAAATATGATGCTAAATCTTATATTTGGGAAGAACCTCATTTATTTAAAATTGGTAAAGATTCTATGATTCAAAGATGTGTACCTTATGAGGAAACTTTTGCTATTATTCAAAAATATCATGATTCCGATTTTGGAGGACACTTTAGCATAGATAAAACTACATTTACAATTTTAAATTCTGGATTTTATTGGCCTACCTTATTTAAAGATGTAAGACATTATGTGAAAACATGTGATCGATGTCAAAGGATGGGAAATATATCTAGGAAGAATGAAATGCCTTTAAACTATATATTGGAAGTTGAAATTTTTGATATATGGGATTTAGAATTTATGGGACCATTTGTTCCATCATCTGGAAAAATTTATATTTTATTAGCGATTGATTATGTTTCAAAGTGGATTGAAGTTGTTGCTTTACCAAACTGTAATTCCAAAAGTGTTTCTAAATTTTTAAAGAAAATGATATTTTCAAGATTTGGAATGCCTAAGGTAATTATCACTGATGGTGGAAGTCATTTCAGGAATATAAGAATTCAATCATTACTAAAAAAAATTGGAATCAAACATAGAATTGCAACTGCTTATCATCCACAAACAAGTGGAATGGCTGAAGTATCAAACAGAGAAATTAAAAGAATTTTAGAGAAGACTTTTAATCCTAAAAGAACTGATTGGGTTGATAGACTTGATTCTGCATTATGGGCTTATAGAACAGCTTATAAGACACCAATCGGAATGTCACCTTACTGGTTAATTTATGGTAAACATTGTCACTTATTTGTAGAACTTGAACATAAAGCTTATTGGGCGATAAAGGAGTTTAATTTTAATTTGAATGAAGCAGGAGAAAAGTGATTATTGCAATTGAATGTGATGGAAGAAATAAGAAATGAATCATATGAAAATGCAAGGATTTATAAACAGAAAATGAAGATGTTGCATGTTAAGAAAATTTCAGAAAAAATTTTTGAGCCTGGACAAGAAGTATTACTGTTTAACTCTTGTTTAAAACTTTTTCCTGGAAAATTAAGATGTAAATAGATTGGACCCTATATAGTTGAGAAAGTATACCATTATGGTGCTATGGATATTAAAGATCCCAAAACAGGAAAAATTTTTAAAGTAAATGGATTAAGATTGAAGCCTTATTTGGGAGATATTAAAAAGATTTATAAAAAGGCTTATAAATTGAGTCAACCTGATTAAAGATTTACTTAAGTCTGGCTGACGACGTTAAACCAAGAGCTTTGTGGGAGGAAACCCATAATTAACTTTTGTTATGAGTGTTTTTATGTTTTAATGTAAGGTTATGCCTCGATCTTGACTAATTTTATATTACTTTAAAATTTTTTGATGCTTATAAGTCTTTGTTGACTTAGGCTGAAGATTATTTTGAAGTATGTAAGATTTAGAAATTGGATCACCTATTCTAAATATGAGTAAAAAGGAGATCAAGTTAACCTTCATTATGATTGTTTACAATGTGAGTTATTGAGTCTAGATTACTCTTACCAGTATAATTTACCTATCTTGGAGAACGAAATTTTGAAATATGACGATTAGGCAAAACGGAGTTGAACATAGTTCGGGCGCCTAGGCGCCAAGATTCGGCGCCTAAGCACTAGAGTCAAACTATGTATCAATAGGTCCGGCGCCTAGGCACCAGATTCGGCGCCTAAGCGCCACGGTTACTAGGTCGTGCAAAAATAAAAAATTTTCAGTTTTTCACACGATTTTCACCTTTAAATCAACCTATTTTCTTCCCTAACCATCAAGCAATCAAATTTATGTCCATTACACTTCATTCTTGAGAGATTTGAGAAATTTTTGAAGAAATGGAAGGAAGAAATCATGGAGAAGAGGCTAGGGACAAGGTCTCAAAGGAACCTTAACCCTACTTCAATGGTTTCATCGCGATAAGTTTAGAGAAAATTTCTAGTCGTTTGGATAAGTTTGAAGCGGACTTTAAAAGTTTTGGAGATCGCCTTCATGAGATGTTTCATCAGATTGAACATCTAGAATGGCAGATGAAACTTCAATTTGATCATTTTATAGCTTATCAAGATGCTCAAGTTGAAATGTATGCGAAGAACAAGTGGATTGACGAAAAGACGGCTACGGATTTCCCGAGAGCGTTAGTGTTCTTTCCAAGTGGAATACACAATTTCTCTTGTGAAGATTAGAATATTCTGGTAATGAGATAGTTTTTATCTAGTTTGTTGAGTCGTTGTATCGGTTTAGTGAATCGATTGTGTTTGTTTGTGTATTTTCTTTCATGTTCAATGTGTGTTGTTTTTGCTTAGAAATTGTTGTGTTTGATTGTGTATTAGGAATTTGAATCAAGTATAATATTTATCTGGAATGTATTGAGCCAATATTGAAGATTATAAATGGAATTTAGTGAGTTTGATTTAAAACTTTATGTTTGATTGGTGGATTTAAGATTTAATTTTTAAAATTTTTGAAAAATGTTGTGGAAGTTAGAAACTGAAGCCCTACTATAATTTGAGTAATTAGAAGTTGAATTTATGAATTTTGGTGAAAAATTTAATTTAAAAATAATTTTTTGTGAAAGGCAAGTCTGGCGCCTTGGTGCCAGAATTCGGCGCCTAAGCGCCAGTTCGGCCTGTACCCTGAAATTTCCTTAAATACCCCCCAAAAGCCATTTTTGACGCCTAGGCTTCATCTTCTTCCCCGTTTTCACGAAAATACACCTTTTAGATCCATTTTGAGGTCAAAACATCAAGGATTTGAGCGCGAAACCAGTCGATTTCTTCGTCCCAAGGTTAGATCTACACTTTAAACCATTTATTTTCGATTTTCACCATAGATTTCCCTAGGTTTTGCTAAGAACCGAAATTTTGAAAAAAATATTGATTTTTAGTGATTTCTTTGGATTTTTAAACTTATTTTAAGTTTTATAAACTTAAAAAGTGTTTAAATCTTTGATTCCTAAATTTGTTCTTGTTTTCTTTCACGTTTAGATGGCTCTGAAATCTAAATGCGGGAAGACACGAGATAACTTTGATAGCAGCAAATTTTCTACTGCGGTTGCGCATTTTCGATTCCACGAATTTGCGACGTCCAGGAAGTTCATTTCAGAACGAAGTTTCTATCATCCGGGAGAAATGATTGAAAACACTATCGTTGCGCACAATTGGCAACAATTCTGTTATTTCACTACTATTGCTGTTATCCCTATGGTTCGAGAGTTTTATGTAAATTTTACGGATGCCGAAGATTATGAAGTTTTTGTCGGAGGTGTCGGAGTAGGATTTAATCTCGAAAGAATCAATGTATTTTATGGCACATCACTTGACTTATTGAATGCCACTATTCTGGATTATCACCATCTGAGGGAGATATGGATATGATCATTGCTTATTTGACTGACGGAACTGGATCTTGGAAGATCAGGAACGGAAAAAGGGTAACTTTAAATCCTCCAAATTAAATGGTATTTCTAAAGCATGACACTATTTTATTTCTGCAAGATTGTTACCTTCCAACCACCTGAGTGAAGTGACTAGAGATCGAGTGATCTTAAATTACTGCATTTAGGAAAGGAAGCCTATTGATGTCGGTAGTATTATTTATGATTCTGTGGATTCTACTGCGAGATCCAGCACTTCTGTTGGACTGGGATTCCCATCTCTGATTTATTCATTATGTATTAGCAATGGAGTCACTGCAGATATTTCAGAGGAAAGGTTGAAGACTACTAAGCCGATTGGTCAGGAGAGCATTAGCATTTATGATCTTCTTTGAGGGAAGAGATCGACTGCTCCTTCTTCTTCTGTACCTGCTCTAGGTAGACCTTCTAATTCTCGACCCTCTACTTCTGTTGAGCCACCATCGAGTTTCTGGGAATCAATGCATGATCAGTTTATAGAGCAGCAGCAGGAGTTATCTTAAACTCACTGCAGGATTGATACTATTGATAGGAAACTTGATCATTTATCTGATTATACCCAGAGGAAGAGTAGCTATGATGCTGAGTATGATGAAGCCCTAGTCAGATTTCTGAAGGGTGAACATGATGTTAGTTTCCCTACTCTTCCTAGTTTCACACCATTTGTTGATCCTAAGGATTTAGAATTTTCCTTTGGTGACGATGATGATGATGATGAGGCTACAGCCAGTGACTAGTAGTTTATAGATCTCTATATTGTGCTACTTTGTTGGTTTGTTTGTTTAGTTTTATGTTTGATGTATGTTGATTTGTTTAAGTATCTGTGTGGATTGATTAGTGTTAAGATTTTGTTGTTAAAATATTCTTATTATATTGTGTTGAGACTGAAATTAGAGTTAATTTATGATATGTTTGTTTTAGTCTACTGTTTAGTAATTAGTAATTTTGCTCTGCTTTTATTTTGTTTCAAATTTAGTATAATCATAAAAATTAGCCTGCTTACTTTTTATACATGCTTCAATTTTATCTTAAATATTCATAAAAGCATGAGTAGAAGTTAATATTTCTTTTTAAGATCCTTTTTACATACTTATAAAAAAAATTCCTTTTTAAAATTATGATTTTCTTTCTCTCATACCTTCAAATTTTCATAGTATACCAAAACTTAAGTTTGGGGGATGGGAAAATACATTCAAATTTAAATTTTATTTGTCCTTAAAGAGTTAATATTTCCTTAAAAATAAAAACTTTTTAACATAACTTAAGGAATGAAGAATTTATTTGAGATCACTTTTATTTTTGAAATTATAAACAATTTAGTGAAATTAACCAAAATTTTAATAACTTTGATTGATTTTAAGAATAGAATTATTTAACTTAAAGAAGAATAAGATTAAGAAATTTTTCTATTCATGATAAAAATAATAGAATTTTAGAAATATTAAGTAATAAAAAATTATCCCTTGAAAAAGAAAAGATTGGAAATCTTTTTGAATTCTTATTCATGTTATAATAATTAAGTGGAAATGTATAAGTTTTGAAAATATATGTTAAGGATAGTGAAGTTCAAAACCATTAACAGGCTATCCAGATATAGTAATCCTCTATATATATATATATATATATAAAGAAAAAAAAAGAAGAAGAAAAGAAAAAAAAAAAGAAGAAAGGAGAAGCTTGAGGAAATGCCTAAATTAAAAATTGGCTTCACTTGAGTTATCTTATAGGAAGAAAACTAGTTACATATTTTACATAAGTTTTATGCATGAATATTTATTTAGGAAAGATTTTTCAAAAAGATCTTTTTCTTGTAAATAATCTATTAGATCTTAATATAATAGACTTCTATTAGTTTGCAAAATGGATGAAAAGTTTGAAATCTTATGATTTGGTAGTTAAATATTCTTTAAATTCTTAAAATTAAACCTAGTTAGTGAAATTGGGTTAATAATTTACTAAAAACTTTATAAAATAAAAAATTACAAGGAATCTTAAATATTTATCTTTTATTCCAAATGTTATACATTTTATATAGTAGAAACAGTTACTTAAGGACAAGTAACATTTAAGTTTAGGGGATTTTGATCTATAAAAAAATACCTGTTGTTTATGTCTTAATTCTTATAATATTCTAAGGATATTATACTTTAATGAAATGTATTTTTGTGTTTTTGGATGTAGGTGATGTAAAAAGGTCCAAAAAAGGAAAAAGGAGTAAAAAGAAGCAAAAATGGAGCAAAATACAAAAATTATAAAAAAAATGGCCTAGCGCCTAGGAGCCAGAAGTTGGCGCCTAAACGCCAGACTCGATACAGAACTGTCAAGTTTTTGACAACGTTTGACCGGTTATTTTGATGGAGTGAGCGGTTATTGGACATTCTAGAAGACTGGCAGTTGTTTTTTAATAATAGGACATGTGATACATTGCATTTGGACGCTCCAAAACGGTTTTAATCGCGAAGAGGTGCAAGCCAAAGTGAAGAGGTGCGAAGAACTGGACGCGGTGTCTGGCGCCTAGGCGCCAGACAGACCTTCTAGAAGATTCATTGAATGTGGACATGTTTTGAAGAGGTGCCTCAAGGCAACCCTTGAAGCCTATAAATAGGAGTCCATTTCTTCAGAAAAACGTGCCCCCCATCGTAACCCATTCTCTTATCCACTTTAGGATCTCTCATCCTTAGAGAGAGAAATAGAGAGAGAAATTTAGGGCCACTTTTGTTTTAGTTTAGTGAGTTTACTTTCAAGTTGTTGCATCTGGTGTTCATTATACTGTGGAGTCAGTAGAAATCAGAAGATTTGTAGAAGGAATATTTGAGATAAGTATTTTATATTTGATTCAAAGTTTATTAATTATGTTTTGCTGTTTATATTAAATGTGTTCTAAGTAGTTAGTTTACTTTCTTCCTTCAATTATGAAGAGATAGATAAGATAATATAAGATTCGATGGAGAATTGAAATTCAAAATATTTTCAAAACATTGTGATGAAATTAATACCTGATCTTACTTTACTTTTTAAAATGGCCATTTAAATTGTTAAAACCTGTTGAAGAGTTTTGAGACCTAGAAGGAGAAGAACTCTTAACTTGTAAATGTCACATGAATCCTTGGGTAGTCGAAGGCCATGTGCGGGCTATTCAAAGTGAAGTGCAAATAAATAGGAAGATAAGATTTAAAGAGCATAGAATTGACAAGTTTTTAGAGTGACAGACTAAATTCTTATAATTTGATTTATAGATTAGGAAAGGGACACTAGTAAGGCCAACCATAGCCACCCTTGGACATCTAGTAGTGTGAGTCTAGATTAACCCATTCTACTAACAATACATCCGGACCTGATCTGTAAATTAGCCAATGTTCTTTGCGCTTGGATCAAAGGGTAAAGAATATGAATGCTTCTATTTGGCACAATACCATAAATCAAATTCTCCAATGAATATTAAATTATCTTAAAAATCTTAGATTAATTGAAGGGAAGAAAGTTGTTTGTTTTATATAGTTTTCACAAAATCATTTTCTTATTATTGTTTTCTTTATCTGCATCTAGTAAATTTAAAGTAATTTATAGTGAGATTAAAACACAAAAAGATTTTTGAAATACGATATTTAAAAATTTATTACCATATTTTTTCCCCGTGGGATCGATACTGGGGTCTTTGTTTCAAAGCCCTATTTTACTTGAAACGATACGTATACTTGCGTAGTACCCAAAAAGTATATAAAATATTTTCTTTTTAAATTTTATTTTGCTATATAAACATATATTTAAAAAAGTTTTATTTGGTGCACATCTATATAGCAAGTTATTCCAAATCAAGTGTTTCGCGCCTTTGCCAGAAATTAAATTTTCTAGCAGTGGTAACAAATTCTTGTATTTGGAAATACAAAAAATCGGGTCATTGGGAATTATGTGAATGTAATCCCTATAATTAATTAGAAAGATTGAAATCTAAATAACTTCTTTTCAAAAATTTAAAGCCCAATAATAGGATAGTCTGGGAAGTCATCGAGGTTCTCCTCGAGATATGTGACGTCCCCCACCTTCCATTCCTTTGGATTCCTATAAGATTGTTCCAAAATTTGAGCCATTCACCTATTGAATTTCTGACTATCGCATTTTTTATGGAAACCTTACCTTTGGAAGTCATGAATATAAACATTTCCTGATCAATATCCAGAGTTTTATTAGGTGACTTCGTTTATCTATGATGTAATTAACTATTGTGGCTTGCCCTTATCGGAAACTTAAACACCCCAAATTATTATAAACCCTATCTAATTCCTTCATATTAGATAGAGGAAATTGTCGGTCAAAATGGTTTGCATATCAAACAGATGTCATAAATTCTTTATTTTATTTGATTAAGCTTCGCCTCTAGCTATTTATTTATTCTTTGGGATAAATACATGTCTTGTGGCGAACAGAGCTTAGTGTTTTGATTCCCCCGAAATTCCCTAAATTTCCATCTTCCTTCTGAGAAATTTTTCCACCCTCCATTAAATTCCAGAAACGGAGCTTAGTCGTCTGATTCCCCCGAAATTCCCTAATTTTCCATCTTCTTTTCGAGAAAATTTTCGACCCTCCATGAAACTCCAGGAATGAAGCTTAGCCGTCCGATTTCCCCCAAAATTTCCCTAATATTCCATCTTCCTTCTGAGAAAATTTTCCACCCTCCATGGAATTCTGAGAACGGAGCTTAGTCGTCTGATTCCCCTAAAATTCTCTAATTTTCCATCTTCCATCTAAGAAATTTTTCCACCCTCCATGAAATTCTGGGAACGGAGCTTAGTCATCTTATTCCCACGAAATTCCCTAATTCTTTCATCTTCCATACGAGAAATTTCTCCACCTTCCATGAAATTCTAGGAACGGAGCTTAGTCGTCTGATTCCTCCAAAATTTTCTAATTTTTCCATCTTCCTTCTGAAAAAATTTTCCACCATCCATGAAATTCCGGGAATGGAGCCTAGTCGTCCGACTCCCCACAATTCCCTAATTTTCCATCTCCCTTCCGAGAAAATTTTCCACCTTCCATGAAATTTCTGGAACGGTGCTTAGTCATCTGATTTCCCCCTGAGTTCCTTAATTTTCCATCTCCCCTTCGAGAAATTTTTCACATCCACAAAAATTCCGGGATCGGTGCTGAAATTCTAATTTCCCCTCTACACTTAAAAACTTCCCACGATATTAAAATATTCAAATTCAAAACTTCACAAATTCTGAAATTTTTGTAAATTCCATAATGTTTAAAATTAAAATTTGAAAACTCCAATTGAAATTAAAATCCAAAATTAAATCAAATTCTTAACCCAAATTCCAAATTCAAATCAATTCGGATCGGACTTCTTCAGAGATTGAAAGCTTGAAATCCATAGCTTCTCTCATGAAGGTATTCCATTTTCCATCCTCAGCGAGAGTTCCTGGGACTAGAAGTTCTATCTCCTAAACCCCAGCGGAAAGTTCATCCCTAAATTTTGTGTTTGACTTGATTTTTGACTCAGACAATTGTGTTGATTTGGTAGATCTCGTCGATCAACAACAATACGTGCAGTGTGCTTGCCCAGCACACCACACCTATTGGGGGTCCATTTATTGACTTCACTTTTGGTTGTGGTCTAGTCATTCTATAGAATTGCCTAGGGTCTAGTCATAGGACTCTTATGGAGAATTTCCTAGAAGACTAGTAATGGAACCCTCCCCATATAAATTCAAACTTTTCTTACTTCATTGGGAGTTTTCATATGCTTAAGGCCTAACCTCCAGTTTTTGCGAGGAAGAGACCAAGCATAAGGAAGCCCAGGGGAAGTCATCTATAAGTGGCCAAACCATAGGATCTACCCTGAGAGGTCTGGAGCTTACACCACACTTACACTACACACTCATAAACCTAAACAGAGCACATCACCTTTGGTACCCTAACTGTTTGAAAACTCATGTAAGTGGTTTTCCCAAACTCTTAGCCTCAGGCTAGGGTTCTGCTAGTACCAACAGATAGAGGACCAAATGAGGGTGAGCCTTAGTCTATAGCTCAATTCAAACAATTCCATACTACTCACCTCCAACTAATCCCAATTTTTGATAAAAAATCAATTTTTAACCACTTTGCCCCAAAATACCTTAAATACCTAAAATACCCCTAAAGCCCTAAAATGCACCAAAACATCCGAAATTCCCCAAAATTTCCCAAAATTATCCAAAATTACCCAAAAATTCCTTAAAATCATTTCAAAGCTGTTTCTACCTCTTAAATCCACCAAAACACCCCAATACACTCAAAATAACATCCATATACCCTAAATACCCCTCTTGGCCCAAAATTCCAAGTATTCTAAAAATTCAAAAAAATTCCAAACTCTCCTAAATATTCCCAATTTTATTTCTCTCAACTACCACATGACCCAATCTGGCCAATTTAGCCCAATTTAACCAAAAGCCCTAATTTGACCTATTTAACCCAAATGTGCCCAAATTAAACCCAACCTTGACCCAATTGATCCCAATCTTGCCCAATTTCAATTCCAAACTTCAACTAAACATCCCCAATATCAATCTAAACCAAATCAAAGCCCAATTTGACCCATATTTGAGTTCAATTCCATTTTGAAATCCAAAATCCCCAATTTTACCTAAATAATCCAAAATCTCCAAATTGACCTAATTTTAAGCAATTCCCCCAAATTTCAATCCAAAACCCTTCATAACACTCCCATAAATTTAATTGAATCATCAATTGTCCCCAATTTGAGCTCAAGTCTCATCCAAGTCCACTTAAAGTCCAAAACTCATAATTTTAACCCAAATCCAACATATGCCCAAAATCTCCTAAATTGATTGCTCTATTCCCAAAATTTCCACCCAATTAATGTTGGAGACTCTTCACCACATTCCGCTAAACCATTTAGAACCCTCAATTGGGTGTAAACCCCACTCTAGCCCAACCTAAACCCAAACTTAACCAACTTCCCCAAATTTACCAAAATCCCAAAATCCACCAAATTGAACCCCCAAATGAACTCAAAACCACTCCAAGTCTTCATGAAAAATTTTCCTTACAATCATATACACAATGTTGCTCAATCAATTTGGCCTAAATCAAGCTCAAAACCAAGCTAGACTAACCTAAACTCAATGTTCCCTAAATTGAACCTTTGACCTAATGACACTTAAATTGAACCCAAGTGAAAATTTTGACAAACCCAACATCTTGACAGCCAACCCTAGCCCTCCCAGGACTGGTTTGACCTAACCCAACCTAAGTCCCTTGAGCCATGGACCAATGGTCCACCACTTTGGACCATTGGGTTTAACCAGTTGGCTAAGCTTAAGTCCCATCCTTAAACTCTTGTTTAAGCAACCCAATGCTAAATTCAATGCACTGAGCAACTCCCCCACTCCTCCTCAGCCTGCCAGCCGCCTGCCTTGCACTTGTCAGTCGCCCTAGCCGCCAGAACAGCTCAGTCTGAGCTCCCCCATACTCCTTTAAACCCAAAATTAAGCCTTGTGAGTGAGGGATAACCTCACTGATCACTAGATCTGTACTGGCCTCACCCTAAGAGGCTTAAAGCACCCAAAGCCTGGCCCTGAGCTCCCCTCTCCGGCGAGCACTATAATGGCTCCTCCATGGCCAAATTTTAGGTGCTAAAATTTTCTCCATAAAACTCCCCTAAATTTCTCCCAGAACCAATTTCAGCCAAGAGAGGAAGATCCGCACCATCCTCCTGCCCTGAATTCCACTGCCTCAGCCCAACTTCTCAGTTGAAATTCATGTCAGAAATGGGACACTCCTGGAACCTCCAACAAAATCAAATTAACTTTACCCTCGCCATCCCCACACCAATAGAAGAAGTTCCCCAGTGAAAGCCCTATCACCAGGCCACCCATCTGTGTTATCGGCCATAGCTCCAAATCGGCCTTGGTCGAACTTGGGTCTAGGCATTTCACCACGACTAGAGGCTCAATCCGTAGGCTCCTTGGACCTCCACGAACGTGCTGAGCATCTCTGATCGAGGCCTCACCTCTCAGAGCAAAGGTATTAAACTCTTCTTCCACTCGAGCTTCCATGGATTATCTATTTTATTTTACTTGATTTTAGTGCATGTTAACCGTATATATATGTTCTTCTAGCCTAGAAGAGCATGTAGAAACAAACCTCACTTGATTTGATAAAAAAATGAAGGAGATAATAGGGTTAGAAAATGTGCAGCTCTCGGATTGAACCAGACGGAGACGATGACTCGGAACCCTTGGATGACGCATATATCGGATGAACGGCGGATATCGAGCTTGACAGAACTGCAGAATGAAAAGAGCGCGCTGACTCAGATGGCAGTCCCGAATAAGGAGACGAAACATGTGACTTCGGAGCTGCCTAGGTTGAGGTGGCGCTGTAATCCATGAAAAAATAACTATTTTTATGCCTTGATTTTTATCAATTTCTAAGGATATTATGCTTTAATGAAAGATATTTTTGTGTTTTTGGATGTAAGTGATGTAAAAAGGTCCAAAAAAGGAAAAAGGGTAAAAAGGAGCAAAAAGGAGCAAAAATGGAGCATGATACAAGAATTATAAAAAATTATGGCCTGGCGCCTAGGCGCCTAAGCGCTAGACTCGATACAGATACTATCAAGTTTTTGACGACTTTTGGATGGTTATTTTGACGGAGTGAGCAGTTATTGGACATTCTAGAAGACTGGCAGTTGTTCCTTGATAATAAGACATGTGATACATTGTATTTGGACGCTCCAAAATGGTTTTAATCGCGAAGAGGTGCGAGCTAAAGTGAAGAGGTGCGAAGAACTGGACGCGGTGTCCGGCGCCTAGGCGCCGGGTGGCGCCTAGGCGCCAGACAGACCTTCTAGAAGATTCATTGAATTTGGACATGTTTTGAAGAGGTGCCCCAAGGCAACCCTTGAAGCCTATAAATAGGAGGCCACTCCTTCAGAGAAAATCACACCCTATAGTCTCTTTCTTCCCCCTTAGTCATTTTAGTCATTTAGAGTTACGAAGATGTAGATTTTTACATCTTATGGAGAGATTGGTGAGGAATTTTGAGATATTTATGTAAGGGATGTACGAGCGTCGCATGGATCAGTGGGAAACTTTGGTGGAGAGATCTTCTTCTTTCTTTCAGAAGGAAAATGCTAAGTATTGTGTTATTCATTCTCTTGTAATTGTTGTAAACACTTTCTAGTGGATTTTCTTTGTTTTAAACCAAGTTTTCTGTCGTGAATTATCCATGTTTCGTAAGTGATTTCCTTTACTCTTTCTTTTAATATGAAGTATTGGCATGCGTAGGAAAATCATTTTTATGATAGAATTATCTATTAGATGCTTCTAGGTGATAGATAGTTGCATAAATATAATAGAATACTAATGAAATAAGTTCCTTGTTGAAACTTAATTTATTATATAGTTCTATCAATTATTTTACTTCTTATGCCATTATTTTCATTTACTTTTATTTTGTAATAAAATAGATGCATGTTTAGGAATTAAGAGTTGCTTAGATATTCTCTTATTAAATTATGGTGATGATATTCATATCGGATCTTCATTTACTTTACAAATTGATCACTTGTATTGTTAAAACCTGTTGAAGAATTTTGAGACCTAGAAGGAGATGAATTCTTAACTAGTAGATATCACATGAATCCTTGGGTAGTCGAAGGCCTTGTGCGGGTTATTCAAGGTGAAGTGCAAATAAATAGAGAGGTATTGTTTATTGGGCGCAAAATTGATTAGTTTTTAGAGTGACATACTAAATTCTAATAATTTGATCTATAGAAAGGGAACAGTCATCGGTAGGTCGACCATAGCCACCCTTGGACATCTAGTAGTGTGAGTCTAGATTAACCCATTCTACTAATAAAACATCCTGAATTGATCTATAGATTAGCCAATGTTCTTTATGGCTGGACCAAAGGGTAAAGAATAAGAATGCTTCTATTTGGCACTACTACAATAATTCTAAGCATATCTTTCTTACACATTATCTATGTAATTGCAAGAGAAAGGTAATTTTTAATATCTCGACTTTCTCCAAACCAATTAATCCATAAGTTATCTTTTTATTTAAGAATTTAATTTAGGATTAGTTATTAGAAAACACATTTTAATTGACATTCCAAATTTAGGCCTTATAGAAATAGACTGGAGTTAGTCTAAAGGATTTCTTACCTCGCTTCTCTGTGGGATCAATACTGGGGTTATAAAAGAAAAAGCCTATATTACTTGAAACGGTACGTATTCTTGCGTAGTACCCCTAGTGTGTAAAATATTTTCTAAAATTTTACAACATTTTGATTTTATACACTAGCCGCTATTTATAAATTGGGTCAAGTTTTTGGCCATCTTTTGAATACAAAAATTACTACATTATTGCGGGTCGGGTCACGCTGCGCTGGATAAGTAGAAAATTAGGCTTTTTCCCTATTTATTTAAATCACAGAACTTTGAAAATCCATATTTTTGCATAAAAAATCATAAAAAAAAAGAAAAATACCCTCTGACTCAGTGAACAGAGGAGAATAATGTGCAATTAAAATCAAAATGTTTTGTTATGTCTTTGATTTATAATTAAATTTTTACTATTATGAGTCTTTCAATTCTCCATTAGCATACACAATTTACCATGGCGTGAGACTATTGGGCTTTTGTTCCCTCTGTCCTTGGGAACATTCCTTAAATTTTTTAAGGTCAAAGGGGACCTCTAGATAGAAATTCATAATTTCTAAGTTTAGGGCCATTTTTTTGAAGATTAATTATGAAAATTAGCATGTTAACATAAAAATCTATAAAAATTAGAGGAAGTATCTTAGGACCTGAGGACCCTCAAAAAATTATGGCTTGACTTAACTCGCTGAAAATAACCCTAATTTGACTAAACACTCAAAACTGAAATTAAATTAATTTGGAGTAAGCACATATTAAAATGGCATGAAATCAATTTTGTATTGTGCTTTAGGATTAGGAGAACCTCATATAAAAATTTCAAGTCAATTGGAGTTAATTTAACCCACTAAATGAATTGCCTAAATAACATAACCATATTTGAACTTAAAAATTTCATACAACTAAAAATATAACTAAAAAATTCTCCAAATAAATGTTGGGAGTTCTCTGAGATCAGAAGAGTCCAAAAAAAATTAAAATTGGAGTTTTCAAAATTTTTTATTTTTAACCAATTTTTAAATATTTAAATAATTAAAAAATCATAAAAATCATAAAAATATTAAAATTCACCAAAATGTCATATTTGACCTCCTAATCACTTGGGAACTGACAAAAAATTTTTCCTAAGTCTTTAAGTAAAGATGTTAAATTTTAAAGGCTTAGAGTAATTTTAAATATTAAAAATGGAATTTTCAAGCCTTTCAATAAAATAATTCTAAAAATTCATATAAAAGTTAGAAAAATACAAAATTTATTTCTCTGAGTTCCTTAAGTTTTGAGACACTTAAGAAAAATATAAAACCAAATTTTCTCCCTTAATTTTATGTTATAATTAATTAATACTCCAAAATTTAAAATAATTATATTAAATAAATTAAAATTAAAAAAATCACCAAAATTGGTTCAAGTGGTTCTCTGGTCATTAGGAACCTCCCATAATTTTCCAAAGGACAGAAGTTTCATCTTGGTCATCTTGTTGAATTTTCATTGAAAATCTCTATTTTCCACTAAAATAATTAAAGAAATTAAATTAAAAATAGAAAAATCACATTTTCTCCTCTGATGTCTTAATGGACATGTGAGTGAGGTGACATAAAAATTCTAAATTCATTTCAGCTTAATTTAATGTATTATGAGATGAACAAGCTTAAAAGGGCATAAATAAAGGTAATTAAGGATTTTTAGCCTTAACTAATATTTAGGCTTAACCAGAGGGGATGGTTAACATTTGATCTTGATTTTCCTCTTGGATGATTAAAACAAAGGAGACTAAGGGGTATAAACCCATTAATCATCTTTAATGTTAAAAAAAAAATCCCAATTAGTTAAGCCGTCAAACTTTGGAAGATAATTAAAGAATAAATTATTGAGGTTAGGGGATGTGAAATAGGAGAATTCTAATTCTTTAAAATTGAATTCTTAACCAATGAATTAATCAAACATCACCTAACTCTTATTAATAAAACCATAAAATGATAATTAAAATTAATAATTAAAGAAGAACGATTTTTAACTGAAAAAAGTTTAAAATATTATTATCTTAAAAATTAATTTGAAATAATATTAAGATTAATTCTGAGAATAATTCATAGTTAAGCTAAATAAAATTTAAAATATTGAAATTAATCTGAAACATTATATTTAACTTAAAACAATTTAAAAATGTTAAAACTTAACTAAGTTAAAAAAAATTTAAACACCTTTCCAATTTAAAATAATTTAAAATAATCTAAAAATATTTAAGAAAAATCAACCAAAGATTTATAACTAAATTAAAAAAAATCATTAAGAATGGTTTAGCTCCTTATGAACTAATTTACCCTTAAAGGCATTCATCCTTATAACTCTTAAATCAAATGTCAAATAAAATATCACCTCGGTCACAGGATAATCAAACATCCTGGTTCACTGAGCAAGAACCAAAACTCAACTAAAGCCTGGATGATTAATTCATCAGATGATGAAATTAATTTGGACTCAAAATGATCCCAGAAGTATTGAAAAGATCTTCAGGACTTGTCTTAAGCACTTTCTCAATCCAATGGGATGTTTTAGAAGAACAATTAAACTTCATTGTTCTTTGATGAAAAAAATCATCCTCAAACACACCTTAGGAATTGACAAGTGATAGGATTAGGACTTGGTAGACAACCAGGACCTTTCCTTAGCCTTACCTAGGTGTTTCCTTTCAAATATTTAAATGCCCTAATATGTGTTTTAAGTGCAGTTGGAAATGATGAGAAGACCCGCTAGGTACTCCTTTATTTTTATTGCAATTTACTTACCTACACAGTACTTTCCTTTCTTGCAAGCTTGCACGTTAAAACAACAATGTCACCCTGTATGAAAACTGAAACCTTTAGGATAGCCACAAAACCAAAACTAAAACTAAACAAAAAATCACAATAAGATAAAATTCACCGCCACAACATTCAAAATATAAAACAACTCAAAATTTAATCACAAACAAAACAACAAAACTACAATTACAACTAATTTAAAACGTCTTGTTGGACGATCGGGAACCCCTCGGATGACATAACCCACATGTTTCTAACAAAAATTCCCACGGTCTAAATGAAAGTGTGGAACTCATTCAGTTGAGTTTAGCAAATTCATTTAGACTAAGTGAATCCGATGAAAATAACGGTGCAAGGATGATGGAACCGTGGGATCTTAACCGGTATTGTTATAATCAACTTTAATGTCCCCCTAAATAAATTTTAATACATCTCAATTCTAATATTTCTATAACATGATACTTCTCTTCCACCCCCCCCCCCCGCCACAATTATCATTTCTTTAAACTAAACCTGCTACGATAAGGAGCTTGGAGCATGCATAGTGGGCAGCACGACCATCTTCAACAGCAAGACTCCTCTACAATGACAAACCTTTCCTTAGATTAAAAAAAAATCAATAGGATTTCGAGGTAGCTTGTCTAGTGCAGCATAAATTCTCACCTTTTCTTTAGGCCTTTGCACAACTATGCTGTGCAATATAAGCCCTAATTCGCTTTAGGATTCCGAGGTTGTCGTCTGATACGACATAAATCCTCTCATCTTCCAGGTTATTCGCATAATCAGGTATTATGTGAATGTAATCCCTATAATTAATTGGCAAGATTAAAATTTGAATAACTTTTTTTCAAAAATTTAAAGCCCAACAATAGGATAGTCTGGGAAGTCATCGAGGTTCTCCTCAAGATCTGTGACATCCCCTACCTTCCTTTCCTTTTGATTTCTATAAGATTGTTCCAAAATTTGAGCCATTCACCTATTGAATTTCTAACTATCACATTTTCTCTGGAAACCATACCTTTGGAAGTTATGAATATAAACATTTCCTGATCTATATCAAGACATTTCTTAAGTGATTTCAGTTATCTAAGATGTAATTAACTATTAGGGCTTGCCCTTATAGGAAACTTAAAGACCGCATATTAATATAAACCCTATCAAATTCCTTCATATTAGATAGGGGAAATTGTCAGTCAAAATGGTTCACAGATCAAACGGATTTCATAAATTCTTTTGTTTATTTGATCAGGCTTCACCTCAAGCTATGTATTTATTCTTCGGGATAAGTACATATCTTCCGGCGAAATGCTTGATTATTTAAACTATTATTTATTTGAGATCGGTTTGATTTCATAAAAATTTTCATATATATATATATATATTAAATTAAATCAAAATTCTATTTTCTATAAAATTAAAACCCTTTTCAAAACAAAACACCCAAAACATATTTTAAAGTATCAACCTCAACCCAATCAACAAAAAATGTAATCGACAACATACTAGTTATGGCAGTTTTAAAGAGGTTCTCTCTAGGGGTTCACCACTTAATACTGAGAATTTCTTACCAAAATTAGTAAGTTGGCCCTTCTCCTTGTTAGATTAAGGTGAATGTGGATGGTAGGAGTAATCTTACAGCTGGTGCTGGAGGTTTGTTCAGGGACTATAATGGTAATTATCTGGCCATTTTATGTCACCTTGTGTGGCAGCTAACCCTGTTGAAGCTGAGTGTTGGGCTGTTTTCTTGGCCCTTTTAATTACTGAACAGGTTGTTTAAAATCTATTCATAAAGAGGTGGGCTCACTTTTCTTTCTTGAGTATATCTTATGTAAGCAAGAATCCCCTTGGAAGATTATTATCTGTTTAAATAGAATTAGTGAGCAGATCTTTAAAATTGTCCTATCCATTAAATGAAGTTTTGTTCTTAAGGAGGGCAATAGGCATGTACATTGGCTTGCTGAGAAAGGTTCATTTAAATTAAAAGTGGGTATTAAACCCCCTCTGGATTTGAAAAGGTTAATTGGCGGTGACAGGCTTAGTTTTCCTTATCTTAGATCTTCATTTGGTTTTCATTAATGACTTTTTTTTGGGGAAAGTATTTACAACATTCTCTGTGTTTTGGTTTCATTTGTAGTTGGCTTTGCTTTATATGGTTATTGATGCTTCTTTATCTTTCTTTGGGTTTGGTGGAGGCCCCTCATTTTTTAAAGTTATTATCACCTATTTCATTATCTTGTTGGGATCGTTTATTTGTTTTCTAAGATGTCTTTATCACCACTTCTTCTTTACTTTAGGAATACTCATTCAGTATTTTAGTTGTGTCTCAAATTTTATGTTGTTAATTCCTATTGGCATAATAGGATTTGCTTGTTTTAGTGTTTTGTTGTGTGCCTTATTGTGCCAGGTTTCCATGTGTTTGGCTTTTCACTGAGGTCTGTGTTTTATCAATTAAATTTTGATAACCTTTATGCTTTAAATTGGCTGGAATACTTCTTTTTGCTAATTAACAGTTTTAAATAATTTTACTATCCGAGGAGAGAAGAGCCATATGAATAAGAATTTGGATTTTGTTGGTTGCTCTACCTACTTTTCAGTAGGACTGATTTGCACCTTATGCTTTGTCGTGATGGATGTTTTGTTTCAAACTTTTTTGTGGTGTAATATTGGTAGGGCATTTGCTATACATATCATTTCTTGGTCTATTATCTTCTGCTACGAGGTATATTCTGCATTCTTTCTGTTGCCTTATTATATATTATACTTTGGGTTCTTCTTATGATTACTTGGTTGCTGGGCTAGTTATCACAATCTTCAAAGAAGTAGTAAAGTCACTAACTCACAAAAAATTTGATTTTAGTCTTTTCAACTCTTTAATCCTTTGTTTAAATCCTACTCTCATTATGGCTTTGTGGTGTTTCTATTTTGATGTTTGTACTATGTTTACAATTATTATGTACTTGAACTGGCTGTGGAAATTTTTATAGTTACCTTTGTGTGCTGTTCATTGCTTTCAGACAGCTTCAAGATGTTCTCTCCTAACAGAGAGAATGGCAAAGTGGTGATATACTGGCTATATGGAGTTATGTTTCATTTTACCTCTCTGGTTGTCTTATAGTTTCAGCCTTTTTCCTTGAGAGATCCAGACAAAGTGAAAGAGCATAATTATACCTTTTTTGGTGATTTGTTTTTTAGGTATACTTGTAATTGTTTTTGGAGATCTTCTTGTGTTGTGCTGAACTTTTGGTGGAGTCCTATGAGTGAGTTATGTACATTTTTGGGTTTCGGTAGTGGAAACCTCCAATCATACAATATGTACTTTTACTTTTGATGAAATAAAATTACCACCAAAAAAATTCTCTTAAACTATATATATATATATATATATATATATATATATATATATATATATATATATATATATATATATATATATATATATATATATATATATATTTGGGAAAGGAGCGAGTAAGACTCCCGCATGTTAATCAAAATAAAGTTACACCAAAGAGTCTGGGTTGAGAGGGTCCCCATCTAAATTATAGGGTCCCAAACTCAAGACCCAAAAGAGAAGAAATTATGACCAATGGTGTACAGACAGATAGTTACATGTAAGACTCCTATACCCAAAATACTGGTGTAGAACAAAAGCCACCAAAACTAAATCCAAAACAGGGCTGAGACACATGGAAAAAGGAACTAAACAATGATCATGGAGAGCAGAAACAGATGGCAGGAGGTGCATCAGTAAAACAGTGATCAGAAATCCCAGAGTAAGCTAGTCCACAATCCTGAAATGTGGGGCACGGAAAACATCTCGCTCCGGCGAAACTGTAATTGGGGAGGAGGCTTTGTGGAGACCATGATGTTCTGATTCAAGAGTGCATTCCTTGCTAACCAGTTAGCCGGTCTGTTTCCCTCCCTGTAGATGAAAGTGAAGGTTATAGAGTGGTTCTGGATCAGATCTTTGATTCTTTGTTTCCAAACTAGATGGTGCCAAGGAGCTGGAGAAACATCATGCATATAATTTATGAGCATGCTGGAGTCCCCCTCCACAATAAGATAGTTCCAGTTGTTGAGGACAGCAAAGAACACTGCCCAATAGACAGCAGATAGCTCGACCTCCAAAAGGTCAGCCACATGGGTGGGAGAAAGGAAGTAGCAAACACATTTGCCAAAGTGGTTCCTGAAAATTCCACCAAAACCAGCCCCCTCAGCAGAGAAAGCACCATCTGTGTTGACCTTGATATATGGATAAGTAGGGGTATTCCAATGGATTTTGAGAATCCCGAAGTTTTTGATCGATTCTTGGGGGAATTTTAAGGATGTCGGGAACTTCTGAAATCTGATAAGCTTAGATATATAGGAGTGGCGGTTTCCCGTAACGGTGGTAACTTTGCGGGGAAGCTCATTAAATCTCACCCCATTCCTATGCATCCAAATAAACCAAGCCACAATATAAGGGATAACTCCCGACTTTATCTTCGCGAGATCGCAAGCAATTGAAGAAATTCGCACGATCCAAGTTAATAGTGTTGATGTTCAACAGATCAGCCAATAGAGTCCATACCTGCTGGGAGAAAGGACACATGAAGAATAGATGGGGAAGTGATTCAGCTTGCTTGCCACAAAGAGAACATTTAGAAGGTCCTCTAATCCCTTTAAGCTTAAGGATATCATCAGTTGGGAGGTAATGGTGGAAGATCTTCCAGTTCAGAAAGGACATAGATGGGGTGAGAAATTTATTCCACAGCTTAGATCCCCAGCCAGTAGAATTCCAGTTATTAATTTTCAGATATAGGGTTTTGGTGAGGCTGTAAAGCCTCCCATCTTGCCATATAATTTTATCAGGCTTTGTTCTGTCAAATGGAATATTGATAATTTGCTGAACAGAATGTTCCTGGAGAAATAACTGAAGAGCAGGAGAATCCCATTGTTCCTCATTCCAGCAGTCAGACACAGGGAACTGATTTTTATTTGTGTTGGGTAAGCCAGTGAGCATATCTTGAGGGCACCAATGATCCTGCCAGAATAAAATATCCCCTCTTCCCAACTCCCAATGGTACATAGAGTCAGCCAGCTCTCTATTCTTGATCATGTGCTTCGAGATTCTTGAAGCCCCAGGTTTGATCTGTGCTAAAGTCGGGTGAGTGCCTTTACAGTATTTTCCAATCATGTACTTAGCCCATAGGGAATTCTGTTGCCTGAAGTTGATCCAAAGTTTACAAAAGTTCACCTGCTGAAGCTGTTTCAGCCCTTTGAAACCCAAACCACCAGCCTCATGGGGTTTAGCAACCTTTTGCCAGCTAGCCCAAGGCATCTGTTTCCTGTTCCCAGACCACAAGAATCTATTGAAAATTCTTTCAATTTGTATCCTGGTGCTTTTCTTCATACAAGACATTTGAAGGATGTAAGAAGGGAAGGATGTAAGAATGCTGTTGAGGACAGTGATCCTCCCACCATTGAATGAAAAAGAGTGAGCCCAGCTTGAGAGCTTGGTATGAATCTTGCCAATGATCTCATCAAAATGGACTCGCTTGGTTCTACCTTTTATCGGAGGTACCCCCAAATACTTCATGGGAAGGTTAGCCTTGGAGAAGCCTGTGGTCTGAGCTATCCAGTGAGATACATTAGGAGCAATGTGGTTAGGAAACACTAACTCACATTTGGCATGGTTGAATTGAAGGCCTGAGCTGTTCTGGAATTGATGAATGCAAGTAAGGACTTTTCTGACTGCAGGTTTATTATCCCTGGAAAATAATATAATATCATCTGCATACATCGAATGAGAGATGGTGATGTTGGATCTGTGATGGTAGTTGGCGTAGTGATAAGGTGAAACATGAGCTTCCAACATTTTAGAAAAATAATCCATAGTTAGGATGAAGATAGTAGGAGATAGGGGGTCTCCTTGTTTAAGACCCCTGGTTGCCTGAAAACCCCCCCAACAGGTACCATTGATGAGAAGAGAGTGGTGGTTTTGGTGAAGCCATCTGCTAATAAGTTGACAAAAATTCTGGGAAAAACCTCTAGCCTTCAGCACCTCCAATGCAAAATTCCAGTCAATAGTGTCATATGCTTTCTTAATGTCTAACTTGTAGATAAGGTTGCCATCCCTACAAGGCCTATCTAGATCCAACAGCAGTTCCTGGGCAAGCAAGACATTGTCAGCTATAGATCTGCCTTTCACAAAGGCAGACTGGGTAGGGTTAATGATCTTGTCCAGATGGGGTTGTAGCCTTCCCACCAAAATTTTGCTGATGATCTTACTGATTACAGAAGTGAGGCTGATGGGTCTGAACAGGTTCCAGTCCTTGATGGCTGAATTCTTGGGGATTAGGATCATAGTAGAGGCATGGAAATAATGGGGCAGCTCAACTCCCTGAAAGTAGCTTTGGATGGCATTAGTAACCTCAGCTTTGCAAATATTCCAGGTTTTCTTATAAAAATCAGCAGAAAAGCCATCAGGGCCTCGTCGCTTTGGAGCTATCAATGGTATTCGAGCCACCCAAATCTCTTCCTGAGAGGGAATATCATCCAGAATAAGGGACTGGGTGTAAGCAAACTCCTTACTGAAGAGTTGAGAGTCAATGGATGGTCTGTCAGCAGTGTTGTGTGTGAGAAGGTTCTTGTAAAACTTGACAGCATCCATGGCAATATCAACCTCATCTCTAAGCAGCTGCCCATGTTCATTCACAATAGAATGAATGGCATTACATTTCCTCCTGTAATTGATGAAAGCATGGTAAAATCTTGTATTCCTATCCCCCTCTTTGAACTTGCTAATAGCAGCTTTCTGCCTAAGTAGCTGATCCTGCCAATCAATAAGAGTGAGAAGTTTGTCCTGGGCAGACACAAAATCCCCACAACAAGAGTCATCAGCAGCAGCAGCAGTCTCAAGATCAGCCACAACCTTTTCAGCTTGGGCAACTTCCCGAAAGATGTTGCCAATGGTGTTCCGGCTCCAAGACCTAAGCTTCCTTCCCACAAGCAATTGAAGTTGCTGGAGAGTTTTGAAAGGATTTTCATGGGTCCCAGGGATCCAATGTTCAGACACCAAAGTCAGGAAATTGGGATGAGATGACCAGAAATTAAGATATCTGAAAGGGGGGGTGTGTTGACAGGCCTTGGAGGAAGCAGTAATGGTAATAAGAAGTGGTCTGTGATCAGAACCAGCAAAGTTTAAGTGGGATATGATAGTGTGGAGGAAGTTTTGATGCCAATTTTTATTGGCTAGAAATCTATCAAGCCTTTCCCAGATTTTACCTCTTCTCCATGTAAACTGATTCCCTTGGAAACCCAAGTCAAATAGCCCAGCTCTTTGAATATTATCATTAAACTCAGTTAGTTTAGTGAGGTGAGGGGTCCTCCCCCCAACTTTTTCAGCAGTGGCAGCAATGCAATTAAAGTCTCCCCCAATAAGCCAACTGGAGTTATCACAAATGCTGATTCTATGGATTTCAGACCACAGCTCCTGCCTTGCACTCTTGGTGCACCCAGCATACACAAAAGTGACATCTAACTCAAAACCATTCAGGCTGAGATGGAGATGAACGAATTGTGAATGATCAATCTTCACACTCCACTGGATCTCCTTCCTACAAATAATCCAGATTTTATTAGAAGTATTAGTGAAGAGGGAGCACCCAGGGAACCTGGATAGCCATCTCTTCTGGTTATTCTGAACCATGGGTTCAAGTAAGGCAATACACCAAAGCTGGTGTTTCTTGTAAAGATGAAGCAATCTTTTGTAAGAGAGGGGGTGAGAAGCCCCTCTAATGTTCCAGCAAAGGAAATTAAACATCTAAGGATTTTTGGGGTGGTGGGGAGTGGTAGAGGTGGGATTGGGATCTTGTCCTGCCCCTACTGGTACCTGGGGGGAGCCTGGTTGAGCATAGATTTCATTGCTTGTATGTGGTTGGGGGGCTAATTTAATGAGCTTTGATGAAAGTTTTTTCTTCTTTTTTGCCTTTTGTGTCTGCCAAACACCTTCCAATTTATTCTGCATAGTGTTGATTGTGTCCAGGGCAGGCCCAAGCTCCTGTTCCTGTGTTGGGATTTCTTCCTCAGTTTCTTCTATATCTTCCTCCTCTATTGTAGTTACCTGATGGATATACTCCTTACCTTTTTTGTTGATATTGCCATTGTGTGGAAGGTCTACAGGTGCTGCCCCTGGAACTGGGTCTCCCCCTATTCTTTCCCCAGCTAATTGCTGAGGGACAGTCCCAGGTTGTGGAACATTAGGGGGCCCAGGGTCAATAGTAGGAGATACCACAACACTGGCCTTGTTTGGTTTTTTTGGTGGGGGCTTCAGTCTGTAACACTTCTCTTTTAAATGTCCAAACATTCTACAATGCTGGCAGAAAATGGGTTTATGCTCTAGGATCACTTCCTGCCATAATCCATCACCTTCATCTGAGGTTGTGATCCATATTTTATCCAGTTCTGGAAGGGACACATCTCTTTCCACCAGTACTTTAGCAGCCTTGGGTCTGCCCATCTCAAAGGTAGGGGAATCTACTCTTAGAGGAGTTCCCAGAGCTCTGCTAATTTGAAATATTGCATGTGTGTGGTATAATTGTATGGGGAGATTAGGAAAAGTGAACCACATGGGCTTAATGGGGGGTTCCTTTGAAGGATCAAACCCTGGGTACCACTTCATTAATTTCATATTGATTTTAGCTATATGTAGAACTTCCATATCAAGAAGCCTGGCATAATCCTCTTCACTTGACAGTCTAATCAAAAGATGCCTGCCATCCATGATTCCCATTTTCCATTGACGACAAATTGCAGCCGTTCGAAAAATGTCGACCAGCTCCATTTTGGGATGCCCGAACTGGAACTGGCCAATAATGGTGAATTTAATAGCCTCAGCTAAAGAAGTCATCTCCTGAGAAGTGAAACTGACAGCAGGTTTGCCCTCTTTAGAGCCAAGGGGTCTAATGAATGGGCAGTCAGACCTGCCAGCAGCAGCATCATGTAACAACTGAGGGAAGAATAAATGGTCGACCGACTTTGGAGCCACCAAACCTTTGCTGACAGCAGAAGCATAGGTGGAAGAGACCCCAGTGCTGGGTCTGCCACCAAGGTGGTGGACAGACATGGGGATAGCAACCTCCACCCAAAACCACAAGCAGGGAAAATGGCACCAAAAGAACAGTAGATAAGCAGGATGATTTGAAAATTAATTTGCCCAGGAAGCTCAAAAACAGCTGTTCAGTGACCAGCAGCCCCTTGAGCAGGGAAAAAGCCACAAAAGGCCAAGAGGGAAAACAACCCCCACAGCAGTAGGGAACAAGAAGACCAGACAGAGATGGCCAAACCAATGGAACAGTAGAGGAGAAGAGTGTAAGACCGGGAAGTCTCCAACTCCTAGAGGAAAGCCCAAACTGATAGCAGAACCTCACCACACCTTACCTGACCTCCCATCAGCGCCTCCAGAACGGTAGCCGCCACCGAATCATCCATTAAACCCTAGCGAGCCTCTCTCTCCTCGGCCTCGACCATTATATATATATATATATATATATATATATATATATATATATATATATATATATATATATATATATATATATATATATATATATATATATATATTTGTTTAAAAGAAAGGAGCAAACACTTGCTCCCTACATGTTAATCAAATCGATAAACCGGAATGCGCACGGGGGAGATAACATTTACATGACAACACTACACTACCAGAAATATAAAAATTATACATATCTTGCTATGGCAGTATACCCAAAAACCAAAAAAACCATCATAAAGGAGAAACCAAAGCAGCAGCATCAGTCCTCAATAATTTTGAAATGAGGGGCCTGGAAAATATCTGCTTCCAAAAGAAAAATCAATTGAGGTGGTGGAAACTTAGAGATTCTTACTTCCTGGTCAGTAATGGCAGATTTGGCTAGCCAGCATGCCGGCCTATTGCCTTCCCTATGGATGAAGCTGAAGTGAACACAAATTTGATGAGTGAGAGTCTTGATTCTGTTAATCCATTGAGAGTGGTGCCAGGGAGATGCAATATCCTACTGCATGTACTGGATAATAGAGGTGGAGTAACCCTCCACAGTTATGTTGGCCCAATGGTTCTGTACAGCAATATAGATGGCCCAAAAAACTGCAGCCAAATCGGCTTCAAGTGGATCTGCAGCCAACATAGGGGACTGAAAGTAACATATGCACTTACCTTTATGGTTCCTGAAAATGCCTCCAATACCAGTAACCTGATCACTTAAAGCACCATCAATATTCACTTTAATTGTGGGGTGAGTAGGAGTCTTCCAATGGATGAGAATAATTTTGATTTGTTTCTGATGGTCAGGGATAGGGGTATTAAGGATGCTGGGGAATTTTTTATGAGTAATCAGCTTGGAAATGAATGATTGGCAGTTGGCAACAACCATCTCAGCTCTGCATACCCTCCCATCATACTTCACCCCATTCCTATGCATCCAAATGAACCAAGCCACTATGAAAGGAATACAACCAACCTTGGTCTTCTGCCATGATTCCCAGCACACAAGCGGAGTCCCGCTAATCCAAGCAATAAAGTGGTGAAATTGAATAGATTCAAGACACCGATCCATACTTTTTGAGCAAAAGGGCGGGGAGAAGAAAAGGTGTTGAACAGTCTCGGCATGACTTTGACATAAATAACATTTTGAAGGTCCTCTCGGGCCTTTCAACTTGAGAATGTCATCTCGTGGGTATGTAGTTATGAAACACTCTCCAAATCATGAAGGACATAGAAGGGGTGAGATATTTGTTCCAAATCATCTTTCCCCAGCTGGCAGGAGTCCAGTTATAAATCTTTTGATAAATGTGTTTGGTGAGGGTGTGCTTCCTAGCAGACTTCCAGTTAATTCTGTCAGGGACGGATCTGTCAAACTGTATATTGGCTATTTGGCTGACTGAAGCCTCCTCCAGGAATTGCTGAAGTTTGGGAATGGACCAATTGTCCCCTTCCCAGCAAGAAGCCACTTTGGAAAAAGAGTTTTCACGAGTGTTGGGTAAAGCCACCAACATCTCTTTAGGGCACCACTTATCCTGCCAAAAAGAAATATCCCCTTGACCCAGCTCCCAAAGGAAAAGAGATTCAGCAAGCTCCTTATGCCTCACCATATGCTTCCATATCCTAGAACTACCAGTTTTAATACAGACATTAGTGGGGTGAATGTCCTTGCAGTATTTACCTTTCAAGAACTGAGCCCAGAGAGACTTCTGCTGCCTAAAGAGGATCCAAAGCTTGCAAAAGTTCACTTTCTAAAGATGGTTCAGACCTTTAAAACCCAGACCCCCACCCTCCAGAGGTTTAGCCAGTTTTTGCCAACTAGCCCAGTGGAATTGTTTCCTTTGCCCAGACCAAAGGATCCTGTTGAAAATTCTCTCAATCTGGATTCTTGAACTCTTCTTCATGCAAGTCATTTGAAGGACATAGGAAGGAAATGTGGTTAAAATGCTAGCAAGGAGAGTGATTCTCCCACCAGAAGAAAGGTAGGAGTTGACCCAATTGGATAGTTGTGCATTAAGTTTCCCAATGATATCATCAAACTGCACCTGCTTGGATCTCCCTTTGATAAGCTGTACTCCTAAATATTTCAGAGGTAGATGGGCTCTAGAGAAACCAGTGAAGTGAGTGATCCACTGAGTACTGTTAGCAGGAATGCCCCTGGGGCAGATCACCTCACATTTGGAGTGGTTGAAATGGAGGCCAGAGATTTGTTGAAATTGGGACAAGCAGTCATATACTCTTTTAACGAGCGAGCTTTGGATGCCCTGGAGAAAAGCATGACATCATCCGCATACATCAAATGGGAAATAGCCATGTTAGACTTGTGGTGATATCCGGCATAAAGGAAGGGTGTGACCTTGGACTCCAGCAACTTAGAAAAATAATCCATAACTATGATAAAAATGGTAGGAGATAAAGGATCCCCTTGTTTCAGACCCCTGGTAGCTTGGAATCCTCCCCAGCAATTACCATTAATGAGAATTGAATGATGATTGTGTTGTAACCATCTTTTGATCAGTTGGCAGAAACCAGAATTGAAACCTTTGGCTTGCAGCACCTGAAGGATGAAGTTCCAGTCAATAGAGTCATAAGCTTTCTTGATATCAAGTTTATAGATGATATTTCCCCCTCTACAAGGTCTGTCTAAATCCAGCAGCAGCTCTTGTGCAAGGAGGACATTATCAGTAATGGAACGACCTTTAACAAATGCAGATTGATTGGGACTTATAATTTTTTCCAGGAGGGGTTGAAGTCTTCCCACTAGGATTTTACTTATGATTTTGCTAATAACTGTAGTGAGGCTAATGGATCTGTACTGATTCCAGGTCTTAGGAGCATTAGTTTTGGGTAGGAGTACTATATTGGAAGCATGGAAGTAATCTGGTAAATCAGTTCCCTGAAAGAAACTCTGAACAGCAGCAGTAACATCCCCCTTGCAAATATCCCAACTCTTTTTATAAAAGTCAGCAGTATAGCCATCAGGCCCTGCTGCTTTAGAACTATCAATGGAGCTGAGGGCTACCCAGATCTTCTCCTGGGAAGGAGAGTCAGATAGATTGATGTTAGTGAATTGATGATCATCCCTGAAGAGATTGCTGTCAATGGTGGGTCTGGTAGTAGGGGAGTATGTAAGGAGTTTGTGAAAGTACTTGACATCATCCTCAGCAATTTCAGATTCCTCCCTGAGCAGAACCCCCTGATCAGATTTTATTGTGTGAATTGCATTACACTTTCTTCTGTATTTAATCCAAGCATGGTAAAATTTTGTATTTACGTCTCCTTCTTTGAATTTAATACTAGCGACCTTCTCGCCTCGGCAAATGGTCCTGCCAATTGAGTAAAGTAAGGAGATGCTCTTGAGCAGCTATGAAAGAACCATATTTGGAATCATCAGTCTGAGAGGCAACTTCCAAAGCAGCAGCTTCCTCCTCAGCCTTGGTGACACCATGGAAGATATCCCCAATACTTTCCCAGTTCCATTTTCTGAGCACACCTGCTATTTTTACTTGAAGTAGCTTGAGTTTGATTAAAGGGTTGGGATGAGAGCACCCAGTCCAATGCTAAAAAATAATGGACTGAAAACTGTGATGTGAAGCCCAAAAATTCAAATATCTGAAAGGAGTGGGAGTGGTTTGTTTAGATGGTGTGGTGATGGAAACAAGGAGTGGTCTATGATCAGACACTGCAAAGTTCAGATGTTTTATGGTGGTGTAGAGGAAACTTTGATGCCAAACACTGTTAGCCAAGAACCTATCCAACCTTTCCCATATCTTTCCTCTTCTCCAGGTGAACTTGTTACCCTGAAAACCCAAGTCAAATAAAGCAGCCTTCTGAATATTGTCATTGAAGTCAGTAATTTTGGTGAGGGTGGGTGATCTTCCACCAAGTTTTTCTTCAGTAGATGCTATGCTGTTGAAGTCTCCTCCCACTATCCGAGTCGGAAGATTCCGAAGTCTCTGAGATGGTGAATTTCCCTGCCAAAGCTCTAATCTTGCAAACTTGGTACGACCAGGCATAAACAAAAGTAGGCTGCAAAGGTACTTGCGAGTTAAAAGAGCAATGAAGATGAATCGATTGAGGGTGATCAACAATAACCTTCCACTGAATCTCTTTTCTACAAATAACCCAAATCTTATTAGAGGAGTTAGCATAAAGAGAACACCCAGGGAACCTGGTAAGTATTTTGTTTTTGGTGTTTTTGAACCATGGGTTCCAAAAGCACCATGCACCAAAGTTGGTGCCTTTTATATAAATGTACCAATCTTTTGACAGTAAGGGGGTGGGAAACTCCCCTAATGTTCCAACAAATAAAATTAAACATTGCTTAGATTTGGTGGATGGTTATGTGGTTAAGGTTGGGCAGAACTGGATCTTGATCTAGATCTGCCCTTCTCGAGACCGATGGGGGATGCAATTTTTGGCCTTCCGGTTCGGCAGTCATGGGAAACCTTGAAGCTCGGCTTGTGTTTTCTTTGTTTTCCTGCTCTTTTGTTCCTTCCATTCCGATACCATCTTTTGTTATGATCGGCTCGAACCGTCCGACGGAGGGGTGTTCTCCTGTGTCACATCTTCTATAGTGTTAATTTGTTCCTCATTTTCATCTGCCTCTATCTCAAATGGAGGTTCCACTGCCTTCTCTGGATTAAGTACTTCCTGTTCCTTTGTTTCAGCATGTTCAAGTAATGACAATTCCTGGAGCTCCTGCTGTGTTGCTGCTTGTGTCTCCATATTTAGACCTGGGTGGGGGGCAATAGCTGTTGTCTCCACTGATTTGGTTTTGTTTTCTTTCTGATGGTGGGTTTTAATCTATAACATTTATCTAGTGAGTGACCAAACATTCTGCATTTTTGGCAGAATATAGGTTTGTGTTCAAGTAAGACCTCTTGCCAGAAACCAACCCCTTCATCAGAGGTGGTGATCCAGATTTTTTCAGTATCAGGAAGAGAAACATCCCTCTCCACCAGGACTCTAGCTCCTACAGGATTGCCCATCTCTTGAGTAGGGGTATCAACCTTAAGAGGTGTCCCCAAAGCCCTACTAATCTGGAAAATAGCATGGGTGTGGTAAAGTTGGATAGGGAGGTTGGGGAGGGTGAACCATAATGGCTTCAGAGGGGGTTCCTTAGCTGGATCAAATCCAGGGTACCACTTTATAAACTTCATAGAGGAGTTAGCAATCAGCATTCCTTGCATACCCAGAAGTCTTGCATAATCCTCTTCTTTAGATAGCCTTATCAGGAGATGCCTCCCATCCATAACCCCTAATTTCCACTACCCCAAGAGATTAAGATTCTCAAATTGTTTTCTGACTAGCTCCATTTTAGGGTGCCCAAATTGAAACTGGCCAACTATAGTGAATTTAATGGCTTCAGCTAACATTTCCATCTCCTGTGTGGTGAACAGAATGGCAGGCTTTCCCTCCTTAGACCCCAAAGGCCTAATAAATGGACATTCTGATTTACCTGCTGCAGCATCATGAAGGCATTGAGGAAAAGTCAAGTTATCTACTTTACTGGCCGTCTGATGTCCCTTGTTGATAGCATCAGCATAAGAAAAGGGAGCATTAATGAGTGTAACCCCAGCCATAAAAGAGGGATGGGGGCCAAAGACTGTCCTCAGCACACAACCAAAGGACACAGCCAATGGAACAGTAGTTTCAATTCAAAAAATTGTTTGCCCGGGAAGAGCAAAAGAAGGCAGGCCACCAAAAAAACAAATTCACCACCCTTGACAGACCCTCTGAACACACCTACCTCCCGACAACAACCACCAAAGAGAGACGACCGCCGCTGAGCGTACTCCATCACGGCAGAAACCCTAGCAGAGCACCTCCCACCAAGCCAGCTGCCATTATATATATATATATATATATATATATATATATATATATATATATATATATATTTGTGTGTGTGCGTGCGCTCTTATTTACCAACACACTAGCTTTTTCCTCATAGATCTGTGAGTATAGAAATAGTCTTAATACCTTTTACTATATTATATGTCTTTACTGTTGTTAATCAAAGAAGAAAATTTTTCTCTCTTTATATCCTCTTCTTGATTATTTATCATACCTATTTCTTTCCATTTCTTTGATTAGCACCTCCGTCTTTCTTATTTTCAACATTTTAGTGGCCAAAATCTTGATTCAGCTTGATTGTTTTATCGGTGGAGGCCTCATAGGTTGCTGGCTAATTAAATATCAAATTTTCCAAGTTGGATATGTAAAGATGAAGGATTGGGAGGTATGCACATAAGTACCCTTTAAAGTGGTGACCATGATTACCCAAATCATGGAGCTTTAATAGAGCCTTCCCTGCATACTTTCTTTACTCATTTGAACTTATTTTCTGAGAGCATGAAAAATAAGCCAAGGTTACTCATTTTGTGCATACGTTAATTACCCTCCTACTTGGTCATGGTTAATGCTTAACTTATGCCAATTCTTTTCCTCATTGGATGTCTAAAGTGGTGACCATGATTACCCTAATCATAACCATTTACTTCATCCTTAAGAAAGTGGTGATTCATACTTTTTCTTAAGGAGAGGATGCCATCTCAATAATTTTTGCATGATGAGTTTTAAACCATGGTTAACCATGGTTTATTCTAGGTTGATTTGTGTCATGATGGATCAAATGGGTTGTGTCTAACCTATATGAGGTCATTCATGACATCATAAAGGGTTAGAAAATTTTGAAAATCAATTTTTGGGTCATAATTGGTGTCATGGTTAAAAATTTTCTTTTATTCTATTCTTAATTTAATTGCCATTTTAATTAATTATGTCTTTAATTAAAAATGTTGGAAATTACTTTATTAATCAATTAATTAATCAATATAATTTTAAATTAATTATTTGATTAATTTTATGTTAGTTTTTGTTTTAAAATTAAATTTTGTCTTATTTCATGGCTTTTAATTTTATTTTCATTTTAATTAATTATTTAATTAATTAATATATTAAAAATTATATTATTAGCCAATTAATTAATCCAAATAATTTTTGAATAATTATTTGATCAATTTATATTATTTTTGGTTCAAAATTAAATATTCTGACTAAATTTGATAAATGTAGACTAGGATTGACCAATATTGACCTAGGTTGACCCATGTTGGCTTGGGTTGATCAATTCTAGTCCAAGGATGTTCAATGTAATTTTCTCAACCTTGTCATGGTTGATTTTGTCACAAAATTAATGGTTTTGCCATTTTTGGGTTTAATTTAGTCATTTTGACAATTTTTAGGTTTTAGGTTACTCTCAGGGTCTGTTGTCTCTTGCTAGATTTTTAGGAGGTCAATATGGGTAGACTTCCTATCTTAATGTGTCTGGTAAGTGACCCTCACAAAAGTGAGGTCAACAAGAGGCAATCACAAATGGACTTTGTTGTACAAAAAATTTAAAAAAAAATCTTGATTGGAAAATATTACTCTGCTTAAAAGTGTTCTCAATGCTTAGCCATTTTATGCTCCGTAGGTCCTTAAACAAAAAACTACTATTAAAAAATTTTTAGAGAAATGTTTTAATAAATTCCATTGGGCTAAAAACACTTAAAATAAAATCTGAGCTAGCCAGAAGAAGGTATGTAAACCCCTTATTTACAAGTAGTTTTGTACTTAAACAGCTTCATCATGTAGCAAACATCAATTTCATCAAACTCTATCTTAAAATTTTGAAAGGTTTGTCTCTTTGGTCCAAATTTCTTTTTGAAATTATTGCTCCATTTCTCACCCCTCATCTACTACATGTAAAACTAGAAATTCTAAAAATTTTGAAAGATCTGCAAAATGACAGGACCTCTGCTTCTAAAAATGTTTATTGAGATATTGGTAAAGGAAAATTTTCTTCTTGGAAGGATCAGTGGACAAACTTTGAATTGGCTGGCTTAAATGGCTGGGAAGCACATGAAAAGATATCGTTTCTGACTTTTGGAATGAGGGTAACTGGAACATTTCTCTCCTTGTAGATTTAGTTGGCTCGGATGCTGAGGTGATTATCAAAATTTCAATCAACATGGAAAAAAAGGACACTTTGTATTTAACACTTAAAAAAAACATATCAATCTCTAAATCATTATATGATGAGTTATATTCCTTTGAGAAGTTGGATTAGGGTTCAAGAATTTAGGTTAGAACACTATCTACTTGAATGGCCTTTTTTAACTAGAGGAATTATCATAGGCTTCTTTCTTTTAATGATATCCTTAAACTTAAGGGGCTTACAAGAATGTTACTTCGTAAAAAGAAGGAAACAGCTGGTCATCTATTCTTTCAATGATCCTTGTCTTTTGCAAATATGAAATTTTTTTGGTGATTTTTTTTTCATTGGAGAAAGCTTTATATGTGAAGGAATATCATGGATAGTTGCAGAATTTGGGTTGATGGTTTTTGCAGAATGCATTTCATGGTATCCTTTCCTTACATTGTTATGTGGTCCTTACGGATGGCTAAAATATCTTCTAAGTATAAAGGTAAGATTATTTTAGCTACAACAGTTATTGTTAAATTTTTAGCTTATATACATAAACATATGTTGACCTCACTATTGGTTGAGGTCTAGTCTTTCTATAGAATAGCCTAGGGTCTAGCCATAGGACTCTCCTGGTGACTTTCTTAGAAGACTAGTCATGGAACCCTCCCCATAGAAATTCAAACTTTTCTTACTTCACTGGGAGTTTTCATATGCTTAAGGCCTAACCTCCAGTTTTTGAGAGGAAGAGACCAAGCATAAGGAAGCCCAGGGGAAGTCACCGATAGGCAGTCAGGCCATAGGATCTACCCTAGGAGGTCTGGAGCTTACACCACACTTACACTACACACTCACAATCCTAAACAAAGCACATCACCTTTGGTCCCCTAACTGTTTGGAAACTCATGTAAGTGGTTTTCCCAAACTTTTAGCCTCAAGCTAGGGTTTGGCTAGTACCAACACATAGAGAAACAAATGAGGGTGATCCTTGGTCCATGGCTCAATTCAAACAATTCCATACTACTCACCTCCAACCAATCCCAATTTTGCCAAAAATTCAATTTCTAACCGCTTTGCCCAAAATACCCTAAATACCTAAAATACCCCTAAAGCCCTAAAAACCACCAAAACATCAAAAATTCCCCAAATGACCCCAAAATTACCCAAAATTACCCAAAAATTCCATAAAATCATTTCAAAACAGTTTCTACCTCTTAAATCCACCAAAACACCCCAATACACTCCAAATAACCTCCATATACTCTAAATACCCCTCTTGGCCCAAAATTTTAAGAATTTCAAAATTTCCTAAAAAATTCCAAAATCTCCCAAATATTCTCAATTTCATTTCTCTCAACTAACACATGACCCAATTTGGCCAATTTAGCCCAATTTAACCAAAATCCTCAATTTTACCAATTTAACACAAAAGTGCCCAAATTAAACACAACCTTGACCCAATTGATCCCAATCTTGCCCAATTTCAATTCCAAACTTCAATTCAACATCCCCAATATCATACTAAACCAAATCCAAGCCCAATTTGACCCACATTTGAGTTCAATTCCATTTGAAATCCAAAATCTCCAATTTTACCTAAATAATCCAAAATCCCCAAATTGACCTAATGTCAACCAATTCCTCTAAATTTCAATTCTAAACCCTTCATAACAAAACCCTAAATTGAATTGAATCATCAATTGTCCCCAATTTTAGCTCAAGTCTCTCCCAAGTGCACTTAAGGTTCAAATCTCCTAATTTTTAACCCAAATCAAACATATGCCCAAAATCTCCTAAATTGATTGCCCTATTCTCAAAATTTCACCCAATTAATGTTGGAGAATCTTCAACACATTCCCTTAAACCATTTGGAACCCTCAATTGGGTCAAAACCCCACTCTAGCCCAACCTAAACCCAAACTTAGCCAACTTGCCCTAAATTGAACAAAATCCCAAAATCCACCAAATTGAACCCCCAAATGAACTCAAAACCATTCCAAGTCTTCATGAAAAATCTTCCTTACAATCATATACACAATGTTGCTCAATTAATTTGGCTCAACTCAAGTTCAAACCCAACCTAGCCTAACCTAAACACAATGTGCCCTAAATTGAACCTTTGACCGAATGACACTTAAATTGAACCCAAGCGAACAAATTTGACCAAACCAACTTCATGGCAGCCAACCCTAAACCTCCTAGGACTAGTTTGACCTGACCCAACCCATGCCCCTTGAGCCATGGACCCATGGTCCACCACTTTGGACTATTGGATTTAGCCACTTGGCAAAGCTTAAGTCCCATCCTTAAAATCCAGTTTAAGCAACCCCCATGCCAAATTGAATGCACTGAGCAACTCCCCCACTCATCCTCAGCTTAACAGCAGCCTACCCTATCCTTGCTTGCCGCCCTAGCCACCGAAACAGCTCAGCCCGAGCGCCCCCATACTCCTTTAAACCTAAAATTAAGCCTTGTCAGTGAGGGATCACCTCACTGATCACTGGCCCTGCATTGCCCTCACCCAAAGTGGCCTAAAGAACCTAAAGCCTAGCCCTGAGCTCCCCTCTCCAGCGAGCTCTATAAAATGGCTCCTCCATGACCAAATCTAGGGTGCTGAAATTTTCTCCATAAAACTCTCCCAAATTGCTCGCAGAGCAAATTTCAGCCAAGAGAGGAAGATCCCCACTATCTTCCTGCCCTGAATTCAACTGCCTAAGCCTAATTTCTCAGTTGAAATTCTGGCCAAAGACAGGACACTCCTAGAACCTCCACTAAAATAAAATTAACTTTACCCACACCATCCACACAACAAGAAAAGAAGTTCCCCAATGAAAGCCCCATCACCGGGCCACCCATTTGTGCTATCGGCCAGAGCCCGAAATCGGCCTTGGTCAAACTTGGGTCTAGGCATTTCACCATTACCAAAGGTTTAATCCGTTGGCTCCTTGGACTTCCACAAACGTCCCGAGCATCTCTAATCGAAGCCTCACCTCTCAGAGCAAAGGTATTAAACTCTTCTTCCTTCTGAGCTTCCATGGATTCTCTATTTTATTTTACTTGATTTTAATGCATGTTAACTGTATGGATATGTTTTTCTAGCCTAGACGAGCATGTAGAAACTAACTTCACTTGATTTGGTTAAGAAATGAGGGAGATATTATGGTTAGAAAATGTGCGGCTCTCGGGTTGAACCAGACAAAGACGATGAGCCGGAACCGTTGGATGACGCGTGTATCGGATGAACGATGGAGATTGAGCCGGACAGAACCGCGGATGATGCGTGTATCGTTGAAAAGAGCACGCTAACTCAGATGGTGACGCCGAATGGGGAGACGACACGTGTGACTTCAGAGCCACCTAAGTTGAGGTGTCGCCGCGCTGGATAAGTAGAAAATTAGGTTTTTTTCCTATTTATTTAAATCATAGAACTTTGATAATCCATATCTTTGCATAGAAAAATCATAAAAATAAAAGAAAAATACCCTCTTTCTCAGTGAACAATGGAGAATAATGTAGAATTAAAATTAAAATGTTTTGTTAAGTCTTTGATTTTTAATTAATTATTTACTGTTATGAGTCTTTCAATTCTCCATTAGCAAACACAATTCACCATGGCATGAGACTATTGGGCTTTTGTTCCCTCAGTCCTTGAAACATTCCCTGAATTTTTCATGGTCAGATGGGACCTTTAGACAAAAATCCATATTTTATAAGTTTAGGGCCATTTTATTAAAGATTAATTATTAAAATTAGTATGTTGATTATAAAAATCTATGAAAATTAGGGGAAGTATCCTAGGACCAGAGGACCCTAGGAAAATTATTGTTTGACATAACTCACTGAAAATAACCCTAATTTGACCAAACACTCAAAACTAAAATTAAACTAATTTGGAGTAGCCATACATCAAAATGGCATGAAATCAATTCTCCATTGTGCTTTAGGATTAGGAGAACCTCATATAAAAATTTTAAGTCAATTGGAGTTAATTTAGCGCACAAAAAGAATTACCTAAGTAACATAACCATATTTGAACTTAGAAATTTCATAAAACTTAAAATATAACTCAAATATTCACCAAATCAATTTTAAGAGTCTCTGAGATCAGAGGAGTCCAAGAAAATTAAAATTATAATTTTCATAAAATTTCTATTTTTAACATATTTTTAAATTTTTAAATAATTTAGAAATCATAAAAATCATAAAAATATTAAAATTCACCAAAATGTCATATTTGACCTCCCAATCACTTGGGAACTAACAAAATATTTTTCCTAAGTCTATGTAAATATGTTAAATTTTAAAGGCTTAAAGTAATTTTTAATATTAAAAATAGATTTTTCAAGACTTTCACTAAAATAATTCTAAAAATTCCAAGAAAAATTAGAAAAATACAAAATTTGTTTCTCTGAGTTTCTTGAGCTCGGAGAGACTTAAGAAAAATATAAAACCTAATTTTCCCCCTTAATTTTGTGTTATAATTAATTAATACTCTAAAATTTAAAATAATTATAGTAATTAAATTAAATTTCAAAAAGTACCAAAATTGGTCCAAATGGTCCTCTGGTCATTAAGAACCTCCCATAATTCTCCTAAGGACAGAAGTTTCATCTTGGTCATGTTGTTGAATTTTCATTGAAAATCCCTATTTTCCACTAAAATAGTTATATAAATTAAATTAAAAATATTAACTTCACATTTTCTGCTCTGATGTATTAATGGACATGTGAGTGAGGTGACATAACAATTCCAAATTTATTTGAGCTTAGTTTAATGAATTATGAGATAAACAAGCTTAAAAGGGCATAAAGGTAATTAAGGAATTATAGCCTTAACTAATACTTAGGCTTACCCGGTGGAGAGGGTTAACATTTGATCTTGATTTTCCTTTTGGATGATTAAAAAAATGAGACTAAGGGGTAGAAACCAATTAATCATCTTTAATGTTAAAAAAAATCCCAAGTAATTAAGACATCAAACTTTGGAAGATAATTAAAGTATAAATTGTTAAGGTTAGGGGATGTGATATAGGAGAATTCTAATTCTTTAAAATTAAATTCATAAAAAATGAAGTAATCAAACATCACATAACTCTTATTAATGAAACCATAAAATGATAATTAAAATTAATAATTAAAAGAATGATTTTTAACTGAAACAAGTTTAAAATATTAAAATCTTAAAACTTCATTTGAAATAATATTAAGATTAATTCTGAGAATAATTCATAGTTAAACTAAATCAAATTTTAAATATTGAAATTAATCTGAAACATTATAATTAACTTAAAACAATTTAAAAATGTTAAAACTTATCTAAGTTAAAAAAAATTTAAACACCTTTCCAATTTAAAATAATTTAAAATAATCTAAAAATATTTTAAAAAATCAACCAAATTTTTATAACTAAATTAAAAAAAAAATCATTAAGAATGGTTTAGCTCCTTATGAACTAATTTACCCCTAAAGGCTTTCATCCTTATAACTTATAAATGAAATGTCAAATGAAATATCACCTTGCTCATAGGATAATCAAACATCCAGGTTCACTGAGCAAGAACCAAAACTCAACTAAACCCCGGATGATTAATTCATCCACATGATGAAATTTATTTGGACTCAAAATGATCCCAGAAGCATTAAAAATATGTTCAAGACTCGTCCTAAGCACTTTGTCAATCCAATAGGATGTTTTAAGAGAACAATTAAACTTCATTGTTCTTTGATGAAGAAAATCATCCTCAAACACACTTTAAGAAATGACTAGTGAAAGGATTAGGACTTGGTAGACATCTAGGACCTTCTCTTAGCCTTACCTAGGTGTTTTCTTTCAAATATTTTAATGCCCTAATATGTGTTTTAAGTGCAGTTGGAAATGACGAGAAGACCCACCAGGTACGCCTTTTTTATTGTAATTTACTTACTTGCGCTGTACTTACCTTTCTTGCAAGCTTGAATGTTAAAACAACAATGTCACCCTGCATGAAAACTGAAACCTTTAGGATAGCCACAAAACCAAAACAAAAACTAAACTAAAAGTTACAATATGATAAAATTCACCGCCTTAACATTCAAAATATAAAACAACTCAAAATTTAACCACAAATAAAACTAAAAAACTACAATTACAACTAAATTAAACGTCTCGTTGGATGATTGGGAATCCCTCAGATGACGTAACCCACATGTTGTTAACGAGAATTCCTATGATCTAAATGAAAATATGGAACTCATTCAGTTAAGTTTATCAAATTCAATTGGAGTAAGTGAATCTGATGAAAATAACGGTGCCGGGATGATGGAACCGTGGGATCTTAACCGGTATTATTATAATCAACTTTAATGTCCCCCTAAAAAAATGTTAAGACATCTCAATTCTAATATTTCTAAAACATGATACTTCTCTTCCCCACCCCTCCCAATTATCATTTCTTTAAATTAAACCTACTACGACAAGGAGCATGGAGCATGCATAGTGGGAAGCACGACCATCTTCAACAACAAGACTCGTTAACTTTGACAAACCTTTCCTTAAATTAAACTAAAATCCATAAGATTTTAAGGTAGCTTGCCTAGTGCAGCATAAATCCTCACCTTATCCTGAGGCCTTTGTACAACTATGCTGTGCAATATAAGCCCTAATTCGCTTTAAGATTCCGAGGTTGTCATCTGATACGACATAAATCCTCTCATCTTCCAGGTTATTCGCATAATTGGGTGATCTAAAAAAATACCTTTTTTTATGTCTTAATTCTTATCAATTTCTAAGGATATTATGCTTTAATGAAAGGTATTTTTGTGTTTTTGGATGCAGGTGATGTAAAAAGGTCCAAAAAAGGAAAAAGGAGCAAAAAGGAGCAAAAAGGAGCAAAAATGGAGCAAAATACAAAAATTTTAAAAAATATGGCCTGGCGCCTAGGAGCCAGAAATTGGCGCCTAAAACGGTTTTAATCGCGAAGAGGTGCGAGCCAAAGTGAAGAGGTGCAAAGAACTGGACGCGGTGTCCGGCGCCTAGGCGCTAGATTCCGGCGCCTAGGCGCCAGACAGACCTTCTAGAAGATTCATTGAATGTGGACATGTTTTGAAGAGGTGCCTCAAGGCAACCCTTGAAGCCTATAAACATGAGTCCATTTCTTCAGAAAAACGTGCTCCCCCATTGTAACCCTTTCTCTTATCCACTTTAGGATCTCTCATCCTTAGAGAGAGAAATAGAGAGAGAAATTTAGGGCCACTTTTGTTTTAGTTTAGTGAGTTTACTTTCAAGTTGTTGCATCTGGAGTTCATTACACTGTGGAGTCAGTAGGAATCAGAAGATCTGTAGAAGCAATATTTGAGATAATTATTTTATATTTGATTCAAAGTTTATTAATTATGTTTTGTTGTTTATATTCAATGTGCTCTGAGTAGTTAGTTTACTTTCTTCCTTCAATTATGAAGAGATAGATAAGATAATATAAGATTCGATGGAGAATTGAAATTCAAAATATTTTCAAAACATTGTGATGACATTAATACCTGATCTTACTTTACTTTTTAAATTGGTCATTTAAATTGTTAAAACCTGTTGAAGTGTTTTGAGACTAAGAAGGAGAAGAACTCTTAACTTGTAAATGTCACATGAATCCTTGGGTAGTCGAAGGCCATGTGCGGGCTATTCAAGGTGAAGTGAAAATAAATAGGAAGATAAGATTTAAAAGGCGTAGAATTGATAAGTTTTTAGAGTGACAGACTAAATTCTTATAATTTGATTTATAGATTAGAAAAGGGTCACTAGTAGGGCCGACCATAGCCACCCTTGGACATCTAGTAGTGTGAGTCTAGATTAACCCATTCTACTAACAATACATCCGGACCTTATCTATAAATTAGCCAATGTTCTTTGCGCCTGGATCAAAGGGTAAAGAATAGGAATGCTTCTATTTGGCACAATACCATAAATCAAATTCTCCAACGAATATTAAATTATCTTAAAAATCTTAGATTAATTGAAGGGAAGAAAGTTCTTTGTTTTATATAGCTTTCACAAAATCATTTTCTTATTATTGTTTTCTTTATCTACATCTAGTAAATTTAAAGGAATTTATAGTGAGATTAAAACACAAAAAGATTTTTGAAATACAATATTTAAAAATTTATTACCATATTTTTTCCCCGTGGGATCGATACTGGGGTCTTTATTTCAAAGCACTATATTACTTGAAACGATACGTATACTTGCGTAGTACCCAAAAAGTATATAAAATATTTTCTTTTTAAGTTATATTTTTCTATATAAACATATATTTAAAAAAGTTTTATTTGGTACACATCTATATAGCATGTTATTCCAGATCAAGTGTTTCACGCCTTTGCCAGAAATTAAATTTTCTAGCAGTGGTAACAAATCCTTGTATTTGGAAATACAAAAAATCGGGCCATGTTTTTGGCGCCGTTGCTGGGGAAGGAATAAGAATAGTTATAGATTTTTAAATATTATATTTCCAAAATTATAATAATATAAAAAAAAAAGAAAATAAAAAAATATATAAAAATTTTATTCCTTGTTTCATTTTTTTTTATTCGAATTTTTGGTTCTGAAGGATTAATACCTTTAGATTCTGAACTAGAAAGAACAATTAGAAAAATTAAAAAGGGAAAACAAATTCAAAAATTTCAAGAAATGGCTACTTTACAAAATCCAATTGAACTTAATGATCAAAATGTTTATAAACCATTAAGGGATTATGCTAACCCTACAGTTGATGAACTTCATACTAGTATTCAAATACCCACTGTAGATGTTAATTCTGTTGAACTTAAACCGTCTATTATTCAAATGGTGCAAAACAATCAATTTGGTGGAACACCAAATGATGATCCAAATTTACACCTTGTTACTTTTTTAGAATTTTTTGCTACCTTTAAATATAACAATGTTTTTGATGATGCTATTAGACTTAGACTCTTTCCTTTTTCTTTAAGAGATAAAGTAAAGATGTGGTTAAACTCATTAGCAACTGGTTCTATTAAAACATGGGCTGAAATGGCACAAAAATTCCTTGCTAAATATTTTCCTCCCTCTAAACTGCTAAATTAAGAAATGATATTACTTCGTTTAGTCAATTTGACGGGGAGACAATATATAAAACTTGGGAAAAGTTTAAAGAACTATTAAGAAAATGCCCTCATCATGCTTTACCTGATTGGTTAATTATTCAAACATTTTATAATGGATTAATTGGATCTTTAAAATCAATTAATGATGCTATCTTCTTGGAGGTTCTTTAATGTCTAAATCATTTGAAGAAGCTTACACTTTAATTGAAGAAATGGCTAATAACAAATTTCAATGGCCTTCGAAAGGATTAATCCTAAAAAGATGGCAAGTATTCACGATAATGAAGCCTTTTCTATCTTAGCTTCACAAGTAGCAACAATGTCTATGAAATTAGATAATTTTGCAATTAATATTTCACATAATAACTCTGCTAATATTGAAGATTCTCAGACTATTGAAACTTTACAAGCTATTGCAAGTAAAAATAATCTTTATTCAAATTATTGAAATCCTGGGTGAAAAAATCATCCTAATTTTAACTAGAATAATTCACAACAACAATGAGGTAATAATAAATCTCATCCCACTGGAAATTGGAATAATCAAGTTAATCCAAATTATAAACCTCCTGGATTTAATAATCAACGAGAAAAAGTTATCAATAGAAGAATTAATTTTACAAATGAATAATCAATTACAAAATCAAAATACTGCTATTCGTAATATTTAAAATCAAATGGGGCAAATTGCTACTTTAATTAATAACAGACCTTTAGGAACACTTCCTAGTAATGTTGAAATTAATCCAAAAAAAAATTGAAAAAGAGATTGAGGTTAAAGAGATTGAAAAACCTAAAGAAACTCTCTCTCCTAGTCAAGATCAGATTATTATACCTGTTAATGTGGAAGTTGAAAAACCACCACCACCTTTTCCTCAAAGACTTAAATAGCAGAAACTTGATCATCAATTTTCTAAGTTCTTTGAAATTTTTAAGAAACTTACTATTAACATACCTTTTGCTGAAGCTTTGGAACAAAGGCCAACTTTTGCAAAATTTATTGAGGATATTTTAAGCAAGAAACAAAAATTTGAAGCTTTTGAAACTGTTGCATTAAGTGAAGAATGCAGTGCAATAATTCAAAAAAAATTACCTGAAAAGCTTAAGGATCCTGGAAGTTTCACTATACCCTGTGCTATTGGAGAAAAATTTTGTGGAAAAGCTTTATGTGATTTAGGAGCAAGTATTAATCTCATGCCATTTTCTATCTTTCGAAGATTGGATTTAAGAGATATTACTCCCACCATTGTAACCCTTCAGTTAGCTGATAGATCTATCACTTATCCTAAAGGAGTTATAGAGGATGTCCTTGTTAAAGTGGATAGATTTATCTTCCCTGTAGATTTCATAGTACTTGATATGGAAGAAGATAAAGAGATACCTATTATTTTAGGGAGACCTTTTCTAGCTATCAGATGAGCTATGATTGATGTGCAAAAGGGAGAACTAACCATGAGAGTTAATGATCAAGAAATTAAATTCAATGTTCTTAAATCAATGAAGTACCCTGATAAAGAGAAATGTTATCGAATGGGTATAATTGATTATTTAATTGAAAAAAATTATCAAGAAAATGTAAAGTCATTTCAGAAGAAAAATTTGAATTTTTAACTGATGAAAATGAAGAAGTAGATGAAGAAGAGACTCATTTTATTAAAGATAACTGGGAAAGTTTAGACATAACTGAAAATGATATACTTTTACCATCAATTAAAAAAGCCCCTGAACTAGAATTAAAAATGTTACCTTCACATTTAAAATATGCGTTTCTTGGAAATTCGTTAACTTTACTGTTATTATTTCTTCGAAGCGAGTAAAGATCAAGAAGAAAAACTACTAGGTGTGTTAAAGAATTATAAGAAAGCTTTTGGTTGTACTATTGCTGACATAAGAGGAATAAGCCCTTCCATTTGTATGCATAAAATTTTAATAGAAGAAAATTTTAAACCTAATATTGAATCGCAAAGAAGATTAAATTCTATCATGAAAGAGGTTGTTAAAAAAGAAATTATTAAGTGGTTAGATTCTGGTATTATTTATCCTATTTCGGATAGTCAATGGGTAAGTACTATTCATTGTGTTCCGAAGAAAGGAGGTGTAACTGTCATTGTTAATGATAAAAATGAACTAATTCCTACAAGACAAGTTACTGGATGACGAATTTCTATTGACTATAGGAAATTATATAAAGCCACTAGAAAGGATCATTTTCCTTTACCTTTCTTGGATCAAATGCTCGATAAATTAGCTGGACACCCATATTTCTGTTTTCTGGATGGATATTCTGGTTATCATCAGTTACTTATTACTCTTGAAGACCAAGAAAAGACAACATTTGCAAGTCCTTATGGAGCATTTGCTTTTAGAAGAATGCCTTTTGGTTTATGTAATGCACCTGCAACTTTTCAAAGATGTATGATGTTAATATTTTGTGATTTGATTAACAAAGGAATTAAAATATTCATGGACGATTTTTCAATTTTTGGAACTTCATTTGAATCTTATTTGGAAAACATTGCCAAAGTTCTGAAAAGATGTGAAGAAACAAATTTGGTTCTTAACTGGGAAAAATGTCAATTCATGGTCACAGAAGGCATTGTACTTGGTCACAAAGTGTCACAAAAAGGGATGGAAGTAGATCAAGCAAAAGTAAAAATTATTCGTTGAATTGCAACCACCTACTTATTGTTCTGATGTGAGAAGTTTTCTAGAGTCATGCTTGGATTTTATAGAAGATACATAAAGTATTTTTCTAAAATTGCTAAACCTCTTTGTCATTTATTGGAAAAAGATGCGAAATTTGAATTTAACAAAGAATGTATTAATACTTTTAATATTCTAAAAGAAAAATTAATTACTGTACCTATCATTGTTGCACCTAATTGGAATAAATCTTTTGAATTAATGTGTGATGCAAGTGATTTTGCAATTGGAGCTGTATTATGACAAAAATATGAGAAGATTTTCAAAGTTGTACATTATGCTAGTAAAACTCTCACTGAAACACAAAGAAATTACACTACCACTGAGAAGGAGCTTCTAGCTATAGTATATGCCTTTGATAAATTTAGACCTTATCTTCTTGGTACTAAATGCATAGTTCATACTGATCATTATGCTATTAAATATCTAATATCTAAGAAGGATTCTAAACCTAGACTTATAAGAAGGGTTTTACTTCTACAGGAATTTGATTTTCAAATAGTAGATAGAAAAGGAATAGAAAACCAAATTACTGATCATTTGTCTAGAATTAAAAATGATATTATTTCGGAAGAAAATATAAATGAGAAATTTCCTGATGAATCTTTATATGTTATTCAAGGATACAAAACACCTTGGTATGTTGATATTGTTAATTATTTAGTTAGCAATATTTTGCCTTATGAATTGGATAACAAATTTATTAAGAAATTTAAATATGATGCTAAATCTTATATTTGGGAAGAACCTCATTTATTTAAAATTGGTAAAGATTCTATGATTTGAAGATGTGTACCTTATGAGGAAACTTTTGCTATTATTCAAAAATATCATGATTCGATTTTGGAGGACACTTTGGCATAGATAAAGCTGCATTTAAAATTTTAAATTCGGATTTTATTGGCCTACCTTATTTAATGATGTAAGACATTATGTGAAAACATGTGATCGATGTCGAAAGGATGGGAAATATATCTAGGAAGAATGAAATGCCTTTAAACTATATATTGGAAGTTGAAATTTTTGATATATGGGGTTTAGACTTTATGGGACCATTTGTTCCATCATCTGGAAAAATTTATATTTTATTAGCAGTTGATTATGTTTCAAAGTGGATTGAAGCTGTTGCTTTACCAAACTATAATTCCAAAAGTCTTTCTAAATTTTAAAGAAAATGATATTTTCAAGATTTGGAATGCCTAAGGTAATTATCACTGATGGTGAAAGTCATTTCAGGAATATAAGAATTCAATCATTACTTCAAAAATTTGGAATCAAACATAGAATTGCAATCGCTTATCATCCACAAACAAGTGGAATGGTGAAGTATCAAACGAGAGAAATTAAAAGAATTTTAGAGAAGGCTTGTTAATCCTAAAAGAAGCTGATTGGGTTGATAGACTTGATTCGCATTATGGGCTTATAGAACGACTTGTAAGACACCAATCGAATGTCACCTTAGCGGTTAATTTATGGTAAACATTGTCACTTACTCGTAGAACTTGAACATAAAGCTTATTGGGCGATAAAGGAGTTTAATTTTAATTTGAATGAAGCAGGAGAAAAGCGATTATTGCAATTGAATGAGATGGCAGAAATAAGAAATGAATCATATGAAAATGCAAGGGTTTATAAAGGAAAATGAAGATGTTGCATGTTAAGAAAATTTCAGGAAAAATTTTTGAGCCTGGACAAGAAGTATTACTGTTTAACTCTCGTTTAAAACTTTTTCCTGGAAAATTAAGATCTAAATGGATTGGACCCTTTATAGTTGAGAAAGTATACCATTATGGAGCTGTGGATATTAAAGATCCCAAAACAGGAAAATTTTTTAAAGTAAATGGATTAAGATTGAAGCCTTATTTGGGAGATATTAAAAAGATTTATAAAGAGGCTTATGATTTGAGTCAACCTGATTAAAGATTTACTTAAGTCGGGCTGACGATGTTAAACCAAGTGCTTTGTGGGAGGCAACTCATAATTAACTCTTGTTATGAGTGTTTTTATGTTTTAATGTAAGGTTATGCATCGATCTTGACTAATTTTATATTACTTTAAAATTTGTTTATGCTTATAAGTCTTTGTTGACTTAGGCTGAAGATTATTTTGAAGTATGTAAGATTTAGAAATTGTATCACTCTATTCTAAATATGAGTAAAAAGGAGATCAAGTTAACCTTCATTATGATTATTTACAATGTGAGTTATTGAGTCTAGATTACTCTTACCAGTATAATTTACCTATCTTGGAGAATGAAATTTTGAAATATGACGATTAGGCGAAATGGAGTTGAGCATAGTTCCGGTGCCTAGGCGTCAAGATTCGGCGCCTAAGCGCCAGAGTCAAACTATGTATCAATAGGTCAGGCGCCAGATTCGGCGCCTAAGAGCCACGGTTACTAGGTCGTGCAAAAACTGAAAATTTTCAGTTTTTCACACGATTTTCACCTTTAAATCAACCTATCTTCTTCCCTAACCATCAAGCAATCAAAGTTACGTCCATTACACTTCATTCTTGAGAGATTTGAGAAATTTTTGAAGAAATGGAAGGAAGAAATCATGGAGAAGAGGCTAGGGACAAGGTCTCAAAGGATCCTCAACCCTACTTCAATGGTTTCAGTGCGGTAAGTTTAGAGAAAATTTCTAGTCGTTTGGATAAGTTTGAAGCGGACTTTAAAAGTATTGGAGATCGCCTTCATGAGATGTTTCATCAGATTGAACATCTAGAATGGCAGATGAAACTTCAATTTGATCATTTTGCGGCTTATCAAGATGCTCAAGTTGAAATGTATGCGAAGAACAAGTGGATTGATGAAAAGACGGCTACGGATTTCCCAAGAGCGTTAGTGTTCTTTCCAAGTGGAATACACAATTTCCCTTGTGAAGATTAGAATATTCTGGTAATGAGATAATTTTTCTCTGGTTTGTTGAGTTGTTGTATCGATTTAGTGAATCGATTGTGTTTGTTTGTGTATTTGCTTTCATGTTCAATGTGTTTTGTTTTTGCTTAGAAATTATTGTGTTTGAGTGTGTATTATGAATTTGAATCAAGTATAATACTTATCTGGAATGTATTGAGCCAATATTGAAGATTATAAATGGAATTTAGTGAGTTTGATTTAAAACTTTATGTTTGATTGGTGGATTTAATATTTAATTTTTAAAATTTTTGAAAAATATTATGGAAGTTAGAAACTGAAGCCCTACTCTAATTTGAGTAATTAGAAGTTGAATTTATGAATTTTGGTGAAAAATTTAATTTAAAAATAATTGTTTGTGAAAGGCGAGTCTGGCACCTAGGCGTCAGAATTCGGCGCCTAAGCGCCAGTTCGGCCTGTACCCGGAAATTTCCTTAAATACCCCCAAGAGCCATTTTTGACGCCTAAGCTTCATCTTCTTCCCCATTTTCACGAAAATACACCTTTTAGATCCATTTTGAGGTCCAAAAATCAAGAATTTGAGCGCGAAACCACTCGATTTCTTTGTCTCAAGGTTAGATCTATACTTTAAACCATTTATTTTCGATTTTCACCATAGATTTTCCTAGGTTTTGCTAAGAACCGAAATTTTGAAAAAAAATTTGATTTTTAGTGATTTCTTTGGATTTTTAAACTTATTTTATGTTTTATTAACTTAAAAAGAGTTAAATCTTTGATTCCTAAATTTGCTCTTGTTTTCTTTCACGTTTAGATGGCTCTGAAATCTAAACGCGGGATGGCACGAGATAACTTTGATAGCAGAAAATTTTCTACTGCGGCTGCGCATTTTCGATTCCACGAATTTGCGACATCCAGGAATTTCATTTCAGAACAATGTTTCTATCATCCGGGAGAAATGATTGAAAACACAATAGTTGCGCACAATTGGCAACGATTCTGTTATTTCACTGCTGTTGTTGGTATCCCTATTGTTCAAGAGTTTTATGCAAATTTTCTGGATGTCGAAGATTATGAAGTTTTTGTCAGAGGTGTCGGAGTAGGATTTAAACCTGAAAGAATCAATGTATTTTATGGCACATCACCGACTATTGAATGCCACTATTACGGATTATCACCATCGAGGGAGATTTGGATATGATCATTGCTTATTTGGTGACGGTCTCGGATCTTGAAAGATCGAGGAACGGAAAAAGGGTAAACTTCAAATCCTCCAAATTAAATGGTATTTCTAAAGCATGGCACTATTTTATTTCTGCAAGATTGTTACCTTCCAACCACCTGAGTGAAGTGACTAGAGATCGAGCGATCTTAAATTACTGCATTCAGGAAAGAAGCCTATTGATGTCGGCAGTATTATTTATGATTACGTGGATTCTACTTGCGAGATCCGACACTTACGTTGAATTGGAATTCCCATTTCTGATTTATTCATTATGTATTAGCAATGGAGTCACTGCAGATATTTCAGAGGAAAGGTTGAAGACTACTAATCCGATTGGTCAGGAGAGCATTAGCATTTATGATCGTCTTCGAGGGAAGAGATCGACTGCTCCCTCTTCTTCTGTACCTGCTCCAGGCAGACCTTATACTTATCGACCCTCTACTTCTGCTGAGCCATCATTGAGTTTCTGGGAATTAATGCATGATCAGTTTATAGAGCAGCAGCAGGAGTTATTTCAAACTCACTGCAGGATTGATACTATTGATAGGAAACTTGATTATTTATCTGATTATACCCAGAGGAAGAGTAGCTATGATGCTGAGTATGATGAAGCCCTAGTCAGATTTCTGAAGGGTGAACCTGATGATAGCTTCCCTACTTTTCCTAGTTTCACACCATTTGTTGATCCTAAGGATTTAGAATTTTCCTTTGGTGACGATGATGATGATGAGGCTACAGCCAGTGACTAGTAGTTTATAGATCTCTATATTGTGCTACTTTGTTGGTTTGTTTTGTTTGGTATGTTTGTTTAGTTTTATGTTTGATGTATGTTGATTTGTTTAAGTATCTGTGTGGATTGATTAGTGTTAAGATTTTGTTGTTAAAATATTCTTAGTATATTGTGTTAAGACTGAAATTAGAGTTAATTTATGATATGTTTGTTTTAGTCTACTTTTAGTAATTAGTATTTTGCTCTGCTTTTATATTGTTTCAAATTTAGTATAATCATAAAAATTAACCTGCTTACTTTTTATACATGCTTCAATTTTATCTTAAATATTCATAAAAGCATGAGTAGAAGTTAATATTTCTTTTTAAGATCGTTGTTACATACTTATAAAAAAAATTCCTTTTTAAAATTATGATTTCTTTCTCTCATAGTTTCAAATTTTCATAGTATACCAAAACTTATGTTTGGGGGAAGGGAAAATACATTCAAATTTAAATTTTATTTTTCCTTAAAGAGTTAATATTTTCTTAAAAATAAAAACTTTTTAACATAACTTAAGGAATGAAGAATTTATTTGAGATCACTTTTATTTTTGAAATTATAAACAATTTAGTGAAATTAACCAAAATTTTAATAACTTTGATTGATTTTAAGAATAGAATTATTTAACATAAAGAAGAATAAGATTAAGAAATTTTTCTATTCATGATAAAAATAATAGAATTTTAGAAATATTAAGTAATAAAAAATTATCACTTGAAAAAGAAAAGATTGGAAATCTTTTTGAATTCTTATTCATGTTATAATAATTAAGTGGAAATGTATAAGTTTTGAAAATATATGTTAAGGATAGTGAAATTCAAAACCATTAACAGGCTATCTAGATATAGTAATCCTCTCTCTCTATATATATATATATAAAATAAAAAAAAAGAAGAAGAAAAGAAAAAAAAAGAAGATAGGAGAAGCTTGAGGAAATGCCTAAATCAAAAATTGGCTTCACTTGAATTATCTTATAGGAAGAAAAATAGTTATATATTTTACATAATTTCTATGCATGAATATTTATTTAGAAATGGTTTTTCAAAAAGATTTTTTTCTTGTAAATAATCTATGAGATCTTAATATAATAGACTTTTATTATTTTCAAAATGGATAAAAAGTTTGAAATCTTATGATTTGGTAGTTAAATATTCTTTAAATTCCTAAAATTAAACCTAGTTAGTGAAATTGGGTTATTAATTTACTAAAAACTTTATAAAATAAAAAATTACAAGGAATCTTAAATATTTATCTTTTATTCCAAAGGTTATACATTTTATATAGTAGAAAGAGTTACTTGAGGACAAGTAACATTTAAGTTTGGGGGATTTTGATCTATAAAAAAATACCTATTTTTTATGTTTTAATTCTTATAATATTCTAAGGATATTATGCTTTAATGAAAGGTATTTTTGTGTTTTTGGATGTAGGTGATGTAAAAAGGTCCAAAAAAGGAAAAAGGAGCAAAAAGGAGCAAAAAGGAGCAAAAATGGAGCAAAATACAAAAATTATAAAAAATATGGCCTGGCGCCTAGGAGCCAGAAATTGGCGCCTACGTGCCAGACTCGATACAGAACTGTCAAGTTTTTGACAACGTTTGAACGGTTATTTTGACGGAGTGAGCGGTTATTTGACATTCTAGAAGACTGGCAGTTGTTCCTTGATAATAGGACATGTGATACATTGCATTTTGACGCTCCAAAACGGTTTTAATCGCGAAGAGGTGCAAGCCAAAGTGAAGAGGTGCGAAGAACTAGACGCGGTGTCCGGCGCCTAATCGCCAGACAGACCTACTAGAAGATTCATTGAATGTGGACATGTTTTAAAGAGGTGCCTCAAGGCAACCCTTGAAGCCTATAAATAGGAGTCCATTTCTTCAGAAAAACGTGCCCACCCATTGTAACCCATTCTCTTATCCACTTTCGAATCTCTCATCCTTAGAGAGAGAAATAGAGAGACAAATTTAGGGCCACTTTTGTTTTAGTTTAGTGAGTTTACTTTCAAGTTGTTGCATCTGGAGTTCATTATAATGTGGAGTCAGTAGGAATCAAAAGATCTGTAGAAGGAATATTTGAGATAAGTATTTTATATTTGATTCAAAGTTTATTAATTATGTTTTGTTGTTTATATTCAATGTGTTCTGAGTAGTTAGTTTACTTTCTTCCTTCAATTATAAAGAGATAGATAAGATAATATAAGATTCGATGGAGAATTGAAATTCAAAATATTTTCAAAACATTGTGATGACATTAATACCTGATCTTACTTTACTTTTTAAATTGGCCATTTAAATTGTTAAAACCTGTTAAAGAGTTTTGAGACCTAGAAGGAGAAGAACTCTTAACTTGTAAATGTCACATGTATCCTTGGGTAGTCGAAGGCCATGTGCGGGCTATTCAAGGTGAAGTGCAAATAAATAGGAAGATAAGATTTAAAGGGCGTAGAATTGATAAGTTTTTAGAGTGACAGACTAACTTCTTATAAATTGATTTATAGATTAGGAAAGGGACACTAGTAAGGCCGACCATAGCCACCCTTGGACATCTAGTAGTGTGAGTCTAGATTAACCCATTCTACTAACAATACATCCGGACCTAATCTGTAAATTAGCCAATGTTCTTTGCGCCTGGATCAAAGGGTAAAGAATAGGAATGCTTCTATTTGGCACAATACCATAAATCAAATTCTCCAACGAATATTAAATTATCTTAAAAATCTTATATTAATTGAAGGGAAGAAAGTTGTTTGTTTTATATAGTTTTCACAAAATCATTTTCTTATTATTGTTTTCTTTATCTGCATCTAGTAAATTTAAAGTAATTTATAGTGAGATTAAAACACAAAAAGATTTTTGAAATACAATATTTAAAAATTTATTACCATATTTTTCCCCGTGGGATCGATACTGGGGTCTTTGTTTCAAAGCCCTATATTACTTGAAACGATACGTATACTTGCGTAGTACCCAAAAAGTATATAAAATATTTTCTTTTTAAATTATATTTTGCTATATAAACATAAATTTAAAAAAGTTTTATTTTGTACAGATCTATATAACATGTTATTCCAGATCAAGTGTTTCGCGCCTTTGCCAGAAAGTAAATTCTCTAGCAGTGGAAACAATATCTTGTATTTGGAAATACAAAAAATCGGGTCATCGGGTATTATGTGAATGTAATCCCTATAATTAATTAGAAAGATTGAAATCTAAATAACTTCTTTTCAAAAATTTAAAGCCCAACAATAGGATAGTCTGGGAAGTCATCGAGGTTCTCCTCGAGATCTGTGACATCCCCTACCTTCCATTTCTTTGGATTACTATAAGATTGTTCCAAATTTTGATCCATTCACCTATTGAATTTCTGACTATCACATTTTCTATGGAAACCTTACCTTTGGAAGTCATGAATATAAACATTTCCTGATCAATAACAAGAGTTTTCTTAGGTGACTTTGGTAATCTATGATGTAATTAACTATAGTGGCTTGCCCTTATCGGAAACTTAAACACCCCAAATAAATATAAACCCTATCTAATTCCTTCATATTAGATAGAGGAAATTATCGGTCAAAATGGTTCGCAAATCAAACAGATGTCATAAATTCTTTATTTTATTTAATTAAGCTTCACCTCTAGCTATTTATTTATTCTTTGGGATAAATACATGTCTTGCGGAGAATAGAGCTTAGTCTTTTGATTCCCCCGAAATTCCCGAAATTTCCATCTTCCTTCTGAGAAATTTTTCCACCCTCCATTAAATTCCGGGAACGGAGCTTAGTCGTCCGATTCCCCCGAAATTCCCTAATTTTCCATCTTCTTTTCGAGAAAATTTTCCACCCTCCATGAAATTCCAGGAATGAAGCTTAGCCATCCGATTTCCCCCAAAATTTCCCTAATATTCCATCTTCCTTCCGAGAAATTTTTCCACCCTCCATGAAATTCCGGGAACTGAGCTTAGTCGTCTGATTCCCCCAAAATTCCCTAATTTTCCATCTTCCATCTGAGAAATTTTTCTACCCTCCATGAAATTCCGGGAACAGTGCTTAGTCATCTAATTCCCACGAAATTCCCTAATTCTTCCATCTTCCATCCGAGAAATTTCTCCACCTTCCATGAAATTCTGGGAACGAAGCTTAGTCATCCGATTCCTCCAAAATTTTCTAATTTTTCCATCTTCCTTCCGAAAAAATTTTCCACCATCCATGAAATTCCTGGAATGGAGCCTAGTCGTCTGACTCCCCACAATTCCGTAATTTTCCATCTCCCTTCCAAGAAAATTTTCCACCTTCCATGAAATTTCGGGAACGGTGCTTAGTCATCTGATTTCCCCCAGAGTTCCCTAATTTTCCATCTCTCCTTTGAGAAATTTTTCACATCCACAAAAATTCCGGAATCAGCGCTGAAACTCTGATTTCCCCTCTACACTTAAAAACTTCCAACGATATTAAAATATTCAAATTCAAAACTTCACAAATTCTGAAATTTTTGTAAATTCCATAATGTTTAAAATTAAAATTTGAAAACTCCAATTGAATTTTAAATCCAAAATCAAATCAAATTCTTAACCCAAATTCCAAATTCAAATCAATTCGGATCGGACTCCTTCAGAAATTGAAAGCTTGAAATCCATAGCTTCTCTCATGAAGGTATTCCATTTTCCATCCCCAGCGAGAGTTCTCTGGACTAGAAGTTCTATCTCGTAAACCCCAGCGGAAAGTTCATCCCTAAATTCTGTGTTTTTCTTGATTTTTGACTGAGACAATTGTGTTGATTTGGTAGATCTCGTCGGTCAACAACAATACGTACAGTGTGCTTGTCCAGCACACCACACCTATTAGGGGTCCATTTGTTGACTTCACTTTTGGTTATGGTCTAGTCATTCTATAGAATAGCCTAGGGTCTAGTCATAGGACTCTTTTGGTGACTTTTTTAGAAGACTAGTCATGGAACCCACCCCATAGAAATTCAAACTTTTCTTACTTCATTGGGAGTTTTCATATGCTTAAGGCCTAACCTCCAGTTTTTGCGAGGAAGAGACCAAGCATAAGGAAGCCCAGGGGAGTCATCTATAGGTGGCCAAACCAAAGGATCTACCCTGAGAGGTCTGGAGCTTACACCACACTTACACTACACACTCATAAACCTAAACAGAGCACATCACCTTTGGTACCACTGTTTGAAAACTCATGTAAGTGGTTTTCCCAAACTCTTAGCCTCAGACTAGGGTTTTGCTAGTACCAACATATAGAGGACCAAATGAGGGTGAGCCTTGGTCTATGGCTCAATTCAAACAATTCCATACTACTCACCTCCAACTAATCCCAATTTTTGACAAAAATTCAATTTCTAACCACTTTGCCCCAAAATACCTTAAATACCTAAAATACCCCCAAAGCCCTAAAATGCACCAAAACATCCAAAATTCCCCAAAATTTCCCAAAATTATCCAAAATTACCCAAAAATTCCTTAAAATCATTTCAAAGCTGTTTCTACCTCTTAAATCCACCAAAACACCCCAATACACTCAAAATAACATCCATATACCCTAAATACCCCTCTTGGCCCAAAATTCCAAGAATTATAAAAATTCAAAAAAATTCCAAAATCTCCTAAAAATTCCCAATTTTATTTCTATCAACTACCACATGACCCAATCTGGCCAATTTAGCCCAATTTAACCAAAAGCCATAATTTGACCTATTTAACCCAAATGTGCCCAAATTAAACCCAACCTTGACCCAATTGATCCCAATCTTGCCCAATTTCAATTCCAAACTTCAACTTAACATCCCCAATATCAATCTAAACCAAATCCAAGCCCAATTTGACCCACATTTAAGTTCAATTCCATTTTGAAATCCAAAATCCCCAATTTTACCTAAATAATCCAAAATCCCCAAATTGACCCAATGTTAAGCAATTCCCCCAAATTTCAATCCAAAAACCTTCATAACACTCCCCTAAATTTAATTGAATCATCAATTGTCCCCAATTTGAGCTCAAGTCTCACCCAAGTCCACTTAAAGTCCAAAACTCATAATTTTAACCCAAATCTAACATATGCCCAAAATCTCCTAAATTGATTACTCTATTCCCAAAATTTCCACCCAATTAATGTTGGGGACTCTTCACCACATTCCCCTAAACCATTTAGAACCCTCAATTGGGTGTAATCCCCACTCTAGCCCAACCTAAACCCAAACTTAGCCAACTTCCCCAAATTGACCAAAATCCCAAAATCCACCAAATTGAACCCCCAAATGAACTCAAAACCACTACAAGTCTTCATGAAAAGTTTTCCTTACAAACATATACACAATGTTGCTCAATCAATTTGGCCTAAATCAAGCTCAAGACCAAGCTAGACTAACCTAAACTCAATGTTCCCTAAATTGAACCTTTGCCTAATGACACTTAAATTGAACCCAAGTGAAAAATTTGACAAAACCAACTTCATGGCAGCCAACCCTAGCCCTCTCAGGACTGGTTTGACCTGACCCAACCTAAGTCCCTTGAGCCATGGACCAATGGTCCACCACTTTGGACCATTGGGTTTAACCAGTTGGCTAAGCTTAAGTCCCATCCTTAAACTCTTGTTTAAGCAACCCCATGCTAAATTCAATGCACTGAGCAACTCCCCCACTCCTCCTCAGCCTGCCAGCCGCCTGCCCTACCCTTGTCAGTCACCCTAGCCAACGGAAAAGCTCAGTCTGAGCTCCCCCATACTCCTTTAAAACTAAAATTAAGCCTTGTGAGTGAGGGATAACCTCACTGATCACTAGCTATGTACAGGCCTAAAGCACCCAAAGCCTGGCCCTGAGCTCCCCTCTCCGGCGAGCTCTATAAAATGGCTCCTCCACGGCCAAATTTTAGGTGCTAAAATTTTCTCCATAAAACTCCCCTAAATTTCTTCCAGAACCAATTTCAGCCAAGAGAGGAAGATCTGCACCATTCTCCTGCCCTGAATTCTACTGCCTCAGCCCAACTTCTCAGTTGAAATTCATGTTAGAAACGAGACACTCCTAGAACCTCCGCCAAAATCAAATTAACTTTACCCACGCCATCCCCACACCAATAGAAGAAGTTCCCCAGTGAAAGCCCTATCACCAGGCCACCCATCTGTGCTATCAGCCATAGCTCCAAATCGGCCTTGGTCGAACTTGGGTCTAGGTATTTCACCACGACTAGAGGCTCAATCCGTAGGCTCCTTGGACCTCCACGAATGTGTTGAGCATCTCTGATCGAGGCCTCACCTCTCAGAGCAAAGGTATTAAACTCTTCTTCCACTCGAGCTTCCATGGATTCTCTATTTTATTTTACTTGATTTTAATGCATGTTAACCGTATAAATATGTTCTTCTAGCCTAGACGAGCATGTAGAAACAAACCTCACTTGATTTGGTTAAAAAATGATGGAGATAATAGGGTTAGAAAATGTGCGGCTCTCGGATTGAACCAGACGGAGACGATGACTCGGAACCGTTGGATGATGCATCTATTGGATGAACGGTGGATATCGAGCTAGACAGAACTGCAGAACGAAAAGAGCACGCTAACTCAGATGGTAGTGCAGAATAAGGAGACGAAACATGTGACTTTGGAGCCACCTAGGTTGAGGTGGCGTTGTGATCTATGAAAAAAATACCTATTTTTATGCCTCGATTTTTATCAATTTCTAAGGATATTATGCTTTAATGAAAGTTATTTTTTTGTTTTTGGGTGTAGGTGATGTAAAAAGGTCCTAAAAAGGAAAAAGGGTGAAAAAGGAGCAAAAAGGAGAAAAAATGGAGCAAAATACAAGAATTATAAAAAATTTTGGCCTGGCGCCTACGCGCCAGACTCGATACAGAAACTGTCAAGTTTTTGACGACTTTTGGACGGTTATTTTGACGGAGTGAGCGGTTATTGGATATTCTAGAAGATTGGCAGTTGTTCCTTGATAATAAGACATGTGATACATTGTATTTGGACGCTCCAAAACAGTTTTAATCGCGAAGAGGTGCGAGCCAAAGTGAAGAGGTGCGAAGAACTGGACGCAGTGTCCGGCGCCTAGGCGCCAGACAGACCTTCTAGAAGATTCATTGAATTTGGACATGTTTTGAAGAGGTGCCTCGAGGCAACCCTTGAAGCCTATAAATAGGAGGCCACTCCTTCAGAGAAAATCGCACCCTATAGTCTCTTTCTTCCCCCTTAGTCATTTTAGTCATTTAGAGTTATGAAGATGTAGATTTTTACATCTTATGGAGAGATTGGTGAGGGTTTTTGAAATATTTATGTAAGGGATGTACGAGTGTCGCATGGATCAGTGGGAAACATTGGTGGAGAGTTCTTCTTCTTTCTTTCAGAAGGAAAAAGCTAAGTATTGTGTTATTCATTCTCTTATAATTGTTGTAAACACTTTCTAGTGGATTTTCTTTGTTTTAAACCAAGTTTTCTGTCGTGAATTATCCATGTTTCGTAAGTGATTTCCTTCACTCTTTCTTTTAATATGAAGTAGTGGCATGCGTAGGAAAATCATTTTTATGATACAATTATCTATTAGATGCTTCTAAGTGATAGATAGTTGCATAAATATAATAGAATACTAATGAAATAAGTTCCTTGTTAACACTTAATTTATTATATAGTTCTATCAATTATTTTACTTCTTATGCCATTATTTTCATTTACTTTTATTTTGTAATAAAATAGATGCATGTTTAAGAATTAAGAGTTGCTTAGATATTCTCTTATTAAATTATGGTGATGATATTCATACCGAATCTTCATTTACTTTATAAATTGATCACTTGTATTGTTAAAACTTGTTGAAGAATTTTGAGACCTACTAGGAGATGAATTCTTAACTAGTAGATATCACATGAATCCTTGGGTAGTCGAAGGCCTTGTGCGGGTTATTCAAGGTGAAGTGCAAATAAATAGGGAGATATTGTTTATTGGGCGCAGAATTGATTAGTTTTTAGAGTGACAGACTAAATTCTAATAATTTGATCTATAGAAAGGGAATGGGTCACTGGTAGGGCCGACCAAAGCCACCCTTGGACATCTAGTAGTGTGAGCCTAGATTAACCCATTCCACTAATAAAACATCCTGAACCGATCTATAGATTAGCCAATGTTCTTTATATCTGGACCAAAGGGTAAAGAATAGGAATGCTTTGATTTGGCACTACTACATTAATTCTAAGCATATCTTTCTTACACATTATCTATGTAATTGCAAGAGAAAGGTAATTTTTAATATCTCAAATTTCTCCAAACCAATTAAACCATAAGTTATCAATTTATTTAAGAATTTAATTTAGGATTAGTTATTAGAAAACTCATTTTAATCGACATTCCAAATTTAGGCCTTATAGAAATAGACTGGAATTAGTCTAAAGACTTTCTTACCTCGCTTCTCTGTGGGATCAATACTGGGGTTATAAAAGAAAAACCCTATATTACTTGAAACGATACGTATACTTGCGTAGTACCCCTAGTGTGTAAAATATTTTCTAAAATTTTACAATATTTTGATTTTATACACTAGCCGCTATTTATAAATTGGGTCAAGTTTTTGGCCATCTTTTGAATACAAAAATTACTACATTATTGTGGGTCGGGTCACGCTGCGCTGGATGAGTAGAAAATTAGGCTTTTTTCCTATTTATTTAAATCACAGAACTTTGAAAATCCATATTTTTGCATAAAAAATCATTAAAAAAAAAGAAAATTACCCTCTGACTCAGTGAACAGAGGAGAATAATGTGCAATTAAAATCAAAATGTTTTGTTATGTCTTTGATTTATAATTAAATTTTTACTATTATGAGTCTTTCAATTCTCCATTAGCATACACAATTTACCATGGCATGAGACTATTGGGCTTTTGTTCCCTCTGTCCTTGGGAACATTCCCAAAATTTTTTAAGGTCAAAGGGGACCTCTAGATAGAAATTCATAATTTCTAAGTTTAGGGCCATTTTTTTGAAGATTAATTATGGAAATTAGCATGTTAACATAAAAATCTATAAAAATTAGATGAAGTATCTTAGGACCTAAGGACCCTCAAAAATTTATGGCTTGACTTAACTCGCTGAAAATAACCCTAATTTGACCAAACACTCAAAACTTAAATTAAATTAATTTAGAGTAACCACATATCAAAATGGCATGAAATCAATTCTGTACTGTGCTTTAGGATTAGGAGAACATCATATAAAAATTTCAAGTCAATTGGAGTTAATTTAACCCACTAAATGAATTGCCTAAATAACATAACCATATTTGAACTTAAAAATTTCATAAAACTCAAAATATAACTAAAAAATTCACCAAATAAATGTTGGGAGTTCTCTGAGATCAGAAGAGTCCAAAAAAATTAAAATTGGAGTTTTCATAAAATTTTTATTTTTAACCAATTTTTAAATATTTAAATAATTAAAAAATCATAAAAATCATAAAAATATTAAAATTCACCAAAATGTCATATTTAACCTCCTAATCACTTGGGAAGTAACAAAATATTTTTCCTAAGTCTTTAAGTAAAGATGTTAAATTTTAAAGGCTTAGAGTAATTTTAAATATTAAAAATGGAATTTTCAAGCCTTTCAATAAAATAATTCTAAAAATTCATATAAAAGTTAGAAAATTACAAAATTCATTTCTCCGAGTTCCTTAAATTTAGAGACACTTAAGAAAAATATAAAACCAAATTTTCTCCCTTAATTTTATGTTATAATTAATTAATACTCCAAAATTTAAAATAATTATAATAAATAAATTAAATTTAGAAAAAATCACCAAAATTGGTCCAAGTGGTTCTCTGGTCATTAGGAACCTTCCATAATTTTCCAAAGGACAGATGTTTCATCTTGGTCATGTTGTTGAATTTTCATTGAAAATCTCTATTTTCCACTAAAATAATTATAGAAATTAAATTAAAAATAGAAAAATCACATTTTCTCCTCTGATGTCTTAATGGACATGTGAGTGAGGTGACATAAAAATTCTAACTTCATTTCAGCTTAATTTAATGTATTATGAGATGAACAAGCTTAAAAGGGCATAAATAAAGGTAATTAAGGAATTTTAGCCTTAACTAATATTTAGGCTTAACCAGTGGGGATGGTTAACATTTGATCTTGATTTTCCTCTTGGATGATTAAAACAATGGAGACTAAGGGGTATAAACCCATTAATCGTCTTTAATGTTAAAAAAAAATCCCAATTAGTTAAGCCATCAAACTTTGGAAGATAATTAAAGCATAAATTATTGAGGTTAGGGGATGTGAAATAGGAGAATTCTAATTCTTTAAAATTGAATTCCTAACCAATGAATTAATCAAACATCACCGAACTCTTATTAATAAAACCATAAAATGATAATTAAAATTAATAATTAAAGAAGAACGATTTTTAACTGAAAAAAGTTTAAAATATTAATATCTTAAAAATTAATTTGAAATAATATTAAGATTAATTCGAGAATAATTCATAGTTAAACTAAATAAATTTAAAATATTTAAATTAATCTGAAGCATTATGTTTAACTTAAAACAATTTAAAAATGTTAAAACTTAACTAAGTTAAAAAAAAATTTAAACACCTTTCCAATTTAAAATAATTTAAAATAATCTAAAAATATTTAAAAAAAATCAACCAAAGATTTATAACTAAATTAAAAAAAAATCATTAAGAATGGTTTAGCTCCTTATGAACTAATTTGCCCTTAAAGGCTTTCATCCTTATAACTCTTAAATGAAATTTCAAATAAAATATCACCTCACTCACAGGATAATTAAACATCCCGGTTCACTGAGCAAGAACCAAAACTCAACTAAAGCCTGGATAATTAATTCATCCACATGATGAAATTAATTTGAGCTCAAAATGATTCCAGAAGTATTGAAAAGATTTTCAGGACTCATCTTAAGCACTTTCTCAATCTAATGGGATGTTTTAGAAGAACAATTAAACTTCATTGTTCTTTGATGAAGAAAATCATCCTCAAACACACCTCAGGAATTGACTAGTGATAGGATTAGGACTTGGTAGACAACCAGGACCTTTCCTTAGCCTTACCTAGGTGTTTCCTTTCAAATATTTAAATGCCCTAATATGTGTTTTAAGTGCAGTTGGAAATGACGAGAAGACCCGCTAGGCACGCCTTTATTTTTATTGCAATTTACTTGCCTACACAGTACTTTCCTTTCTTGCAAGCTTGCACGTTAAAACAAAAATGTCACCCTGTATGAAAACTGAAACCTTTAGGATAGCCACAAAACCAAAACCAAAACTAAACTAAAAATCACAATAAGATAAAATTCACTGCCACAACATTCAAAATATAAAACAACTCAAAATTTAATCACAAACAAAACAACAAAACTACAATTACAACTAATTTAAAACGTCTTGTTGGATGATCGGGAACCCCTCGGACCCACATGTTGCTAACGAAAATTCCCACGGTCTAAATGAAAGTGTGGAACTCATTCAGTTTAGTTTAGCAAATTCATTTAGACTAAGTGAATCCGATGAAAATAACGGTGCAAGGATGATGGAACCGTGGGATCTTAACCGGTATTGTTATAATCAACTTTAATGTCCCCCTAAATAAATTTTAATACATCTCAATACTAATATTTCTATAACATGATACTTCTCTTCCACACCACCCCCCGCCCCAATTGTCATTTCTTTGAACTAAACTTGCTACGATAAGGAGCTTGGAGCATGCATAGTGGGCAGCACGACCATCTTCAACAGCAAGATTCCTCTACATCGACAAATCTTTCTTTAGATTAAACAAAAATCCATAGGATTTCGAGGTAGCTTGTCTAGTGCAGCATAAATTCTCACATTTTATTTAGGCCTTTGCACAACTATGCTGTTCAATATAAGACCTAATTTGCTTTAGGATTCTGAGGTTGTCGTCTGATATGACATAAATCCTCTCATTTTCCAGGTTATTCGCATAATCAGGTATTATGTGAATGTAATCCCTATAATTAATTGGCAAAATTAAAATTTGAATAACTTCTTTTCAAAAGTTTAAAGCCCAACAATAGGATAGTCTGGGAAGTCATCGAGGTTCTCCTCAAGATCTGTGACATCCCCTACCTTCCTTTCCTTTTGATTTCTATAAGATTGTTCCAAAATTTGAGCCAATCACCTATTGAATTTCTAACTATCACATTTTCTCTGGAAACCATACCTTTGGAAGTCATGAATAAATACATTTCCTGATCTATATCAAGAGTTTTCTTAGGTGATTTCAGTTATCTAAGATGTAATTAACTATAGGGGCTTGCCCTTATAGGAAACTTAAAGACCGCATATTAATATAAACCCTATCAAATTCCTTCATATTAGATAGGTGAAATTGTCAGTCAAAGTGGTTCACAGATCAAACGAATTTCATAAATTCTTTAGTTTATTTGATCAGGCTTCACCTCAAGCTATGTATTTATTTTTCGGGATAAGTACATATCTTCTGACGAAATGCTTGATTATTTAAACTATTATTTATATGAGATTTGTTTGATTTCATAAAAAATTTCATATATATATATATATATATATATATATATATATATATATATATATATATATATATATATATATTAAATTAAATAAAAATTCTATTTTCTATAAAATTAAAACCCTTTTCAAAACAAAACACCCAAAACATATTTTAAAGTATCAAGGTCAACCCAATCAACAAAAAATGTAACCGACAACATACTAGTTATGGCAGTTTTAAAGAGGTTCTCTCTAGGGGTTACCAAAATTAGTAAGTTGGCCATTCTTGTTAGATTAAGGTGAATGTGGATGGTAGGAGTAATCTTACACCTGGTGCTGGAGGTTTGTTCAGGGACTATAATGGTAATTATCTGGCCTTTTTATGTCACCTTGTGTGGCAGCTAACGCTGTTGAAGCTGAGTGTTGGGCTGTTTTCTTAGCCCTTTTAAATACTGAACAGGTTGTTTGAAATGTTATTCATAAAGAGGTGGGCACACTTTTCTTTCTTGAGTATATCTTATGTAAGCAAAAATCCCCTTGGAAGATTATTATCTGTTTAAATAGAATTAGTGAGTAGATCTTTAAAATTGTCCTATCCATTAAATGAAGTTTTGTTCTTAAGGAGGGCAATAGGCATGCACATTGGCTTGCTGAGAAAGGTTCATTTGAATTAAAAGTGGGTATTAAACCCCCTCTGGATTTGAAAAGGTTAATTGGCGGTGACAGGCTTAGTTTTCCTTATCTTAGATCTTCTTTTGGTTTTCATTAATGACTTTTTTTTGGGGAAAGTATTTACAACATTCTCTGTGTTTTGGTTTCATTTGTAGTTGGCTTTGCTTTATATCGTTATTGATGCTTCTTTATCTTTCTTTGGGTTTGGTGGAGGCCCCTCATTTTCTAAAGTTATTATCACCTATTTCATTATCTTGTTGGGATCGTTTATTTGTTGTCTAAGATGTCTTTATCACCACTTCTTCTTTACTCTATGAATACTCATTAAGTATTTTAGTTGTGTCTCAAATTTTATGTTGTTAATTCCTATTGGCATAATAGGATTTGCTTGTTTTAGTGTTTTGTTTTGTGCCTTATTGTGCCAGGTTTCCATGTGTTTGGCTTTTCACTGAGGTCTGTGTTTTATCAATTAAATTTTGATAACCTTTATGCTTTAAATTGGCTGGAATACTTCTTTTTGCTAATTAACAGTTTTAAATAATTTTACTATCTGAGGAGAGAAGAGCCATATGAATAAGAATTTGGATTTTGTTGGTTGCTCTACCTACTTTGCAGTAGGACTGATTTGCACCTTATGCTTTGTCGTGATGGGTGTTTTGTTTCAAACCTTTATGTGGTGTAATATTGGTAGGGCATTTGCTATACATATCATTTCTTGGTCTATTATCTTCTGCTACGAGGCATATTCTGCAGTCTTTCTTCTGCCTTATTATATATTATACGATGAGTTCTTCTTATGATTACTTGGTGGCTGGGCTAGTTATCACAATCTTCAAAGAAGTAGGAAAGTCACTAATTCACAAAAAAATTGATTTTAGTCTTTTCAACTCTTTAATCCTTTGTTTAAATCCTACTCTCATTAGGGCTTTGTGGTGTTTCTATTTTGATGTTTGTACCATGTTTACAATTATTATGTACTTGAACTGGCTGTGGAAATTTTTAGAGTTACCTTTGTGTGCTGTTCATTGCTTTCAGACAGCTTCAAGATGTTCTCTCCTCACAGAGAGAATGGCAAAGTGGTGATATACTGGCTATATGGAATTATGTTTCATTTTACCTCTCTGGTTGTCTTATAGTTTCAGCCTTTTTCTTTGAGAGATCCAGACAAAGTGAAAGAGCATAATTATACCTTTTTGGTGATTTGTTTTTTAGGTATACTTGTAATTGTTTTTGGAGATCTTCTTGTGTTGTGCTCGAACTTTTGGTGGAGTCCCGTGAGTGAGTTATGTACATTTTTGGGTTTCGGTAGTGGAAACCTCCAATCATACAATATGTACTTTTACTTTTGATGAAATAAAATTACCACCAAAAAAATTCTCTTAAACTATATATATATATATATATATATATATATATATATATATATATATATATATATAAGATGGAGGCTGGGTGTGGAGCTCGCTAGGGTTTCGACCATGACTCTGCAGTGGCTGGCCTTCTGGTGGTGGGTGAGGTGAGTGGGACTTGTGATTTTCTTGGTGGTGTCTCTTGGCTGAGTGTGGTGGCTGTTTTGGACATCTTTGCTGGTGGTTTTGACTTTCCCGGGCTCCTCCATTTTAATTTCCTACTGTTCCATTGGTTTTTTTTCTTGGCTACCTTAGCTGGTTGTCCCCTTTCTTTCTTTAGTTTCTGCTCTGGATTTTAGTGTTCCTTCTTGGATCATCTCGGTGGTGTTGAGTTCTTGAATTTGCTGCCACTTATTTTTTCTGGAGTTGGTTGAGCTTGGCTTTCCTACAATGGCTCTCCCCATTGACTTGGAAACTAACATAGCTTGGGCCAAAGCTACTTATGCTGGAGTGGTGGGTAATGCTCCTTCTACTTCTGACCCCTCTAAGCTTCTATTTCCCCAAAGACTTCATGATGCTTGCAATTGGTAGGCTTTCCGCCCCTTCATCGGACCCATAGAGGAAAGGGAGGGTCGTCCAACTCGTTATTTTTACTTCTGAGGAGCTAAATGTATTGGATGAAGAAGTTAAACTCACCCTGGTTGGTAAATTCAGTTTGGGACATCCCAAGATGGAGCTTGTGAGGAAGTTTTTTGAGTCTCTCAATTTCAAAGGGAGTTGGAAAATTGGACTCTTGGATGGCAGACATTTGTTAATTAACTTCACCAGTGAAGAGGATTATGCTTTACTGTTTGCTAAACAACTGGTAAGCATTGCAGGAGTGGATATGAAAATCATTAAGTGGACAGCTGACTTTGATCCCAAGCAAAGACCCTCCAATTGTTCCCCTCCGGTTCAAACTTCCTAATCTTCCTTACGGATATTTTAACCAATCTGCTTTATTCCAAATTGGTAGAGCAATTGGAACCCCCTCGAGTGTGATGTCTGCTACTATTAATAAAGCAAAGCCTGAAATGGCCAGAATCCAAGTTGAAAGAGATATCTCTTTGCTCGAAATCAAGAAAATTTGGATTGGGTCACAAGAGGAGGGCCGATGGCAGGAGGTGATTATGCAACAAAAACCTTACTTTTGCACACACTGTAAGATGTTTGGCCACACCATAGACAAATGTTACAGAATCAATCCCCCTAAAAAAAGAACCCCTCCCTTGTCTCAAGCAAACCTTCCACCTGCTGGTGTTATTGACCAGGTGGCACCAATTCCAGCACTTCAGGTTTCTGCTGTGAGACATGTTCTCAGTCCTGATACAATCCATTTGAATCCTAGTGTGCCTGATGTGAGACCTGCAGGCACTACAGGTTTCCAGAAAGCTGGCATCTCCATCCCCAGGGCTCCTGATGGGAGTGCTTCCAGGGCTTATCTAGCCCCTGGTCTGGGTTTCAGTCCTGAATCCCCACAGAAGTTGGACTCTTCAACTAGAGAGTCTACTCCTGTGTTTGAGTCCCCTCCTAATGAAATTGACAACTGGTGCAGAAGAGAAGAGGTGGAAATTCAAATCATAACACCATCCCAAGACTCTGTGCCCTGGGTAGAAAAGTTACCTGCTAATGTTATGGCTAATATGGAAGCTGAGTTAGAAGGGAAATGGCACACACAGATCTCAAGAAAAAAAAAAAGGCTTTATCTGAAGCCCAAAAACTTGGCACATCCCTCACTGAGGGGGAACTGGCTGGGACTGTCAAAACCAGATCCAAATCACAACCCCCCCTCCCCCACCCATGATTAATCTACTTTGCTGGAACATTAGGGGTATTGGCAACCCCTCATCTCTGAAAAGAATTCTTCGACTTACTAAAAAACACAAGCTTTGGTGTATTGCACTCCTAGAACCCATGGTGTACAAACATTCCGAGTAAAATTATCAATAAATTCAATGGTTTTAAACATTTTGCCAATTGCAATAATAAAATCTGGATCTTTTATAGGAAGGAAATCACTTGGACCCCCTCATGGACAATCGGCAATTCATTCACTCCTCCTTCAACATCAATGGTCAAAATGGGTTTACAACTTTTGTTTATGCTGGATGTAAACCAGAAGATAGAACTGTCTTATGGAGAAGTATACATAGCATTGGATCCAACCTCTCTTCCCCTTGGCTTGTGGGAGGAGATTTCAACTGCATCTGCTCTCCATCTGAAAAGCTGGGAGGTAGACCCCCCAACACTGCATCTATGTCAAAGTTCAATGATCAAATTCGGCCGTAGATCTTTTTGATCTTGGCTTCGGAGGACCTCTCTATACTCGGAAAAGAGGTAACACTCGGGAAAGATCGGACGGAATTCTAGTAAACGAGCACTCGGATTTCCCATTGGCTCCTCACCTATGTGACACATTTAAGTCTCACAGACCTCCGATCACGGACCCCTACTTATTACTATAACCTCCCCAAAACCTTCTAATTACTCCCCCTTTCGAGTACCTGAACATGTGGTCCTCACAGGCTGATTTCCTTAGCATTGTTCATAGTAGCTGGGGCAGTGTGTATCATGATTCCCCTCTCACTAGACTAAAACTCCTTCAGATTAAGCTCAGTAAAGCACTTAGATATTGGAGCTGGCACACTATTGGTGATGTTTTCAAAGTCGTTAGCAAGGTCGAAGAAGAAGTTGCCCATCCGGAAACAAAAGTCCAAGCCGGTACCGCTAGTGAAGATCAACTAATCTCTCGCTCAAGCTAACCTCCTCTTAGTTTCGAAAGGCAGGAGCTCTTTCGAAACGAAAGCCGCAATCAATCACCTCAACCTAGGGGACAGGAATACCAATTACTACCAAGCCTACATCGGATATAGAAGAAAATGCAACAACATTCACGATATCAAGTCCGCGATGGTACTATGTTAAGTAATCTTGCTGATATCGCCCGGGATGCCGTCCATTATTTCGAGGATCTTCTTACCCACAAGCAACGTAACCGAACCCCAATTGATAGCTCTATCTTCCGGAATGATATCCATTTCACTAGCAATTTAAATTTGACAGGCATCCCCTCCGAGCAGGAAATTTGGGAAGCATTAAATTCGAGTGGACGACTCCAAAGCTGCAGGACCGGATGGATACACTCGCTGATTTCTACCGAAAGCCCAGGATATTGTTAAAGGAGATGTGGTTAAGGTCTGTCCAAAGTTTCTTCCGAGGTTACCCCTCCCCAGCCTATTTCGAGTGCCTCAAACATTGTGTTGATTCCTAAGAATAATAACCCTCAGAACTGGAACCAGTATAGGCCAATTAGTCTTACTTCTGTGATCAGCAAAACCATCAGTAAAATCATTGTGGGAAGACTCCAACCCCACCTGGATGGCTTAATTAGCCCAAACCAGTCTGCTTTTATTAAAGGAAGATCCATAAATGACAACATCTTACTAGCACAGGAGCTCCTTCTTGACCTGGATAAGTTGAAGAGAGGGGGCAATATCATTTACAAATTGGATATTCAAAAGGCCTATGACACAATTAATCGGGATTTCATTATGGATGTGCTTACTGCTGTAGGATTTAACTCTCAATTTTGCAACCTTATAAGAAGATGGCTTGAGTCTAATGAACATTCTATCCTTCTTAATGGCCAAGCCTGGGGCTCCTTCAAAGCTACTAGAGGGCTCAAACAAGGAGACCCCCTATCTCCCACCATCTTCATCATCTCACTGGATTACTTCTCTAGAATACTGGATAGAGACTTTCTTCATCAAAATTATACCGGGTATCATCATAGATCTAACATAGCTATTTCTCATCTTATGTTTGCAGATGACATCATGATCTATTCCAAGGCCCACAGGACTCGTAGTTAAGAAGCTTAAACGATTGTCCGGATTCTTTTCAAACTCAATCTGGCCTGTTCTTTAATACTGCAAAGTGCCAAGTGGTCTTCTCCAAACACATCCCTATCCACACCAAGCATTGGATTCTGGAATTTACTGGCTTCTCTCCTACATCTCTCCCTATCAAATACTTGGGTGTACTTCTCACCTTGGGAAGGGCAAAACAAGTGCATTTTGATGAGATTCTGGATAAGATTCATTCCAGATTGAATTGCTGGACCAACTCTTTTTTATCAAATGGAGGCAGAATAACCCTCTTAAGAAGCATACTAACATCCTTCCCATCCTACCTACTACAAGTTACCCCACTGAAAAAGAGCACTCGGGTGCAAATTGAAAGAGCTTTTAATCGTTTCCTATGGTCTGGACAGAGACAGCAACTCCACTGGACCTCCTGGCAGAGAGCAACTAAACCCATTGAAGCTGGTGGTTTGGGGTTTAAGGGGCTTGATCAACTTCAGCAGATTAATTTTTACAAACTGTGGATTCATTTCAGGGCACAGAACTCTTTATGGGCTAAATTCATGAAAGGAAAATATTGCAGGCAACTCCACCCCTCTCTTGCTGTGAGAAGACCGGGGATTCCAAAATTTGGGTCAGAATGTTAAGAGTTAGAAATGAAGCTGAAAAGTTCTTCTTATGGAACTTGGGCAATGGGGAGATAAGCTTCTGGCTGGATAACTGGTGCCCAAAGGAGTGGTTAATTCCCAATTCTCACCATGTGGATCATAAATTAATGGTGGTCGATCTTTGGGATGGCATTAACCGGTCTCTCCCCCATCTTAAAGCAATCCTTCAAGACCATTCAAGCAACCCGCATTTCCACTATCAAATTTACTAGGGGGAGGCCTCGACAAGTATAATTCGGAAAAATTAAAGTCCCAAAGTTTAACTAATGCCATCTACAGGAAAACATTCCAATGCACCTCTCGTACCCCGGGGCAAGGCTATATGGAACAAATTTCTGTCCCCCTCCATGTCCTTTCTCTCCGGAGAGCCTTGCACGTAATCATTCCAACCGATGACATTCTCAAATTAAAAGGGCTGAGAGGGCCATCCATTTGTGTTCTATGCCATCAACAAGAGGAGACCATTGATCACCTGTTTTTCAGATGTATTTTTGCCCAGGATGTGTGGAAAGCTCTTGGTCATCTACTGAGTAAAGGTTGCTGTATCCATTGGGATCTATTCCATACCTGTTGGCAGGATAGAAATTACCAAAATTTTAATCCCATCTACTTTATTGTTTTGTGGTTTACCTGGATGGCCAGAAACAATTCTAAATTTAACAACATCACTGCTACAGTTTCTAATGTGGTTAGAAACTGTAGGAATTACATCTCCAAAATAATTACACATAAGCAGTTTCCAAACATCCTCAAGACATACCAAATACCTTGGGCTCCCAAACCTTTCATCAGAATTGTCAAATGGCTTCCCCCTCCTTGTAATATCATCAAACTCAACACAGATGGTAGCTTCTTCAAGGATTGTGCTGGTGTGGGGGGTATATTAAGGAACAACAAAGGACAATGTCCGCTATTTTTCCATGGCCCCGTGGTCGCACAAGATGCTTTTGAGGCGAGAACTCATTGCTGTGTCTGTGGGGCTTACGATTGGCAGTGTTTGTCGGCCGGACCGATCTTTGGATTGAGGTGGATTCCAATGATCTAATCTCAAGCCTTACCAGTGGTTCTCATACAATCTGGCACCATAATTACTGGATCCAACTCATCCAAACAATGCTGCAACCACAGATCAAAATCTCTTTCAACTACAGGGAGGCTAACAAACCTGCCCACTGGCTGGCTAGAAAAGGTGCAGTTTCTCCCAAAGTTCTGGTTTCCAATACCCCCTCCTGGGACCTGAATTTTCTTATCAATGGGGACAACCTCTGCTACCCTCATTTCAGAATTGAGCACAACTCCTCACTTGATAATTATGGAGGAGGGAATCATGCCTGCTAACATCTTATTCAGGCAGATATCAAGCTCCCCCTTCAGAATTATGGTTTAGTGCCCTCTGCTTATGCTATCTCCCAGCATTCTGATATCTGCTGACCCTCCTCCACTACTGCAACTGTTGATGGGAACTGTTAGGATTCATGCTCCTTACTTCTGGTTGTTTGGCTTCTTGGCTTTCAGCTTTCTCCTGGAAACAGATTTGTATCTGGCTAGATGTTTGTAACTTCTGCAGCACCTACATTCAGCTCCTTAACTTCTTTGTGAATGCCTTAGCAGTATGCAGATTTTGGTGTCTTTTCTTTTATTTTGGATTAGTTTTTATTGGGCAGATTTTGGGACAGGTTATTTTACACTTAGTTAGGTATTTTCTACTTTTGGTGTGGAGTTGTATTGGGTTGAGTTGTTCCCATTGGGAAATTTACGTAACTTCACTCTTTTGAATCAACATGTAGGGAGCCAAGAGTAGCTCCTTCCCCTAAAAAAAAAAAATATATATATATATATATATATATATATATATATATATATATATCTTTGTGTGTGTGCGTGCACTCTTATTTACCAACACGCTAGCTTTTTCCTCATAGATCCGTGAGTATAGAAATAGTCTTAATACCTTTTACTATATCATGTCTTTACTGTTGTTAATCAAAGGAGAAAATTTTTCTCCCTTTATATCCTCTTCCTGATTATTTATCGTACCTATTTCTTTCCATTTCTTGGATTAGCACCTCCGTCTTTCTTATTTTCAACATTTTAGTGGCCAAAATCTAGATTCAGCTAGATTGTTTTATCGGTGGAGGCCTCATAGGTTGCCGGCTAATTAAATATCAAAATTTCCGAGTTAGATATGTAAATATGAAGGATTGGGACGTATGCACATAAGTACCCTTTAAAAACCATTTATATTTTTATTTTTATGAATTAATATGAATTAATGTGGCATGTATGTAAATCTTTCATATTTTTTAGGATGTCAACCAAAGACATGTTGCCCAGAGACGATCGGAGCAGTGGTTGACGTAGGTAGGTTGTCGACAGAATGGCCGTTTTCTGAAGCACAACCGAATTTAGTTGTATGAATGATTATATAAATATATAAAAACTTAGTGGTATACATGTAAATCCTTCCTATGTTAAGATAGCTGGCTTGAGTGGGTGGCCGGAGGCATGTGGCAATCTGTAGGCAATTGGATGGCCAGAGGCAGTTCGTCAACCAAAGGCGATTGGAGCAGCGGTTTGCCAGAGGTAGTTTCCTACCGGAGGCATTTATATGATTTGAGTGGTACGTATGTAAATCATCTAATTTTTTTATTATTATCATTTTTGAAGCGGTCGACCAAAACAAAGAGGTGCCTAGCCTGTGAGGCTACCAGCCAGAGCAGTGGTGTAAATAAATCTACCTACCATTGTGTCTTTTTTAGGACTATAACTAGAAGCTTTTGTATAAGAATCAATATGCCCTTGTAAATTCAACTATAATAAAATCATAGATTTGATAAATCTGGCATTGAAATCCTCCGTAGTTTTGGATAAGAGTGGAATGGTGGGTCGGCAGATACATCGGACTAACAGATTCACCCTTTGCTCAATATCACGTGCGAGTGAGGTGTCCTTCACCTCTGACTGTCGACCGTCATAAATCGACCGACTGAGTGATATTTTAGTCGCAATAGTAGGAAAAGTTTCTAGCTAGCCAAGGAAGTGGTGGTTGGCAAGCAGGGTGTGGTCTCACTCTTCAAAGAACAGAAGTGCGTAATGAGGAACATCCTTGAGACATATGACCGTTATGTTGTGATTCTTTAATAGAAAGCGAGGACGTAGCTAAGGAGGTGAGGCAGTTGACATGTTGGAGTTATCGGCACAGGGAGTAGAGTCAGCCGGTACAGTGTGGTAGCCGACATACGAACAAAGTCGATTGACACAGCGAGGCTACTGCTAGAGTCAGTTAGAGCAGCAGAGAAGTGAGTAGTGATAAAAATTGTGGCTTAGGCTTTGAAGATAAATTTGGTGAGGTCGGCATGGGGAGATTTATGCATGGTAGGGGATTTGAATGTACCTATATTTGGTAATGGAGAGCATGTACAGATTTATAGGAGAAGAGATAATTTGTTGTTGTGCAAGTTTCTCTTGTCATCTTTATTTGTATTGTCTCTTTGAAGAGTTTTTCCTCGATTTTTCTAATCTTCTTGTTGACAGCAAGATACATGCTCACTACATATTTTATGATTTGTAATATGAAATTGTCCTATCTTGCCAAAGGAATAGAGCGTGGGGATCGATGGAAAGGGAGAAAGAAAGAAATAGATGGAGAGAACAAGTAGAAGACTTGCCCCCTCTGAGCTACTGATTTTTTCATAGTCTCCTAGACCTATTTTATTCCATAATAAAGGACGCTTTGTCGACCGTTAGAAATTGTCAGTCCCAGGAATATGAATCCCGTCGCTCTCTTTAAAGTTTATATTTTAATTTAATATATATACATAATTTGTAAAATATTGTATTAATTTTGAAAAGACGAAATTGAAACGATCTCATATCCTTAATAGTTTTAGTAAACGAGCACTACACCACAAGTCATACACTTATCCCGAAGAATATACACATTGCTTGATAGTGAGACTTAATTGCATAAACTGATAGATTTATGGCACCAATTTTACTCCGCAAAACCTTTATGTAGACCGAAATGTTCCCCTATCTAATATAAAAGATTAGATAGGGTTTATATTACCTGGGTTCTTAAAATTTCCTATAAGGGCAATCCCTTATAGTTAATTACATCTTAAATGATCAAAGTCTCCTAAGAAAACTTTTTATTTTGATCAGGAAATATTGTTTTCATGAACTCTAAAGGTAGGATTTTCAAGGTCGGACATTGGAATTTCAAAAGAGAATGTATCAAAGTTGGAACAGTTATTGTTGAATCAAAATGAATAAAATCTAGGGAATGTCACATATCCTAATGCGAACTTCAGTAACTTCCCAAATTATCCTATGGTTTAGCTTCAATTCAGAAGAGATATTATTTGATGTTTCATCCTGCCAATTTTATTATTTAGGGCTTACATCTGTATAACACCGATCATGCAAGTAGTCTGGAAGATATGAGTGCTTATGTTGTATCAAACGACAACCTTAGAGTCCTAAGATGACTTAGGGCTTATATTGCATGGAGTAGAAAGGCCTAAAAGATAAGTGGAGGGTTTATGTTGCGTTAGTCAAACCACCTCAAAGTCCTATAACTTGTTATTTATTTCTAGGGAATGGTTTAGTTGATGTAGATTTGTTTTGCCATTGAAGATGGTCATGCTGCCCACGATATTCACTCCGAGCTGCTCGTTATAGAAGGTTTCAAGTTTGAAGTGTAAAGATCAAGAGGTTCGAAGAAGTTCAAAGACTTTTAAAGTATGTATGCCAGGTCTTGTTGTTGTGATTATTGTTTAAAAGTATTATGGGGGAAAATTAAGTTGATTAAGCAATACCAGTTATGATCTCATGGTTCCCTCATTCTAGCACCACTACTTTCTTTGGATTCACTTAGCCTAAACAATTTATTAGACTCATTTAAACCGAGGAAATCTCATTAGCAGTCGTAGGTTGTCTCCTTTGAGGGATTCCAATCATCCAAAGAGGGTGTATTAAATTTAGTTATTTTTTATATTTTTTGAAGAACATATTTAACTTTTAAAGTTGTTTTACTTTTTATTTTTTTGGTTTAACATGTAGTTTTATCTTGAGTTTTTGCAAGTAAAGTAAAATGCAGGTAAGTAAATGAAGTAAAATAAAATGAAAGGTAATTACAATACGTACATGTAAATGTGTACCTATCATCTTCTCGTGGATCTGCTGAAATGTTAACTTTTGTAGTGAATATAATTTTTTAAGGAATTTAGTTAAATTGAAAGAAAGAAAAGCAGGAAAAGCAGTTCGGGGTATTCCTACTAGGTCCTTAGGTTATAACTTGATGAGTCCTTATTCATTTGTTTTAAGGATGATTTTTTAAGCTGAGACATAATATGTTCAATTGTCATTCAAGCTATCCACAAGGCTGTAAAGAAGTGCGGGGCATAACCCTGCACCTCTTTTAAAAACCTTTGAAACGTCTCGAGTTCTTCTGAACTTATTATGTTACTAAATCATTCATCCATAAGTGGATCAAAGCTTAATGAAGATGTTTTAACCTATGGTCAATGAACTTAATGCTTTAATCATCCCTAGAGTGGGGTTTCCCTGTATTCATTTTAATGTTTAACTTATGAATTACGTGGGTGAAGGCCTTTAAGGGTAAAACTTATTTATTAAGGAACTTAACAACTTTAATTAAAGTATGTCTAGTAGCGTTTTCAAAGTGTTTTATTATTAATTATGTTTTCTTTCCTAAACCTCATTAAGCAAACTTGGGTTAAGCCTTGCTCACTACTACGCTCTTAAGATATAATAAGTAAATATGTAATTATCAAATTGTTAAATTAAGAGAACTTAATCCTGATTAAAGATTGTATTATAATCACACCATTGACTAGAGATTTTGAATTAGAGATTTATAACCTTTCAATATCAAACCCTCACTCTAGGATTATTCAACTTAATTAAATTCCAAACTATAATATTTTAGGAAATTACAATTTTACCCTTGTTATGCAGAAGTGAGGAATGAGGTTCTACCTCTTAATCCCTTATGATTATGATCATCCATTACCTATTTACCCTTTAACTTAGCCTAAATATTAATTAGTGCTTCAATCCCATAATTAACATTTTATTCCCCTTTAAGGTTTTATCACTCCATAATTCTTTAAGTTAAACTCGAATGGCTTTGAAATTTTTATGTTGCCCCACTCATGGTTAAATTAGAATATCAGAGGAGAAAAAATAATTTTTTTATTTTGATTTTATTTTTTATAATTATCTTTAATGCAAATTAGGTGTTTTCCATGTTAAATCATTAATCAATAAAAACATTTCCTTAAGAAAATTATTGGAGGTTCATTTAGGTTAGAAGACCACTTAGACCGATTTTCATTATTTTTTGAATTTTACTTTAATTATAAATTTTATTCAATGATTTAGAGTATTATTCAACTATAAATTATGATTTAACTTGAAACTTACCTTATTATTTTTCATTAAGTTCCCTAAGTTCAACAAATCTAAATTAAAGAATTTCATTTTTTTGTGACTTATATTTTTTATTGTAATTATTTTAATAAAAAATTAGGAAAAATTCATTTATGGCATTTAAAAATACATAAAAACATTTAGAAAAATAAGGAAAATATTCTAATTAGTTTCGAGTGATCAGGGAACCAATTCAGATATTTTATTACATTTTTATATTTTTGTGGTTTTTCGGATTTTTAAATTGTTCTTAAATTTAAAATTAGCTTTAAAAAGAAGTATTTATTTTAATATCAATTTTATTTTTCTTAGGTGCCTCTGGTCACAAGGAACTCCTAAAACCATTTTCAAAATTTTTTAGAATTATATTTCAATTATTATAATTATTTTAGTGCAAAAATTTAATTTTTGTTAGAAAATTAACTTTAGTGATCAAATCAATTTATATTAAATTTAAATTTTTATAGGGGTTTTTATGACCATTATTTTGGAATAATTTTTTTCATTTTTCTAATCATATTTTAAATTATTAATTTTTATGTTTTTTAATGATTTAAATACGTAAACTATTATTTTTAGTTAATCAAATTTATTTTATATTTTTCCTTTGATCCTCTGACCACTATTAACCTACCAAAATAATTTTTATGTTTTTTATTTATATTTTAATTTTTATAATTTTTTAATTAAAACAGGGGTGATTTACTTTAAAACATAGGGCTTTCATTCTTAGAGGTGGTGTTTTCTGACTTTGGAAAAATCAAAGAACACGCCTAAGGAAGAGAGGTTTAAACCCTCCAAATTTCATATCATTGTGATTAATATTTACTAACTTATGATCTAATGAAATTTTTAAGTTTCTAATTAATTTAAAAATAAATAAAAGTCAAATTTTTTTTTATTCAACATTATTCTCCGCTGTTCACTAGGCAACAAGATATTTCTCTTTTATGTTTAGCATTTTTATACACCAAGTTATGAATTTTCTAAGTTAATTGAATTAAACAAATAAAAAGGCTAATTTATCACTTAAACCAGTCAGCAACAACGTCAACGTACAACGCTCCAAAGACCACGCGACACTTCTGATGAGTCGCTGCAATCCACGTCAGCGCTGATTTAGCCCATGATTTATGCTCTATTGCTTCGTCTTATCACATCAGCATCGCTTATCCGATACATGCACGATTGGACGGTTCCTAGTCATCATCTTCATCCGGTGTAAATAGAGAATTATCCACACTAAAACCCTAAGATCTTGCTCGAAACTTAATGAACTTGTGCGGGATTTGTTCCTACACCTTTATCTAGTCTAGATAAACACATCTTACGGCTAAATAAGCATGGATTTAAACATTTCTTCATAAAAGACCAAACTAAGCTCGATTTGGGGTGGTGCATTGTATACCTTTGTCCAAGTGGCGTAGCCTCATTTGGATGCTTAAAGAAGCTTTAGTGGAGTCCAATGAACCTCCTTAAAGTGTCAATTTTCTCTCGTGAAAGGTTTGAGTCAGACTTCCTCCTACAGGTGGTGTGGCCTTGATCAAACTTAGGTGTTGAGGGCATGGGAGAAGGGGCTTTCGATGGAGATCTTCTTCATTTTGTCTAGGGAAGCTCAAGGATAATTAAATTTCAAGGTTTATGGAGTTTGGTGGAGGGATAGAGAATGTCTTGTTGTTAGGCTATTTTAAATGGAAAAATTGAGCTCAACAGTGAGGGAAGTGATTAGAATTTGATTGGAATGTGCTCAGGGAGGCTGTAATTAGAGTCTGGATTTATTTTGGTAGGGCTTCACCAAGGATCTAGATCCTCTCCTCTTTGGTCATGAGAGGTAACTTTTATAGCCATGGCTAATGGGGAGGGCTCGAGCTTTGATTGGTTAATGTAAATAAGCTGAGGTGGAGAGGAGTTTGGTGCCAGTAACCCGTCAAGGATTTCCACAAAGGATGGGCTCAATTTGGAGTTTAAAGGTGGGGTGGCCTCCTTAGTTTTGAGTTCTCTTACAATTAGGGAGGCTCGCCAGAGCAGATGTGGTGGCTAGCTAGGTCAGAGAGCTGAGAGAGAGGTTTAATGGTGACCAAGATGGAGATTTTATCAAGTGATGACAAGCTTGGGTCACTTATCAAGTATGGGAAGAGATTCCCCAATTTGAGGGACCCTTGCTCCATGGCTCATGTAGAGTGACCTAAGAGAATCTTGGTTGGTCCCTAGAGTCCAAATGGGGACTGTGGTGGCCATGGTTGAGTTGGACCAATTAGATTAAGGTGACTTTGAAAATTAAGCTCAAATTTTGGGATTTGGCTTGAACTTCGTTTTGGATTGGCTAGGTTTTGGATTTGGATCAATTGATTGGTCAAAGTGGTGTAGGATATTGTCATGAAGCATTTGGAAATAAATTGAGTGGAAATTTGAGAAGATTTGAAGTTGAAGTTGGTGAAATTTGGATTTTGGGGAAAATTTATGGATTTTGATTTGGAATAGATTTGGGTTACATTTGAGCTTGGGTCTAGTCTAATTAAAGGTTCAAATTGGTCACAGAGAATGTTATGAAGAGCTTAGAATTCAAATTTATGGAAATTGGATTGGTTGAAAGGGTTTAATTTGATGGAATTCAGGGGTATGGTCTAATTGGGGTTTTGGCTCAAAATTAAAATTAGGGTTTAGAAATTGGTTCAATTGGGCTTCAATTTGGTTTCAATTGGGATTAGAAATGATGAATTTTGATTTGGAACTTAAATTTAGGATGATTGAAATGAATTTTGATGGAAATTGGGGGTGATTCAGTGATTTGGATTTTAGGGGCAGTTTGGAAATTTTGGTAAAAATGGGTCAATTAGGGTGCAATTAGGGTGAAGGAGTGGTTTAAATTATTTTTGGGGACATTTTGGTTGAATGTGGAGATTTTTGGAATTTTTGGGTCATGAGAGACAATTTGGTAATTTTAGGTATTTTGGGTGTATTTAAGGAATTTTTGGGTGTTTTGGCTAATTTTAGTGGTTTGAAATAATTTGAGATAATTTTGGAGAGAATTTGAGAATTTGAGCACTTTCAAGAAAATTTAGGATTTAGGGTATTTTGGTATTTTTAGGAAAGTTTGAGGCTAAAGGGCTAAAATTGGGGGTTTTGGTAAAATTTGGATTAATTAAAGATGTAAATCATGAAGTCACCCTATTTGAGCCATAAGACCAAGGGACATTTGTTCTTGGTACTCCATGTGTTGAACCTAGCCATCTTATTCATAGGCTTACGGTTTGGGGCATCGATGCACCAAAAATATGTTTGATTTTTCACATACATTTTGTGTTTAATTTTAATGACATTGCACTTTAAAGGATGATATTTTGTATATTTTTGCCTTCTAGTACAAAAAATTAACTTTTGGAGAAAGGGAAACAAAAATGGGACAAAAACGATGCAATTTTGAGACAAAATGAGCAAGAATAAAAATTCTGACCTGACACATTTCAATATGTCTCTATATGGTTAATCTCATTTACCCTTATCACATATTTCTGAATGAAATTACACTTTAAAGAAAAGTTATTTTAATGTTTACCTAGTAGGTGAAGATGTTAGGAACTCAACACAACTTAAACGGGGTGAAACAGAACTGAAACGGAGCCATATGGAGCAAAACCGTGGAGCTGCTACATATGGGCGCCGACGGTGCCTGCGTCCAGATAGCAACAAAAAAATAACACCGACGGCACCCAGAAACAGTGCCGACAGTGTTAGTGACAGTTTAGATAGATTTTTGGGCTGTTATGGTCGAGATTCTATGTATTTGGATGCTTTTTGGAAGGTTACTTGAGGCATCCCTTGGGATATTTGTCCCATCATTATAAAATAGTATTTTTATGTCAAAAGAAGAGGGGGGTATGTTAGGAAAAATGAGATGAATGTTGAGAGATCTTAGAATAGGAGTAGAAATGTAGATTTCTAGCATTTTAGAGAGATTTGAGAGGGGATTTTGAGAGAATCTATAAGGGAATGTACTAGCATTGCATGGATCAGGGGTAGACTTTGTGGGAGAGAACTTCATCTTTCTTTAAAGGGGAAGAATCTATGTATTGTGTCTTTCATTATCTTATAATTTTGTAAACACTTATCTAGTGGATTTTCTTTAATGTAATAAAGTTTTCCGTTATGTTTTCTTTGTGCTTTGTGATGTGTTTTTCTTACTCTTTCTTTTTGTTTGAAAATAGTGTCATGAGAAGAATATGTTATTGTTTTCATTCTATTTTTCTTTTGTAATGAGTAGGATTCAATTTTAAGATTTTGGGATGCATGTTAGAAGAGGTATTAATTATAAATGTGATGGTTTTTACTTGAACTTCATTTACATTACAATATGGGTCCATTGTAGTGTTAAAATTCGTTGTAATTGCATGCATATCTGAGAGGATGGTGTAATTCTCAACAAAGTGGAACCACATTTAATTTCATGAATGATAATGTAGTTCATGAGGTAAAGTGCCAATAAATAGGTAAATATACTTTTATGGACATAGAATTCGAGATTTTAGAGTGACAGACTAAAATCCCTAATTTACTCCTAGTGTTTACAAACTAAAGCGAGAGTTACCCCCTAGGGGAGGGTGAAATGGAAGCTCTCAGCCTAACCACAGATTAAGGGATCAAACATATGATTCTCCAATGTTCTTTATGCACACGAAAGAGGAAAGAATATGATTTCTCATATTTGGCAGATAAATTATTTAATGCATCCCATTCCTAAACTTTATCCAATCCACTACATAAGAATAATAGTTTTTAACATCTCAAAATTTTCCAAAAGAATTCATCTAGAAAGAGTTATCTTTAGAATTACTATTTTCTTTTAGGAGTAGTTATTAGTTATTTTAAACTTAAACTTACCTTTAAGAGTACTTGTTAGAAAAACCACTTAAGACCTTCCAAAATAAGGACTCATATTAGTAGACTATAATTAGCCTACGGGATTTCTTACCTCGCTTCTCTGTGAGATCGCTACTGAGGTTTTTGAAGAAAGCACTATATTACATTCTAGCGATACGTGCACTTGCGTAGAACCAAAAGTGTGTGAACTATTATCTATGTTTTGTAACATTTAAATTTTGCACATTAACCGCTAAATATAAATTGGGTCAAGCTTTTGTCCATATTTTGGAAGCTAAACTACTGCGTAATTAAGAGTCAGGTCAAGTTTTTCGCACCGTCTCAGGATATTTAATTTGATACAAAATACGCAGAAAATCATCACACGCTAGGGGCGCATAAAGGACCACAAACATGAGTTTCCAAAAGAGTGCGAAAGCAAGTTAAGGGTGATTTGTTTAGAGTTTTATGTTGTGAGTGCAAGTGTTGGGTTTAAGTATGTGTGTGTAAGCTTGACCAAGACCAGACCACCCAGGGTTTACCCTGAGGCTTGACCATCCCGTAGGAAACTCCTCTTGAGCTTCATCATGCTTGACTTCATCCTACTAAGGGCTCGAGGTTAGAATTGAGCATGTGAAACTCTAAGTGGAGCAAAGAAGCATTTAAAATTTCTATTGGAAGAAGGACTAGACCTCAACAAAAATGAGGTCGACAAGATTGCAAGAGAAAGAAACCAAAAATCTTTCACTCGAATAGGTCCTCATATTTGAAAATGATATGAGGACCAAAAGTAAAGCTACATTATTATCCTTGCTAAGGAAGGGGTAGTACAAGTTATTTTTGGTATTATGGTCTCCTTATCTGAGCCGTTGGATCAACTCAAGATCCATGTGGAAATTTTTCTGAGTGTACATGTATATATTACAAATAAGTGAGAGGGAGTAAAAACAAAAATATATCTTTGCTCCCATAAAAGATTTGTGAAATATAAAACAAACACTAAATGTAAGAATGTATGATTTTTTTTCTTGAAAAATACTGTGTGAATATAATATCCATAAAGAGCACCACATAATGTAAAGAAATTTTATTTTCTTTCAAAATATTGAGAAGATACATTAATGAATGATAGTGAAGTTTATTAAGAAGGGTGCTGCCTTATGCATCACAAATAAGTGAGGAGTGAAAAGGAAAGAACAAAAAGAAAATCGTCTTCATCTTTCATTCAGAATACAAATGCAATAATGAATGCCTCATAATTTAACAATATATTTGCTTCAAAAACGCGCATATGAACGATCAATTTTCTATAGTTCATTAACTTTACAATTGGAGGTAAAGAATAATAAATATGATTTTTATATATCATTGTCATTTAAATACACAAATATTAATGCAAATCCAGATAAGAGCAATTGATGCATTATCGTGCAGTGCTTCTCTTCTACACAATTACTATAGAAGAAGCATAACTTGTCTTAATAGATTATCATCTCTTCGCCTACAAACTAATGCAGTTTTATCTATTTTCTGTTTTTAAGTAAAAAGTTAATTTTTAAGAAGATTTAGCGTGTAACATTCAATTTCCTTTTTTTAGCAAACTTAACACCTAAACTTCATATACTCCATTTTATTTATGATTTCAGCTTATATAAGTTAAAAAAGTGATATTTTTGTTGGTGAAAATGTTAAAATTTATTATTTAGGTGTTCGATATGTAAATACATAGGAATTGGGTGGTACGTATGTAAATGATTCTAAATATTAATACTTTTGCGTCACAAGTTGATATAATAAATAAAGCATTTACATGTGCCATTGTGGGCTATTATTGGAATAAATAATCTAGCTTAGTATTGTAAGGGATCAAAAGAGGTGGCGCCGCATAGATGATAACAATAGACTTCCATGCCTATTTCCAACTTTGAAATATAAGAGATTTTTAATATTTAAAGGTTGCCACGTTATTATATCTGCTAGAGAGTTCAGATTTCTAAATTCATCGCATCTGGTTTATTTTTAAAAAAAGAAAAGTCGATTTAAAAGAAAAGTCGAAAATAATTATGCAAAATGATATTTCAAAATTCAAGTCATCTCTAGCATCACATTTGTCTTCAAATCACCATCACTAACATCACATGACTAATACATGCAACTAAACTATTTACTTGATACATTCAAAATGTGGAAGATATACTATTAGAAGATAGTATCCATAAATTGAAGTCTAATGTTCACATTTAAACTAAAAGTACTATAGTTCGACGGAAGATTTACGTTCATATCAAGCAATTTCTATATATTTTCAAATATAATTTTTAAAAATCAATTTTGACATATAGAAATGGTGAATGAAAATTTATCATGTAGATCGTGCTCATGACATAGAACATGCAGACCGAGGGAGAGGAAAAACGCGAGGGAGAAAAAGGAAGAGTGACACAACGATTGCCCGTAGCAAGTTAAAGTGGTGGTATTTTCCAGATTTTCGGACCCATTTTATATATTAAATGATATTGTTAAAAGAGAAGGAAGAGTAATACCTAAATTGTTGGAAAACACAAATGACATCCTCTCTCATTACGATGAAAAGACTCCTTTATTTATAGGACATAGAGAATATCTAGAAAATTACGTTCTTGCCTCTGGGGTTACAAGTTGTTATTGGTGGATCATGATTCATCAGATGATCTTAGAGATTACTGAACTCAAGATCATCTGATGAATTTAAAATTGAAGCCACCATGTGGGATTGATATTCCAGGACTCCACTAGTGTCTTGTATTACTCGAGCGATACGTAGACTTGCGTTTAATTGTGTGACCCATTATAAAACTAAGGGCCTGTTTGGATCGGCTGCAGCTTTTCGAACTTTGTAGAACTGCATTGCTTGCTGCTAGAAGCATTGCAGGAAGTTGTTATCTGTTTGGTTGCAAATTGTGAGAAAACATATGCGGGCAGCTTTTCTCGTAAAAATGACCGGATCGCCTCGTTTATTAAACTCGTTTTAAATTTTCGATTTATCTGTATGCTATACAGGTTCTACAAAAATAAAATTTTTTTAAAATTTTATGTTTTAAATATTAAAACTACTAAATACAAATTTTATTTTTAAAATTCTAAGGACAAAATTTTGATGTTTTATATTTTTAACACTATCGTACGTGTAAAGCTATTGAAATATTTAAAACTGTTGCCGATTGCGTTTAAAAATACATATTTTCATAAAAACATTTAAAGTTGTTTCACAACATATATTTTAAGTTATTCATATCTATACATTTAAAAAATTAGATTTAAAGCTAAAAACGATCATATATTTAAAGTTATTACATATATATATATATATATATATATATATATATATATATATATATATATATTTTTTAAAATTGGCTAAAATATGTGTTTAAAAATATTTTTCGATTTATGTGTACATATTTTTATATATCTATGTATTTTATAAGTATTAAATGTTTAGTTTTAAATCATCTAATTGCACAGATTGTTAAGAAAAAACACAACGATAACGATTGCATATCCCAAAAAAACATAAAGTCCTGCAGATGTACATTGACTCCTCTCAAGCACGTGCTAGTAACAGTACAGTGAAAAAAAACTGTAGGACAATTACAGCAACAACTAAAACGATAATAATGTTCACTTTAGTTTTCAGTTCCTGTATCTCCCGTGTCACACATTCTTCTGGTGGAGCCGTCTACTCCCTAGCATCGGTCTCCTGAGAATCCGGTAGCTGTCAGCCCATCGGAAGAAACCGCATTGCTCTGAAATGTTCCGAGGGCAGCAATAAAACTTTCGGCGAAAACTGTGCGGTTGTCGTGATGTTAAAAGCGATGTCTGGAGGCCACAGTGACATAACACTCGGTGAGAGGTAGCCGACATGGTGGAACTCATGTCTTCCTGAAATGCAAGCGAATATATAAATTAATAATTTTGATTACCAACTGCTAAAACAAAATGATAATCTTAATGTCGACTAAAATAAATACATAACTCTTACAGCTTAAATTAATGTGACTAATTGTGCCCAACATAATGTAAATCTCAATTTAAAAAAAAAAATAAACTACACACCATCAACATAATTATCCAACTAATGAGCTAGTAATCTCATCTCGAAGGGCGGCCATTTCGTTCACACCCTCCCCATCTTTCGTGCAAATTGTGGCTCGCTCATTCTCCTCCCGTGCTAGAGATTGGTCAATGCGGTCTTCATAACCTCCGACTGTATCAACCTCGTCATTTTGATCGGCACGGTCAAAATCAACATCAGCTCGAGTTGGATGCCGCCTAATATAGTTATGCAGGGCCATAGTTGCCAACACTATTTGCACCTATTTGGGAAATGGATAAGTTGGCATATCTCGAAGGATGACCCATTTCTTCTTCCAAACTCCACATGTCCTCTCAATTACGCCTCGCAAGGATGAATGTCTCTTATTAAACACCTCTTTTCTAGTTCTTGTATGATGACTGACTCTTTCGAAATCTGGAATATGATACCTTATATCAGATTAGGGTTTAAGATACCCCCTCTGCATTGGGTAGCCAGCATCAACCAAATAATACTTGCCTGTAATGATAGGAAATTTAGCAAGGTATGTGACCAGAAATATCAACTTTTTATATTACAAAAGACCTTACCGTGCGGTGGGTGAGGAAAATTGTAGTCTGGATTTCTTGTTGCAATTTTAAAAACTCTACTATCATGTGCGCTGCCCTCCCATCCAGCCAAAGCAAATGTAAAACACATGTTGAAATAGCAAACTGCCATTATATTTTGAGTTGTCATCCCAGAACGACCGATAAATGCAACTTTCTCGTTATACGGCACTATAGCATGAACGTGCGTTCCATCGATTGCGCCGATGCAATCCTTTAGAAAAAGAAAAAATCATTTTAATATGCAATCCATTAATAAATTGTTCTAATAAACAGGTGTACCTTGAAATATGGCATATATCGGTCATCGTTAAGAATCTCTGTCGGGGTCCTTGCAAAAGTCGGATCAGTTGGTTTTATTATGGCTTTTGCTAGACTGACAAGAGAAGCCAAACCAACTGAAAAATATTTGCTTACTGTTTCCGACGAATGCTGGAAGCGTTCCATTGCTCCACACATTGACTCGTTCTGTGATGGTATGTAAAGTGTTATGTCCAATACTTCACGGTCTGTTGTTCTAGAAGACCCATGTAGTCCATGAGATGTTGTTAGATCTAATAGAAGATCTCTGAAAACATCATGTGACATGCGGAAGATGTTTCGAAATCTCGTTGGGTGTCCTGAAATCATTTCACCCATCCATTTTTCTCCAATCTGAGATGACGTGTAACAGGGTTCACGATCGACGTACGTACTATAGTATTGCACCATTATATTTACCGCTGCATTTCTCCTACGGCGTCCGACTTCCTCCGGGTCCATGAAGGTATACACTGCACTAAAACAGGCATACGAATGATCAACAAGTTACTTTGTATACAAATCATCAACTGACTAAAACTGGCATACAAATGAACTATATTTAGAAAAGAAATAACTTAAACAATCCATCATTCAAATAAAACTTGTCCAAACAACAGCATCGCTGACAATACTAATCATGGATGATATAAATTTAGCAGTTCCAAAGCAAATCACATGGTGCGACGGTTATAATAATAGCGTATATATTCTACTCGTCGCTCTCTGTCAAGTGCAGTGAAGAAATCTCGGTGGAGAGAATCCCGGAAGAGGTCGATAACAAAGTAGAAAAGATCACGATCCCCTGTAATGTCTGGGTCGTCCTGAAGAAGCCTAACGACCTCATGGACGTCGGTTTTTTGAACTCTGTGCGGGGCATCATTTGATGATTCCACCAGGTGAGAGCTGCGCTCTCATAGTTGAAGCAGCAATCTTCCTCTTCCTTTCGATCCGGGGGCGCTTCGAAGGGTTTGTTGATTGCATTTCAGTTTGATCGTACATGCGGATTTCTGCTGAATCGTTTGATAGTTCTACGACAACATATTCGGGGGTTGTTGCAAACATTATTTGGCTAGGGGCAGCTGAATATTTCCCTGTAGCCACCATCCCACCAAACATTACGTCGAGTTTGTCCTCCAATTCTGGTTCTATCCCAGCTGTTTTGAACTTTTTCGCCGTAGGAAAAATCTGTAATATAAAATTATATTTTATTAGGATGGCTAAAAACTAAAAATGATTAACATTGCAATTATTAAATGAATAATAGCTTACCGCAAGTCTTTCAGTCCACCATGCTTCTGATGCAGCAATTGTTCGCTTCGACGAATCCCAACCCAAGCCAGTCGATCCTTATTTTAAGTCCTTCCAAAGTTTCCACTCTTTCTTTAGTTGATCCCATTTATTTTTAGTTGTAGCCTGTCGTAATCCCTGCCTGTGACCTCCCTAAAATTTGTTATAATGTTTTGCCAGCCTTCTTTGCTGAAAGAAGAATTTGGTCTATTCCCTTTTTCGACTTCGGCTATGCATAGATCACAGAAAATTAATTTTATGTCCTTCTCCCAAAGTGCTGGAGTAGTGACTTCTTTGTTCTTATTAGCCATACTATGAATAGTGCAAATATTAGTTATATCTTTACTCATACTAGCATTGACAGATATAAAGTACAATTAACAAAATAATATAGGTAAGCCCAGAAAAGAGCACAATTTACGTGGTTCGGTCAAACAGACCTACATCCACGGGAAAGAAATGATATTTCTTTATTGCTGAAACAGGGGACATGTACATAGAATTTCAAAGTAACGGAAAAACTCAACTCCAATTTGCCTGATGTTACAGAATATAAGGAGATACCATTTTCAACAAACAAGAACTCCACTACTAAACTCCCAAGGGTACCTAAAATACAGCATTGCCATTCCAATGCATATGCAACCAGCAGCTAACTTGAACCAAAATGCAGCCCTATATAGAAGCTAGGAGAGATGCACTGAAAGCTGTACAAGATTACTAGGGGAGATGCACTTCAATGCTTCCACAAATATCAGTTATATGAATGAACTTTCAATCCATATAAAACTTCCACTTCAAAATTTTGTATGCATCAAATATGCAGAAGTAGTAGAAATGGTCATACATGTTTAAGAACTATATACCATAGCATGTATTAATACCACAGAAGATGCATTTCAAAAGTATACTTGCATTTCAAAAGTAAACTGCAATAATATGCATTTCAAACATTTGCAATAATAGTAGGTATTAATACCACAACAGAAACACTTCAATAATATGCATTTCAAACTGCAGCAGCTCAATCAGAAAATACCACTGCAGCTCAATCAGGTATTCATACTGCAGCAGCTCAATCAATATGCAGCAGCTGTTTGAAATCAATATGCAGCAGCTAATAAATCAAAAAATCAAACCTTTCATTTCAGCAGCTCAATCAGTATGCTTAGTAGAGCATATCAGATAACTTTCCTTTGTCATGGTAAAATAATAAATATAGATGATTGAGCTATATGGACGAAAATGTAACCTTTTTAATGAAACAAGATTGCATTTGGTGAGCCCTTTCACAAATAATCAATGTATCGGGAAATATATTAATGAAATGGTCCTTCATAACATAATAACCTAACAGTCACTAGCTTATTGGTGATAGAAAAAAAAATCTGATTTATTGATTAATAATACATCAATACTGAATAGCTTAACCAATTTCATGTAACAACATTGCACATCAGCTGAAGGCATTCCTTCTCCAAATCAAAAAGCTAAAGGAAGAATATCATGATGAAGGAGAAAATAAGGGTTTTCTGCTAACATATCTCACACCCATAGCTCTCAAATCTTTAATATATATAAAAATCCACTAGAAAATCCACAAGCTGCACTTATCCAAGAAGCTTCAAGAGAAAAAGCCAACATAGAAACATGTATGACACAAAGAAAGTTTATTCTCTGCCATGAAAAGCATATAAAATGTATAGAAGCATGCAGGTAATCCAACAAACAATGCATAGAAGAATGCAAATAATACATGGCCAAGTTTATTCATGCCACTCAATCCTATGCATGTACACAGCTAGCACCTACACTTCAGTTTCTAAAGAAATAAATAAAGGAAAATGTTTAACTGGAATACTTCCTGAAATTATTGAAGATTCAAGGAAGACTCATTTCATTTTCACATGCTCTCCATGGCAAAATAAGATATTTGAGGCTTTTCAAAACTCCTTAAAAAATCTACATTCACTTCTTTTAACAAGTAAAAGACAGTACCAATGTTTCACTGAAATACCAGCTGAAATTTTTGAAGATTAAGCAAAAATTTTGGTTCATGTTCATATGCTCTCCAAGGCAGTAAGATATATGAGAGCACCAAAAAATATACATTCCCTAAAAAAGCCGAACCAAACGGCCACTTGCTAAAGTTTTTAATAGCTTCAACAAGGATTCGTTAACTGTTCATATGCTCTCCATCGCAGCAACAATCCAGAGTTTCCCACTAAAATCCCTAGCTCTATAGCAACCCAAATATCATCACAAAAAAACAAAACCAAATCCTTCAACAGATATCACGAGATCGGGAGAAGATAAGTAGAAATTACCCTCTATTTGACGAGATCGCGAGACCGGGAGAAGAAAAGGAGAATGAGAAGATGAGGAGGACGAGCAAGGACCTTCACTGACCAGAGAAGAGAAAAGGAAGGGAGAAATTATCACCAACCGTAGAGAAGGAGGAGCAGGGAAAAAGCTCGCGCGAAGAAAGCCAACTGAGGTTAGGGCTCTTCGAAGGGGCACGGGGGTAAAAGCCGCGGCAGGAAGCTGGGCCGCGCATATACCCTCGCTGCCCACTTTCGATAGGTACCACACGAAGCTCCGGTGTCGAAGCCAAAACAAACACCGAAAATACTCTTAAAAGTCGCGGCACTGTGCCGCGCCGCACTTAAAAAGCCAAACCAAACAGGTCGTAAATCAGTATATATCTAAATCTGAGTTCATAAATTTTAACAAATTAAAAAAGTCGCACTAACACCAAATTCAATTCAAATTGTAACCCCCTATCCGTAAATTAAAGTCAAATGTTCACATTTAAATTAAAAGTACTATAGTTCGATGGAAGATTTACGTTCATATCAAGCAATTTCTATTTATTTTCAAATATAACTTTTAAAAATCAATTTTCACATATAGAAATGGTGAATCCAAATTTATCATGTAGATCGTGCTCATGACATAGAGCATACGTACCAAGGGAGAGGAAAAAGCTAGGGAGAAAAAGGAAGAGTGACACAACAATTACCCGTAGCGCGACAAAGTGGTGGTATTCTCGAGGCTTTCTGACCGATTTTATATATTAAATGATACTGTTAAAAGAGAAGGAAGAGTAACACCTAAATTGTTGGAAAACACAAATGACATCCTATCTCCTTACAATGAAAAGACTCCCTTATTTATGGGACATAGAGAATATCTAGAAAATTACGTTCATGCCTCTAGGGTTACAAGTTGTTATCTTGTGTTGGATAGGGAGTCTTGATCCACCAATATCTAGGATCTTGATTCATCAGATGATCTTGGGGATTACGACCACCCACCTTGGTATTTAATTAGTCTCTTTAAAAGATTTAAACATGTGTAGTTTCATGGGTTACATGTGCAGATGTGCTTTATCTTTAGAGAAGATGATGCCCCAGCGGATTTGCTAGCAAAATTTGGTATGACACAGCTTCTGTTGGGTCATAATCCTTCTGCTCCTCTTAATATTCTGCTTAATGGGAATTGCTTGGATATCCCCTTTATAAGAAGCTAATGCTGGATAGCTCATGTGTTTTATTATATTGCTGGAGAAGGGTCTATGCTAAAATAGAAGTCGTTTCCTCATATTTCATTTTTTGTTTTCTATTGAAGTTTCTGATAGGGGGTGAATTCATCTGGTATTGTGAATTGATGGTTTGTTTAATTGGCTTGGCTGGGATTTTTTTCTTTACCCTTTTCAAGAATTATCTGCAGGGATACATAGAGTATGCCTTTCTACTCTTTTGTACAGGTTCCTTGTCTCAGCTGCTGTGGATGATTTGCTGGTTTTTATCTCTTCTATGCCTTCTTATGTTTATTCTTATCTTGCTTACCCCAGATACTCATCTTCTGTATCTGCACATGTCTTCTGCTATATTTTTTTTTTGGACTTCTGGTTTGGTATACATGTATTTTTGGGTATACTTTTTCTTTTGTTATTGGGTATACTTGGTTACATGTACTTTTGGGGTAAGATACCTATTTTTCCTTTTTTTTTTTGGGTGGAGTTGTACTGTGGAAAGAGGAACCTCTAGGAGGGATTATACTATCTTAGTTGGAGATCTTCTTTCCGTCCCTCCTTTTGTACTCTTTAATTATATTAACACATAAGGAGCCACGAGTTGCTTTTTTCTCCAACAAATATATATATATATATATATATATATATATATATATATATATATATATATATATATATATATTTCTTGTGCGCAACTCGGTGGCTTGTTGGTTGGTAGCTTCAGCATAAGTCCTCTCTATCCTGGGTTTGAATATCCATCTTCTAATAATATACTTATACATATGGCAGCTAAGGAGGGAGGAGCTCTGCTAGGGTTTCCTTGGCAACTATGGCGGCTGTAATTGTTCTGGTGCTTCGTACAGGTAGAGGTGAGCCACTTTTTGGTGGTGGTTCTGGTGGTAGCTTTCTTCTGTGGTGGTTTGGCGTTTTTGACACTTCCTTGGCACTTCCTTTTTCAAATCTTTTGGTTGGGTTACTGTTAGATTGAATTTTTGTGCTAGGAGGCGGCTTCTCCCTACCAGTACTGGTGTGCTGGTGTTACCTCTCCTTGGTAACTACTGGCACATTGTAGGTGTGGAGAACTGATCCCCTATGGCTCTATCTATTGAGTTGGAATCCAATATCCTGTAGAATAAGGCTACATTTGCTAATGTGGTTGACAACAGTAGGAATGTGGAGACAAATCCTGAGAAAACAATCTTCCATCAGCTGTTCCATGATGCAGCTGCAGGTCGGGCTTCCTGTTCTTTCATTCACCCCACTGGGACAAAAGAGGGGGAACCTGCTGTGTTCTTCTCTGACCAAGAGATAACCCAATTAAATTCTGCAGTTAAACATACCCTCATTGAGAAGTTTGCTCTGGGTCATCCTAGGATGGAGCTAGTGAGAAAGTACTTTGAATCCTTCCAGTTCATAGGAACTTTGCAGCTGGGATTACTTGATGACAGACATTTACTTATTCAATTGTCCACAGAGGAAGATTATGTCAGACTCTTTGCTAAACAGTCCATTTTTATTGCTGGCTTTGAGATGAAGCTACTTTAGTGGACCCCAGATTTTGATCCAAAGAAAGAACCTCCTGTAGTCCCAATTTAGTTTAAATTCCCTGGACTTCCATTAAGATATTTCAACCAAAATGCTTTATTTAATATTGCTAAAGCCCTTGGTACTCCCCTGATGCTGGACACCCACACCCTGAATAAGTCCAGATCTGCTGCAGCTAGGGTCCTTGTGGAGAGAGATATCACCCTCCCAGATATCAACAGACTTTGGATTGGATCTGATGTGGAAGCTGCCTGGCAGGAGGTGGTGATGGAACAGAGGCCTTATTATTGCAGCCATTGTAGGATGTTTGGTCATACCTTGAGCAGGTACTTTTGGCTCCACCCTCCTTCTAAGAGAGCTCCTAATCCACCCTCTTCTGGGTGCCCTCCACCTACACTGGACCCTCCTGTGTTTAATTCCCCCGCTTGTTGATTCTCCAGTGCTAGCTCCTCTTCCTGTGATTAATCCCCCCAATATTCCCAACTCCCACTGTTAGTTCTCCTGATGGGAGGTGCAGGAAAGAATCTGAAGTTGTTCTTATAATCTGCCCCTCACAATCCACTGATTCTCTTCTGGTAGATAGATTCTCTACTCCTGCAGTAGAAGGTCATGTTCCTACTCAAGTAGATCTTAACTCTATGGAAAGTATGATGCCGGGGGACTGACATGTTCAATCTGCTAAAAAGAGAAGAAAAAACAAAAAAAAATTACAAAAGCTACTAACTATTCCCTCAACTACTGAGGTGGAGATCCTCCTAGCTGTTGCTCCCCCAATGGCTATTAGAGGAAGAACAAGATCAAAGTCCCAGTCATATCTTCACCCCCCCCCCATCAAGCAGCCCCATGATTAATTTTCTCTGTTAGAATAACAGAGGGGTGGTTCACCCCTTATATCTTCAAAGAATTCTCTCACTCAATAGAAAACACAAATTTTGGTGCATTGTCGTCCTGGAACCAATGGTTCACAAACATCCTGACAAGATTCTTAGGAAATTTCTTGGTTTCTCCCATTTTGCTAACACTAGTAATAAAAATTGGTTATTTTGCAGACATGAACTCAGCTGGTCTGTCCTGGTGGACCATAGAGAGCTCCTTCATATCTCATCCAGATGGGTGGGCAGGAAGGTGTTGCATCCTTTATCTATGCTGGTTGTTCTAAGGCTGATAGGCAGGAGCTGTGGCACTGCCTTCACTCCATTAGCAATAACTAGACCTCCCCTTGGCTAGTGGGGGGAGACTTCAATTGTATCACTCATTCTGCAGTGAATTTGGGGGGTAGAACTCCTATCCTATCTAAAATGAACTTCTTTTGTAATAACATTAATCAGGCTGGCCTTTTTGATTTAGGCTTTATGAGACCTGAGTTTACCTGGAAAAGGGGAAAGATGTGGGAGAGACTTGATATGATTCTGGCTAATGGAAGTTGGCTCTCTCAATTCTTGCTCACTTTTGTTACACATCTCCCACTAGCTGTTTCTGACCATAAACCTTTGCTCCTGTTCATCATTGCTCCCGCAAGGCTGGATCATCCCTCACCTTTTAGATATCACAATTTTTGGTCCTCACATGATTCTTTTCTGTCTGCTGTGGCCTCTCTTTGGGTTGTGGTACATCACCCTGAAACTTGGACTTATCTTTGTTTGTTAGATTATAAAGTGAGTAAGGGACTCAGAAAATGGAGTTGGAATAGTTTTAGGGATGTTTTAAATCAGTTGAGGCTGCTGAAAAGAAGGTTTCTCTATTTGAGGAGGATGTCATCAATGATTAGTCACTGGAAGGTTCCCTTTTGAAAGCTCAGGAGGAACTACTCACGGCTTCTACTATTCAGGAACAGTTGTTGAAACAAAAAGCAACTGTGAACATCTTTACTGAGGGAAACAAAAACACTAAATTCTTTCATGCTCACATGAATTACAAAAGGAAATGCAATACTATTCATAACATAAAATTTGCCAATGGTAATTTACATAAGGAGAACACTGCCATTGCTCAAGAAGCTGTATCTTTCTTCAGTACCCTCCTCAAGAAAACATCGTTTGAGAGAGTTCCTATTGACCATTCCTATTTTGAGGAAGATTTCAATATGTTAATAACCTCAGCTTAGCTGAGCCTCCTACTGAATCATAAATATGGCAAGCCCTCTCTTCCATTGATAACTCTAAATCTACAGAACCTGTTGGCTTCACAATAGAATTTTATAAGAAGTCTTAGAATATTGTTAAACAGGAAGTGGACCTGGCCATCCAAGCTTTCTTCCAAGGAAATAACATTCCCAGCCTTTTTAGTCATTCAAACATTGTGTTAATTCCTTAGTCTGTTGAAGTTAATTCTTGGGATCAGTATTGGCCTATCTATCTAACCTCTATAATTAGTAAAATCATTAGTAAAATCTTGGTCTTTAGATTGTAGCCTCACCTTCACATCATTCTCTGTCTAAACCAATTAGCTTTTGTTCAATGCAGATATATTACTGATAATATGATATTTGCTCAGGAACTTTTGTTAGATCTGGACAAGGTCTACAGAGGGGGTAACCTCATATATAAGCTTGATATCAGCAAAGCTTATGACACAATCTGTTGGGACTTTCTGCTGGATGTTCTCACTGTCAGGGGTTTTTCTGCACAATTTTGTCACCTCATCCAAAGATGGCTCCTTTCCAACGGAAATTTGATTTTGATCAATGGTCATACTTTGAGCAATTTTACAACTACTAGGGGATTGAAGCATGGATATCCTTTGTCTGCCACTTTATTCATTCTAACTCTGGATTACCTCTCTAGAATGCTAAACTCCCCTAAATTCTCCCAGAATCAACACAGATATCATCATACGTCCAATGTGCATATCTCCCACCTCATCTATGCAGATGATGTCATGGTTATTTCTAATGCTCAGAAGAATTTAGTCAAAAAATATTTTGAAATGCATTAAGTTTTTCCAATCCCATTCTGGTATGAATTTTAATTCTGAGAAATGTAACCTTGTTTACAAGAGAAAGATGTCACTTAGCCATAAAACCTGGATTCTGGAGTTTACTGGATTTTCTTGTCTTTCTGGCCCTCTTGTGTATCTTGGGGTCCCTATTCTTAAGGGAAGAGTAAAGCAAACTCACTTTGATGTTATCCTACAAAAAAATACACAATCAGCTCTCCAACTAGTCTCATTCATTCGTATCCAGTGGAGGTAGAATCACTCTTTTTAAAAGTATCCTCACTACCTTTCCCTCATACATCCTCCAAATGATCTCAATGACAAAAAATACTCAACTGCAAATGGAAAGAATCTTTAACAGATTTTTATGGGCTGGCGGGAGGAAACAAATCCACAGGGCCTCTTGGCAAAAGGTAGCTAAATAAAATTGGGTTGGAGTTCTTGGCTTCCAGAGTCTGAAGAACCTGGCCCTGCTCAATCACTGTAAACAATTGATCAAGTTCAAATCAATTTCATCGTGTACTGTCGGCGGCATCAAGCGCGCCGTCGGCCCTTTAGGCAAAAATTTGCACATTTATGCCGTGGTAAAATACGTTCCAAATTTTCTCTATGGATCCAAATTATTGATAATCAAAGGTCAAATACAAGTAGTAGAATTAAATGTTAATAAAAACTAACAACAAACTCAAACAATCACTCAAACAAATAAAGATAACTATGGGTTGCTTATCCATGAAAAAAATACTTATTTTTATGCCTTGTTTTTATTAAAATTTTAAGGATATTATGCTTTAATGAAAGGTATTTTTTTATGTTTTTGGATGGAGGTGATGTAAAAATGTTCAAAAATGAAAAAAGATGAAAAAGGAAAAAAAAGGAGCAAAAAATAGGAAAAATGGATCCAAAATACAAAATTGCCAAAATAATGGGTCTGGCGCTTAGGCGCTAGAATCCGGCGCCTAAGCGCCAACTCGATACCAAAACAGTTACGATTTTGTAACTACTTTAGGTAGTTATTTTGACGGTTAGAGCGGTTATTGGACCTTCTAGAAGATTGGCAGTTATTCCTGGATTATAGGACATGAGATACATTGTATCTAGACGCTTGGAAACAGTTTGGGTCGAGAAGAGGTGCGATCCAAAGTGAAGAGGTGTTAAGAACTGGACGCGGAGTCCGGCGCCTTGGCGCCAGACACAATTTCTAGAAGATTCATTGAACTTGGACATATTTTGAAGAGGTGATTTAGGCAACCCTTGAAGCCTATAAATAGGAGGCCATTTCAATAGAAAAAGAGGCCCCCAACCAGAGAGATAATTTTAAATATAAGGCCACACTTTTAGTTTACTTTCCTTCATAAATTAGTGAGTTTATTTTATTTAGAGTTTGTATTGAGAGTTTGGAAGATTTTGTGCTTTTGAAGTCTATTTCACTTTGGAGTCAGTAGGAATCAGAGGTTCAGTTGGAGAAACACTTAAGATAAGAATTTGTAATTTGATTCAAAGTATTATTTATATGTTTTGTTATTTAAATTCAATGTGTTCTGAGTAGTTACTTTACTTTCTCCTTTCAATTATGAAAAGATAAATAAGATAATATAAAATTTATTGGAGAATTAAAAACTAAACATGTTTAAATATTGTGATGATATTAATACTGGATCTTAATCTACTATTTAAATTGTCCTTTTATGTTGTTAAAATCTGTTGAAGAATTTTGAGACCTAGAAGGAGATGAATTCTTAACTAGTAGATATCACATGAATCCTTGGGTAATCGAAGGCCTTATGCGGGTTATTCAAGGTGAAGTGCAAATAAATAGGAAAATATTATTCAATGGAGTAGAATTAATAAGTTTTAGAGTGACAGACTAAATTCTTTTAATTTGGTTTATAGAAAGGGAACGAGTCACTAGTAGGGCCGACCATAGCCACCCTTGGACATCTAGTAGTGTGAGCCTAGATTAACCCATTCTACTAACAATACATCCAGACCTGATCTATAGATTAGCCAATGTTCTTTATACTATTGAGCGAAGGTAAAGAATAGGAATGCTTCTATTTGGCACAATACCATAAATTTATATTCTCAATGAATATTACATTATCTAAAAAGTCTTGGATTAATTGGAAGGAAGAAAGTTGTTTGCTTATTATTATTTAAATCACTCATTATTTTATTACTGCTTTATTTATGCATTTAGTAAATTTAATATTAAATTTATAACTTTAAAAGAAATACATAAAAATAAAATTAAAATATTTAACAATCTATAAACCTCCTCGTGGGATCGATACTGAGGTCTTTATTTAAAGCCCTATATTACTTGAAACGATACGTATACTTGCGTAGTACCTGAAGTGTGTAAAATATTTTTCATAAAATTATATTTATTTACACTAGTCGCTATTACTATTTGGGTCAAAGTATTGGCTATAACATATTTTTGGAAGCATATATTACTGCGCTATTTCGGTCGGGTCAAGTTTTTGGCGCCGTTGCCGGTGAGCAAATTTTTAGATTTTAAATATTTTTTTATTTTATTTATTTCTTTTATTGTCAAAATACAAAAATATTTATAAAAAAAAAAAAGAAGAGATTTTATTTCTTGCTATTTTATTTTTCTTTTTATTTATTTTTTTATGTGTAGTTCTGAATCTGAAGGATTATTACCTTTAGACTCTGAATTAGAAAGAACTGTAAGAAGAATTAAAAAAGGAAAATAAATTCAAAAATATCAAGAGATGGCTAATTTACATAACAATTTACAGAATCCAATTGAAATTAATGAACAAAATGTTTACAAACCATTAAGGGATTATGCTAACCCTACAACTCATGAACTTCATATTAGTATTCAAATACCTGCTGTAGATGCTAATTCTTTTGAGTTTAAACCGTCTATTGTTCAAATGGTTCAAAATAATTAATTTTGGGGAACACCAAATGAGGATCCAAATTTACACCTTGCTAGTTTTTTAGAACTTTACGCTACCTTGAAATATAACAATGTTTCTGATGATGCTGTTAGACTTAGACTCTTTCCTTTCTCTTTAAGAGATAAAGAAAATATGTGGTTGAACTCATTAGCAACAGATTCTATTAAAACATGGGCTGAAATGGCACAAAAATCCCTTGCTAAATATTTTCCTCCTAAAACTGCTAAATTAAGAAATTATATTACTTCGTTTAGTCAATTTGACGGGGAGACAATTTATGAAACTTGGGTAAGATTTAAAGAACTGTTAAGAAAGTGTCCTCATCATGCTTTACCTGATTGGTTAATTATTCAAACCTTTTATAACGGACTTATTGGATCACTAAAATCAATTATTGATGCTGCTGCTGGAGGTTCTTTAATGGCTAAATCATTTGAAGAAGCTTATACTTTAATTGAAGAAATGACTAAGAATAATTTTTAATGGCCTTCTGAAAGGGTTAATCGTAAAAGAATGGCAAGTATTCATGATAACGAAGCCTTTTCTATCTTAGCTTCACAATTGGCTGCAATATCTAAGAAATTAGATAATTTTGCTATCAATGTATCACATAACAACTCTGCTAATATTGAAGATTCTCAAACTATTGAAACTTTACAAGCTATTGCTAGTAAAAATAACCCTTATTCAAATTATTATAATCCTAGATGGAAAAATCACCCTAATTTTAACTAGAATAATTCACAACAACAATGGGGTAATAATCAATCTCATCCAACTGAAAATTGGAACAATCAAGTAAATTCAAACTATAAACCTCCTGGATTTAATAATCAACAAAAAAGTTATCTATAGAAGAATTAATTTTACAACTTAGTAATCAACTACAAAATCAAAACACTGCTATTCATAATATTGAGAATCAAATGGGACAAATCGCTAATTTAATTAATTACAGACCTCCAGGAACACTTCCTTGTAATGTTGAAATCAACCCAAAAGAAACTGGAAAAGAACATGAACAGGCTAAAGCTGTACAACTTAGAAGTGGAAAGGAATTAAAATAAAGAATTCAGGATGAAATTGAAAATGAGATTGAGGTTGAAGAGATAGAAAAACCTAAAGAAACTCCTTCTAGTAGAGATCAGACTGTTATTCCTATTAATGTGGAAGTTGAAAAACCACCACCACCTTTTCCTCAAAGACTAAAATTGCAGAAGCTTGATCAACAATTTTCTAAGGTCTTTGAAAATTTTAAGAAACTTACCATTAACATACCTTTTGCTGAAGCTTTGGAACAGATGCCAACTTATGCAAAATTTATGAAGGATATATTAAGTATGAAACGAAAATTTGAAGCTTTTGAAACTGTTGCATTAAGTGAAGAATGTAGTGCAATAATTCAAATAAAATTACATCAGAAACTTAAAGATCCTGGAAGTTTCACTATACCTTGTGCTATTGGAGAAAAATTTTGTGGAAAAGCTTTATGTGATTTAGGAGCAAGTATTAATCTCACGCCATTTTCTATTTTTAGAAGGTTGAATTTAGTGGAGATTTCTCCCACCTCTGTAACCCTTCAATTAGCTGATAGATCTATCACTTACCCTAAAGGAGTTATAGAGGATGTTATTGTTAAAGTGGATAAATTTATTTTCCCTATGGATTTCATTATACTTGATATGGAAGAAGATAAAGAAATACCTATTATTTTAGGGAGACCTTTTCTAGCTACCGGACAGATTATGGTTGATGTGTAAAAAGGAGAATTAACTATGAGAGTTAATGATCAAGAGATTAAATTCAATGTCCTTAAATCAATGAAGTACCCTAACAAAGAAAAATGCTATCGAATGGATATTATTGATTATATAATTGAAAAACATTATCAAGAAAAATGTAAAGTCATTTCTGATGAAAAAGTTGAATTATTAGCTGACGAAAATGAAAAAATAAATGAAGAAGAATTATCTAAAGAAACTCATTATATTCAAGATAACTGAGAAATTTTGGACATAACTCAAAATGATATACTTTTACCCTCGATTAAAAAAGCCCCTGAACTGGAATTAAAAATGTTACATGCACATTTAAAGTATGTTTTTCTTGGAAATTCATTAACTTTACCTGTTATTATTTCTTCTAAACTAAGCTTAGATCAAGAAAAAAAAATTAATAGGAGTGTTAAGGAATTATAAGAAAGCTTTTGGTTGGACTATTGCTGATATAAGAGGAATAAGCCCTTCCATTTGTATGCATAGGATTTTAATGGAAGAAGATTTTAAACCTACTATTGAACCTCAAAGAAGATTAAATCCTATCATGAAAGAGGTTATTAAAAAAGAAATTTTAAAATGGTTAGATGCTGGAATTATTTATCCTATTTCGGATAGTCAATGGGTGAGTCTTATTCATTATGTTCCAAAGAAAGGAGGAGTAACTGTCATTGTCAATGATAAAAATGAACTAATTCCTGCAAGACAAGTTACTGGATGACGAATTTGCATTGATTATCATAAATTAAATAACCCCACTAGAAAGGATCATTTTCCTTTACCTTTCTTGGATCAAATGCTTGATAAATTAGCTGGACACTCATATTTCTATTTTCTGGATGGATATTCTGGTTATCATCAATTACTTGTCGCTCCTGAGAACCAAGAGAAAGCAACATTTACAAGTCCTTATGGAACATTTACGTTTAGAAGAATGCCTTTCGGTTTATGTAATGCACCTACAACTTTTCAAAGATGTATGATGTCAATATTTTGTGATTTGATTGACAAAGGAATTGAAATATTTATGGACGATTTTTGAGTTTTTGGAACTTCTTTTGAATATTGTTTGGAAAATATTTCAAAAGTTCTAAAAAGATGTGAAGAAACAAACTTAGTTCTTAACTGGGAAAAATGTCAATTTATGGTCACAGAAGGCATTGTACTTGGTCACAAAATTTCACAAAAAGGGATGAAAGTTGATCAAGCAAAAGTGAAAGTTATTGCTGAACTGCAACCACCTACTACTGTTACTAATGTGAGAAGTTTTCTGAGACATGCTGGATTTTATAGAAGATATATAAAGGATTTTTCTAAAATTGCTAAACCTCTTTATCATTTATCGGAAAAAGAAGCTAAATTTGAATTATATGAAGACTGTGTTAATGCTTTTAATATTTTAAAAGAAAAATTAATAACTGCACCTATTATTATTGTACCTAATTCGAATAAACCTTTTGAATTAATGTGCGATGCAAGTGATTTTGAAATTGGAGCTGTATTGGGACAAAAATCTGAGAAAATTTTTAAAGTTATATATTATGCTAGTAAAACTCTTACTGAAACTCAAAGAAATTACACTACTACAGAGAAAGAGCTTTTAACTATAGTCTATGCCTTTGATAAATTTAGACCTTATCTTCTTGGTACCAAATTCATAGTTCATACTGATCATTCCGCTATTAAACATTTAAAGTCAAAAAAGGATGCTAAACCTAGACTGATAAGATGGGTTTTACTTCTACAAGAATTTGATTTTCAAATAGTGGATAGAAAAGGAACTGATAACAAATTGCTGATCATTTATCTAGAATTAAGAATGATATTATTATTGAAGAAAATATAAATAAGAAATTTCCTGATGAACTGTTATATGTTATTGAAGGATGCCAAACACCTTGGTGTGTGAATATAGTTAACTATTTAGTTAGCAATATTCTACCTTATGGATTGAATAACAAATATATTAAGAAATTTAAAAATGATGCTAAATATTATATTTGGGAAGATCTTCATTTATTTAAATTGGGAAGAGATTCTGTAATTCGAAGTTGTGTACCTTTTGAAGAAACTTTTGCTATTATTCAAAAATGTCATGATTCCGAATTTGGAGGACACTTTGGTGTAGATAAAACTTCATTTAAAATTTTAAATTCAGGATTTTATTGGCCTAACTTATTCAAAGATGTGAGACAATATGTGAAAACATGTGATCGATGTCAAAGGATGGAAAATATATCTAGGAAAGATGAAATGCCTTTAAACTATATATTCGAAGTTGAAATTTTTGATATATGGGGTTTAGACTTTATGGGACCATTTGTACCATCATGTGGAAAGATTTATATTTTATTTGTAGTTGATTATGTTTCAAAGTGGATTGAAGCTGTAGCTTTACCTAACTGTGATTCCAAAAGTGTTTCAAAATTTTTAAAGAAAATGATTTTTTCAAGATTTGGAATGCCTAAGGTAATTATCACAGATGGTGGAAGTCATTTCAGAAATATAAGAATTCAATCATTACTGGAAAAATTTGGAATCAAACATAGAATTGCAACTGCTTATCACCCACAAACAAGTGGAATGACTGAAGTATCAAATAGAGAAATTAAAAGAATTTTAGAGAAAACTTTTAATCCTAAAAGAACTGATTGGGTTGATAGACTTGATTCTGCATTATGGGCTTATAGAACAGCTTAAAAAACACCAATCGGAATGTCACCTTACCGGTTAGTTTATGGTAAACATTGTCACGTACCTGTTGAACTTGAACATAAAGCTTATTGGGCGATAAAGGAGTTTAATTTATATTAGAATACTGCAGGAGAAAAACGATTATTACAATTAAATGAGATGAATGAAATAAGAAATGAGTCATATGAAAATGCAAAGATTTATAAAGAGAAAATGAAGATATTACATGATAAAAAGATTTCAGGAAAAATATTCGAGCCTGGACAAGAAGTATTATTATTTATAACTTGTTTAAGACTTTTTCCTGGAAAATTAAGATCTAAATGATGGGACCATATATAATTGAGAAAGTATACCATTATGGAGCTGTAGATATTAAAGACCCCAAAACGGGAAAAATATTTAAAGTTAACGGATTAAGACTGAAGCCTTATTTGGGAGACATAAAAATAATTTTTAAAGAGGCTTACGAGTTGAGTCTACCTGATAAAAGACTTAATTAGGTCGAGCTGATGATGTTAAACCAAGCACTTTGTGGGAGGCAACCCATAGTTATTTTTTTGTGTTTTTACATTTTTAATGGAAGGTTATGCCTCGGTCTTGACTAAATTTTTTATAACTTTAGAAAATTGGATGCTAACAAGTCTTTATTGACTTAAGCTAAAGATTATCTCGAAGTATATAAAGTTTGGAATATGGATTACTCCATTTTGTATTTGAATAAAAAGGAGATTAAGTTAACCTTCATTATGATTTTTTATAATTTGAGTTAATTTTAATTACTGAGTTTATATTGATCTTACCATTCTAATTTACCTATTTTGAGATCAAAACTTTGAAATTTGATGTTAGGCAAAACGGAGTCAAACATGGTTTCGGTGCCTAGGCACCGAAATCCGGCGCCTAAGCGCCAGAGTAGACTGTGTATCGATGGGTCGGGAGCCTAGGCGCTATTTTGGTGCCTAAGCGCCACAGTTACTATGTCGTGTAAAAACCAAAAATTTTCAATTTTTCACATGATTTTCTCCTATAAACTACCCCATCTTCGTTCCCAATCCCTAAGCAATCATAGATATGACCTTTACACTTCATTCTTGAGGTGATAAGAGAAGATTTTGAAGAAATAGAGGGAAGAAATCAAGGAGAAGAGGCTAGAGACAAGTGTTCTAAGGATCCTCAACCTTTCTTCAATGGTTGTATTGCTGTTAGTTTGGAGAATTTTTTGAGTTACCTAGATAAGTTTGAAGCGAAATTCAAAAGTATTGGAGATCGCCTCCATGAGATGTATCATCAAATCGAGCATCTGGAATGGCAGGCAAAGCTTTAATTCGATCATCTAGCGACCTATCAAGACGCTCAAGTAGAGATGTATGCGAAGAACAAATGGATCGACGAGAAAATGGCTGCGGATTTTCCAAGGGCGTTAGAGTTCTTCCCAAGTAGGCCGAGTAATCTTCATTGCGATGAGAGTGGAAATTTCAAATTTGAAGATTAGATAGTAAATGTGGTTAGATCAAGACTTTATCTAGTGTGTCGTTGCATCGATTTGGTAAATCGAATGTGTTGTTTGTGTGTTTGTTTTATTGTTCAATATGTGTTGTATTTGCTTTGAAATTGTGTTGTTTGATTATTTGTTAAGACTTGAATCTTATTATTATACTTATTTGTAATTCATTGAGGCCAAAATTGAAGATTATTAAATGGAATTAGAAGAGTTTGACTTAAACTAGTGTTGGATTGGTGGATATAATTTATAATTTTTCAAAATTTTTGGAAAATATTTTGGAAGTTGGAAACTGAAGAAATACTCTTATATGAGTAATTGAAAGTTGAAGTTTTGAGTTTTAGTGGAAAATTAAATTTTTAAAACGATTTTTGTGAAAGGCGAGTCTGGCGCCTAGGTGCCAAAGGTCGGCGCCTAGGCGCAGGTTCGGCCTGAACCAAAAATTTCATCTTCTTAAACCCCCATGCCATGGCCAACGCTTAAGCTCTCCTTCTTCCTTCATTTTCTCGAAAACTTACCCCATAGATCCATTTTGAGGCCAAATCTTCACATTTTTGAGCCCGAAATCACTTGATTTCTTCATCCCGAGGTCAGATCTACCTCCTAATCCATTTCTTTTTTATTTCTAGCATGGATTTTCCTATTTTTGCTAAAAATTGAAATTTTGGAGAAAAATTTTGATTTTGAGAAAATTTTCTATGGATTTTTAAACTCATTCTATGTTTCTCAAGCTTAAAAGAGTTTAGTTTATTTTATTCCATAATTTATTTGTATTTTCTTTCACGTTTAGATTGAACCTAAATCTAAGCGCAGAAAAGAACGAGAAAATTTCGATCGCAGCAAGTTCGCTACTGCAGAAGCGCACTTTCGTTACCACAAATTTGCGACATCGAGGAAATTTATCTCGGAGCGCAGTTTTTACGGTCCTGGAGAGATGATCGAGAACACGATCGTTGCACACAACTGGCAGCGATTCTGTTATTTCACTGTCGTTGCTGTTATTCCTGTTGTACGAGAATTTTACGCCAACTTTATTGATGCGGAAGACTATGAAGTCTTCGTTAGAGGTGTCAGAGTGGAATTCACTCTGGAGCAGATCAACATTTTCTACGGCCTACCACCTACCGTTGAGTGCTACTATTCTGGTCTATCTCCATCTGAAGGAGATCTGGAGATGATTATTGCATATCTGACTCACGACACTGGAGCTTGGAAGATCCGGAATGACAAACGGGTAAACTTTAAATCTTCTAAGCTGAATGGTATTTCAAAGGCCTGGCACTAATTTATTTATGCTAGACTACTTCCTTCCAACCACCTGAGTGAAGTTACCAGAGATAGAGCTATCCTGAACTACTGCATTCAGGAAAAGAAGTCGATTGATGTTGGCAGCATTATCTATGATTCTGTAGAATCAACTGCACGATCCAGCACTTATGTGGGATTAGGATTCCCATCTTTGATATATTCTTTATGCGTGAGCGATGGAGTTATTGCTGATATTTCTGAGGAGAAGCTGAAGACTACAAAGCCTATTAGGCAGGAGAGTGTTAGTATTTATGATCATCTTCGCGGGAAGAGATCTACTGTTCCTTCTACTTCTGTACCTACTCCAGGTAGTGCTTCTACTTCTAGACCTTCTACTTCTACTACACCACCACCTAGTTTTTCAGAGACTATGGATGAGAGGTATTCAGAGCAGCAGAATGTGTTACATATAGCTCATTGTCACATAGATATGATCGATGCGAAATTTGATCATCTTGCTGATTTTACCAATAGGAAGAGCAATTATGATGTTGATTATGATGAAGCTCTTGTTAGATTTTTGAAGGGAGAATAGTCTGTTTAGTTCCCTACTTGTCCTAGATTCACACCTTATGATCCGAAGAAGACTGAGGATTTTTCCTTTGGTGTCGATGATGATGATGATGAGGAGACTGCAAGTGATGATTAGATTTTCAAGATTATGTTCTTATTTTATTTGTCTGTCTGTTAGACTTAGTAGTATGATTGGTTTATGTTTGTTTGATGTTTTGTTGATGTTAGCTGTACTGATGATTGTCGTACTATTTAGTTATTGATGTTATTCTATTTTGTTATTGTGATTAGTATAGTCGTTTAATTTAGCTACTGATATAAAAATTGAACCTGCTTACTTTTATATATGCTTCATTATTTCAGTGATATTCATAAAAAGCATGTGTAGAATTAAAATTTTCTTCGTAGGCTGTTTTTACATACTTATAAAATTCATTTTTAAATTATGCCTTTCTTTCACTAATACTTTAAAAAATTTTCATGATATACAAAACTTAAGTTTGGGGGAAGGGAAAATACATGCAAATTTAAATTTTATTTGTCCTTAAGTGCTAATATATTCTCTAAAAATATATATATAATAACATAAGGAATGAAAAATCTATTTAAGATCACTTAATTTTTTCAAATTATAAATAATTTAGTAGACTTAACCAAAATTTTAATAACTTTGATTAATTTTAAGAATAGAATTATTCAACGTAAAGAAGAGTAAGACTAAGAATTTTTTCTATTCATGGTAGAGATAATTAAATTTTAGAAGTATTAAGAAATCAAGAATTATAACTTAAAAAAGAAAAGATTGAAAGTCTTTTTAAAAACTATTCATATTATAGTAATTAAGTGAAGATGTATAAGTTTGTAAATATAAGTTAAGGATAGTGAAGTTGAAAATCATTAAAAGGCTATTCAGATACAATAATCCTCACTGTGAAAAAAAAAAGAGAGCAGAAGCTTGAGGAGATGCCTAATCAAAAATTTGCTTCACTTGAATTATCTTATAAGAAGAAAACTAATTACATATTTTACTTAATTTTTATGCATGCATCTTTATTAGAAAAGATTTTCATGAAGATTTTTTTCTTGTAATAATTTATGTGATCTTAATATAATAAACTACAATTACTTTCGAAATGAATAAAATAAAATTTTGAAGTCTTACGATTTGGTAGTTAAATATTCTTTAAATTCTTAAAATTAAACTTAGTTAGTGAAATTTGGTTAATGATTTACTAAAGCCTTTATAAAATCAAAAATTATAAGGAATCTTAAATATTTACCTTTTATTCCAATTGTTATACATATTATATAGTAAAAAGGGTTACTTGAGGACAAGTAACATTTAAGGTTGGGGGATTTTTGATCCATAAAAAAAATAAATTTTTATGCCTTAATTTTTATTAAAATTTTAAGGATATTATGCTTTAATGAAATGTATTTTTTTATGTTTTTGGATGCAGGAGATGTAAAAATGTTCAAAAAGACAAAAAGATGAAAAAGGAGCAAAAAGGAGCAAAAAGGAGCAAAAATGAGCAAAAATGGAGCCAAAATAATGGGTCTGGCGCCTAGGCGCCAAAATTCGGCGCCTACGTGCCAGCTCGATACCAAAACATTTTGGATCACGAAGAGGTGCGATCCAAAGTGAAGAGGTGCGAAGAACTGGACGCAGAGTTCGGCGCCTAGGTGCCAGATGCCAGCGCCTTGGCGCCCGACACAGTTTCTAGAAGATTCATTGAACTTGGACACATTTTGAAGAGGTGCTTTAAGCAACCCTTGAAGCCTATAAATAGGAGGCAATTTCTATAGAAAAGGAGGTCCCCAATCAGAGAGATAATTTTAAATATAGGGCCACACTTTTAATTTACTTTCCTTCATAAATTAGTGAGTTTATTTTATTTAGAGTTTGTATTGAGAGTTTGGAAGAGTTAGTGCTTTTGAAGTCTATTTCACTTTCGAGTCAGTACGAATTAGAGGTTCAGTTGGAGAAACACTTGAGATAAGTATTTGTAATTTGATTTAAAGTTTTATTTATATGTTTTGTTATTTAAATTCAATGTGTTATGAGTAGTTACATTACTTTCTCCTTTCAAATATGAAAAGATAAATAAGATAATATAAAATTCGTTGGAGAATTAAAAACTAAACATGTTTAAATATTGCGACGATATTAATACCGGATCTTAATTTACTATTTAAATTGGCCATTTATGTTGTTAAAATCTGTTGAAGAAATTTGAGACCTAGAAGGAGATGAATTCTTAACTAGTAGATATCACATGAATCCTTGGGTAGTCGAAGGCCTTGTGCGGGTTATTCAAGGTGAAGTGCAAATAACTAGGAAAATATTATTCAATGGGCATAGAATTATTAAGTTTTTAGAGTGACAGACTAAATTCTTTTAATTTGGTTTATAGAAAGGGAACGGGTCACTAGTAGGGCCGACCATAGCCACCCTTTGACATCTAGTACTGTGAGCCTAGATTAAACCATTCTACTAACAATATATCCAGACCGGATCTATAGATTAGCCAATGTTCTTTATGCTATCGAGCGAAGGTAAAGAATAGGAATGCTTCTATTTGGCACAATACCATAAATTTATATTCTCCACGAATATTACATTATCTAAAAAGTCTTGGATTAATTGGAAGGAAGAAAGTTGTTTGCTTATTATTATTTACATCACTCATTATTTTAGTACTCGCTTTATTTCTGCATTTAGTAAATTAAATATTAAATTTATAACTTTAAAATCAATACATAAAAATAAAATTAAAATATTTAAAAATCTATAAACCTCCTCGTGGGGTCGATATTGGGGTCTTTATTTAAAGCCCTATATTACTTGAAACGATACGTATACTTGTGTAGTACCTCTAGTGTGTAAAATATTTTCCATAAAATTATATTTATATACACTAGCCGTTGTTATTATTTGGGTCAAAGTATTGGCTATAACATATTTTTGGAAGCATAAATTACTGCGTTATTTGCGGTCGGGTCAGTTGCCTCCCATAAAGCGCTTGGTTTAACGTCGTCAGCCCAACCTATTCAGACGTTATTCAGGTTGACTGAACATTAAAACCTCTTTAAAATTTGGTCTTTTACCCTCAAAATATGGTTAATCTATGTCCATTCACTTTAAATCTATTCCCAGTCTTCTGATCTTCAATTTCAACAGCTCCATAAGTGTAAACCTGAGTCATCGTAATGGGTCCTAACCAACGAGACTTTAATTTCCCAGGAAATAATTTTAGCCTTGTATTGTAAAGCAAAACTTCTTGTCCTGTTTTAAAGTTATTTTGGTTAATCTTTCGATCATGCATTAACTTCAGTTTTTCCTTATAAATTCTATCGTTATCGTAAGATTCATTTCTTAATTCTTCTAATTCATTCAACTGTAACATTCTCTTCTCACCAGCATTTTTCAAATTATACTTGAATTCTTTAATCACCCAATAAGCTTTATGCTCCAATTCTATTGATAAGTGACAAGTTTTTCCATAAATAAGTCTGTAAGGAGTCATACTAATAGTTGTTTTATAAGCAGTTCTCTATGACCATAATGAAGTATCCAATCTCTTAGACCAATCTACTCTACTAGGATTTACAGTCTTTTCTAAAATTTGTTTAATCTCACGATTAGAAACTTCAGCTAAACCACTGGATTGAGGATGATTGGCAGTAGAGAATCTTGGAACAATATTAAATTTTTCTGCCAATCTTTGAATTTATTTATTCCTAAAATGGAATCCTCTCGGCATTCCATATCTTGTGAAAATGTTTTTCATTAAGAATCTTGAACACTTTTTGCATTACAACGAGGTAAAGCTTGTGCTTCAATCCACTTTGATACATAACCAACTGCAATTAAAATATATAAGTTCGTAAATGAATGAAGAAATGGTCCCATAAAATCTAATCCCCAAACATAAAAAACCTTAACTTCTAACATGAAATTCAGAGGCATTTCATTTCTTCTAAATATATTACCTACTCGTTGGCATCTATCACAAGTCTTGATACACCTGTAAACATCTCTAAAAAGAGTAGGCCAATAAAATCCAGCTTGTAAAATTTTATGCGCAATTTTGTCAATCCCAAAATGTCCTCCAAATTCAGAATCATGGCATTTTTGAATAATCTGTTTAGTTTCTTCATAAGGCACACATCTCCTAATAATAAGATCGTTACATTGCTTATATAAATATAGTTCATCCCAAAAATAAGCTTTTGCATTATGAATGAATTTTTTCTGTTGTGACAGAGTTAGCATAGGTGGCAAAATATCGCTTACTATATAGTTAACAATATAAGCATACCAAGATATTTTCCACTCATTAATATTATAACGTTTTTCATCAGGGATACTGTCTGTAATTTCATTGTCGGTATCAGATGATTCGTGATATTCCAGTCTCGACAAATGATCAGCAATATGATTATCAGTTCCTTTTCTATCAATCACCACAAAATCAAATTCTTCCATTAAAAGTAGCCATCTAATTAATCTTGGTTTAGTATCCTTCTTTTGCATCAGATATTTAATAGCAGAGTGATCAGTATGCACAATACATTTAGTTCCAATTAATTATGATCTGAATTTATCAAAAACATACACAATAGGCAGTAATTCTTTTTTAGTAACTGTGTAGTTAATTTGAACATCATTAAGAGTTCTATTAGCGTGGTATATAACTTTAAAAATTTTATCATTTCTTTAACCAAGAACAACTCCAATAGCAAAATCACTACCATCGCACATTAATTCAAATGGTTTCTCTCAATTAGGTGAAACTATTATAGGTGTTGTGATTAGTTTTTCCTTTACTAACTCAAAGGTGTTTAAGCAGTCTTCAATAAATTTAAATTTCTTGTCTTTTTCTAAATGTTGGCATAGAGGTTTGGTATTTTTGAAATATCTTTAATATAGTGCCTATAGTAACCAGCATGCCCAAGAAAACTTTTTAACCCTCTCACTGTAGTAGGAGGTGGTAATTTAGCTATTACTTGAATTTTTGCAGGGTCTACTTCCATGCCATTTTCTGAAATTTTATGCTCTAATACAATTCCTCCTGCAACAATAAGTTGACATTTCTCCCAATTTAGAACTAAGTTAGTTCTTTCGCATAGCTCCAAAACTTTTTTTAAGATGATTTAAGCATGCGTCAAATGATGTTCCAAACACAGAGAAATCATCCAAAATTAATTCTACACCAATATCAACTAACTTACTAAAGATAGACATCATACATCTTCGAAATGTTGCAGGTGCATTACATAGTCCGAAAGGCATTCTTCGAAAAGCAAAAGTTTCATAAGGACTAGTAAATGTTGTTTTCACTTGATCCTTAGGAGCAATAGGTATTCAATGGTAACCGGTATATCCATCCAGAAAGCAGTAATATTTGTGTCCAGCAAGTCTATCCAACATTTGGTCTAGAAAAGGAAGAGGCAAGTGATCTTTTCGGGTGGCGGCATTTAATTTTCAATAATCAATACAAAAATGCCATCTAAAAACTTGTCTGATAGGTATTAATTCATTATTTTCATTTGCTTCAACAGTTAATCCTTCTTTCTTGGGAACACAATGAATTGGACTTACCCAAGTACTATTCGAAATAGGATATATAATTCTAACATCTAACCATTTTAAAATCTCTTTTTTAACTACATCTTTTATAATAGGGTTCAGCCTCCTTTGTGGATCATTTCTTGGTTTATGTTCTTCATTTAATAAAATTCTGTGCATACAAATCGAAAGACTAAATCCATTAATATTAGCTAGAGTCCAACCAAAAGCTTTTTTGTATTTTCTTAACGTATCCATTAATTTTTGTTCTTGAATTTCATTTAAGTCTAAGGATACAATTACTGGTAATGTTGAAAACTCTCCTAAAAATACTTACTTCAAATGATTTGGAAAATTCTTTAATTCAAGTTTGAGGGTTTTACAACAAATGGAACTAATGTTTCATTTTCTGGTGCTGTTGAATTGAGCGTTTCAAATTTCTCCTGAATATAATCAGTTTCTTCACTATCAATTTCATCATAATTATTGTTTCTGTATTTTATTTTTGTTCATAACTTTCCTTGAAATATTCTTTTTCTAGATAATCAAATATATCCATTCTAAAACATTCATCATCTTTTTCTATTGAAGGATATTTCATTGAATTTGAGATGTTAAAGGTTTCTTCTTGATCATTTACTCTCATTGTCAATTCTCCTTTTTGAACATCTATCATGGTTCTTCCTGTAGCTAGGAATGGTCTTCCTAAAATGATTGGAATTTCTTTATCTTCTTCCATATCTAAAATGATAGAGTACACAGGAAAGTTGAACTTATCAACCTTGACCAGAACATCTTCTACAACTCCTTTAGGATGTGTAATAGATCAATAAGCTAACTGTAGAGTTACAGAAATTGGTGCAATCTATACAATTCCCAAACTTTTAAAAGTTGATAGAGGCATCAAATTTATGCTAGCTCCCAAATCACATAATGCACGCCCATAAAATTTTTAACCAATAGCACACGGGATAGTGAAAATACCAAGATCTTTAAGTTTTTTAGGAAGCTTTCTTCGAATTATTGCACTACACTCTTCACAGAGTGCAACAGTCTTATGATCTAGTAACTTCTTTTTTTTGTTGAGTATATCCTTCATTAATTTAACATAATTAGGCATTTGTTCCAAAGCTTCAGGAATATTTATTGACAACTTTTTCAAAATGTCTAAGAATTTAGCAAATCTTTTTCCTTTATCTTGTTGCTTTAGTCTTTGAGGAAATGGTGGTGGAGGTCTTTCAACAGTAATTTTCATAGGTTTTAGAGGAAAATCATGATATAAACTTTCGTTTTCTCCTTCAGTTTACTCTTTTTCCTTTTCAACTACAGTTTCTTTTTGAACTCTTTTTTCCAACTCTTTTCCACTTTTTAGTTGAATAGCCTTATTTTTTTTATTCCTTGATCTTTTGGATTTACTTAAACTTTTCTAGGTAAAGTTCCAACATGTCTATTGCTTAGTGCAGTAGCAATTTTCCCCAATTATTTTTCTATGTTTTTAATAGCAGTTCCTTGACTTTGTAATTGATTACCCATATTCAAAACTAATTCTTCCATAGATAACTTCTTCTCCTTAAATTGTGAATTATTATAAAAACCTGGTGGATTAGAAGGTCTATAATTAGAATTACCCTGGTTATTTATATTTCCTAATGGGTTTACAGGATTGTTCCCTCACTGAGGATTAACAGGAGTTGTATTACCTTGGTTATTCCAATTAAAGTTTGGATTAATTTTCCAACCTGGATTATAATAGTTTGAATAGGGGTTATTTTGTCTATTATTTATTAAATTGATAGTTTCATATGAAGATGGGTATCTACAATTTGTCCTAATGAATTTTCTTCTTACACAGGAGTTGTTTGAGAACGATTCATTCCGCATTGATCTATTTTCTTTGAAAGATTAGCAATTTGAGAAACTATCATAGTTAAAGCATCATAATCATGAATACGGGCTACTCTCTAAGGGCTTAACCTTTCAGCAGGCCACTGAAAATTATTGGTAGCCATTTCTTCTATTAACGCATAGGCTTCTTCAAATGGTTTAGACATTAGTGATCCACCAGCAGCAGCGTCAATAATTGATCTAAGAGATCCTAATAATCTATTATAAAATTTTTGAATAATTAATCAATCTGGTAAAGCATGATGTGTACATTTCCTAAGAAGTTCTTTAAATTTTTCCCAAGATTCATATATCGATTCTCCCTCATATTCACTGAAAGATGTGATATAATTTCTAAGCTTAGTAGTCTTAGATGGTGGAAAATATTTCGATAAGAATTTTTGCGAAAGTTCTCCCCAAGTTCTAATAAATCAAGGTGCCAACAAATTTAACCAAGCTTTAACCTTATCCCTTAGTGAAAAAGGAAAAATTCTTAGTCTGACAGCATCATCAAACAATCTGTCGTACTTAAAAGTAGCACAAAGTTCTAAGAAACTTGCAAAATGTAAATTAGGATCTTCATTTGAAGTTCCACCAAATTGATTGTTTTGTAAAATTTGGATAATTACAGGTTTAAGCTCAAATGAATTAGCAGCTACAGCAGGATTTTTTATAGTTAACTGAATTTCATCTAATGCAGGGTTAGCGTAATCTCTTAGTGGTCTAGATTGATGTTCATTTTCTATTCTTTCGTTGTTTATGTTGTTTTCCATTGTTTCAGAATTTATAGGTTCTTTTCTTAGTTTTCTAATTCTCTTAACAGTGCGTTCTAATTCTGAATCGTAGGGTATAAGATTTTCAGAACAAAATTTAAGCATATAATCGAAATCAGTACACAACAAAATAGTTAACTAATTAAGTTGCAATTCTATTAAAAAATTTTCTAACAGTCCTAAATTATCCGTTACTCTAATTATGTTATATTCCCCGGCAACGGCGCCAAATGACTTGTGGTGCACACTCCATGCGGACACTTAGCGTATTTTTAATTTTTGTAACAAGTATATAATATTTCTTTAATCGCAGAGTTACCTTTAACACAAGTATATGTATCGCTCAAGTAATACAGGGCTCTAGTGGAGTCCTGGATATCGATCCCACAGGGAATATTTTAGAGGCTACAGACTAGGATTATAGAAATCAATTCAGAATCACAACTAAATCAAAATTGCCTATCTGTCACTAATACACAATCGAAAATAATATGAAGTTTAAATTAAACTAGTTCTACTAACAAATAACTAATTCTACTAAAGTGAAGTTCAAATTTATAAGCAAGAATATTTCTCCTTTGTTAAGATATTTAAGTGAATAGATAATTAGTATTAGTTTAAAATGGTATTGTGCCAAATAGGAGCATACCTATTCTTTACCCTTTGGTCCAAGCATAAAGAAAATTGACTAATCCTATGTTTGGTTATTGAATCTGTGGCTAGGCTGGTAGGATACCGGCTCTCACTTTAGAGCTCCCACGTCCCCCTCTTTTGAGGGCTAACATCTACACTCCAGCACCCAAATGATAGAACCGAATTGAGGATTTTAGCCTGTCACTCTAAAATCTCCAATTCTACGCCTGATTAATATTATTTCCCTATTTATTTGTACCCTACTTCGAAGGTCTTTCACCTCCCTGAATCTCAGATGTAATCTTTACTATAGTGGTTAAACTCAACATATTTTAACTATTCAATTGGTCAGATTGAAAGTAAATTAAGAATTAAGTAAAAGATTATAACAACTTCTTTAAATTTTTATGGCACACTAATTCAATTTATCATTTCAAAAAAATATCAAAACAAGGAGAAAGATAGAAAAACTACTCAGATTTCATGGAGATGATACAATAAAACATGGATTTCATATATAAAAGTAAAGTTCTATAAACTAAAGTAATTAAACAAAACTTATCTTAAATTCCTCCCCAAGCAAACTCCTTGAAGTTCCTCTGAATCTCATCCTTTCTGTAAAGTATGCAGAATTCTTCTTCGATACAGCAATGCAAAAGAGATCTCTCACTTCCCTTCCACTCTTACAATCCTTCAAAGAATTCCTCACCAATATCTCTATTTGAACACACTATTTAACACTCACTAAATAACAACAATGGACATTAGTGGACTCTCTATTTGACACTAAGTGACTCTTAGAATACCCCAAAAGGAATTGTTAAGAACTCTTAGTGACTTTTAGAGGACCCAAATATGACACTTTTTCAGCCTAAAATTGTTCTTTTTAAAGTTGTTGAAGAAACTCTAAGTGTTTTCCAAGCATCCCTTTGAAAATGACCACATTCGATGAATTTTGTGAATGAATCGTCGATCCCGCCCTCGGCAGCCTCGAGCTCCGCCGTAGATGGCCTTCTAGAAACACTGCCTTGAACTAGCCCCACTATCGGTGGCCTCCCTTGAATTATAATCTGAACTCTCGGGAAAATCAAGTCGTCGGCGCCCTAGGTCAAATTTTCATAATTTAGTCCTTTTTTCTCCAAATTCGCTTCTTTTTGCAATTTTCACTCTATTGTCCTTAAATCTTCATACCTACAGAAAAACACCAAAAATACCCTTCTTTAAAGTGCAATATCATCAAAACCAGTATAAAATAAGCATGAAAATCTTAACATTTTCTCCTTGGGTCACATGGGAAGTGCTAAAACCGACCATAGACGTTTTAAAACTCCAAAATAGCTTCTAAAACCACTCCCCCATGATTTTGGCTTCTAGAAATTCATTTATCACGTTTTTCTTAACTGCGGCGCTTAAGTGCCAACCAGGTGGCGCTTAGCCGCCAGTGCTCATTTTTTCACAGGTCTGCCAAATGTCTAAATTTTTCATTCTGACTCTTTTAAGTCATCCTTTAATGTCAAATAAACACCACTATAACTATTCTCTTCAGAATACTACCACATAATAATAAAAACAAACCAAACAAACTACACAAAGCAAACATAAAGCAAAGCACACCGATAACTATGAAGCAAAGCACACCGATGAATATGCGTTGCCTCCCACAAAGTGCTTGGTTCACTTTCTTCAGCCTGACATATGATGCAAACTGACTTTTACTTATGTAAAAATTTAAATATTTATAATAATTATAGTAAAATTCACAATTTCATATGCAAGTATACGTATCGTTTCAAGTAATACAAGGCTCTATTGGAGTCCTGGTTATCGATCCCAGAGGGAAGATTATGAGAAAATTACGAAATACTTTAGATTTTTAAAATTAAAAGTACTTATTATTTTTATTTAAGTTTAATAAAATTTTTACTAAAAGTAAGTAAGCAGTAATTTAATAAAGATTAATGCAGGTATAAATAAAATAATTTTCTCCTTTTCAACTAATCCAAGATATTTAGAATAATTATCATTTGTGGAGAACTTTAATTATGGTATTGTGCCAAATAGAAGCTTTCCTATTCTTTTCCTTCGCTCGATAGTATAAATAACATTAGTTAATTTATAGATCGGTTCAGGATGTTTTATTAGTAGAATGAGTTAATCTAGGTTCACACTACTAGATGTCCAATAGTGACTATGGTCGGCCCTACCAGTGGCCCGTTCCCTTTCTATAGACTAAATTATTAGAATTTATTCTCTCACTCTAAAAACTAATTAATTCTACGCCCAATAAATAATATCTTCCTATTTATTTGCACTTTAACTTGAATAACCCACATAAAGCCTTCGATTACCCAAGGATTCATGTGATATCTACTAGTTAAGAACACATCTCCGGATAGGTCTCAAAATTCTTCAACAGGTTTTAAAAATTTAAATGACAAGTTTAAAAAGTAAATTAAGATTAGGTATTAATATCATCACAATTTTTATAAATACTTTAAGTAAAATTCTCCAAAAAAATTCAATTATCTTATTATCTTCATAGTTGAAAGGAGAAAGAAAACTAACTACTCATAACATGTTGAATTCACACAACAAAACATATTTATAAAACCTTGAACCAAGTTACAAATACTTATCTGGAATGTTCCTTCAAGTGATCCGCTGACTCCTACTGACTCCAATGCAAGGTATAAAACTTCAACAGCAATAATACTTGAATACTCACACTTACTACTCAATGAATTGAGTAGTAATACTCAAAATAAACTCACTAAATGCAAAAGAAAGTGGCTCCCTAAAATGATTGTATGCTAGAGGGGGGATATATGATGATAGAATGGCTATAGGGTGGTAAAAGGGGTGCTTTTCTCTATAGAATTGACTCCTATTTCTAGAGCTCCGAATTTGACCAGGGGTTTCTTAAGGTACCTCTTCAAAATTCATCCAAATACAATGTATCTTCTAGAAGGTAACTGTCGTGCCTAGGTGCCGGGATCTGGCGCCTAGGCGCCGGAGTCCATGACCAGGTCTTCGCACCTCTTCACTTTGGATCGCACCTCTTCGCGACTAAAATTGTTTTTCTGTGTCCAGATGCATGGTATCACATGTCCTGTATATTAGAAGTAACTTATAGTCTTCTAGAAGGTCTGATAACCGCTTAACACCGTCAAAATAACTGCCCAAAGTCGTCAAAAATATTATTTGTTTCTGTATCGAACTGGCGCTTAGGCGCCGGATTCTGGCGCCTAGGCGCCGGACCTAAAATTTTGACAATTTTGCTCTTTAAGCTCCATTTTTGCTCCTTTTTCCTTCTTGAACTCTTTTTTTATCACCTACATCCAAAAACATAAAAATACCTTTCATTAAAGCATAATATCCTTAAGAATTGAATCATAAATAAGGCATAAAATAGGTATTTTTTTAGTGGATCAACATACCCAAACTTATTCTGAGTGACCTAACACTAGATTCTCATCAGGTTTAAATTGATCGACTGAAAAATACGGTTTAAGTCTATGACCATTAAATTTAAATAATTTTTCAGTCTTAGGATCTTGAATATCCACGGCTCCATAAGAATAAACTTTTATCACGATAAATTAAACCATCCACTTGGACTTAAGTTTTCCAGCAAAAGTTTTCAACCTTGCATTATACAATAAAACCTTTTGTTGTGGCTCAAGATTTTTAGTAAGAGTATTCTGATCATGCCAGAACTTCATCTTTTCATTATAAATCTTAGCATTTTCATAAGATTTATTTCTTATCTCTTCAAGCTCATTTAATTGCAATAATCTCTTCTCAACAACATCCTTTAAATTATAGTTGAACTCATTTACAGCCTAATATGCTTTATACTCAAGTTCAACAGGCAAATGACATCCCTAAATAAGTTCTATAAGCAGTCCTATAAGCCTACAAAACATAATCTAGTTTAATTGACCAATCCTTTCTATTTTGATTAACAGTCTTTTCCAATATTCTTTTAATTTCACAATTGGATAATTCAATCCAACCACTTGTCTGCAGATGATAAGTAGTAGGAATGCGATGCTTAATATGATATTTCTTTCCTAACTTCTCCATAATCACATTTCTAAAATGACTTCCTCCATCTGTTAGGATTACTCTTGGTATTCCAAACCTGCAAAATATATCTTTTCTTAAAAACTTTGTAACACTTTGAGCATCACATTGAGGTAAAGCAATAACTTCAATCCATTTTGATACATAGTCTACTGCAATTAAAATATAGATCTTTCTGAAAGATGGTGTAAATGGTCCCATGAAATCTAATCCCCAAACATCGAATATTTCAACTTCTAACATATAATTGAGGGGCATCTCATTTCTTCTAGAAATATTGCCTACCCGCTGACATCGATCACAATTTTTAATATATGCATTAAATTGTTTAAAAATTGTGGGACAATAAAATCCAGATTAAAAAATTCTAGAAGCAGTTCTATTAATTCCAAAATGTCCCCCATAATCAGAATTATGACATTTTTGAATAATTTCATAAGTTTCTTCTAAAGGCACAAATCTTTGGATGATCAAATCCTTTCCTAGTTTATAAGAAAATGGGTCATCCCAAAAATAAGTTTTAGCATCAGATAAAAACTTCTTTCTTTCCTGGTATGTCAAAACATATGGTATAATATCACTTAAAATAAAGTTTACAATGTTGGCATACCATGGAATTCGCCATCCATTAATAGTGAATAATTTTTCATCAGGAAAATGTTAATTAATTTCTTCAGTATCACTAAAAGATTTTTCAGTTTCAAGCCTGGATAGATGATCAACAATTTGATTATCAGCACCCTTCCTATCTACTATCTCAAAATCAAATTCTTGCAAAAGAAGAATCCATCAAATCAATATTAGTTTTGCAGCTTTCATTATATATTTGATAGCAGAATGATCAGTATGCACTACACATTTAGTTCCATAAGGACTCGTAACCGTTGTTTTCTCTTGATCCTCAGGAGCAATTTGAATTTGGTGGTACCCAGTATATCCATCCTGAAAACAAAAGTATTTATGCCCAGCCAGTTTATCCAACATCTGATCTACTAATGGGAGTGGAAAATGATCTTTCCTTGTAGTAAGATTTTATTTTCTATAATCAATGCATATCCTCCACCTTGTAACTTATCTTGTTGGTATAATCTCATTCTTTTCATTAACAGCCACAGTTACTCCTCATTTCTTAGGAACACAGTGAATAGGACTCACCCATGCACTATCTGAAATAGGGTAGATAATCCCAGCATCCAACCACTTTAAAATTTCTTACTTAACAACATCCTTCATAATAGGATTTAATCTCCTTTGAGGTTCAGCCCTAGGTTTGCAATTATCATCCATAAGGATTCTATGCATACAAATTGAAGGACTGATTCCTTTAATATCAGCTATCGTCCATCCGAAGGATTTCTTGTACTTCTTTAAAACTTCAAACAAACTCGCTTCTTCTTTTTTAGTTAATTTAGAGGAAATTATCACTGGCAAAGTTGAGGACTCACCTAGAAAAATATTCTTCAAATAATAGGGAAGCATCTTTAACTCAAGTTCAGGAGGTTTTTCAATTGATGGACCAAAAGATTCATCTTTTTTAGTCATGTACAATAGTTCAAAATATTCATGAACATAATTTAGATCTTCCTCATAAAAATCTTCAGAATGATGTAACTCCTCTTCTTACTCATGTTCTAATTCTTCTCTTTCAGATTTCTCTTAATAAGCTGATTTGAAATGAAATTCACTCAAATACTTGAAAACATCCATCCTATAAAATTCATCATCTTTACCTCTTGCACGATATTTCATAGATTTTGAAATGTTAAATGTAACATTCTGATCATTAACTCTCACTATTAATTCCCCTTTTCTCACATCTATCATTGTCTACCCGTGGCTAGGAAAGGTCTTCCTAAAATTATGGGTATCTCTTTATCTTCCTCCATATCCAACACAATTAAATCAACAAAAAAAATAAATTTATCCACTTTTACCAAAACATCTTCTATAACTCCTTTAGGATATGTGATCGAATGATCTGCTAATTGCAGAGTTACAGTAGTTGGAGAAATTTCTCCTAATCCCGGTCTTTTAAATATTGATAGAGGAATAAGGTTATTGCTTGCACCCAATTCACATAAATCTTTTCCATAAAATCTATCTCCGATTACACATGGAATTGTGAAACTACTAGGATCTTTAAGCTTTTCAGGAAGCTTCTTCTGAATTATTACACAGAGCTCCTCACTAAGTGCAACTGTCTCATTATCTTCAAACTTCCTTTTTTTGTTAAGAATATCCTTCAAAAATTTTACATAGCTTGGCATCTGTTCTAAAGCTTTAGTAAATATAATATTGATTGTAAGCTTTTTAAATATCTCCAAGAATTTTGAAAATTACTTTTCTAGTTTTTGCTGACGAAGTCTTTGAGGAAATGGAGGTGATGGTTTTTCCAAATCTTCTTTAAATGGAGAAATAGGTATTTCCAAACCTTTCAAAGTGTCCTCTTTTGGTTCTTCAATCTCTTATTTCTCTACTTTAATTTCTTTTTGAACTTCACCTTCCAACTCTCTTCCACTTCTCAATTGAATTACTTTTACATGCTCTTTATTCTTATCTCTTGGATTTACTTCAGTAATACTTGGAAGCATACCTTGGAATCTATTACTTAATCTATTGGCAATATGTCCCAATTGATTTAAATATTTCTTATTGTAGCTCCTTGACTTTGCAATTGATTTCTCATTTGCAACACTACTTATTCAATAGACAAATTCTTCTCCTTAAATTGTGAAGCATTGTTATAACCTGGAGGATAGGTTGGTCTATAATTATTATTCCCTTAGATGTTCCAGTTCCTCAATGGGTTTACTTGGTTGTTCCCCCATTATTGATTAATACCACCCTAATTTTGGTATTCCAGTTAATGTTTGGACGATTCTTCCAACCTGTGTTATAATAATTAAAATAGGGTTATTAGGCTTACTTATAGCATTCAAAGTTTCTGGTGAAGTATGAGAATCAACCATTTGACTGAATGAATTTTCTTCAATCATGGCAATTGGCTGAGAAAAGTTAGTCCAAATTAGTCTATCTTCCTTAAAATTGCAGCAACTAGATTTGCTAGCTTTGCAAAAGCATCATTTTCTTGAATACTGGCTACCTTTTTAGGATTTAACCTTTCAGAAGGCCATTAAAAATTATAAGTAGCCATTTCTTCTATCAAAGATTAAGCATCAGTAAAATGTTTAGACATCAGTGATCCTCCTACAGCAGCATCAATGATAGATCTAAGAGATCCAACTAATCCGTTATAAAAGGTTTGAATTATTAACCAATCTCGTATCAAATGATGCAGAAATTTCTTCAGGAGATTTTAAGTCATTCTCATGCTTCGTATATAGATTCACCTTCAAACTGAAGAAAAGATGTGATATCATTTCTATGCTACACAGTCTTTGATGGTGAAAAATAGTTAACAAGGAATTTTTGTGCTAAATCATCCCAAGTTCTGATAGATCCAGGTGCTAACGAATTTAACGATATCTTATCTTTATCCCTTAGTGAGAAAGGAAAAAGTCTAAGTCTAATAGAATCATCAGGAACACCATCATATTTAAAAGTAGCAAACAACTATAGAAAGTTGGCAAGATGTAAATTAGGATCTTCAGTTGGTGCTCCCCCAAACTGATTATTAGACACCATTTAGATAATAGCAGATTTAAGCTCAAAGGAATTAACAGCTACAGTAGGGAGTTGAATACTATCATGAAGTTAATACACTATAGGGTTAGCACATTCTCTTAAAGGTCTAAAATCTTGATGGATGTCAACATTTTAATTTTGATGATTTGTCATTTCTTGAATGTTTTTATCTTTTTCAGAATTTTTATTTTATTTTTTATTTTTTTTATTTTTCTTTCTAATTCAGAATCGTAAGGCACAAGTCCCTCAAACCCTGAACTACGCATACAATGTTAAATAAAATAAAACAAAACACATTAACAAAAATAAAGAAAAGTAATAAATTTTAATTGTTCTTAATTTTCTTTTAAATGAAATTTTAATTAGTTTCCCCGGCAACGACGTCAAAAACTTGATGCACGAGTATTTATGCTTACGATTTAGATATTAAATTTATGATTTATAATATGTCATTCAACAAAAGTATATGTATCGTTTATTAAGTAATATAGGACTTTTTGATTAAGCCCCGAGATATCGAACCCACAGGGAAATCTGTAAAAATTTAAAGAAATGAGAAAAATAACTTTTCACTTTTTTAATTGATTTTTGTAAGTATATTTTAAGGTTTTAATTTTGAAAAGTTTTTTTTGATATTTTTAATAAAAAGATAAGCAGGAAATAAAATTATCAATACTCTAAACATGATATAAAAGTTATCCGAATCAAATATCTTTTTCCTTCTTCAATGAATCAGTAATAATTATGGAATTTTATGTTGTGGAAGTATTTAAATTTATTGTACCAAATATGAGCAATTAAATTCTTTACCCTTACTTGATTCTACAAAGAAGATTGCTTAATTTGAAATTTTGAAATTTTATAGATGGGTTAGGCAGGGAAGATACCAGCTCTCACTCTAGAGTTCCCTCTATTCCCTCCACCTGGGGGCTAACATCTCATAAAAAATTTTGAAATAACAAACTAAATTAGGGAGCTTTAGTCTGTCACTCTAAAGTCCTCTAATTTTACTCCCCAATAAAGCATATATCCCTATATATTTGAATTCAATCATATGGACTACAATTCTCACACATATAATTGCATGTGATTCTTTCCAATTGTTGTTTGAGACAATACTGCATTGAATCTTAAATAATCTCACAATAAATTTTAACATCTTAATTGGCCAAATCAAGAAGTAAATTAAGTTCAAGGAATTGAATCATCACAACTTATTCTAGCATTAAACACTTATACTTTCCACGATATACTTCCGTAATTTAATTACTTCATCATCTAAGAAAGAAAAAGATAAACTAAACTACTCAGATTTCATGAAGAAAACACAAACAAAACTTGATATGAAGCATAAACCATAATTAAAATGCAACAATCTTACTTAAAAAGGAAATGTAAAAAAAAAGATAAATACATATTTGAAAATCCTCTCCACCAGACTCTAGAAGTTCCTTTGGAATTTTTCTTTCCACAACACAACTCTACAGAGGTTGGCTCCCAACTCTGGTGACTCTAATAAAGACTTTAAACTTCAATAAAAACTATATATAAGGATAAAAGAAAATTGGTGAGAAGAAGGCTTCACACCAACTCTTTTTCCTTTATTACTCTCTACTCTCTACTTTAGAAAAGAAGAACTCTAAAACTTAACACACTCTAATAACCACTCTAATAACAAAAATAGAATAATAACCCTTTCAACACACACTTGCAAATTATGAGGCTTCATTTTTATAATTTTCCAAAAGGTGCCTTGTTGTCTCTTCAAATCATGTCGAGATTCAATGTATCCTCCAAAAGATGCATCCCTTCAATCAAATTTATAGCCCAAAGGAAGTTAAGGAAGTCACCACCAAAAGTTGCTTCAAACACCCCTTGAAAATTGCACCAAAATTCATTTAAATTTGATTTTTAACTGTGGTGCTTAAGCACCGACACTTTGGAGCTTAGGCGCCAGAGGCCAAATTTCTCAAACTTCACAATTTTGCTCCAAATTTGGTTCATTTTCGATCCTTTCATCATAATTAATTATTTTCATCATACCTATAAGAAAAAACATGAAATACTTTCCATTAAAGTGCAATATCATCAAAAATAGGTATAAAAATGTGCATAAAAATACTTCATATTTTAGTTGTATCAGTCCTATTCAACTATTTGAGAGACATTTTCGTTTGATAGTGATAAGTGTAATAATCCTACAAGGTGTCCAGAAGACTTGTGAAAGATCCAAGAGAGACCCAGATATTTCACACCACTTTTGAGCTTCCTTGAGTTCATTTGAACTTATCATAGTTATTAAATGATTTGTCTATTTCATACCCTTATGCTCAGTGAGCAAATGCTTTAGTCATTCTGAAAGGCGGGGTAGTTATCATTTGATACTTTACTTAGGCATTATGTGGGTGGGACTTAAGAGGCAAACTTAACTTATGGAAGAATTTATCAAATTTTGATGGGCTTGTAATGTTTCGAAAGAAGTTTAAAATTAACTATGTTTTTTTTCTAATTCTCATTGGTTAATTCCTTTGATTAAGCCTAGCTTACTACTAAGCCCTTAAGATTTTAGTGGGTATTTTTATGTCTTTAGAAAAGGATGTTAAATGACCTTCATGATTATGATTCTTATCAAAACATTGAATTATCATTTAAACATCAAATAAAGGTGTATTAAATTAGTGGAATATTAACTTCCATAATCAACCCCTAACATTAAGACTCTTTTTAATTTGATTTTCTTCCAAACTAAAATAATAAAGGAAATTTAAATATTTAATTTTGGTGTGACAAATTTGTAATGTGCTTTTATGATTTATCCCTTGATGTTTCAATCATCCAATCACAATAATTAAGGTATTTTATTGCCCTTTTCCCATTTTGATTAAGCCCAAATATTGATTAAGGCTAAATTTTCCAAAATTATAATTTTACCCTCAAGGCCTTTATCACTTCATAATTCATAAAATTTAGATCAAATGACTTGAAAACTTTTATGTGACCTCACCTAATGGGTTAATTAAAACGTTAGAGGAGAAAATGTGATTTTTCAATTCTTGATTTAATTTATATATTTATTTTAATGTGAAAATAAGGGTTTTCAATGAAAATTCAATAACTTGTCCAAAACAAAACATTTGACATTCAAATTTTTATTAGAGGTAGACCTAGACTAGAGGACTTGTTGGACAAAACTTCATGATTTTTTGAATTTTAATTTAATTATTAGAATTATTTCAAGTTCTAGAGTTTTAATTAATTATAAAATATTTTAAAAGATGAAAATTCAATTTTATATTTTTCTTAAGTCTCTCTAAGGTTAGAGAACCCAAAGAAATAAATTTTATTATTTTATAATTTTTATTTTAATTATTAGAATTATTTTAGTGTAAAATTAAAAAAAGTTTATTTTTAGCCTTTTAAAAATTAATTTAAGCCTTTAAAATTAATATTCTGATTTTGAGGCTTAGGAAAATTATGTGGATAGTTCCTAAATGATTAGGAGACCAAATGTGATAATCTAGTAATTTTTAATATTATTGTGATTTTTATTATTTTTAATTATTTAAATATTTAAAATATAGTTAAAAATGATAATTTAATTAAAATTTTAAATTTAATTTTGGAAAATTTCTATGATCATAGAGAACTCGAAAAAATAATTTGGTGAAATTTTGAGTTGTATTTTAATTATTAAAAATTAATTTAATGTTTAAAATTACCATTTCACTTAGAAAATTCATTTAGGTGCCAAATGAACTCCAAATGCCATGAAATTTTTGGGGAGTTCTCTGACCTTTAAAGTTTAGTGGAGAATTACTTTGGAGCCATTTTTATTTATATATAATCCAATTTATTTTTATTTAATATTTAAGCCATAATTCTCATTAGAGTTATTTTTAGTGACTTAAATCAAAATTATATTTTTCCTGGGGTCCCCTAGTCATAGGAAACCTACCATAATTTTTCTGGATTTTTCTAATCAATATGATAATTATTAGAATTAATATATCAAAATAGACGCAAAAACTTAGAAAATATATATCTCTTCATAGAGGTCTCCTTTAACCTTGGAGAAATCAGTGAACATCCCTGATGACAGAGGTTGTAACATGCTAAAATGGCAAACTGAGGTGAAGTGTCCTAATAAATAGAGAATTAAAATACTATAGATAATATTAAATTAATTAAAATTCATATACGCTTCAAATAAATTTCAAACCATTTTCACATTATTCTCCTCTGTTCATTGAGCAAGAGGGTATTTTTATTTTATTTTTATGATTTTTTTACACTAAATTATGGATTATTAAAGTTTAGGTGATTTAAATAATTCAGAAAATCCATAATTTCCCACTTAACCAGCTCAGCGCCGCGTCAACCTACAGCGGATCAAAGTCCCACGCGGTGCGTGCTCTCCCATTTTATGTCGCCAGCTAACTCGGATGTCACGTGACCTGCTGTTTTGTTCCATTATCTCGTCTGTCGTGATCAGCGCCGTACAACAGCGCAATCCAACGGCTGCCCTTCTTCATCCCTGTCGGGTGTGATCCCGAGGCTGTCCACACTAAAAACCTAATTTCTCGAGCTATAATCAAGTAATCACTTCGGGTTTGATCCTATGGACTCGTCTAAGCATGGCCATACGGCTAAGCATGGTTTAAATTAACCCTAATTACATGGAGAATTCAGAGAATCTCGGAGAAAAATGAGAGGTCAATACCTTGGCTCAGAGAAGTGAAGCCTCGATCAGAGATGCTCTACACCTTCGTTGGAGTCCTAGGAGCTTAGGGATGAAGCCACTTGCCCTGGTAAATTGCCTAGGTATAAAAGTGACCAGTCCCAATTTGGAGTTTTAATGGAAGTCCCTGTTAGACTGTCCTCGTGTCGGAGCTTTCAGTGGGGAACTTATTTTTTTGTTGTGGGGATGGTGTGGGTGAATTTAATTTGACTTTGATAGAGTTTTGGGAGATGTTCCATTTTGGGCTCAATTTTAAGCTTATAAATTGAGCTCGGATGGAGGATTTGGGGACTGGAAAGTTGTGAGGATTGGCTTCCTTGTGTTGTGGGAAGGATTTGGTGTGATTTGGGCAGAGTTTTGTTAAGGTCTAGTTCAGCCAATCTTTTGGCTGTGAAGGGTGGTGGCTTAAATAGCCAGGGCTATGGTGGCTGTCATGCCCTCAATTCAGGTGTAAAGAACTACATAGGTGGACTGCAGAGGAGCTCTAATGAAAATTTTTGTCTGAGTTGGCCATAGGGTGGCGTTTGGGTTTGGCCAAGTGTAAGGTGGCTTTCCATTTGGGCTCCTCAGGCAACTAGGCCGGCCAACTAGGCCAGGGGAGGTGGTCAGAGGTTCAGGTGAGCCAGTGGGCTGGCTAGCATGGGGTGAGCTTAAATGGTTAATGCATTATTGTAAATCCCCCCTAGATTTAACCTTTTAAAGGAGGAGATCCCCTAATTTGGGGGACCTTTGTTCCATGTTTCGGCTAGGGTGGGCTAGGTGGGTCTAGCCCAGTCCCTCAGGTTAACTTAGTGGTCGTGGAGTGGTTGGTTTTGTCACATTTGGTTCAATTTGATTAAATTGGGTCATGGGTTCATTTGGGTCACCTTGGATCCAATTTGGGCTAACTTTGGTTTTATTTACAATTGAGCCCAAGTGATTGATCAATATTTTGTATATGATTTCCATAAATGGTTTAGAGAGGGATTGGAGTGGTTTTAGATTGGTTTGGTGGATCCATTTTGCCTGATTTGGGATTTTGGTCAATTTGAGGAATGTTGGGTTAACTTCGGTTTAGATTAGGATAGGGTTGGGTCCAAGGCCAATTAAAAGTTCTAAAGGGTCTAGGGGGATGTCATAAAGATTTCCCAACATCAATTGGGTGGAAATTTTGGGAGTAGGGCAATCAATTTAGGAGATTTTGGGCATGTGGCATATCTTGGTCAAAATTTAGGGTTTTGGACTTTATGTGGATTTGGGTGAGATTTGGGCTCAAATTGGAGGAAATTGGTGGTTCAATTCAGTTTAGCGGAGTGTCATAGGAAGTTTAGAATTCAAATTGGGGACAAATTGTTTGGTGTTAGGTCAATTTAGGGATTTTGGGTCACTTAGGCAAAATTGGGGATTTTGGATTTAAGTGGAATTAAACTTAAATGTAGGTCAAATTTAGCTTGAATTTGGTTTAGATTGTCATTAGAGATGTTGAATTAAAGTTTGGAATAGAAATTGGGAAGGATTGGGATCAATTGGGTAGACATTGGGTTTAATTTGGGAACTTTTGTGTTAAATGGGTCAAATTGGGGATTTTGGTTAAATTGGGAAAAATTGGCCAAATTCGACCATCTGGTAGTTGAGAGAAATGAAATTAGGAATATTTCAGACGTTTTGGGAAATTATGGGAATTTTTAGAATTTTGTTCTTAAAGGGGCATTTTGGTCATTTTGAGGATTTTTTTGGAAATTTTGAAATTTTAGGTAATTTTGGTTAACTTGAGTAGTAGGGAGTAATATGGAATTATTTTTGAATGGTTATGTGTAATTTGGGTAATTTTTGAAAGTTTGGTGAATTTTAGGGTTTTTGTGGGTATTTTGGGTATTTTGGGCATTTTGGGGCAAAGGGGTTAGAAAATTGAAATCGTTGGAAAAAATTGGAATTAGTTGAAAGTTAGTAATATTACATTGTTTAGGTTGAGCCATGGACGAAGGGTCACCCTCATTTGGTCCTCTATGTGTTGGGGTCACCCTCATTTGGTCCTTTATGTGTTTGTATTAGCCAAATCCTAGCCTGGGACTAATGGTGGGAAAACCACTTACATGAGTTTCCAAAGAGTTAGGGGATCAAAGGTGATGTACCTTGTTTAGGATTGTGAGTGTGAAGTGTAAGTGTGTGTAAGCTCCAGACCCCTAAGAGTAAATGCTAATGTCTGACCACCTATAGGAGACTTCCTCTGGGCTTCCTTATGCATGGTCTGTTCATCCCACAAACTGGATGTTAGGCCTTAAGCATATGAAAAGTTCCAGTGAAGTGAGAAAAGTTTGAATTTCTAGGGGGGAGGGTACCATGGCTAGTCTTCTAAGAAAGTCACCAAGAGAGTCCTATGGCTAGACCCTAGGCTATTATAATGACAGACTAGACCTCAATAAAAAGTGAGTTCAACAAATGGACTCCAAATAGATGTGGTGTGCTGGGTAAGCATACTGCACGTATTGGTGTTGATTGATGAGACCAACAAAACCAACACAACTGTCTTAGTCAAAACTCAAGACAAAACATAGAATTTAGTGAAGAAATTTCCATTGGGGATTATTCCATGAAACCGTCAAGTCTCGGGAACTCTCACTGGGGAATGAAAATGGAATACCTTCATGAGAGGAGCTATGAATTTCAAGCCTCCAAACTATGAAGGTGTCTCATCCGAATTGATTTGAAGTTGGAATTTAGATTTTAGAATTTGGATTTGATTTTAATTTAAATTTTAAGTTTGAATTTTAATTTAATTTTGAGTTTTAAATTTAATTTTGAGTTTCATGGAATTTTACGGAATTCAGGATTTGTAGAATTTTGAATTTAAAATTTTAATTTCGTGGGAAATTTTGAGTTATAAGTGAGTGTAAAGGGGGAAATCAGAATTTTAATACTGATCTCAGAAGGTGGGAGTCAGAATTTAGATATTGATCCTGAAGGACGAAAAGTCGAATTTAGGCACCACTCTCAGAAACGAGAATCGGAATTACAATAACTACTTCAAGATTTCGTGTATGTGGAAAATTTCTCGAAACGAAAATGAAAATATAGGGATTTAGGGAATCAGGCGACTAGGCTCCGATCCCGACATTTCATGGAAAGCAGAAAATTTCTAGGATAGGAAATGAAAAATATAGGGAATTTTGGGAAAATTAAACGACTAAGCTTCGTTCCCGGAATTTCATGGAGGGCAGAAAATTTCTCAGATAGGAAATGGAAAATTAAGGAATTTTAGGGAAATCATACGACTAAGCTCCGTTCCAATGATTTCATGGAAGGCGGAAAATTTCTCGGATAGGAAATGGAAAATTAGGGAATTTTGGGGAAATTAGACGAATAAGCTTCGTTCCCTGAAATTCATGGAAGGCGAAAAATTTCTCGGATAGGAAATGGAAAATTAGGGAATTTTGAAGGAAGCTTGGGGAGGAAAGCTCAAGGACTCACATCCGGCCCAACGAGGTAACAGGCTGGACTCAGAACTCAGTTACAGATCCCAAAAATTCATTTGAGGAGAATTTGGTAAAACTTGGTATTGATTTTCAAAGAGAGTAAATTTGTGCAATTCGGCCATGACCAGTAGCCATTGCAATAATTGCAGAATTTCATGATATTTCAAATTGTGAGAAGTGGCAATGTGTGAAAAAATGCCAAATTTTGTGGAGTGCCCGCAAAAGCAAAGGATTTGAAGATGAGTACATGGACTCAGAATCGAGAGAGAAAGAGAGAGAGAGAGAGAGAGAGAGAGAGAGAGAGAGAGAGTATTATCATTTGTTTGTTTTCAATTTCTCATTTTCTTTCAATTGGTTTTACTTTATTTCATTTTATTTCATTTAATTTCATTTGATTTAAATTTCGAGTTCAATTAAATTTCTTTTCATTTCATTTGATTTCATTTGACTTAAGTTTCGAGTTCATTTTGATTTTAATTTTATTTTGTTGTCATTTTATCCTTTTCTTCTGCATCATTCTTTTGTCCTTTTCATTTGGAACCAACACATGGTTCTACGGCTTTCGACTGTCGCGCTGAAAAAAAGCATTTCTGAAAACAGAAATCTTCATTAATTCTGGTGAAAGTAGTACAACTTATCATATGCTAACAAGCATCCAAAAGTTGATCATGTGTACAAAACAGAACTGACATATCATATCATCCAGCTACTGCAAAAGTGCTGACAACAACTAACATGACCCGTTGTGAGGGGTAGTAAATTTCTGCGCTTGAGACTGCTGCGGGGACGAGCCAACTTGCCAAGGTTACGCTCCGGAACAAAAGTACCCTTGGGAACACCCGGATGTACTGCCATCACAGTGGCGAAGGACGAAGGCTCTCCAATTCTGGATCCAGCTCGTAGTAAAACGGCGCTTCATTTTCATCCATTCTTCTAAAGGTCATTGACACCCTTTTTCTTGTAACTCCTGGGATGCAGTGTTTTATCAAATCAGCTCCATTTCCTTTTAGTACCAGTACTGACCCGACTGGTAGGGGAATTTCAACAAAACCTCAGAATTCTCCTAGTTTAACAATATGGATTTCTCATCCAAACAAAATATTACATTCACTTATAAAAGAGACCGTATATAAACGTGTCATAAAGTCATGGTGGTCGATATGAGGTGGGATGTTGTCCCCATCCTCATAAATATTTATGATGTAGCTGTTTGGAATACAGTCTGCAGGCAACACGTGCCAATTGACCTTCCTCTTTATCATCTTATTGATTTGTGGCGGCATAGAATACACCTCATCATGCTGTAAGATCCCCAGGCGATTGCCTTGTCAATCATTAGCAAAGTTTTAGCACCACACTGAATAGTGACTCTGCCCTTTCCTCTTTTCCATTTTGATGACTTTTTATATGTTCTCAGTCTTATGTGACCCGCTCTGTCCAAAGTCTGAAGAGCTTCAATGCAATACAAAATTCCTTCTTCGTCTTTGTTCGAGAATACATCAGTGTATAACTCGAGTCCTTCCAGGATATTAACAAATTTCCCTTGTATTTCTTCATAGTGTTAAAGTTCCTTTTTCCTGATTCTTCTATTTTTCTCCATTACATAGTCTCGAATTCCTTGTGGTGGTGGTGGCGGTAGGACAAACTGTGGTACGTACGGCTCTACATCAGGATAATCCCTACTCCTGAGTAGCATTGAGGCATCTTCATATGCCACAAATGTGCTATACTCCTCTGGTTGTAAAATGTGACATTCCGGGCACTCTGAAAATGCTCTTGTCACTGAAGGAAGTCTGGGTAAACCCGAGTTGCAAGTCAGACACCCAGTCAAAATTTCTTCCATCGGATCCAATGTCAGCGCGGGATCCTCTGCAGTTTATGGCTCAATATCGGTGCACGGTGCACTGTCTTCGGTTTCTTTCATTTTAGGATCATAGGAATTTTCTGGAATGGGTGGTAGTCTGGTGGCTAGCTCCCGAGCTTTTCTCCTCTCCATCCTGTCTAAGAGGCGACGCTTGCAGTGATTTGTATTTTTTCTTTTTTGTATGGACCAACGGTGCATCTGGGACTCTTTCAACTGAAGCAGCAACAATATCACCTTCTGGAGTAGTGATCATGGACAGGACCTGACGGTGTCTCGTGGTGAGGAGGTGTGAGTCAACGAACCCTTCAGTTCCTCCATATCCTAATGCCTGTCTGTTCTCTTTACGACCAATCTTCTTCATTGACCTCATGTCTGTATTCTTCTTTTGTGTATTTCTTTTTGAGACGTGAAGTCCAAGCCGTATTTGGAAGCAAACACTAACTCGCAACCTGACACTTCCTGCACAAGTAAATAGGGGGAAATGTCAGTGGGTGGTGTTGTGCAGGAACAAGAACAAGGACCAACTTATTAAATTTTTTTTATAAGTTTTAAAATTGTTTTAATGCCATTATTTTATTTAATATAGTTTTATAAGATTTTGATTTAGGAATTAACAAGCGTATTTTATTTTGGTGAGAAATTTACTTTATTTTACTTTTCTTTATTTGATTACAAAATTTGGACCCAGTCACAGACGCTGGCCCTATTCTATATCGGAATAAAAATCCTTCTTTAAATTTCTCATGTCGCGTAGTACTTCTTGAGATATCGTCCATTTATTGGCAAAATGGGTCTATCCCCTTGAGAGTCCACCAGCTGGTACGACCCTCCAGAGTAAACATTTTCCACCACGAATGGTCCTTCCCAGTTCGGTTTAAATTTTCCACCTATCCTTGAGATGTGCCAGAATAGGCCTTCTAAGAATGAGCACGAGGTCACCAATTTTGAATGACCTCGGGCGGACCAACTTATCGTGGGCTTGAATCATCCTTGTTTGGTAGAGTTCCAAATTGTGCTGTGCAAGAAATATTTTCCCTTCGAGACTTTATAATTCTACCAGTTAGATTTTGGCATTATCTTTTATTTTAATTTGATTGGAGACGGCGATCTGGAGCGACGGTAGCTGAACTTCTAGTGGAAGGAGTGCCTCAGACCCGTACACAAGTGCATAAGATGTAGACTGTGTCGGTGTTCTAACTATTGTCCTGTATGCCCACAAAGCTTCTAGAAATTTCTCGTGCTATGCCCTTTTGTTGTCTTCAAGTGTCTTCTTTAAAATTTAAATGAGCTTCTTGTTGAAGGCTTCTGATAAGCCATTTGCTTTAGGGTAGTAGATTGCAGAGTATCTTCAATCTATCCCGTGTCTTCTGACAAAGTTGTTGATCTTCATGCTCTTGAAGGTGGACCCATTGTCAGAGATGATCCTTCGTGGCATACCAAAGAAGTAAACAACCTGATTCTTGAAGAACTGAAGAACTTGCTGTGCTGTAACTTTTCGTAGCGGAACTGCCTCTGCTTACTTAGAGAAGTAGTTTGTAGCTGTGAATATGAATCTGTGTCCTTTAGAAGACGGAGGCTCTATCAGACCCACTATATCCGTTCCCCAACACTCGAATGCCCTCGAGGCAATAGTGGGGTGTAGAACATTCAGAGGTTGGTGCAAGACCACTCCTTGCACTTGAGATTAATGACATTTGCTTATTGTGTCCATGCAGTCTATCATCATTGGTGGCCGGTATATCAGAATCTTTTGATTTTCATATTCATCTTTGATCCCGACTGGTGAGCTGCACACAATCCGGCATTTACTTCATTGTAGGTTATTTATGCTTCTGCTCTGCTGAGGCATCTAAGCCACATCTGATCTTAGGAACTTTTGTACAGAAAACTGTTAATTAAGGCATTTGAGAGAGCTCTTTTCTGAATTTGATCCACCACTGACTTGTCTTCTGGTACCTTTCTAGTTTGCAAAAATTCTATCAATGGCTGACGCCAATCTTCTATATTATCTGCTACAGTGGCTGCTATCTCTTCTTTTTCAATCTGGTGTAGACTGTCGAGGCCTTTCTGTGACAAAACCTGACATCCTTGTACCATAATATCTATAGAATATTCAGGTGGACAAGCCAATTCTTTAGCAAGTTTAGCTAAAGTGTTCGTGTGAGCGTTGCCTGCTCGAGGAATTCTATATAATATCACACTCAAAATTTACTTGAGTAATTTCATCATGTATCGGTGGTATTCTTCTAACCTTGGTTTCAAAATTTTATATTGTCCTGCCACTTGCTAAATAGCGAGTTGTGAGTTGCCATAAATGGCAATGTCTAGAATTTCCATTAGTATTATTAATTTCAAACCGGTGAATAGAGCTTTGTATTCTACTTTGTTATTGTTACACGGCTCTGTCAAGTGGTAGGAATATCTCAGCATCGTCTGATCCGGAGTTACGAAGACCAAACCAATTCCTGCTTTGTTGGGTATCACTGTCTGTTGTTCTTTGTCTCTTCGGGCTCATGACACTCTGTTGAAATACATGTCCCAACGTCTGACACTAGGTTGCTCTATTTATAGTAGTTGTTCAGCTATTAGTTCGTCATTGAGAAGGGATTCAGTTGGCAGTGGGTGCGTTGCGAAAAAATCTGTAAGAATCCGCCCTTTGATAGTTCAAATGGGTACAAAAGTTATGTCAAATTACAATAGTATCATCGACCACCTTGCTAAGCTTCTGAGACAACATGTAATGTCAAATTGTTATGTCAAATTGTTGGTCGGGTCATCAAATATTTCAATGGAATAACTTTAAAATTTAAGTTGACCTTATGAGACAACATGTATTGTCTAAGCTTCTGAGCGGTGAAAACCAAAGCTAGACAATGTTTCTCAATAGGAGGATTCTTTACTTCTGCTAGTATTAGACATCGACTCAGGTAGTAGAGCGTATTCTCTTTACCCTCATCATTGACTTGGGCAAGTAGTGCCTCGAGAGACTCGTCTAAATCCATGGTATAAAGTATCAATGGTTTACTCCGGATAGGGGCTGCTAAAACACGAGGTGTTTTTAGATATCATTTAACATCTTTGAAAGCTCGTTGACACGGCTCTCCCCAAACAAATATGACATCCTTTCGAAGTAGGTTCGAGAAGGGTAGACACCTTCCTGACAAGTTGGATATAAAGCGTCTCAGATATGCCAATTTTCCTTGAAAGGATCGTAATTGTTTCAAGGTTCTTGAAGGAGGCATTTCTAATATCGCTTTAATCTTCTCTGGATCGATTTTGATTCCCCGATGAAGGAGAACGAATCCTAAAAATTTCCCGGAGGTAATGCCGAAAGTGCACTTTAAGGGATTCATTTTTATATTGTATTATCTTAATTGTTCAAATACGATCCTCAAGTCATTTAGGTGGTTTTCTTTTACTTTTCTCTTAGTGACAAAATCATCCACGTAGCATTCCACTTGGTTGTGAATGAGTTTATCGAAGATTTTTGTCATTGCTCTTTGGTATGTTGCTCCTACGTTCTTTAAACCGAATGGCATCACGGTGTAGCAGTAAATCCCGATCAGAGTTCTGAATGCTGTAAGCGTTGCATCTTCTGGAGTCATCTTGATTTGATTGTAACTGGACGATCCATCCATGAAGGAGAAAATTTTGTGTGACAGCGCAATGTCCACCATTAATTCTGGTATTGGTAAAGGGAATTCAACTTTCAGAGATGCTTTATTTAAATCCCTGAAGTTGACACATACTCGTATCTGTCCATTTTTCTTCTTTAGTGTCACGATGTTGGCTAACCATATCGGATATATTTCTTCTCGAACAAAGTTAGCTTCTATTAATTTCTTTATTTCTGCCATAACTTGTTGTTCAATTTCAAGGCGCATTCTCCTGGGAGCTTGTTTTACTGGCGTTGTAGTTTGATCCACTCATAGTCAGTGAACTGCAACCTTTGGAGATAGTTCAGGCATTTCATCGTAGCTCCAAGAGAAGCAATCTTTAAATTCTGACATTAACTTGAACAAGTCTGTAACCTCTTCTTTATTGAGCAACAAACTTATGAAAATAGTTTGGGATTGGTCCTCAGTCTCAAGATTGATTTCTTTTAATTCAGTAACAGTTGATTTGATTTCTTCTTCGAACTCCGGTGGAGCCCCTTCTGTTGGTTGATCATCGTATTCATCTTGGATGTCCAGGTAATCTTCTTCTTGCTGACTAGTAACAACCATGCAAAATTCTGAGTCATCGACAGGTTTGATGGTACCGAACCCAAGACCTTCTTTCAATTTTAGTTTCTTTCCTTTTGTATTCCATAACTTTTCAAATGATTATAACTTATCTTTTGGCATTTTCTTGGGCACATATCCTTGTTAAATTAATTTTTGTACATATGGCAAAAAGTAACCAAAAGGTAATTCCGTTAAGTCATTTGAGTTATTTTCATCGAGAATTATACAAGGTTCAGAAGTAGAAGGAGAAGCTTTATAAAGCTTGATCGGTTTAAAACCATCATTATGGGCTTCCCTGACTTCCATACTTTCAATCTTTTGAAGATGGATTGGAGTTAGGGTCTTGGCTTGAACATAATGATTAATCTGATCATATATTGATTCATTTTCATCTCCTTCTATGAGCTTCCGTAGATATCTCAAACTGGGGCCTCTTCTAACTTATCATCATTGTTTCTATATCTTCTTTAGAGCTTCCTTCTATATCGATACAATCTGGTGAGTTCTTCCTCAACCACGTCCCAGGCCTCGACCTCAGATGCAAGGGCTAAAAGAACCTCCACCATTTGGTTGTGAAGGAGTGGTGGGAGATTGTTGAACTTGAGTTGTATGGTCCCATTTTCGTAATTCTTCTAAATCATAAACTTTACTTGTCACAATTTCTCTTGAAAGTATCATTTTCTTTGAGGAAGCATAGTAGACGGCGTCTTCGTTAATGACTACTTCATGTATTGAGAAAGGTTGCAAGTCTCCCTTAATGGAATATTCTTGTCTGTCCATGTAGTACTTGATGCATTGGTGAAGTGACGACGGGACCATGTTGTACTCGTGAGGCCAAGGCCGACAAGCAAGGTATTGAACGATGTATCCGCATCGATGAGATGGAATTTTACAGTTGTTACTAGATTTCCAACTTTCATTTGTAGCATCATAGATCCAAGAGCTCTTTCTCCTTTCTGGTTGAATCATCTTAGCATCATTTTATCAATAGAAAGTTCTCGAGTGTTGATGTTCAGGTAAGCTAGTGTCCATAGACTCATTATGTTGAGCGACGCTACAGGATCTACTGACACTATGGAAAGTACGAACCTACCGATGATGACAAAAAATGTAGAGCGGACGGTTGTGATTGGCTATACCGAATAGCAAATCTTCATCGGTGAAGGTTTCGTCAGGCTGTTCTTTTAAAGTGCAAACTCCATCTGAGAATGTGCTTGCCAACTGTGCTAAAAAAATATCCGGATCAAGTAGAGCCTTGATCACATTTTCTCTCATCTTCTTTGACAGGATCAGAGCATCGAAAATGCTTAGTTTAGCTGGCAGGTTCCTAACATGAGCTAGCACGTTATAATCCACATTATTTGAATTTTCAATTTCATTTCAAACTTGTACTTCTTCCATTGCTGGAGATACTTCTTTTCGAGTGATCACCTGTTTTCCTTTATCCATTGGAGCTGTCCTTGGCGGTTGTGCCTTGCCACTTCTTAAATGTACTTCTATTATTTCTTCTTCTTCCGGACCCAGAGATTCTACCATTATTGTATCTGGCTCTTCTGTATCTGAAAAGTCCACGTTGATGGTAAGTGGAGTTCCTTTGTATTCAAGGATTGGCTCCTCTCTTCCGGTGTTATCGTAGCCATTGTTGTCGTCATCTTCTTTATTTTTGTCAACATTCTCGTCAGGAACAATCATGATTTGAGGATCATTTTGGAAATTGAAGTCAGGGTTAAAGAGGTCGTAATTAGTTACGTCGTCACTAGAGACAGTAAGAATGTAGCCAACATCATTTATATTACCATTATGAGACCTTAGAGGGGCATAAAGATAATGGTACAATGTCAGGGGTTCGAGGGGTTTCACCCCCAAATATGAAACAACCAATCTAACAGGGGCAGCCCCTATCTTACCCTTCGCGCTATCGTGCTTAATTTCGTTCACAATCTGCTTCTTTTTGCAATCTTGTCACGATGACCTCCTTGGCGAAGACTTCACCTTGGATTGCGCTGGCGGTAGACTCAGAACAGCAACTTTTTTTGGGGTAAACTGGATCTAATCCAGGACTTTGTTGAGCTCGTTCCAAATTGTGCTACATCCGCCTTTGCCAGTATATGGATCAATCGGAGAGATTGGCTCGGCTGAAATTAAGTTTGTAGAACCTCTTTGAGGTTTCTTTATGTATTAATTTGGTATTTTTATATTCCCTTTTTTGTAATTCCACTCAAGCCAATACTTGAAAATGAAGCAGCTTTCTATGGTGTGTTCGAGCACTCAATTTTAGGGGCAGAAGTTGGGCTTATCCTTCTCATCCATTTCTTCCGGCTTCTTCATCTCGGGAAATCTGAACTTGAGCTTTTTCACTAGATTCCTGAACCTCTTAGCTATGGTGTCATCTTCAATGGTGTTGTTTCTGCATAGCTATTCTGACATTTTTGGATCGTGTCGTTCATCTATCTTGTATGACCTCTGCTGTTGACCAGACTGACTGCTTTGTTGTGCACGGGTTTAACCATACTGCTGAGGCTAACTATACTAAGGCAACTAATTGTGCTGCTGTGGCAACTGCTCAGGCTGAATCCTCAATGGCTGCTTTCCTTTGTCAAACGTTGCCACTATGCCAGATCTCTTCTCGTATGCTTTAGCGGGTTTTGTTTTCTCTGTCTTTTCTGTATGTTCCATGTGCTTGACTTCTTGTAAGCTCCTGGCATTGCTGAGTAGCTTCTCGAAGGACTTGATGGTGAGACCCTTAAGCATGAAGGCTACCGGACTGTGGATACTCTTGAGAAGTATTTCGATGGCGTGTTGTTATTGTAGCTGAGGTTCAAATTTCATGCATAAGTTTCTCCATCTGACAATGTAGTCGACTAAAGTCTCGTCTGGCTTATGTCGCTCCATGACGAGATCTTCTATGGTAATATGATGTCGGACACCGGCAAATCTCTTCACGAATATTTTTTCCATTTCTGCAAAAGTCTTTACTGATCCATTAGAAAGCTTGGAATACCAATCAAATGCTATTCCTGACAAGCTGCTGACAAACTGACGGAACAACAGAGCTTCACTTTCTCCTATGTTGGAACAACTAGCTCTGAAGTGTGCTATGTACTGGAGAGGATTTCCTGTCCCGTCGAACGTCTTGAAAGTTGGGGGCACGAAGCCCTTGGCGTAAGGCACGGCATCAAAATCCTCCGGGTAGGGTCTACCCTTTGAAACTGATGCTCCGCCTTTAGACTAAGCCAAGGCCTCCCAAACTTGCTGTTCAACTATCTGTTTAATGTCCTTTTCTGGCGGGCTCAGAGTTAGATCTCTTCTCGGCGGTTCATCTTCATTGGCCGAAGAGACCTCTCATCTTTCATCGGCGATGTGTATAATCTCAGTTTGGTAAATCTTCGGAGATGTTGTGGGTCTTGATTGTGATTGCCCATGGAGTGTAGCCATGGCAGTCATGGCAGCAATCATTTCCTCCATTTTCTTCTCCAGGCGGTTAATATGTTCATCTTTCGTCAGGATGGTCCTCTGAAGCTCATCTACGGTGTTCTTCTCACAAGGAGCATCACGTGCAGATGATGTGGACCAAGTTTCAACCATATTAATTTCCATGAATTATTCATCCATGAAATCTGATGGGAAGTAATCCTCTTCATCAATATCTAACACTCGTTGCTTGGCTAACTCAAGAATTTTTGCTCGGAGTTTTCAAACTTTATCATCAACTGTTTCCTTTTTAGTCAATTTTAAATCTGTAGGCTTCACCGGACTGTAACTTTTCTCTGCAACTGATTTAGAAGCAACAGCAGTAGCGGCAACGGGAATAACAAAACCTTCCGGTAACCACACTTTCCTTTTAAAAGTCGACGCCTTGCGACGAGGTTTCTTGGCGGGGACATCGAGGTAACGAGGGAAAGTGTGCTCCGAAAGTGCAGACCATGTACATAGGAGAGTAATCCTCTCTCATTCTTTTTCTTTCGGGGTTCCTTAGGATCAATCGGTAGCTGGTACTCTCGGGCCCAGTCAGGACTTGACTGACCTGCTTATTACAGGTGTCGGAACGACAGTAGTGTCATCTATAGCAGCTATATCAACACATTTACCCAAATGGTGTTTGACAGAAACTCATACGGGTCTTTCTATTTTTAGAGTTTTATCCTTAATTTCAAGGGATATTGCACATCCCTTCCTCTTGAGGAGCTTGGCGACATAACAACCTTCTATTTTAGACAACCTTCGTAGAAGGGTGTGAGCTCGGGTGATAGGTGTAGGCTTCTCCCTCACCTTATCACGACGTTGTGGTGCTCGAAGTGTAACGACAATCCTTTGGAGGCTCTCATCTCCAATAGTGTCAGCTAACAGGTGGAACCTACTACCTTGAAGAAGAGGAGAGGTATCCGGTAAACCGAGTTCCTTCTATTGAGGAATCTCATCAATTACTGGTAGACTTGTAACTTGTGCTCTGGCGGCCTTGTGAATCCTACGGTTGTGATTTTTTTTTTTTGAGATTTGGTTGGCAGGGGAAGCCTAGAACTCGAGCCAATCTCAAAGACTGATGGTGGGGCAAGAAAGGTATCATCATAATTATCTTCACGCAGAATTTCTTTCCCTTTGGTAGATGGGAAAGTATGTGTAGTGACGGCGAAACCGGTCACGGTAGAGGTGAACAGGGTCCTTGGCATGGAGACAACGGATCTGACGGGAGCAGTGGCTATTTTCACATTCTTAGCATAAGGAAAATCTTTGTAAGAGTTTAGTTCGAACTCAGTAGATGGTTCTTGAACTTCAGGAATGGAAAACCTTCACAACCACGAATGGGGCTTTCCGAGTATGACTTCAAGCTCTCTAAATTCGGTCTCGAACTGAATCATCGGTGCTGCAAGGCGGGCCTAACAGGTGGAGGGCAAGTTGCAGGAGAAAGTCAGTGTAGGGGTTGATAGCTTGAACTGTCAAGAGAAGCATTCTGAAGGTTAGTGAGGGCCAAAAACCTTGTCATCATAGTGCAAACACTATGAAAAAGGTTTCTCTCTGAACTGGAAAATCTTCATTTCATTTTGATATTTTATTATCTTTTTTTTTCATTTTTTTAGTTTTTCATATGTTTGTTAAAAGGAATCTTAAGATATAAGGAAGAGTGGGTCAATCTGCCGAAGACAAGATTGAACCAAGAGATACAAAAAGGAGGTGAATTATGGGACCCTGTCGAAGATCCCCTTCACAACACAGACTGCCCTAGGGAAATTTGCTCGCTGACACACTTGATGGGGATCCGACTAAACAAGATCAAAAGGAAAACCTAAAGACTTCTAAACCCTTCCATTTAAGAGTGTTTAAACAAACGGCCCTGAAATTCAGAGGAGTTGATCACACTTTCCCAAGGAGGAAATAGATGAAACATGTCAACAAAAGAATGGTAATCTGGCTCATGAGGGACATGAGCACATTATCGATATATAAATATAGTATTTTCTGATCTTAATGAAGAGAGGAACTATTCCCCAATGGAGTCTCTAGAATACTGTCGGCCGTTAAAATCACTTTCTTTCTCTTTTTTCTTTTTTTTATATATTGAGTATGGTGTTTGGAATTTTTGAAAATTGTCTAAAATATAGTTTATATAAAAAAAAATTTTGATTTAATTTCATATATATGGATTTTTTAAAATAATATTTTAATTTTGGTGAATACGAAATCAAACCGATCTCATATAAATAATTGTTTATATAATCAAGCATTTCACAACAAGACATGTATTTATCCTGAATAATAGATGCATTGCTTGGGGTGAGACTTGATCTAATAAACTAAATAAATTCATGACATCCGTTTGGTATGTGAACCATTGTTGACCAACAATAACCCCTATCTAATATGAAGGAATTAGATAGGGTTTTTATTAATATGTGGTCTTTAAGTTTCCTATAAGGGTAAGCCCCTATAGTTAATTACCTCTTAGAAAACTGAAATGACCTAAGAATACTCTTGATATAGATCAGGAAATATTTATATTCATACTTCCAAAGGTAAGGTTTTCAAAGAAAATATGATAGTCGAAAATTCAATAGGTGAATGGCTCAAGTTTTGGAACATTTCATTTTATCAGAATCCAAAGGAGGGAAGGCTAGAGGAATGACATAGATTCAAGGAAAATCTTGATGTCTTCCCAAACTATCCTATGGTTTGGCTTTGATTTAGGATATCTACTTAGTGTTTCATCATGTCAATTTTATTATTTAGGACTTACATTCACTTGATACTGATCTTGTGAATGGCCTGGATAATAGAAGGATTTATGTCATACCAGATGACAACCTCGAAATCTTATGATGAGTTAAGGCTTATGTTGCACAACATGGTTATGCAAGGGCCTAAAGAAAAGGTGAGGATTTATACCGCACTAAGTAGGCTACCTCAAAATCCTAAGGTTTTTTTTGTTTATTTCTAAGGAATTTTGCTGTTGAAGATGGCCGTGCTGCCCACCATGCATGCTCCGAGCTCCTCGCCGTAACAGGTTTAGTTTAAAAAAGTGTAAATTGTAAGAGAGAATAAAAGTGTCATGTTTTGGAATATTTAAATTAAGGTGTCTTAATATTTTATTAGGGGAACAATAAAGTTGATTATAGAGACACTGATTAAGATCCCACGGTCTCATTATTCTAGCATCACTATTTTCATCAGATTCACTTAGTCTAATTGAATTTACTAAACTCAACTTAATGAGTTCCAGAATTTCATTTAGACCGTGTGAAACCCCATTAACAACACGTAGGTTATCTCCTCCAAGGGATTTCTGATCATCCAACGAGACGTTTTAACTTAGTTACGATTGTGATTTTTTTTGTTTTTTTTATGATTAAATTTTGAGTTGTTTTATATTTTTGAATGTTGCAGAGGTGAATTTTATCTTGTCTTTTTTTTTTTAATTTTTGATTTTGGTTTTGGTTTTATGGCTATCCTAAAAGGTTTCAGTTTTAATGCAGGGTGACATTGTTGTTTAGCATGAAAATTTGCAAGGAAAGAAAGGCAGTAGAGTGCAGGTAAGTAAATTGCAGAAAAATAAAAACATACCTGGTTGGTCTTACCGTCATCTCCACCTGAAACTTCAGTATTCTTGCAATAAACATGTATAATTTGCAGGGAAGTAAACCTATGGATATGTTCGTCATAAGCTGACAAAGTCCTAGTCATAACCTGGTGGGTCCTATTCATTTATCTGAGAGATATTTTAATTTAATAGATGTGATAGGTGCAATAATCCTACAAGGTCTCCAGAAGACTTATGAAAGATCCAGAAGAGACCTAGATATTTCACACCACTTTTGAGCATCCTTGAGTTCATTTGAACTTATCATAGTTATTAAATGATTTATCTATTTCATACCCTTATGCTCAGTGAGCAAATGCTTTAGTCATCCTAAAAGGTGGTGTAGTTATCATTTGATACTTTGGAATTATGTGGGTGGGACTTTAAAGGCAAACTTAACTTATGGAAGAATTTATCAAATTTTGATGGGCTTGTAATGTTTCAAAAGTTGTTTAAAATTAACTATGTTTTCTTCTCTAATTCTCATTAGTTAATTCCTTTGATTAAGCCTAGCTCACTAATAAGCCCTTAAGATTTTAGTGGGTATTTCTATGCCTTTGGAAAAGGATGTTAAATGACCTTCAGGATTATGATTCTTATCAAAACATTGAATTATCATTTAAATATCAAATGAAGAGGTATTAAATTAGTGGAATATTAACTTTCAAAATCAAACCCTAACCTCAAGAATCTTTTTAATATGATTTTCTACCAATCTAAGATAGTAAAGGAAATTTAAATATGTCATCTATTGCCCTTTTCCCATTTTGATTACGCCTAAATATTGATTAAGGCTAAATTTTCCAAAATTATAATTTTACCCCTAAAGGCCTTTATCACTTCATAATTCATTAAATTTAGCTCAAATGACTTTAATACTTTTTTGTAACCCGACTTATGGGTTAATTAAAACATTCGAGGAGAAAATGTGATTTTTTTGAATTTTAATTTAATTTTTATATTTATATTAATACAAAAAAGGGGTACTGAATGAAAATTCAATAACTTGTCCAAAACAAAAGATTTGAATTTAAAATTTTTACTGGAGGTAGACCTAGACTAGAGGACCACTTGGACCAAATTTCCAGATTTTTTGAGTAATTTAATTATTAGAATTATTTCAAGTTCTTGAGTTTTAATAAATTATAAAATATTTTAAAATTTAAAAATTCAATTTTATATTTTTCTTAAGTCCCTCTGAGGTTAGGGGACTAAAAAACAAGTTTTATACTTTTCTGATTTTAATTTTAACTTTTAGAAATATTTTAGTTGAGAATTAAAAAAAGTTCATTTTTAGCCATTTAAAAATTAATTTAAGCCTTTAAAATTTAATATTTTGATTTTGAGGCTTAGGAAAATTATGTGGATGGTTCTTGAATAATTAGGAGACCAAATGTGATAATTTGTTGATTTTTAATATTTTTGTGATTTTGTTATTTTTAATTATTTAAATATTTAAAATATAGTAAAAAAATGAAAATTTTATTAAAATTTCAATTTTAATTTTAGAAAATTCCTTTGATCACAGAGAACTCCCAAAACTAATTTGGTGAATTTTTTAGTTGTATTTTAATTTTTAAAATTAATTTAATATTCACAATTATCATTTCACTTAGAAAATTCATTTAGGTGACCAAATGAACTCCAAATGCCATGAAACTTTTATGGAGTGTTCTCTGACCTTTAAAATTTAGTGGAGAATTGTTTTTGAGCCATTTTTATTTATATGCAATCCAATTTATTTTTATTTGATATTTAAACTTTAATTACCATTAGAGTTATTTTTAGTGACTTAAATCAAATTTATATTTTTCCTAGAATACTCTGGTCATAGAGAACCTACCGTAATTTTTCTGGATTTTTCTAACCAACATGCTAATTATTAGAATTAATTTATCAAAACAGATGCAAAAACTTAGAAAATATATATCTCTTCATAGAGGGCTCCTCTGACTTTTGAAGAATCAGTGAAGATCCCCCATGACAGAGGCTACGACATACAAAAATGACAAGTCATGGTGAAATGTCCTAATGAATGGAGAATTAAAATACTACAGACAATATTAAATTAATTAAAAATCATATATGCATCAAATAAATTTCAAACTATTTCCACATTTTCCTCCTCTGTTCACTAAGCAAGAAGGTATTTTTATTTTATTTTTATGATTCTTCTACGGTGCCAAGTTATGGATTTTTAAAGTTTAAGTGATTTAATAAATTCAGAAAATCCTTAATTTCCCACTTAACCAACTCAGCGTCGCGTCAACCTACAACAGATCAAAGTCCAATGCAGCGTGCTCCCATTTTATATGGCCAGCTGACACGGATGCCATGTGACCCTCTGTTCTATTCCATCTCCTTGTCCGACGCGATCAGAGCCGTCTAACAGAGACACGCGCGATCTAACGACTGCCCTTCTTCATCCCTGTCTTGTGTGATCTCTTGACAGTCCACACTAAAGCCCTATTTTATTGAGCTATAATCAACTAATCACTAAGGGTTTGATCATATGGACTAGTCTAAGCATGGCGAACATATCCATACGGCTAAGAATGGTTTAAATTAACCCTAATTACATGGAGAATTTAGAGAAGCTCAAGAAGAAGGAGAGGTCAATACTTTGGCTCTGAGATGTGAAGCTTCGATGAGAGATGCTCTACAGCTTCGTTGGAGTCCCGAGAGCTCAGGAATGAAGCCTCTTGCCCTAGTGAATTTCCTAGGTACGAAAGTGACCAGACCCGATTTGGAGCTTTGATGGAAGTCCCTGTTGGAATGGCCTGGTGATGGGGCATTCAGTGGGGAAGTTTTTCTTTTTTTGTGGGGATGGTGTGGGTGAGTTTGACTTTGATTTAGTTTTGGTATATGACCTATTTTTGACTCAATTTTAAGCTCAGAAATTGAGCTCAGATAGGGGATATGGGGGCTGGAAAATGGTAGGGATTGGCTTCTCTGTGTTGTGGGAAGCATTTAGAGTGATTTGGGCAGAGTTTTGTTAAAGTCTGGTTCAGCCAACCTTTTGGCCATGAAGGGTAGTGGCTTAAAAAGGCATGGATGGGGTGGCTATCAGGGCCTCAATTCAGGTGCAAAGAGCTAACTAGGTGGAGTACAGAGGAGGTCCAATGGCAATTTTAGGCTGAGTTGGCCATAGGGTGGAGTTTGGGTTTGGCCAAGTGTGAGATGGCTTTCGGCTTGGGCTCCTCCAATGACTAGGCTGGCCAGCCAAGCTAAGGGAGGTGGCAAGTGTGTCAGGTGAGCGAGTGGGCAGGCCATCATGGGGTAAGCTTAAGTGGCTAATGTATTATGGCAAATCCCCCTTAGATTTAACCACTTAAAGGAGGAGATCCCCTAATTTGAGGGACCTTTGGTCCATGGCTCCACTAGGGTGGGCTAGGTGGGTCTAGCCAAGTCCCTAGGGTCATCTTAGTGGCTGCGAAGGGGTTGGTTTTGTAACATTTTGTTCAATTTGATTAAATTTGATCATGGGTTCATTTGGGTCACCATGAGTCCAGATTGGGCTAACTTGGGTTTTATTTTGAATTGAGACATGTGATTAAGAAATATTGTGTATATGATTGCCATAAATGGGTTAGAGAAGGATTGGAGTGGTTTTGGATTGGTTTGGGGGATCAATTTAGCTTGATTTGGGATTTTGGTCAATTTGGGGAAAGCTGGGTTAACGTGGGTTTAGGTTAGGCTAGGGTTGGGTCCAAGGCCAATTTAAGGTTCCAAAGGGTCTAGGGGGATGTCATAAAGAGTTCCAAACATCAATTGGGAGGAAAGCTTGGGATTTGGGCAATCAATTTGGGAGATTTTGGGCACATGGCATATTTAGGTCAAATTTTGGGGTTTTGGACTTTAAGTGGATTTGGGTGAGACTTGGGCTCAATTGAGGGCAATTTATGGTTCAATTCATTTTAGAAGGGTTTCATAGAAAGTTTAGAATTCAAATTGGGGAGAAATTGATTGGTGTTAGGTCAATTTGGGGATTTTGGGTCACTTAGACAAAATTAAGGATTTTGGATTTATGTGGAATTAAACTCAAATGTGGTTCATATTTAGCTTGGATTTGATTTAGATTGACATTGGAGATGTTGAATTAAAGTTTGGAATTGAAATTGGGCAAGATTGAGATCAATTGGGTAGACATTGGGTTTAATTTGGGCACATTTTGGTTAAATGGGTCAAATTGTGGCTTTTGGTTAAATTAGGCTAAATTAGCCAAATTGAGTCATGTGGTAGTTAAGAGAAATGAAATTAAGAATATTTGGGGGGTTTTAGAAATTTATGGGAATTTTCAGAATTTTTGGAATTTTGGGCTAAGAGGGGCATTTTGGTCATTTTGGGGATTCTTTTGGAAAATTTGGCAATTTTAAGTAATTTTGGTTAACCTGAGTGGTAGGGAGTATTTTAGAATTCTTTTTGAAGATTTATGGGTAATTTGGGTGATTTTTGAAATTTTGGGAAATTTTAGGGTTTTGGGGGTATTTTGGGTATTTTGGGCAAAGAGGTTAGAAATTTGAAATCTTTAGGAAAAATTGCAATTGGTTGAAAGTGAGTAATATGACATTTTTTGGGGTGAGCCATGGACCAAGGGTCACCCTCATTTGGTCCTTTATGTGTTGGTACTAGCCAAACCCTAGCCTGGGGCTAATGGCTTGGGAAAACCACTTACATCAGTTTCCAAAAAGCTAGCGGATGAAAGGTGGTGTGCCTTATTTAGGGTTGTGAGTGTGTAGTGTAAGTGTGTGTAAGATCAATTCCCACCCAAGTTAAATCCTAAGGTCTGACCTCTTATAGGAGACTTCCCTCTCTTCCTCCCACAAGCTAGAGGTTAGTTTTAAGCATATTAAAACTCCCAGTGAAGTGAGAAAAGTTTGAATTTCTAGGGGAGAGGGTTCCATGGCTAATCTTCTAAGAAAGTCACCAGGAGAGTCCAATGGCTAGACCCTAGGCAATTCTAAAGACAGGCTAGACCTCAACCAAAAGTGAGGTCAACAGAGCACCAACCTATGGCGTCACCTTATCCCTTTAATTTTGCACCTCTAACAATTATAAAGATAGGGTAAGATAATCTCCAAGTTAATCCCCAAGTTACTCGTCAAATAAGTTCACCACTCTTGTCAAATGAAAATAAAGTCAGAGAAAGGAAGTAACAAAATTTAGATGGAACTATCACTGTTCAAATTCATGATATCTCTTGTACGACTCAAGTCCGTGTAACACTCGATTCGTAGTGGACTCGTCAATCCAACTGCTACAAGAGACATACAAGTCTAGCCATAATAGAATTTAAGGAATCAACTCTCTCATGACTCACAAAGATCAAATCAAACCACTAACAATCCAAACATCCGCCAACAACAATCAAACTTATCAATCCATAATAACACATAAAGATCAAGTTAATCCACTAACAATCCAAACATTCACCAATCATTAATCAATCTGATCAATCTACACTAAATCAAACATAATATAACACAAGCATACTAAATCAAAACACACTGATAATTACGGGTTCCCTCCTATAAAGCACTTGGTTTAATGTTGCCAATCGATAAATGATTTCTCCTGGATCAAAATTTCACTTTAGTAATCCTCGATCAATCACCGACTCCTTGTCAGATATAGGAATTCCAACAAAATCCATAAATTGTATTTTTTCTTTCATCTCTTCCTTTCAAATAGATACATATCATTGTTCCTCATATTTCTTTCAAGATCTATTATTATTCTATTATTTTTTTCAATTGTCATATTAATATCATTCTTGAAATTTATAAGAAATGAATCTCTATAAGATAATTCAAAATCTCCCAAATTTTAGATCTAATTCTCTCTAGATAATTCAGATTCTAGATAAAATTCTTCTAGATTATTCTTTTGTTTCAAGTTATCTTCAAATTAGTCACTTTAGTACTACGTAAATGGTGGAGGTGGTCTTTCAATAGCTATCTTGTTTGAGGAAATAGGTTTTTCTAATTCCTTAGGAATTTCTTTCATTGGTCTCTGAATCTCGTTATCCTCATCTCTCAACTTAAAGTTCTTTTAAAGCATATCCTCGAATTCTCTTCTAAATATTAGTTCAATAACTTTATATCACTCGTCATTCATTTTCTTAGTTTTTATCTAAGAGTCCCTAATTAACATCTCTGTGGGTTAACTGTTAATTCCATTAATAATCTTCCCCAGTAGGTTTTATATATTACTAATTGTGGCTCGATAACTTTCCAACTCACTCTTTTGACTTTTTAACTAACTTGCCAATTGAATTACATCCCTCATTATGTGGGTTGATGTTAAAATTATATCAAAAATAGAGTTCATCATTACAATCACCCTGATTATTCCAATTACATATCTGATTAAATTGATTATCTTTCTAAACTTGTTTTTCTCCAAATTTATTATTCCAGTTAAAATTTGAATAATTTTCTCAACCTGGGTTGTAAGAATTCGAATAAGGATTGCGTATCTCAGGTCCAGATTCAATCCATTGTCCAAATAAATTTTCTTTATTAACTATGGGTCCTTGAGGACAACTCTGTATGTATTGATCTGATCTTCTTACAATATTAACAACCTGAGAACTTAAAATACTAAGCTTGTCTTCATAAAAATTAGGCACTCTCTTTTGGTTTACAATTTTGAAGCTACTAACATTATATTCAAAATCTGAATATTTTTTATATTGTTGATCAACCATTTTTACATTAAATTCATGGATTATTTTCTGATTCATCCTCCTCCTAAAAGTTCTTTCCAAATCTGAATTGTAAAATCCAAGGTTTGTAGCACCTGAACCACACATAAAAATTTAAAGGCTTAACAAAAAGGATAAATATCAAAAATATTTTTGGTATTTTGAATTTTCCCAAAAATAAATACACAGTAAGTAAACACACTATATAATAATACTACAAATTGCAAATCTAAGTCTTATAGGTTTAACCAAAATTCTTCTAATCTCTCATCGAAGCTTCCCCGGAAATGGCACAAAAAACTTGTTGCGTCCCTAGTATGTGCAATTTTTTACTGTGTTTTTTTGTCACTTTAATTCTTCTCACACGGTGCCAAAAACTTGACAAACCACAATTACGCAGTAATTTAACTTTCAAAATATGGCTAAAAACTTGACCTAGTTTATATTTAGCAGTTAATGTGCAAAATTGAAATGTTATTAAATAAAGAAAATAGTTCACTCACTATGGGTTCCACTTAAGTGCACGTATCGCTTCAAGTAATATAGGATTTTCTTTAAAAATCCCAGTATCGATCTCACAATCAAGCGAGGTAAGAAATTTTTTAGGCTAATTATAGTTTACTACTATCAATCCTTAGTTTGGAAGGTCTATTAAAGTGGTTTTTTTTACAAGTGCTCATAAAGGTAAGCTTATGTTTAAAATAACTAATAATCATTAAAGGAAAATATTAATTATAAAGATAATCCTTTATGAATGAATTGGTTTGGAGAACAATGAGATATTAAAAACTACAATTCTTATGTACTGAATTGGATAGTATATAGGAAATGAGATACATTAAATATATTATGTGCCAAATATGACCACTCCTATTCTTTACCCACTTCTGAGTGTATAAAGAACATTGGCTAATCCTAGGTTTAGTCCCTAAATCCATTATTTTGCTAGGAGGGTAATGGCTCTCACTTAAGAGCTCCCACTTCCCCCTCGTCCGAGGGCTAACTATCAATTTAGTTTCCAAACACTAGAACCAAATTGGGGATTTTAGTATGTCACCCTAAAATCTCCAATTCTACTCCTGTCAAAGTATATTTCCCTATCTATTTGCACTTAAAACCAATGAATACATTCTCATTCATGAAATTAAATTGGGTTCCACTTTGTTGAAAATTACATCATCCTCTCTAATCTTAATGCAATCACAACAAATTTTAACACTTAAACGAGCCCATATTGTAATGTAAATGATGTTCATGTTAAAACAATCACATTTATAATGAAAAACTCTTCTAACATGCATCTCAAAATCCTAACATAAATCCTACTCATTACAATAGAAAAATAAAATGAAAACAACGGCATAATCTTCTCATGCCAAAATTTCAAAATAAGAAAAAAGAGTAAGAAAAAATACTCACAAAGCATAAAGAAAATACAACAAAATACTTCATTATATCAAAGAAAATCCACATTTGAAGAATATAATACTTAATTTTTTCTTCTTGAAAGAAAGATGAATATCTCTCCCACAAAGTCTCCTGCTGATCTATGCAATGCTAGTACAGTTTCATACAGATTCTCTCAAAAACCCCTATCCAATCTCTCTACAAAATGTAGAAATCTACATTTCTACTCCTATTACAAGAACTCTAAGCATTCCTCTAGTTTTTCCTAACATACAACACTTTTTTATGGCATAAAATCACTATTTTATTGTGTAGGGATGAATTTCCTAAGAGTTGCCTTAAGCATCCTTCAAAAAATCGTCCAACTATATTATATTTAAGACATGACCATCCCTGGCACCGTCGGCACTATTTTGTGGGTGTCGTCGATGCCATTTAGCACCATTCTTTGGATTTTGGCACCGTCGGCTCTGGGTTGGGCGTCGTCGGTGCTGGCTCGGAGTAGGTCCACCGTGTTGCTCCATTTGGCTCTGTTTTAACTCAGTTGCACCCTATTTCAATTGTGTTTCATTCATAATAGATATACCTATAAAATAAGAATGAAGAAAATATTTCATTAAAGTGTAAATTTATTTAAAAATATGCGAGAAGTGTAAAAGATATTAAACATAGAAAGACATATCGAAATGTAGTAGTCAGAATTTTCTTTATTGCTTGTTTTTTCTCTAAATTGCATCATTTTTGCTTCAATTTACTAGAAGTCCATTTCCTGTACCTAAAGACAAAAATATGCAATATGCATTCCTTTAATGTGCAATATTACTTAAAGTCAACAAATATAGGCATTAAAAGTATATGGAAAATTTAACATTTTTAAGCATATCAATGGGTATCTTACCATGAGTTGTATGGCTTTTTAACCACCCTCACATTTCTAGTAGTTGTGTAAGCCTACTAGAATAATAAGTGTACCTATACACTCAGAAGAGAGTAGGTAGACATATGTTCCTTGTTGGCACAAAAAAATTATTATTTAATTCTATTAATTCTTCTACTACTTATGTCATTATTTTCATTTTTCTTTTCCTTTGCAATGAATTGGATGAATGTTTAGGAATTTAGATTTGCTCAAAAATGCCCTTATATCATAAATATGATGTTATTTCATTTGAACCCATTCCATTAGAATTCTACTCTTGTAGTGTTAATATTTATTGTATTTGCATTAGGATCTGAAAGGGCAATGGAATTCTCAACTAAGTGGAATCACATTGAACTTATAAGTGAAAGAAAAGTAGTTCGGAGATTTAATTAAATGATAGGGATATATTCGTTAGTTGTGAATAAGTTGTTTCTAGGGCGAATGACTTGAATCTTACCAATATGATTTAGAGTTTGGAACTTAAAGCTAGGTTAGTCATATTGGGGGCATAGTGGGAACTCTAGGGTGAGATGCTATAACCTACCCAGCATAACCAAGGATTTAGGAACATAAAATTAGGTTATCTAATTTTCTTTATGCACTTGGAAGAGGGTAAAGAATAGGTTTCCTCTTATTGTTACTGTAAGAATCCCATTCCTACACTTTACTTAAGTCCTCACATGAGAAAGGTAGTTTTTACATCTCAAAATTTACTAAAGCAATTTATCTATCTAGGTTTATCTTTAGATTTAGTTTTGTATTATAAGTAGTGTTTACAAAAACACCTTTAATCGACATTCCAAACTAAGACTTGATAGTATTATACTAGAATTAGCCTAAGGAATTTCTTACCTCGCTTCTCCGTGACATTTATACTCTTGGTTCTAAAGAAAACCTTATATTACTTGAAAGATACTTGCACTTGCATAGAACCCCAAGTATGTGAAATATAAATCACATTCTAAATTCTATAACATATCCATTTTGCACACTACCCACTTAAAGAAAATGGGTCAAGCTTTAGACTATGAAACTAAATAATTGTGTTATTGCGGATTGCGTCAAAATGTTGTAAAGTAAATATTTTGTAGCTACTCTTTTTATTTCCTTTTAGTATTGATCAATTATTTAGCCTATAATTTTTTCCTTTAGTTTTCAAAGAAAGTGTGACCTAGAAAGAGTGATTTCTAAAGGAGGAAGAACAAGGAGAAAGCCATTTTTTGTCAAAACAAAAATGGTCATGAAATAATACAAATGAGTTTCACGTTCATGGGTTGTCTTTTGTTTATATTAATTGTACTTTATAGAGTTATACTACCATCAAATATATTATTAAGTTGACTTAAAGAAATAAAAGAAATTCATCTTCTTAAAATTATAGTATTTTAATTCATTTTTATGCATGTGTTTAATATGATGTGTACTCTCCACCCTTTTAGCAACTTGTTGGCATTCACAGTCGTGTCGGAGATTTTCTTGGTGTCAATGTCGATTTGGAGTTGCCACTCTATTTATCTATAATATTGCCCCAATCTTTAATAATTCTGATTTCATTGGATCCTGTGAAAGGAAACTTAAAAATTTTAAAGAAAATAAGGGCTAATAAGATAGAAAACAGTAGAAAGAAAGATGTCAATTATAATCCTTATGAAAAGATTCTAGAATACCTTATTCTAGGATTTCTTTATAAGGATGAGATTTTGGTAACCAAAAATTTATATAGAATATCTATCTTGAGTTCTTTAAATCTCCCATAAGAGCAAGCTCCTATAGTTAATTATATCTTAGACAAACATGATTGCCTAAGAAAACTTCTAATTAATGTTAATTGCTTGTTACTGAAAATTTTTTAAGGAATTAAATTTCACTTTTCAATTCTAAGGGTAATGTGTCATAGTACCCTAAAAGTTTGTCTTGGTTGGTTTTTGTTTTTGTTTTGTTGTTTGTCGTTTTCTTAATTGTTTTGTCAATGTCATTTATTATGTCATTTTTTATTTTGTTTTAGTTTAATTTTTATCATTTTATCATCATTTTTGTCATTTGTTTAATGATTATTCTAAAAGTATTAGACTTTTTGACTATCCTAAAAGTTTTTGTTTTGTTTCATTTTGATGCAGTAGTTTTTTTTCGTTTTCTCAATGTCATTTTGTTGTTGTTTTGTTAATGTTGTTTCAATTTTATTTTATTGTCGTTTTTCCAATTTTTGGAATGTCGTCCTGCAAAATAGAATTAGCACACCCTATAACATGCTAAGGAAATCTAATATGAAATCAATGTTGTCGTTTCGTTTAAATCGTCCTGCAAAACAAAGTTAGCACACCCTATAATATGCAAAAGAAATCTAAAACAAAACTTAGTTTCATTCTGCAAAGGAAAATAAAGTCAGATTTAAAATAAATAATGTCAATTTTATTTCTTAAATCTTTTATTTTATTCGATTACATTGTGGATAACCCGAACAAGATGTCACTGGCTCCATCATCTCAGGGTCATCAGAGGCCTTAATCTACTTAGTCCGAAAGGTATTAAACAAGGACCGGAAGATTTCTATCAGCAACTAAGATTGCGTCATTCGAGAAATCTTCATAGACTAAGAACACTGGGGTTTAAATTGCATTCAGTGATGTTTGCTCATGAGGGTTTCAGTTGAGTTTTAATATATTTTTCCAATTGTAGGTTAGAAAATTTTAGGTTGTTTACAATTTTTTAATAAGATTTTTATGTCATTTCGTGTTAAAATCTTAGATTTGATGTCATTTAAAGCTAAAGATTCAAGTTTTGAAAATTTAGATTTAATGTCATTTGGTATTTAGGAATTTGTCGATTGAATTTAAAAATTCGATTTGAGAAATCATGTTTAAGATTTAATTAGATCTAAAAATTTAGATTCAATTTTATTTGAAATTAAAGATTTAGATCTAATATTGTTATGATGTTTCGAAACTAGATTCAATGTCATTTGAATCTAATAATTTTGATTAAGTGAAAATTAGACTTAGATGGAATCTAATATAAGTTAGACATTAGAATATTAGATTCGATGTCTTTTGAATCTAATGTTATGTCTAATTATGTTATACTCAGATAAAATCTAACATAAGTTAGATTTTAGAATTCGAGGTTCAACGTCCTTTGAATATATAAGAAGTGTTAAGTCTAATATGGATTATACTTAGATAAAATCTTTTGATAATAAGATTCAATGTCGTTTGAATCTAATATCTTTGATTTGATCTGTAAAGTGGTGTGAACTTTAAGAAATTTTGACTTAAATTGATTTTAAGTCAAAAATTTGATTTCAGTTCGATGTAGTTTGAATTTAACATGAGTTCAATTTAGGTTGAACCTAAATTAGAAATGATGAGTTAATCTTGAGTTCATGTATGTTCAAACTTAAGTTAGATTCAATGTAGATTGAATCTAAAATTGAGTTAACTTGAGTTCGTGTCTGCTTGAACTTAAGTTAGAAGTGTTGAGTTAGATTCAATGTAGATTGAATCTAAAGTTGATTTAACTTGAGTTCATGTCTGTTTAAACCTAAGTTATAAATGTTGAATTAGACTGATTCTAAAGTTAAGGTAACTTGAGTTGATGTCTGTTTGAACATAAGTTTGAAGTATTAAGTTAGATTTAATGTAGATTGAATCTAAAGTTGAATTAACTTGAGTTAATGTCTATTTGAACTCAAGTTAGATATATTGAATTGGTACAATATGGATTGAACCTAAGGTCTAAGTTAACTTGGGTTCAGTTTAGGTTAAAACTAATGGTTAGTTAGGTTCAATGTGGGTTGAACCTAATGTCTAAGTTAACTTGGGTTTAGTTTAGGTTGAAACAAAGTTAGATATTTTTAGTTAGGTTAAATGTGGGTTGAACCTAAGCTCTAAGTTAAATTAGGTTCAGTTTAAGTTGAAACTAATGTTGGGTTAGGTTAAATGTGGGTTGAACCTAAGGTGTAAGTTAACTTGAGTTTAGTTTAGGTTGAACCTAAGTTAGATATGTTGAGTTAGGTTCAATGTAGTTTGAACCTAAAGTTTATGTTATATGTTGAGTTAGGTTCAATGTGGGTTGAACTTAAGGTCTAATTTAACTTGGGTTCCGTTTAAGTTGAACCTAAGTTAGATATGTTGAGTTAGGTTCAATGTGGGTTGAACCTAAAGTTTAAGTTAAGTCTAGCTAAAATAGACTTAATTAAGGTTTAAGTTTTATTTAAATAATACTCAAAGGTTATTCAAGTCTAATTAGATTAGGATTAATCAAAATTAAAGACCTTTCAAGTCTTATTTTAGTAAAGCTTAAGGTTTAACTAAGTCTAGTTAAAGTTAGGGTTAACCAAAATTTGAAGTTATTTAAGCCTAATTTAAGTAAGGCTTAAATGTTAAGTAAGTCTAAAAAGTTAGAATTAATTAGAGTATAAGTTTGATTAAGCCTTAGTTAGTTAAGTTTTAATAGTTGAATTAGGTATAATGGATTAGACCTAATTGAAGTTTAAGTTTCATTAAACCTTAATTAATTAAGGTTTAATAATTCAATTATTTTTATAGACTTAATTAAGGGTTAGGATTGTTTAAACCATAGTTTGTTATGGTTTAACACTTTAATTAAGTCTAATGTGATAGACTTAGTTATGGTTTAAGATTAATTAAGCCTTAGTTGGATAAGGTTTAATAGTTTAATTAAGTCGAATGTAATAGACTTCATTATAGTTTAGGCTTTATTAAACCTTAGTTAGTTAAGGTTTAATAGTTTAATTAATTCTAATGTGATAGACTTAATTATGGTTTGGGATTGATTAAACCTTAGTAAGATAAGGTTTGATAGTTAAATTAAGTCTAATGTGATAGACTTAATTATAGTTTAGGATTGTTTCAACCTTACTTGGTTAAGGTTTAATAGTTTAAATAAGTATAATGTTATAAACTTAATTATGGTTTAGTTTAATAGGTCTAAGGTTAATTAAACCTAATTTGGGTAAGGTTTAATTGATTAATTAGACTTAATTTAGGTTTAAGTCTAATTGGTTTAAAGGTTAATTAAACCTAATTTGGGTAAAGTTTAATTTATTAATTAGACTTAATTAGGTTTAAGTCTAATTGGTTTAAAGGTAAATTAAACCTAATTTTGGTAAGGTTTAATTGATTAATTAGACTTAATTAAGGTTAAGTCTAATTAGTTTAAAGGTTTATTAAACCTAATTTGAGTAAGGTTTAGTTGATTAATTAGACTTAATTAGGGATAAGCCTAATTAGTTTAAAGGTTAATTAAACCTAATTTGGTTAAGGTTTAATTGATTAATTAGACTTAATTATGGTTAATTCTAATTGATTTAAAGGTTAATTAAATATAATTTGTGTACGATTTAATTGATTAATTAGACTTAATTATGGTTAAGTCTAATTGGTTTAAAAGTTAAATAAATCTAATATGGGTAAGGTTTAATTGATTAATTAAACTTAATTATAGTTAAGTCTAATTGGATTAAGGTTAATTAAATCTAATTTGGATAAGGTTTAATTGATTGATTAGACTTAATTATAGTTAAGTCTAAGTGGATTAAAGGTTAATAAAGTCTAATTTAGTTGAGAGTTAATAGATTAAGTTGGTCTAATGGATTAGACCTAATTAGGGTTTGATTTTGTATTAATTCTGATTCAATTAAGGTTTATAAGATTTAATTAAGCTTAGTTATGTCTTAAGCTTAATTACAGTTTGATTTTGTATTAAACCAAATTTAGTTAAGGTTTAATGGGTTTAATTAAGCCTAGTGATTTTGATTTTGTATAAACCTAATTTAGTTAAGGTTTAATGGGTTTAATTAAGCCTAGTGATGTCTTAAGATTAATTAAAGTTTGATTTTGTATTAAAACTAATTTTGTTAAGTTTTAATTGGTTCAATTAAGCCTAATGATGTCTTAAGGTTAATTAAAGTTTGATTTTATCCTATGCCTAATGTAATGAAGGCTAAAGGAGAATAACTAGGTTTAATGTGTGGTTAAACCTAATTAGATTTTAATGTTGTATTTAATCCTAACTTGATTAACGAAATTGAGTTAATTAGGGTTAATTTTGAATTAATCCTAATCAAGTTTTGATTTGAGTCCATTGAATGTTTTAATTCAGTCATAACTCATGGTGGAATGACTCGGATAAAGAGTTTAAAATGTTTTAGAGTTTTTATATTTTAAAAATTTTAAAATTTAACCCTAACAAGAAAATATCATTTTAAATTTTCCAAAGGTTAGAGTCTATCATTTTAGGGTTTAGATTTGTCCCCCTAAAATTCCAACCAATTTCCAATTTAATTTTCCTATTTTCTGATTTTTAGAATTATTGTTAAAAATAGTTGTCAAATCTCATGAAAATTTGGAAATATTATCCTAGAGAAATTTCTTAACCTTGGAAAATTCACAGATAGCTCCTAAGGATCTAAAGATTAATCCCTCAAATTTTCATATTTTTTTGACTTATAATTAATTTTTAATAATTAAAATGCTCCAGAGAGTATTTAATTAATTAAAAATAAAATATAAATAAAAAATCCAATTCCACATTGTTCTCCTCACTGCTCTGAGTTCAGAGGTATTTTTATTATATTTTTGTGATTTTTGTGTGCATTGATATGCATTTTTGAATTTCTTAAGCTTTATTTAAATTTTATTAAATCCAAATAAATCTTAAGCCGCTGCGTATCCTCGAATGGGTGTAAATGCAGCTGATCCCATGTGGGGATCCGAACAGCAGATCAAGCTAGAATGAATCACAGCCATTGATTCCCAAACATGGAAATGGACGACCTCCACTCATCCTCTTCATTTGTTAGACACCCGAACACTCTCCATGTTCTAGACACAAGATCTCTCTGGATTCTTGATGGAATTGAGTGATTTTTGTTTCTAGAGCTTCATCTAGAGGAGACGAACATATCCATACGGTTTTGTATGGATTTTGAATTGGCTAATACTACTCTACACCAATCCCGAGATCGGTTTGGGTGTGAAGAACCATACCTTAGCCTCAATCAATGAAAGCTCAAATGGAATGGTTCTGAAGCATCGTCTTGACCTCAAATAGCTTTCCCCTAACTCAAATTAGAGTTAAATCAGGTCAAAGTATGAGATCCTCCTCAAGGTAGCTCGGCTTAAGGGGAGGAAGTCAATAGCTAGGTTAGAGCCTATGTGGATGGCCAATTGCGATTGAGCTCATCATCGTAGGTCTCTGTGATGGTGTAGGAATAGTCAATTTGATGTTTTTAGAGGCTTAGATTTAGAGTTGGATTTTGTCTTGGTTTTAGGCTCATTCGAGTTAGCCAAATTGGGGAGATTTAGTGGGTTTCATGGCTTGATTTCAGGTGGGATCAACTGCTCAGGATATGGGGAGAAACTTTATTGTTCATGGCTCCAGGGATGGGGCAATGGGGAAGGATCTCCTATGTTGGTCTCCTCCTTTGGGTGCTCTCGGGTTAGCCCTATTTCTATCCATGGAAATCGCTAGTGTGAGCTTAGGCTGGCCTAGGCTTAACTTGAGGATGTTGCCAACTCTTCCATAAATGCTTTTAGATAAGATTTTGGTTGTTAGAATGATGTATTGGGGTTTTCCAAGCTTAGCCATCATTACAAATTAACCATGGAGAAGATTGATTTCAAGCTTTGTCTTGCTTTGATTGGTTGATTTGAGAGGTGTGGAGATTGGTTAGGATGCCTTAGATCAGCCTTCCTCATATGTTTCCACTATCCAATTTAATGGATTTAAGGATGGCATGACACCTAAGCTCATTACTTACCTTTTGCATGAATGAGTCATCATTACATTTAACCTTGGTAAGGGATTGATCTAAGCTTTGTTTCTTCTCCATTGGGTGGCTTAGGAGGTGTGTGATAAGCCATTAGGATGGCCAGCCACCTCACCTTAACGAGGAGGATGAGTCATGCTTCAAAATGAGGGAGAATGCCACCTCATTTTCCTCACCAAAATGAGGTTTAACCATGGTTAATATGATGTGACATGGGTTGATTTTATTTTTAATGGGTCATATGGGTTGTGTCTAACCCATATTAAGTCACTCATGTTGTTATAAAGCTGTTTTGGAACTTTGAAATCATTTATTGTATCATATGTGATGTAATGTATTCAAATTTCATTTTATGGCTTCTTAATTATAATTTCTTTTTTAATTTCTCTGTAATAAATAAAAAATGTTGGAAATTATATTACTAGCCAATAAATTAATCAAAATAATTTTGGGATTAATTATTTGATTAATTTTATTATTTTTGGTCTAAAATTGGGTATTTTGACCAAAATTGATACATGTTGATTAGGGTTGACCAATGTTGACCCAAGTTGATCAAGGTTTATCAATTTTTGTCCAACAGTGACCTATTTTGACTTTTCTAACCTTTTCATGGTTTGATTAGTCATAAATTCCAAGGTTGTTATCATTTAGGGTTTAAATTGGTCATGTTGACCACTTTTAAAATTTAGGTCAATCCAAAGGTCGATGTGGTGACTTTTAGGTTAAATTTTTGTCATTTTGATCAATCTCAAGTTGATCATTTCAATATCTATCTTTGAAGTTAAATTTGTGGTCAAAGGGGCATGGTTTAGCCATTTTGACTAATGTTTGCCATTTTTGGTCAAGAGTTGACCAATGGGGCTAGGGTAGTTGTCTTTGTGTCATGCATGGATTGTTTGATCAAATTTTAATTATTTTTGTCAAAGAACGATCAATAAGGTCAATGCAATAGTCTTTGGGTCATAGTTTGATCATTTTGACCTAACTTGTCATTTTAGGTCATGGGGTGACAAATGAGGTGAATGTTGTGGTATTTAGGTATTGGGTTGATAATTTTCACCAATTTTAACTTTTTGGCACACATTGACTATTTGAGTCAATGGAGTGGTCATTGGGTCAAGGATTAACCATTGTTACTAAAATTGACTTTTTGGTTAGAGGTTGACCTATTGGGTCAATCTGTTGGTCATTGGGTCAGAAATTAATCATTTTGACCAAAGTTGACTTTTTGGTTAAAAGTTGACCTACTGGGTCAATGATTTGGTCATTGGGTCTAAAATTGACCATTTTGACCAAAATTGACTTTTTGTCAAAAAATTGACCTATTGGGTCAATGGGGTGATTATTGGGTCAATAATTGACCATTTTGACCAAAGTTGACTTTTTGTTAAAAAGTTGACCTATTATGTCAATAATTGATTAAATCAGGGTTTGTCATTACTGATTTAATCATTTTGGGTTAAAGAAGGATTTATAGGGTTTACCCTAGTCATTAGGGTTTAGTGACTATCAGTGAGATTTAGGAAGTCAATATTGGTATATTTCCCATCTCAAACTGATTTTGAATGATCCTCACAAAAGTGAGGTCAACGAATGGGCCCCCGAATATGTGTGGAATATTATACAGATATGCCACACATGTTGGCATTGACCGAAATGGTCTAGATGACATAATATTGATTGTCGATTTATAAGTCATTTTAATATCAAAGAATATTTATTTTGAAGAGAAAGTGGATGCCATATTCCATTAAAGATCTGATACCATTTCTTGAAGATATCAAATGTTAATGTGCTGATTTTGAGGAGGAATGCTATGCGACTTATATCTTTCTCAAAGAAAAATTTAAGGGAATGCCACGTTTCCATGTCAGGCAGGATCTTATATTCAATAACTGGAAGGAGAGAAGATGCCATATCATCTCTTAAAAATTTCAGATGTTGATATGTCCATTTTGAGAAGGGAAGCTATGCGAATTATATCCTTTCTCAAAGAAAAAGTTAAAGGAATGCCATGTTTCCATGTCAGGAAGCTTCTTATATCCAATAACTGAAAGAAGAGAATATGCCATATCATCTCTTAGAAATGTCACATGTCGATATGTCGATTTTGAGAAGGAAAGTTATGCGACTTGTATCCTTTCTTAAAGAAAAATTTTTAGGAATGTCATGTTTGTGTGTCAGGAATTGTCTTATATCCAAAAACTGGAAGAAAAGAAGATGCCATATCATCTCTCAGAAATGTCAGATGTCGATATATCAATTTTGAGAAGGAAAGCTATGTGACTTATATCCTTTCTCAAATAAAAAGTTAAAGGAATGCCATGTTTCCGTGTCAGGAAGGGTCTTATATCCAATAACTAGAAGGTTATCTGTGAAAAAAACATAAAGAAAAACTCATCCACTAGGGAATTGATTTTTATGAGTCAAAAGATAAATCTCATGTTAATTATTACTAGTTGTTTATCATGTCATTTTTATTTTTCCTTAAAGAAATCATTTTGGCATTTCAGGACTTGTTGATACATTGTAGAGAACAGAGGATGTCTTTCAACTTTTATTTCATTTTCAAATGTAATGTACATTGCACACCAAAGTCAAAAGTACATATATATACGTCTATCGGATAGTACGCACACTACAAACTATCGATATTTATCATTCATCAAAAGTTTTCATGTCATTCTTTTTGTTGTCAACATAACCTTGGATACTATCAGGCCAACCACAAACATCTAACACTCCAAGACATTTTCTGTCAACTATGTCTCAGGTGTTTGGATATTTATGGGGTCATGGTAGTTCCATAGGTTTCAGTCCTTCAAGTTCTAGATTGACCTGATATATGATGGATCTTTTATCTAGACGCATTCACCGTAAAGTGATCGAGATATGATGTCTACTGATGCTTGGTATACAATGTTTTGCCATATCAGTACCGTTTACTTGCAATAAAAGGACTGATCCTCGAGTCAAAGGGATCTGTTACGTCCCCTGAAATTCTCCCGGTCCGAGAATCTGTATCTCTCTCCCAAAGAGGATAAAACACTTGTTCATTAAGGAAAAAGTGTAAAATGGTCTTTTAAAATCGTGAATGTCGACATGAGGAGGGATACAGTCTCCCTTATCATAAAGATTGATAATACAACTGTCTGGGATGCCGTTTGTTGGCATTATCCCCCAAGTGACAAGTCTCCTGATGATCTGGATGATCACAGTAGGCATCAGATCCACCTATTCGTGTCATAGAATTCCCGGAGGGTTTCCTTCTTTGTCCTTTGCATAGTTATAGAAACACCCATACTGGATTCTCAACCGCCCTTTACCACGTATCCATTTACTTGGCTCAAAATAGGTTCTTTTTTTAAGGTGGCTAGCTCAGCCCAAATCTCGAGCTTCCATCACATGCTCAATGATAACGGCTTGTTCATCTTCATCGAATACTTCAGTGAAAAATTTAATGCCCTCAAGGATGTTAATAGTTTTTCCATTGATATGCTTAAATTGCTTAAAAGAGTTTTGTCTGATATTTTGAATTCGTCATAATTCTTCTTTAAAAATATCATTTATATCAGTCTGCATTTCCAACACCGCCAAGTCCTGACTTGGTATGTATGGTATCGAGACAAAAGCAGTCCTTTCAATTAGATCTTCTTCCTCGTGCTCCAAACTTTGTACCCCTAAGACAGAATAAGTTTCATTGGGTGGACTTCTTGGGGTGGAAAATTCCAAGTGGTCCATATCATCATCAGCTTGCCTTTTCTTCTGTAATTGCTTTTTTTCTTATCTTTTTAATCCTTATTGTGATTTGCCTCTGAGAACGAGTAAGTCCTGACGTTAGTTTGTTGATACCAGCAATAAATGCTTCGGCGATTCTCTGGGTTGTAGCCATTACTACTGATTTCAGTTTTTCGGTACTAAATTTTTGTTTATGAACTACTAGACTTTGTTCATCCATGATGTCATATTGTTCTCAAGCTTTGAACTCTATTAAAGGTGTCTTGTCTTCAACCTCATTTTGATTAACGAGGAATAACAGTGATCCTCAATGTATCATTTCAAGTTGCAACAAATCAAGGTTGAAATGAATTCTTACTCCTTTGTCAATGTATCAGCAAACCAATGCCAAAGTCACACCATTTTGAAAAGTTACAAGAAGTCTCTTGTCAGACATTTCCCTGTAAGTGACAGGGTAATATAGCATGTTAGACTGAATTTCATTCAAAATGTCTTTGTTGATTAAAGATTTATTTTGTTTTATTTTGAAGGATTATGCTTATAAGTACCTACTTAGTAAGTACAGAAGAGACTTTAAGAGACATTATAAAATATTCATAAACAAGGAAAACTATTTTTTTATTAATTTCCCAATTCATAAAGAAGTCATGGTTCATAGCGTTCATGTCGCATAATATTTTTTTAAGAAATGCCCATTGATTGAACCAAGATTATTTCTCCTTAACAATCTACCAATTGGTAGGATCCTTCGGAATATGCTTTTTTAATTTCATATGGGCCCTCCCATATTGGTTCTAACATTTCGCCTAGCTTTCGATGACCGAGTATAGTTCTTCAAAGAACTAAAACTAGTTCACCGATTCAAAAGGTTCTAGGATAAACCAATTTTTTGTGGGCTCGTATCATTTTTGCTTGAGAGAGTTCTAGATTTTGTTGAGCTTGGAGACGTTTGCCTTCTAAACTTTCAAGTTTTTGAAGCTGTAATCTAGCATTTTCTTCCTCAGTTATTTTATTTACAACAGCAATTCTAAGAGAAGAAATTTGCACTTCAAGTGGTAAAATAGCCTCAAAACCATGTACCAGAGCAAACGATGGTAAAATAGCCTCAAAACCATGTACCAGAGAAAACGGTGTTGCTGTGTTGGTGTTCAGTATGTAGTTCTATAGGCCCATAAAGCTTCTATTAATCTTTCATGCAACTGTCTTGGACTGTTTATTAATGTATTTTTCAAAAATTTACCATAGTTTTTTTGAAAGCTTCGGCTAAACCCTAGGCTTTAGGATAATAAATTATGGAGTACCTCCAGTTCATCCCATGTTTTTGAATAAAATTATTCATTTTTGTATTTTTAAAGGCTAGTCCATTATCTAATATAACTCTTCAAGCTATTCCAAATCTATAGACAATATGTGTTTTGAAGAAATGAAGAACTTGTTCTGCTTTGATTTCTCTGAGTGGTGTTGCTTCCACCCATTTAGAGAGGTAATCAGTGGCTGCCATAATGAATCGATGGCCTTTAGATGGCGAAGGTTCTATAGAGCCCAATATGTCGGTGCCCCAACATTCAAATAGCCAAGATGCAATAGTTGGATGTAGTACATTTGGCAGTTGATGTAAGACCACTCCATGTATTTAACATTGATGACACCTTTTTGTGACTTCAAGATAATCAGTCATTATTGTTGGCCAATAATATCCCATTCTTTTTAATTTCATTTTCATTTTAGGCCCAGATTGATGTGCACCACATAGGCCTGAATGGACTTCTTTAACAATCTCTCGAGCTTCAGTTTGGTTTAAGCATCTTAAACACATTTGGTCAAAAGATTGTTTATAAAGGATATTATTCACTAGAGTATAGGATAATGCTCTTTGTTTAATTTGAGTCGCAATAGAGTTGTTTTCAGGTAACCTTCCGGATTGTAGATATTGAATAATTGGTTATCGCCAATCATCCTTTTCTTCGTCAATTATTGTCATTGTCATGCTTTCAGTGATTTTGTGTAAATCATCCATGTTGATTTGAGAAAGAACTTGTCATCCTTTTACAAAAAATAGTATGTTGTATTCTTCTGGACAAGCAAATTCTTTTGCCAGTTTTGCTAAAGCATCTGCTAAAGAATTGTTTCGTCTCAGAATTAAGAACGTCACATCAAAACCTTGTTAAAGCAGTTTCAGAGTGTAATAGGAATATTTTTCAAGTTGGTGTTTAAATGTCTTGTATTTGCCCGCAATTTAATTAATGATTAGTTGGGAATCACCGTAGATGTCAATATTCTTGATTTCCATTAATATTGTCAATTCAAGACTAGCTATGAGTGCTTCATATTCAGCTTCATTATTCATACATGGCTCAGTCAAATGATAGGAAAATGACATCATTGCTTTGTCTAGAGTGATAAAAATTAATTTTACTCCAGCTTTCCCTAGTATAATTATCTGTTTATCTTTGTCTTTTTGAGCAGATGATGCTCCATCAAAATATAATTCTCATCATTGCATGCTTGGGCTTTTTATTTCTAATATTTGTTCATCAGGTAAATCATCACTGAGAGGTGATCCAGTTGAAATTGGTTGTGATGCTAAGAAATCTGCCAAGATTTGTCCTTTAACAGCACGTAATGGTGCAAATGTTATGTCGAACTGGAGCAGTATCATTGCCCATCCTGCTAATCTTCCAGAAAGTGTTGGTCATTGACCCACTTTTTGTATGTATGTAATTTATGTTTATAGCAACGGAACCAAAAACTAGATCCAGCTTTAAATATAAGTATATGATTTAATGTATAATGTGGATTCTACGCAAGTATACGTATCGTATCAAGTAATACAGGGCTCTAGTGGAGTCCTGGTTATCGATCCCAAAGGGAAGTTTTTAACAGAATTGTTATCAACTAAATTTGAAGGAATTACTTACTAATAAAGTGAACAGATATTCAAAGTATCTATAATAAACTAAAGTAAACTAATGCTTGAAATAAGTTGATTTAATTAATTCAGAAAAAGTATCCTTCTCCTTGTTTTTAGAAAATTAAGTGAAATAATGAATTTAAATAGAATTTTTAAATTGTATTGTGACAAATAGGAGCATTCCTGTTCTTTACCCTTTGGTCCAGTTGCAAAAAATATTGACTAATCCTATGTTTGATTACCGAATCTGCGGCTAGGCTGGGAGGATACTGGCTGCCACTTCAGAGCTCCCACGTTCCCCTCACCTGAGGGCTAACATCTACACTTCAGCTCTCAAACAATAGGACCGAATTGAGTATTTTAGTCTGTCACACTAAAATATCTAATTCTACGCCCGATAATTAATATTTCCCTATTTATTTGCACCCGCCTTCCAAGGCTTTTGACTTCCCGAATATTGGATGTAATTTTTACTATAGTTGATAATTCAACATATTTTAACTACTCAATTGTCCAGGATCGAAAGTAACTTAAGTTTTAAGTAAAAATTATCACAATTTATTTATATTATATTAAGTGCTTTTATTTAATTTCATCAATCCGCATAATTTTCATAAACAAGGAGAAAGACTAAGAAAACTACTCGAATGCATGGGAATAAAACAAAGCATGGATTTCATTTAAAGTTAACAACAATAAACAAAGATACTTATCTTAATTTCCTTCCCATGCAGACTCCTTGAAGTTCCTTTGACTTTTCCTTCTAGTACAGCAACTAAATAGCACTCAATTAAACTAATGAACTCACTAAATACACTCAAACTAAATTAAACTCACACAAATTACACTTAAGACACTAGAAATAGACTCACAAAAGACTCAAAAGACACACACACACTCTAGAATTCGGCCTCTATTTATAGAGGTAGGCAAAGGTCCAAGGGGTGCTTAAAAACCTCTTTAAAAAGTTTCCAGGTTCAATGTATATACATTTTGAACTAGCTTGTCGTCGGCATGAAACGACCTCGCCGTCAGCGGGGCTTCTAGAAGGTCTTCAAACCGCGCGATCTTGCTGTCGGCGGGCTCAGGCTCGCTGTCGGCGAGGTAGTTATAATTCCTTCAGAAATTTCTCCTCACGATCTCGCCGTCGGCGACCTCGATCTCGCCGTCGGCGAAGTAGTTAAATTTGCATGAATTTTCTCCTTTTTGATCCAAATTTGCTCCATTTCATGCTTTTTGCTTTTATCACTAATAAATCTTCATTCCCGCGATAAAATAAAGAAAATACCTCTCTTAAAAGTGCAATTTCATCAAAAATAGATATAAATTTCTTTATGTATTTTTCTCGTGATCAAAATCCCCCAAACTTAATTATTATCATGTCCTCAAGTAATTTTAATACTAAATAAAAATAATGATTTCTATAATAGAATTTTTCAACTCAAATAATATATGAATTAATTTTAAATAACATTATAATAAAGTTAAATAGAAATATTTCTAAGTAATTTAAATTAATTTTATTGAGATAAGATTATTTAGTTATTAGGTCTATGATTTCTAGCTTTCTATTTAATTCAGGAATGACTATATTAAAAATTTATAAATTACTTAAGATATTTAGATGATAGGAAATTCAAGAAAACTCTATTTAGTAAAATACTAATCCACAAATATATGTTTAGAAATATAGTTAAGTTTTACCCTTTAGGTTGAATCCATTGAAGCCAATTTTTGATAAGGCATCTCCTCAAGCTTCTCCTCACTTATATTTTTCTTTTCTTTTCTTTTCTCTTTCTTTTTCTTTTTCTTTTTTTTCATTTTCTTTTTCATTTTCAAGTGAGGATTACTGTATCTGGATAGCCTGTTAACAATTTTGAACTTCAATTTCTCTTCCTAAATTTGAAACTTAAAATATTTCTTTGCTTATATATATTTCATAACTTTTACTTCATTGAGTTTCTATCCTTTCTTTTTCATCTATATCCTTAAGAATTTCCAATTTTTAGAATATAGTTTCCTTACTTTAAATAGTTTACTATATTCTTATTCCTTTTAACCAAATATCATATTCTATCGATTAATTGAATTACTAGAAATATTTTCTTTAACTTTATATAATAATTAAATAAAGCAACTCATATTTATTAAATTGAAAATTACTATAGAAAATCATTTAATAATAATTTTTGTAAATAGAATTTGAGAACAATTTTAATAATTAAATTTGTATTTTTACCTTCCCCCAAACTTAAATTTTTCTATCTAAACTACATAGTGAAAAAGGGAAAGTATATAAATAAAATTCATCATACCTTTGAGCTTTAGATATTTCTTTTCTTTGAAATTTTTGCAGGCTTTTTCATTACTTACAGAACCTGTATTGTTAGAATTCTTCCATATATAATATTTAAAAAGAAAGTGCAGGGATGGAAATTTTTAAAATAAGTATCAAACATAACAAAGAAAACTTAATTTGTTACTACACATACATTTACAATTTAAACAATATATTAAAGAAAGACTAGCATCCTATATATATAAAAATTTGCAACTAATTTAACACACATAAGAAATTTAACATTACTGCTCAAACAAACAAATAACATATCAAGTCCAAAGTCCACCAAAAGTACTAAAATATTACACACAGAAATAATAAAGTTTGCAAAACAACAAATCTAAACAAATCAAACAAACTAAACAAAGATTCTAATCCTCTGCATCAAAATCACAAGCTATGTCGTCTCCCTGATCTCCAGTCGAGAAGGTCGAGCAGTCAGTATCGTGTATAACGGGCGTACTCGGGAAAGACAAAATCTAAATCACCACTCCTATAACGACGCTCGCGCTTCATAGTATGCAATCTCGTACTCTGAATGTCGCTGGAGATATTCGCTATCATAATCGTGTCTTCTCTACAAGCCTCCGATTCTTTGATCTATATGCTCAAATCTTCTTTCCATATTTTCTCCAAATGACTCAAAACTCTTTCTACTCAGGGTTAACTTATTCATCAGATATTGAAGGGTAGGAGTAGTGTACCGAGGGGTGGTTCATAACTAGTAGAGGGTATATCTCTACTTAAGAAGGAACATAATCCCTTGTCCCGGATCTCCATCCTTCGTGGGATTCATATTTCTTTATATTAGCTCGAGTAAGGGGTTTCATAGGTTCTATCCATTCCTCATCATCTCTTGCCTCTACCCCGGATAATTGGCGAAGTGCATAGATAAGACCGGGATGTTCTAGTCCTCCTCCACTTTCATTTCGAGCAGATGGCTAATATGTTTTTATATATAATATTTCTCACATTAATACTCTTCTGGTTCTGAATACAAAAATTCAGAACTGCTCTATCTCTTGTTACCTCACTATGGTGGTAGGTAGGTAACAAAGTAGAACAAATAAAATAATATCAGGCTTTAGATGTTGCATTTAGCATAGAAAGAGGGAAGTTTACCCGTTCCCGCTGCTTTATCTTCCAGACTCCTTTCCCATCAGTGAGAAAGTCGATCACCTCTTCCAATGGTCCTTCCATAGTTCCAAAAGTTTCATATTCGCTCAAGGTGTCTCAAACTTCATAATAAGCGTTTATTCTAGCAGCGTTGAAATCTACAAAAAATCCTCTCAACCCTAATCGGTGCATCTTCGACTCGTGTTAAGTTTGTATAAAATTCCTTCACAACTTCTACCGCTGCTCTGTTGGTAACGAAACAGAAGTTTTACCATCCTTGCTCCTTTATATCTCGCTCTACTTCTCCTCCTGGATTCTTGAAAACTCGATCTTGAATGCATTTTCTTGCTTGTATGTTTTGAAAATATCGCGTTTGTGCTCTCGCATTAATAAATCGAGTTTCTTCAAAATCTAATCGTCGCTTTTGTCATGGAGCCATTTCTTGATCTGTGAAATTTACAAAAATTTTAACTAAACTCCAAAATATTACTAAGAAGGCTTCCTACAACAACTAAAATCCATTTAATTCAATTTCTATGCAATTCTTCCAAGTATTTTCTTCACATTTCAAAATTTTTCAAAATATCCCAATGTAGAAGAAATTCATGGTGAAAATCAAAATTTTTTGCATAGGAGTGAAGCTCTTACCAAGGGAAGATGAAATCCGGTGTCAAAAAGTGTTGAAATCGCTTCAAATCCGAGATCTCTCAAGCCCTAGGTCGGTTTTTTCGAAAATTTTGAGGAAAGGGATGATGAATAGTGTCGGTTGACCGGTCAAATATAGGTCTTTTCGCGTTCTCGCTATCAGCGAGGTTTTTCTCACCGTCGGCGAGCTAATTAATTCCATAAGGTAAAAGTTTCGGGAAAAATCCACCGTCGGCGAGCTCGGTCTCGCTGTCAGCGGGTTTTCTTGCTGTCAGCGAGATAATTCTCGCCGTCGGCGAGGTCCCAAAAATTTTCAATTTTTGAAATTCGTCAATCATTTTTAACCTCGAATTGCCCTTAATCAATCTTCCGATCACATAATTTTAATAATAATACGAAGATTAGGTACTTATACTCACAAAAAGTCACACAAAACTAACAATATAACTTCATTCATGGAAATGAAATCCATGAAACTTACAAATTTCACACTAACAATTTCACACATACTTAACTTAATTGTTCAAATCCATAATACTCAGCATCGCAATCCAAACCACAACACTCTAAATGCTGAGACATAACCATTAACATAAAATCTCATCAAATCTGAGATGATCAAATCAAAGTTCGACTCATAATAAAGCTTAACTCCAAATCAAACACACACATATACAAATATAACATAAACATAGAAATCTTTCCTACTCTTCGATTGTCCGAACTAATATCTTCTCCGATATTTACGATGCGACGCAGTGCACAAATAAATTGTAGAAATGCTCGAAAGGGAATTCGCAAGATAGAGTCTTCATTAATCCATCCTTTATGTCTTAGTAGATGAATAAAACTGGCCTCCAGATGTCCAGTATGATCAAAGTGCTCCTTCATTTTCCAATCAATATGATCAAACATATCAGAGATATTGTCAATAGAATTCATCACATTTTGCAATTCTTTCTCCAATCCATTAATCTTCTTCAGAATGAAATTAGTCTTATCAGTAAAGGGCCTTGCTAAAGGATTGTTCTGTGATGCTCTGTCAGAAATAACGGTGATCTCATCATTGTTATCCAAAGTGGGAAACATATCAGTAGGATCCAATGATTTCCATGGTAAAAGTACTTTCTCCCAAGCCTCATAAGAAACTTGGTATTGACTGCATAAAGCAAATATAGTAGATGGGTGTCCAAGTCCATGCACTGATCCATGCACAATTAATCCCAATGCAGACTTTACTAATATTGATCCAACATCGATAGGTAATCCAATTTGAATACAATAGTTTAAAACAACGCATTCCTTTAAAACTTTATTTACTCTCATGGTAGGTAATAGTTTTAATGATATAAAGAAATTCTAGTGCTTCGAGACTGGGTTTAGAAGTGATGCAGAAAACTGACATATCCGTTTTCTCGTAATTCCCAATCATCCGGTTCATCAGTCAGGTATCTATAGATTTTGTTCATATTGTATCTTGAAGGCACAAAGTTGGAATAGTGACAAACAGAGGTATTTTCTATAGAAAACAATTCATTTACCCTTGCAGGAGTAAATGTTACCCATCTTCCTCTGACGTACACATTTCCATTGTTGATCGCATGTAAATTAGAGTAAAACTCTTTAACTACTGGTATAACTACAACGGAAGTTGTATAACAAAATACCTCCCAATGCCGCTGTGCGATCAGTTCTTCGATTTTTGTAGTAGCATTCTCTACTCCTCTATTGACGAATCCTCTTTCTTTGATAAGTCTTTTCTTCATCAAGCCTTTGTTGAAGATTTGCTGAGCCTCCGAATTGACGAATTTTCTCCGGTTGAAAACTTCAGTTTTTGTAGTTTCTAAGAATTTGGAAGCCATTTTGAATGGAATGGATTGGTCTCTAGTCGTTCCTAAGGAAGAAAATGGTGTAAAATCGGATTTGGAATAATTTCTTACGAAGGAATGGCTTAGATCCATCCAAAACCGCAAGAAAAATCTTTAAGAAACCAAATTTTTAACTTCCTCGCCGTCGGCGGGAAGTTCCTCGCCGTCGGCGACTTAGTTATAAAACTAAATGAGTAATGGTCCACGATCTCACTGTCAGCGGGCTCAAGCTCGCTGTTGGCGAGATTCGTAAAAATCGCCCGTCTTCGCTCTGGTCCGAATACTTTCTAATGTCATATAATAAGTTTAATTTTTGTGATGATTCTAATAAAAGTTTGAGTAGTAAGATTTATTTTAATAATATAGACTCACTAATATGTAGATGTTTAAAAATAAAAGACTACTATGGGTTGCCTCCCATAAAGCGCTTGGTTTAACGTCGTCAGCCCGACCTAATTCGAGTTAGTGTTCGAGTTGACTAAGCATTAAAACCTCTTTAAAATTTGGTCGTCTATTTTCGAAATATAGTTTTAATCTATGTCCATTTACTTTAAATCTATGTCCTGTTTTTGGATCTTCAATTTCTATAGTTCCATATGAAAATATTTGAGTTATGGTGAAAGGTCCTAACCATCGAGATTTTAATTTCCCAGGAAATAATTTCAATCTAGTATTTTAAAGCAAAAATTCTTGTCCTGGTTCAAAATTTCTCTGATTAATTTTTCGATCATGCCATAATTTCATCCTTTCTTTATAAATCCTATCATTATCATATGATTCATTCCTTAATTCTTCCAATTCATTTAATTGCAACAACCTCTTCTCACCAAGCCTTCTTTCATATTATAATTAAATTCTTTAATCGCCCAATATGCTTTATGTTCTAATTCAACCGGTAAGTGGCAAGTTTTTCCATATATAAGCCTATAAGGAGTCATTCCAATCGGAGTTTTATAAGCAGATCCTGTATGCCCATAATGCGTTGTCTAGTCTTATAGACCAGCTCGATCTATTCGGATTTACGTACTTTTCTAATATACGCTTAATCTCTCGATTAGAAACTTCAACTAATCCACTTGTTTCGTGGATGATAAGCGATCGATATCTTATGCATAATATTATACTTTTCTACTAGTTTGTGAATATTTTTGTTTCTAAAATGAGTTCCTTCGTCAGTGATAATCACTCTCGGCATTCCAAATCTAGTAAAAATATTTTTCATTAAAAATTTTGAAACACTTTTAGCATCATATCTAGATAAAGCTTGTGCTTCATTCCATTTGGAAACATAATCAACAGCTACTAATATATATGAGTTTCCAAATGACGAAATAAAATGTCCCATGAAATCTAATCCCCAAACATCAAAAATTTCAACTTCTAATATAAAATTCAGAGGCATTTCATTTTTTCTTGATATGTTTCATACTCTTTGGCATTTATCATAGGTTTTTATATATTTATATACATCTCTAAATAGAGTAGGCCAGTAGAATCCAGATTGTAGAATTTTATATGCAGTTTTATCTGTCCCAAAATGTCCTCCAAAATCAGAATCATGACATTTTTGAATAATTGGTTCAAACTCTTCATAAGGCACGCATCTTCTAATAATTAGATCCTTACATTGCTTATATAAGTATGGTTCATCCCAAAAATATGATTTAGTATCGTGAATGAATTTTTTCGGTTGTTGCAAAGTTAACATAGGTGGTAAAATGTCACTTACAATATAATTTACTATATCGGCATACCAAGGTATTTTCAACTCATTAATATTATAAAGTTGTTCATCGTGAAAATCTGTCTAAAATTTCATTATCAATATTAGATAATTCAAGATTTTCTAATCTTGATAAATGATCAAGCAATTTGATTATCGGTTCCTTTTTGTTAACTATCTCAAAATCAAATTCTTGCATTAATAATATCCATCTGATTAATCTTGGTTTAGAATCTTTCTTTTGCATTAAATATTTTATAGCAGAATGATCAGTATGCACAATGCATTTAGTTCCTATTATATAATGCCAAAATTTCTTAAAAGCATATACAACTGCTAATAATTCTCTTTCGGTAACTGTATAATTTATTTTAGCATCATTTAGAGTTTTACTAGCATAATATATAACTTTGAAAATCTTATCATATCTTTGCCCAAGAACTGCTCCTAAGCATAATCACTAGCATCACACATAAGTTCAAATGGTTTCTCCTAAATAGGTGAAACTATTATAGGTACTGTAATTAATTTATCTTTTAATAATTTGAAATCATTTAGGCATTCAGTTGTAAATTCAAATTTCTTGTCCTTTTCAAGAAGTTGGCATAAAGATTTAGTAATTTTTGAAAAATCTTTAATATAACTCCTGTAAAATTCAGCATGTCCAAGAAAGCTTCTTACCCCTTTTACCGTAGTTGGAGGTGGTAATTTAGCTATTACTTGAATTTTTGCAAAGTCTACTTCCATGCCTTTTTCTGAAATTTTATGCCCTAATACAATGCCGCCTGTAACCATAAATTGACATTTCTCCCAATTAAGAACTAAATTAGTTTTCTCACATACTTCAAATACTTTTTCAAGATGATTTAAGCATGTGCCAAATGTTGTTCCAAATACGGAGAAATCATCCATAAATACTTCTATTCCATTATCAATTAATTTACTAAATATAGACATCATACATCTTTGGAATGTTGCAGTGCATTACATAATCCAAAAGGCATTCTTCGAAAAGCGAAAGTTTCATAAGGACTAGTAAATGTAGTTTTATCTTGATCCTCAGGAGCAATTTGTATTTGATGATAACCGGTATATCCATCTACGAAACAAAAATATTTATGTCCGGCTAATCTATCTAACATCTGGTCTAGAAATGGTAAAGGGAAGTGATCTTTTCTAGCAGCTGTGTTTAATTTTCTATAATCAATACATATTCGCCATCCAGTAATTTGTCTTATAGGGATAAGATCATTATTTTCATTAGCTTTGACTGTCACCCCTCCTTTTTTAGGGACACAGTGAATTGGGCTTACCTAAGCATCTGTCGAAATAGGATATATAATACCATTATCTAACCATTTTAAAATTTCTTTCTTGACTACTTCTTTCATTATCGGATTTAATCTCCTTTGTGGATCTGCTTTAGGTTTAGGTTCATTTTCTAAAATAATTCTGTGCATACAGATTGAAGGACTAATTCCTTTAATATCTGCTAAAGTCAAACCAAAAATTTTCTTATATTTTTTTAACGTATCTAAAAGTTTTTGTTCTTGAGATTCATTTAATTCAGATGAAATAATAACTGGTAGAGTTGAAGAATTACCTAAGTAAGCATATTTTAAATGATTAGGTAACATTTTTAACTCAAGTTCGGGAGGTTTAATAATCGATGGAACTATATTTTTTTCAGTATTTTCAGTGTTATCCAAAAATTCAAATTTCTCTTGAATATAATCTAATTCTTCATTTCTCTTAGATTTTTCAATTAATTCAATATTTTCTTTTTCTAAGTTTTCTTCATAATATTTTTTAAAATGTTCTTTTTGTAAATGATCAAGTACTTCCAATCGAAAACACTCATCATCTTTTTCTACCGCAGGATATTTCATTGATTTAGCAATATTAAAAGTTACTTTTTGGTCATTTACTCTCATAGTTAATTTTCCTTTCTGAACATCAATCATAGCTTTTCCAGATGGCTAAAAATGGTCTTCCTAAAATGATAGGAATTTCTTTATCTTCTTCCATATCTAGAACAATAAAATCTACAGGGAAGATAAATTTATCCACTTTTACTAATCCATCTTCAATAACTCCCTTAGGATATGTAACGTAACGGTCAGCTAACCGAAGAGTTACCGAAGTAGGTGAAATTTCTCCCAATCCTAATCTCTTAAAAATTGATAGAGGCATTAGATTGATGCTTGCTCCTAAGTCACACAAAGCTTTTCCATAGAATTTTTCTCCAATAACGCTAGGTATAGTGAAACTACCAGGATCTTTTAATTTTTCGGGTAGTTTTTTCGAATAATAACACTACACTCTTCACTAAGTGCAACCATTTCATTATCAGTAAATTTTCTTTTTTATTTAGAATATCTTTCATGAATTTTACATAGTTTGGCATCTATTCTAAAGCTTCTACGAAAGGAATATTTATCGTTAATTTCTTCAAAATTTCAAGGAATTTAGCAAATTGTTTGTCTTTTTTAAGTTGAATTAGTCGTTGAGGAAATGGTGGTGGAGGTTTTCCAATAGAAATTTTCATTGGTATTAAAGGATTTTCTAAGTTTTGATCTTGTTGATTCTTTTCCTTTTCAATTTCCACTTCCTCTTTTGGACTTTCAAGTTCTTTCTGAATTCGAGGTTCTAATTCTTTTCCACTTCGTAATCGTATCGCTTTAATTTGTTCATTTCCCTTGTCTTTAGGATTTATTTTCACATTACTAGGAAATGTTCCAGGTATTCTATTATTAAGTGACGTAGCGATATGTCCAAGTTGAGTTTCAATATTTTTGATAGCTGTTCCTTGATTTTGTAATTGATTTCCTTGATTTTGTAAATGTTGACCCATATTTAATATTAATTCTTCTATAGATAATTTCTTATCTTCAAATTGAGGGTTATTATTATTAAATCCAGGTGGATAATTAGGTTTATAATTAGGATTTCCTTGATTAGATGTATTTCCTAATTGTTGTGTCATATTATTCATCCATTGTTGATTAGTTGTATTATTATTCCAATTAAAATTAGGATGATTTTTCCATCCAGGATTATAATAATTTGCATAAGGACTATTATGTCTGTTGTTAATTGCATTAATTGTTTCATATTGAGATTGAGATTCTATAAGTTGTCCAGATGAATTTTCTTATGTTATAGTTGGAGAGTAATTCATTCCAAAATGATCTAATTTTTTAGATATAGTAGCAATTTGTGAAGCTAACATAGATATTGCATCATTTTCATGAATACTAGCTATTTTTTTCGGATTCATTCTATCAGCAAACCATTGAAAATTATTTGTTGCCATTTCTTCGATTAGTGCATAGGCTTCCTCAAATGTTTTTGACATTAATGATCCTCTAGCAGCAGCATCGATGATTGATCTTAAAGATCCTACTAATTCATTATAAAAAGTTTGGATAATTAATCAATCTGGTAACGCATGATGTGGGCATTTCCTAAGAAGTTCTTTAAATCTCTCCCAAGATTAATATATTGACTCTCCATCAAACTGACTAAAAGAAGTTATATCATTTCTAAGCTTAGCAGTCTTAGATGGTGGAAAATATTTGGATAGAAATTTTTGTGATAATTCTCCCCAAGTTTAAATAGATCCAGGTGCTAACAAATTTAACCACATTTTAGCCTTATCTCTTAAAGAAAAAGGAAAAAGTCTAAGTCTGATAGCATTGTTAGATACTCCTTCATATTTGAAAGTAGCACATAGTTCTAAAAAACTAGCAAGATGTAAATTAGGATCTTCAGTAGGTGAACCACTAAATTGATTGTTTTGTACCATTTGGATAATTGCAGGTCTAAGTTCGAATGAATTAGCATCTACATCAGGGTTTTGAATAGTTAAATGAATTTCATCTAATGTAGGATTGGCATAATCTCGTAATGGTCTTGGTTGATTGATATTTTCATTTTCAGGTATATTTGCCATTTGTGTTAAATTTATAATTTCTCTTTTTTTTTCTAATTCTTTTAATTGTACGCTCTAATTCTGAATCGTAAGGTGCTAATTTTTCGTTTCTAAATTTTTGCATACAATTTTAAAAAAATAGTCCGTTACTTTAGTAAATAATTTCTTTACTTCCCCGGCAACGGCGCCAAAAACTTGACCCACTTTTTGTATGTATGTAATTTATGTTTATAGCAACGGAACCAAAAACTAGATCCCGCATTAAATATAGGTATATGATTTAATGTATAAATTGGATTCTACGCAAGTATACGTATCGTACCAAGTAATACAAGGTTCTAGTGGAGTCCTGGTTATCGATCCCACAGGGAAGTTTTTAACAGAATTTTTATCAGCTAAATTTAAAGGAATTACTTACTAATAAAGTGAACGGATATTCAAAGTATCTATAATAAACTAAAGTAAACTAATGCTTGAAATAAGTTGATTTAATTAATTTAGAAAAAGTATCATTCTCCTTGTTTTTAGAAAATTAAGTGAAATGATGAATTTAAATAGAATTTTTAAATTGTATTGTGACAAATAGGAGCATTCCTGTTCTTTACCCTTTGGTCCAGGTGCAAAGAACATTGACTAATCCTATGTTTGATTACTGAATCTGCAGCTAGGCTGGGAGGATACTGGCTGCCACATCAGAGCCCCCACGTTCCCCTCACCTGAGGGCTAACATCTACACTTCAGCTCTCAAACAATAGGACCGAATTTAGTATTTTAGTCTGTCACACTAAAATATCCAATTCTATGCCCGATAATTAATATTTCCCTATTTATTTGCACCCGCCTTCCAAGGCTTTTGACTTCCCTGAATATTGGATGTAATTTTTTACTATAGTTGATAATTCAACATATTTTAACTACTCAATTGGCCAGCTTGAAAGTAAATTAATTTTTAAGTAAAAATTATCACAATTTATTTATATTATATTAAGTGCTTTTATTTAATTTCATCAATCCGCATAATTTTCATAAACAAGGAGAAAGACTAAGAAAACTACTCATAATGCATGGGAATAAAACAAAACATGGATTTCATTTAAAGTTAACAACAATAAACAAAGATACTTAACTTAATTTCCTTCCCAAGCGGACTCCTTGAAGTTCCTTTCGACTTTTCCTTCTAGTACAAGCAACTAAATAAGCACTCAATTAAACTAATGAACTCACTAAATACACTCAAACTAAATTAAACTCACATAAATTACACTTAAGACACTAGAAATAGACTCACAGAAGACTCAAAAGACACACACACACTCCAGAATTCAGCCTCTATTTATAGAGGTAGGCAAAGGTCCAAGGGGTGCTTAAACACCTCTTCAAAAAGTGTCCAGGTTCAATGTATATGCATTTTGAACTAGCTCGCCGTCGGCGGGAAACGACCTCGCCGTCAGCAGGGCTTCTAGAAGGTCTTCAAACTGCGCGATATCGCTGTCGGCGGGCTCGGGCTCACTGTTGGTGAGGTAGTTCTAATTCCTTCAGAAATTTCTCCTTACGATCTCGCCGTCGGCGGCCTCGATCTCGCCGTCGGCGAAGTAGTAAAATTTGCATGAATTTTCTCCTTTTTGATCCAAATTTGCTCCATTTCATGCTTTTTGCTTTTATCACTAATAAATCTTCATTCCTGCAATAAAATAAAGAAAAGACCTCTCTTTAAAGTACAATTTCATCAAAAATAGATATAAATTTCTTTATGTATTTTTCTGTGATCAGTCGTGTCATCAAATATTGTAATGGGTTAACTCTTAAAATAAGAGTTACTTTAAGATAAAGCATATAATGTCTCAATTTTTGAACTGCAGAAATCAAGGTTAAGAAATGTTTTCAATCTCTGGGTACTTTAGTTCTATCGGGACCAAACAACGGCTCAAATAATATAATGCATTTTCTTTTCCCTCGTCGTTTACTTACGCTAGTAATGCTCTAAGGGAATTTTTTAATGCTACGGTGTAAAGGATTAGAGGACTTCATAACACAGGGGCTACTAAAATATGAGGTGTTATCAAGTATTGTTTAATATTTTCAAAGGCGTGTTGGCATTTTTCATCCCACAGAAATCTGTTATCTTTTATCTTTTCTAGTTTGGGCAGTATGAGGCTGACACCTACCTAAAAGATCAGAAAAAAAAACGTCATATATACGCTAATTTTCCTTGAAATGATCTCAATTGAGTTAGATTTTAGGAGGAGGCATATTTAGGATAGCCTCAATTATGAGTGGATCAATTTCTATCCCACGATGTCGAACAACAAATCCTAAAAATTTCCATGAAGTAACACCAAAAGTGCATTTTAAGGGATTCATATTAAGATTATATTGTCGTAATCATTTGAAGACAATTCTCAAATCATATACATGATCATCTTTTTGTTTACTATTGACAACTAAATCTTCCACATAACATTCAACTTGATTGTGTATTAATTCATCAAAAATCCATGTCATGGCTCTTTGATAGGTTGCACCAGCATTTTTCAGTCCAAACGGCATAACTTTGTAGCAGTATATCCCTATGGGTGTCCTGAAGGTTGTATTTGTTTCATCTTCTGAATACATTTTTATTTGATTATATCCTGATGATCCGTCCATAAAGGAAAATATTGCGTGTTTGGATTCTATGTCAACCATTGGTTTTGGTATTGGTAAAGGGAGTTCATTTTTCGGACATTCTTTGTTCAGTCCCTGAAGTCTATAAAGACTCTTATTTGACCATTTTTCTTTCTAACTGGTACCACATTAGCCAGCCATGTCAGGTAATTTCTTCTCGTATAAAGCCAGCCTCAATTAATTTCTTAACTTCAACAATAACTTGTTGTTTTATTTCGACGTGAATCCTTCTTGGAGCTTGCTTAACAGGGATGGTGATTTGAATTATCCCAAGTTTATGGACTGCAATTTCTGGAGCTAATCCAGGCATTTCTTCATAAGTCCATGCAAAAAACTCCTTATATTCTGTCAATAGTTGAATTATTTATTTTGCTTCTATTTCATTAATAAATGAACTAACGAAAGTTGGTTTTGGGTTTTCATCAGTCCCTAAATTTATTTCTCTTAATTCATCAACCATTGATTTAATTTCCTCTTCCAATTATAGAGGAGCATCTTCAACTTGTATATCAGAATTCTTATCAGAATCAAACTCTTCGGTGATGCTTAGGCAATCATCTGTGGGTTCTAGAGTACTAAATCCAATACCTTCCTTAGAGTTAGGGTCTTGTTTACTATTATCCCACATTTTTTCAATGAAATTTGTTTGTTTTAAAGAACAATGTTTGAGCATTCAACTATTTTGAATAAATTTTTGTGCCCAAGGAGCATACAGTTCAAAAGGAATTTTCATTGATTTTGGAAGATTTTCATCTTCTAAATTTACATAAGTTTTAGTACTAGAAGAAGTAGAGACAAGTCTAAAATTAATTGGCTTTTTGTCATCACTATATACTTCTTTGACTACTAAATTCTCAACCTTAGCGATAGAGATTAGAGTTAGAGTCATAGAGTGTATATAATGATTAATTTTCTCATACATATACTCAAATTATTTTTCTTTGTCTTCTTCTTCAAGAGGTATTTTGAATTGAGGCTCTTTTAGAACCACTGATGTCGTTTCTTCTGTTGCTTCTTCTTCAGAGTTTTTTTCATTGTGACAATTAGGTTTTTTTTCACTCGTGCTGGTCCTCGGCCTCGACATCGGGAATGCATTTGATGAGAATCACAACCCTTCGCCTTTGTTGAAGAATAATTTTTTTCATTTATTTTCTTTTCTTTGTCCTTTTCTTTCATATTCACCATTGTTTCTCTGGAGAATATTGTTTTCTTTATAGGAACATAGTATGCCACATCTTCATGTATACCAATTTCATGGATTGAAAATGGTTGCATATCTTTTATAATACAACATTCTTGTCCTTTTTGTAAATATTTTATGCATTGATGTAGTGAAGAAGGAACCATTTTATGTTCATGAAGTCATGGTATGCCATGTAAGGCATTAAAAAATGTGTCAGAGTTTATGATATGGAATTTTGTCGTTGTCACCAAGTCATCTATCTTTAGAAGCAACATTATTGATCCTCGAGCTCATTCTCCTTGTTGATTAAACCCTTCTAACATCATTGTATCTCTTGATAATTGGGATGCATCAATGTCCAAATATGCAAGAGTTCTAAAACTCATTATATTAATCAAGGCTCCTGGGTCAATAAGCACCCTTCAATGTGTCATGTAATTTATGTTCACTATGATGTATAATGGACGATTATGCTCGGTCATTCCAAGTAACAAGTTATTATCAGAAAAGGTAATCTTTGTAGATTCTTCTAATGGACAAGCTTCACTTTGAGTGATGCTAGAAAGTTGAGCTAAGCAAATGTCTGGATCTAAAAGAGCTTTTATCAATGACTCTCTAATTTCTTTGGAGAGAATAAGAGTGTCATAAATGCACAATTTTGCTGGTAGCTTTCTCAAGTGAGCTAATACATTATAGTCCACCTTGTTATGAATATTCTCCTCATTTCTTTCAGGAGGATGTGGATGTATTGGAGGAGCGATCTTTTCTTGTGTAACTATTTGTTTTTCATTTCTTGGGGAGCCATTCTAGGCAGCAGAATTTTTCCCCTCCGCAAATTAATTTCAACTATTTCTTAAAGTTTATCATCTGAGTCTTTAAACTCTGAGTCTGAAGATTCCACTTCTATGGACATTGGAGTTTCTTGTAATTGGTTTGTGACAATATCACTTTCATCTTTATCATTGTCAGAATTATCATTAATGTTATTGTCGTTTGGATTGTCATTAGAATGATCAAGATCATGTACGATTTGAGTATTGCCTTCAGAATTTGAATGATCATTTTTAGAGATATCACCCAAAATAGACAAAATGTAAGCAAAACTGGAAGTGTTATTATTCACAGTAGGGGTAAATAGAAAGTCATACAAGGTCAATGACCTGAGGGATTTTCTCCCTTCATCCGAGACAACTACCCTAGTAGTAGATGGAAAAACATAAGAGCTAGGAGATACCAAAGGGATTGTAGTCCCTACATCTAGAAGATCTCTAGTCCTTTTTAGTTCCTTATTTTTCTTTTTCTTTTCTTTCTTGGAATATTTTATGACATGAATGTCCATACCGATCTCCTCAGAAGATTTACCGTTAATATCATTATCATTGTTCTTATTGTCAGGATTAAGCTTATCAGCCGAGATCATAATGATCTAACCTTTTTAGAGTTCTTTCAAATATTTTTTCGGGATTACTATATTTCCTTCTTTAAAATTATGCTCTTGCTAGTCTTTGAAGATAAAACATTCTTCAATCTTGTTTCCAAGCTTTCTATGATAAGGACAATAAATGGGATTGTCCTTCATGTCAACTTTTGCTGGCCTTTTAGCCTCAGGAAGCTTGAATTCTGATATTTTCAGTAGACTAAGGAATATTTTGCTGACAACCTATGTTTTAAATGGATATTCCTTATTCATTCCTTTAGCTATCATCCTTTTTCTCATCTGTACTGGGATTAGTTGTTGAAGTTGTATTTGAGAAGAAGTCTGTGGTGATGACAAATTTTGTCGTTGTTTCTTTTGTTCAGGTTGAACTTGCATCACTTATTTACCCTTCTCTACAGCATTTCTCAGCTTCTTTTCAAATGTGTTAACAGTTTTCGCCTTTTTAGTCTTTTACGTTGCACTCATCTGCTTAGCTTCTTCTTAAAGATTGGTAGCTTTAGTGAGTAATTTTTAAATGTTTTTTATTGTAAATCCTTTGAGCATAAATTTTATGGGACCATGGATATTTCTAAGAAAAATTTCAATGGTGTGTTGCTCTTGGAGTTGTGATTCACATTTCATGTAGAGATTTCTCCAGCGAAAAATGTAATCCACTAAACTTTCTCCCAGCTTTTGTTTTTCTACTACCAAATCACCAACTGTCGTATAGTGTCGTGCTTCAGTGAACCATTGAATGAAAAGACTTTCAAGTTCTACAAAATTCTTAACAGATCCATTAGGAAGTTTTGCATACCAATCAAAGGCAGCTTTTGTAAGATTGTTAACAAATTGACGGAATAGAGGAGCGTCACTTCCTCCTGCATTACAACAACTCGCTCTGAAGTGTGCAAGATGTTGTCAAGGATTAGCAATCCCATCAAACATTTTGAAGAGAGGAGGAACAAAACCTTTAGGGAATTGAACAGAATCAAATTCATCTGGATAGGGTCTACCCTTTGGAACTAATGATCCAGCTTTTACCTGAGCCATTGTTTCTTTTATCTTTTGTTCTACCAATTGTGTAATTTCTATCTCTTGAACTCTGATTTGGGAAGATTCCTTTCTCTTCTGATTGCTTTCTTCAATTTTTATTGGCTCTCTTTTGTCCTCCAAGATGTGTATTGCCTCTGGTCTAATGATTTTAACAGGAGGCACTGGATTCTTTGGTGGATTTTGTATTGCTGCAACTAATTCTTCCATTTTTTTTTCAAAGCAATGAATTTGTTCATCCCTTTGTTGGATAACCGCTCATATTTCTTCTGTTGTGTCTTCTTCACTTAATTCTCTTGCTAAGGTGGGAGATCATGTTTCTACCATATTTATCTCGACAACTTCCTCATTTGAACTATTTGAAGAATTTCCCTTCTTCGTATTGAAAATTGCTTAATGTCATTTTTTAATTTCTTCAATCTTTCTTCGAATGATTTCACAGGATGTTTTTTACAACATTGTTCCTGAGAACTATCTACAGGGGTACTCAAGGTATCTGAGATTCCTCTCGATGATTCTCGTCTCCATACATTATTTCTAAGTATAGGGCAAGATATCATAGGAAGTGTATCATTGTTTCCTCCTCGTTTTCGTATTTAAACTAGTCATTTTGGTAGATGTGTCTTCTGCTTCTGATATCAATTTATTACGTTTTTTTCTATCTCTTGTGATGACCACATCTTTTATCCATGGGCTCAAAAGAAATTTCACTGGTACCCGAGTACAATGACTGTCTAATGGGATTTGTTGATCCCCTTTTAATTAAGTAGGATCTTCTATTAAAATAATCTTTTTTTTCATTATAGCAAAGATTGTACGTCCATTTTATCTAGTATTCAGGAATTTGAACACCTATATTTCAATGCTACTCTTTTGAACACAGAGTATACAACATGAATTGATGGAGAATTTCTGGGTTGGAAAGTATTTTCCTCATATTCAACAGTTATTGGAATATATCGGTTCTCTTTTAAAAAGGAAGGATTCCTGAAAAGTCTTTGTTCAAATTCAGATGTTTAAAAATTATCATTTTTGTTCCACTTTTCTTTCTTTTGAGAGAATGAGATTTATTTCTTTATCGAGTTTTTGAACAAGATCCAACTTCATATATAGATGGAATGAAGTCGTTTTCTTGTTCAAGAAAATTTTTCTTTCCTTTTTTGTCAGCTTTTCTTTCGATTTCATCAAAAGTATACCGTTCTTCAGGCATGTATTGAGGTAAGTCTTTTGTAAAGTTAAGAAAATCTTCATAATGTTCTAGATTTAATTCCTCAAAGGATTGTATATCAGTCTGATATGGATATTCTAATGAAAATTCAGTTTCATCAAATGATCGAAGATCATTTTGATAAAGGCAAACGTCTTTCTCAATTGTTGTATTGAAATCTTGATAGTATGAAAAGATCGACTCTGGAAATTCCATTGTAAATTTTCTAAAAATTTAAGGAGAATACAATGTTATGAACTTATTTACAAACTGGAATTTATATTTTTGTTTTATTTTATTGTAAAATGTGAAAGATAACTCTTCAAAGAGTTGGATGTGGCTCTAAAGGTCAAAACAACAAGTAATTTTAACAAGAGTTGAGAAGAAAGATACTCCCCAGCGGATTCACCAAAAATAAAATCTCTTGTCGAGTTTCAGAGCTGTGTCGTTTCTCGGTGTCAATGTTGATTTGGAGTCGCCACTGTCTTTGTCTTTAATATTTACCTAATCTTGAACAATTCTTATTTGTTTGGATCCAGTGAAAGAAACCTTAAGAAATTTAAAGAAAATAAGGGCTAATAAGATAGAAAATAGTAGAAAGAAAGATGAAAATGAGAATCCTTATGAAAAGATTCTAAAATACCTTATTCTAGGAATTATTTATACGGATGAGATTTGGAAACCAATGATTTAGATAGAATATCTATTCCGAGTATTTAAATCTTCTATAGGAGCAAGCTTCTCTAGTAAATTACATCTTAGACAATTATGATTGTCTAAGAAAACTTTTGATTAATGTTAATTGCTTGTTGCTGAAAAAGTTTTAAGGAAAGAAATATCAATTTTCAATCCTAAGGTTAATGTGTCATACTATCATAAAAGTTTTCCTTGGTTTGGTTTTGTTTTTGTTTTGTTGTTTGTCATTTTCTTAATTGTTTGTAATGTCATTTATTATGTCATTTTTTGTTTTGTTTATTTTGATGTTTGTCATTTTATCGTCATTGTTGTCATTTGTTTAATGGCTATTCAAAAAGTTTTAGATTTTATGACTATCCTCAAAGTTTTGGTTTTGTTTCATTTTGATGTCATTGTTTTGTTTTGTTTTCTCAATGTCATTTTGTTATTGTTTTGTCAATGTTATTTTGATTTCTTTTTATTGTATTTTGTCCCATTTTTGGAATCTCGTCCTGCAAAATAGAGTTAACACACCCTATAACATGCAAAGGAAATCTAAAACGAAATCATTGTTAGTCATTTCATTTTAATTGTCCTGCAAAATAGGGTTAACACACCGTATAATATCCAAATGAAATCTAAAACAAAACTTAGTTTCATCCTACAAAGGAAAATAAAGTCAGATTTCAAAGAAATAACGTCAATTTTATTTCTTAAATCTTTTATTTTATTCGGTTACATTTTGGATAACCTAGTCAAGATGTCACTAGCTCTGTCATCCCAGAGCCATCAGGATTGCGTCGTCCGAAAGGTGCTAAATCAAGACCAGAAGATTTCTGTCAGAAACTAGGATTGCGTCGTCCAAGAAGTATTTGTGGACTTAGAACACTGGGGTTCAAATTGCATTTGGCGATGTTTGTTCATTAGGGTTTTATTTATGTTTTAATGTCCTTTTCCAATTGTAGGTTGGAAAATTTTAGGTTGTTTATGATTTTTTCTTAAGATTTTTATGTCATTTCGTGTCAAAATCTTAGATGTGATGTCTTTTAAACCTAAAGATTCAAGTTCTAAAAATTTAGATTTGATGTCCTTTTGTTTTTAGAAATTTTTTGATTGAATTTAAAAATTTGATTTGAGAAATCATGTTTAAGATATGATTAGATCTAGAAATTTAGATTCAATTTTATTTGAATTTAAAGATTTAGATCTTATATCGTTATGATGTTTGGAAACTAGATCCAATGTCATTTGAATCTAATAATTTTGATTAAGTCTAAACTAGACTTAGATGGAATCTAATATAAGTTAGACTTTAGAATCTTAGATTTGACGTCTTTTGAATCAAATTTTAAGTCTAATTATGTTAGACTCAAATAAAATCTAACATAAGTTAGATTTTAGAATTCTAGATTCAATGTCGTTTGAATCTAGAAGAATTTTTAAGTCTAATATGGATTAGACTCAGATAAAGTCTTTTAATAATTAGATTTAATGTCGTATAAATCGAATAACTTTGATTTGATCTTTAATGTAGTCTGAACTTTAAAAAATTTTGACTTAAATTGATTTTATGTCAAAAACTTGATTTCAGTTCGATGTAGTTTGAATTTAACCTGAGTTCAACTTAGGTTGAACCTAAGTTAGAAATGTTGAGTTATTTTTTAGTTCATGTTTGTTTAAACTTAACTTAGATTCAATGTAGATTGAATCTAAAATTGAGTTAACTTGAGTTCATCTCTACTTGAACTTAAGTTAGAAGTGTTGAGTTAGATTCAATGTAGATTGAATCTACAGCTGAGTAAACTTGAGTTCATGTCTGTTTAAACTTAAGTTATAATTGTTGAATTAGATTGAGTCTAAATTTAATTTGAGTTCATGTCTGTTTGAACTTAAGTTAGAAGTATTAAGTTAGATTCAATGTAGATTGAATCTAAAGTTGAATTAACTTGAGTTCATGTCTGTTTGAACTCAAGTTAGATATATTAAATTAGGTTCAATTCTGGTTGAACCTAAGGTCTAAGTTAACTTGGGTTCAGTTTAAGTTAAAACTAATGTTGAGTTAGGTTCAATGTGGGTTGAACCTAAGGTTTAAGTTAACTTGGGTTTAGTTTAGGTTAAACCTAAGTTAGATATGTTGAGTAAGGTGAAATGTGGGTTAAACCTAAGGTCTAAGTTAACATCAGTTCAGTTTAAGTTGAAACTAATGTTCAGTTAGGTTCAATTTGGGTTGAACCTAAGGTTTAATTTAACTTGGGTTTAGTTTTGGTTGAACCTAAGTAATATATGTTGAGTTAGGTTCAATGTGGGTTGAACCTAAAATTTATGTTAACTTGGGTTCAGTTTAGGTTGAAACTAAGTTAGATTTGTTGAGTTAGGTTCAATGTGGGTTAAACCTAAGGTCTAAGTTAACTTGGGCTCAATTTAAGTTGAACCTAAGTTAGATATGTTGAGTTAGGTTCAATGTGGGTTGAGCCTAAGGTTTAAGTTAAGTCTAGTTAAAATAGACTTAATTAAGTTTTAACTTTCATTTAAGTAATGCTCAAAGGTTAAATAGTCTAATTAGAATATACTTAATTAGAATTAAAAACAGTTCAAGTCTTATTTAAGTAAAGCTTAAGGTTTAACTAAGTTTAGTTAAAGTTAGGCTTAACCATAATATGAAGTTATTTTATCCTAATTTAAGTAAGACTTAAATGTTAATTATGTCTAATAAGTTAGACTTTATTAGAGTATATGTTTGATTAAACCTTAGTTAGTTTAGGTTTAATAGTTGAATTAGGTCTAATGGATTAGACCTAATTGAAGTTTAAGTTTGATTTAACTTTAGTTAGTTAAGCTTTAATAATTCAATTTAGCCTAATTTGTTAGACTTAATTAAGGGTTAGAATTTTTTAAACCTTAGTTGGTTAAGGTTTAACAGTTTAATTAAGTCTAATGTGATAAACTTAATTATGGTTTAAGATTGATTAAACCTCGTTAGTTAAGGTTTAATAGTTTAATTAAGTCAAATGTAATAGACTTAATTATAGTTTAGGATTGTTTAAACCTTAGTTGGTTAAGGTTTAGTAGTTTAATTAAGTCTAATGTGATAGATTTAATTATGATTTAGGCTTGATTAAGCCTTAGTTGGTTAATGTTTAATAGTTCAATTAAGTCTAATGTGATAGACTTAATTATTGTTTAGGATTGATTAAACCTTAGTAAGTTAAGGTTTAACAGTTTAATTAAGTCTAATGTGATAGACTTAATTATGGTTTAGTTTAATAGGTTCAAGGTTAATTAAACCTAATTTGGGTAAGGTTTAATTGATTAATTAGACTTAATTAATGTTAAGTCTAATTGATTTAAAGGTTAATTAAACCTAATTTGGGTAAGGTTTAATTGATTAATTAGAATTAATTAGGGTTAAGTCTAATTGGTTTAAAAGGTCTATTAAACCTAATTTGGGTAAGGTTTAATTGATTAATTAGACTTAATTAAGGTTAGGTCTAATTGGTTTAAAGGTTAATTAAACCTAATTTGATTAAGGTTTAATTGATTAGTTATAAGTCTAATTGGTTTGAAGGTTAATTAAACCTAATTTGGGTAAGGTTTAATTGATTTATTAGACTTAATTAGGGTTATGTCTAATTGATTTAAAGGTTAATTAAACCTAATATATTAACAACCAATTATTAGTCATAGGATACTATATTACTTAAGAAAATAAATCCAAGATGCTCATAGATACAGGTTCTCATACGAGCATGCAAATATAGACAATTACATTTTACCCCACAATACGGTTCCATAGCTACATCAAAATAGAATTATATATCCCTAAATATGAACTTATACCTGCCCACGCATTATGCGATACTGGAAGCGACATTACTGTCTGTAAAAACCATTAATTTTACTGCACATACAACTTCATTCAAAAAATTTAATCCTTCAAACATTCAATGGAACTTGAACCATCAATGAATATTGCACAAATCAATTCCTCTATATTCACTCAACATTAATACAAATATAAAAATTATGGTTCCTACCCGATGAAGGCCCCGATATAATAATAGGAAATAACTTTTTCAAATCATTTTCAGCTTTCACGCAAACCAAAAACTCAATAATACTCGTCCCCCCTAATGGTTACTATATTATTTGTCCAATTATACAACACCCAAACTCTTATTTAAATCCACCTACATTTCACAGCCAGCGTGGTGATTGCCCACTTGATCAAAGTATAAAAAAATCCTTCCCTAATCTATTCGCATATATGTTAAGTATAAATAACATCAATTCTTCTTATCAGGATAATAAACTTGATAAACTTAGAACATTTTCAAATTCATTATTTAAAACATTTTCTGAAAATCCGTTAGAATTTTGGAAAAATGATGAACCAGTTGCTACTATAGAACCTATTAAACCTACTCTCATCACTAGGGTAAAACCAATGAAATACACCTTAGAAGATAAAAATGAATTTCAAATTCAAATCAAAGAACTATTAGATCTTAAATTAATAGAGCCAAGTAGAAGTCCACATAGTAGTCCAGCCTTTTTGGTCAGAAATCATGCTAAACAAGTTAGAAGAAAAGCAAGGTTAGTTATAAATTACAAAAAATTAAATGGTAACACCAAATTTGATGGTTATTATTTAACTAACAAAGAAGTATTAATTAATCTTATTAAAAATGCAAAATGGTTCTCCAAGTTAGACTGTAAATCCATATTCTGGCATGTCAAAATGCACCCAGATAGCAAAGAATATACTACATCTTGTACACCATATGGACATTACCATTGGAATGTAATGCCTTTTGGTCTAAAAAACACACCTCAAATATTCCAAAGAAGGATGGATATTATATTTAAATATTTATCTCATTTTTATCTTATTTACGTTGATGATATCTTAATATTCACTGAAAATATCACTATCATATAAATATTTATCTATACTCGCTCAAAGAGTACATAAACATGAAATTGTATTAAGTAAAAGGAAAGTAGTATTTTTAGTAAATACTATTAAGTTATTAGGTCTTATTATCAATCAAGGATCTATTGAACTACAACAACATATTTAAACAAAAATAAATCATTTTAAGCAGATAAATAATCAGAAGGATTTACAGTTGTTGACCTCATTTTTGATGAGGTCTTCTCTTCTTCTCTTTAGTACTTAGGATCTAGCCTTAGGCTTTTCCTTTGACTATCCTAGAGGACTAGAATTGAGACCCACCACCTAGAATTTCAAACCACTTCTAAACTCCCTGCAAACTCCACAAACTTGACTATAGACCCCTAATCACCTAGAGGGTTGAAATCGAGTGTGGAAGTTTAAAGGATGAGTTCCTATAGGACTCTTTGGCCTTAGGACCTGCAGGTGGCCGTGCGTGAAGGGTTGACTTGCACACACTACACCTACACCTGCACTTTCGCACACTTCCAAAGACACACCCATGCCGACTTGACTTCCGACTCATGTAGGTGATTCACACGGATGGTCCTTACAGCCTAGCACCCAGAGGGTTAGGAACAACATAGTGAATGCCTCAAATGAGTCCCTTAATGGCTCATGTGGGCTTGATATGGCTTCATGGCTCAACCAAAATGGTTTTATTCCACTTACATCCACCCAATCTTCAATTTTTCAAATTTTCAATTTTTGACCCCGGGACCCTACACCCCGCCTAACCTACCAAATGCTTTCGAAACTACCCAAATTTCTCAAAAATTTCCAAATTACCCAAAATTCTCCAAAATCAATCCCAAACATTTCCACATCACTTAAATTGATCATCCATAACCAAAAATGCCAAAAAATTCCAAAATACCCCCCAATACCCTCCAAATACCCAAAATACCCCTCTTGACCCAAAAATCCAAAAATTCAGAAAATTCCCAGAAAATTCCAGAAAATCCCAAATATTCCCAATTTCATTTTGTTCAACTACACCATGGGCCAATTTTGTCAATTTACCCCACTTTTATCAAAACCCCCAATTTGACCCATTTTAACCCAAAGTAAACCCAATGTCAAACCAAATCTACCCAATTGACCCCCAATTTTGGTCCAATTCAATTCTAAACTTCAATTCAACATCCCCAACACCAATCTAGACCCAATCCAAGCCCAATTTGAGTGGCATTGGGATCCAATTTCACTTTTGGCCTTAAAGCCCAATTTGGACCTATGACCCAAACCTAACCCAAACTCACCCAATTCAACTCCAATTAACCCCAAATCTTTTCCAAACCTTCCTTAACATCCCCATAAACAAAACACTAACATGATTTGCCCAAAATTTAGACCCAAACCCCACTCAAATTCAACCCAAAATCAAAAAGCCCAATTTTGACCTAAACCTAAACCTAGCCCAAATGAGCCCAAATCCCAAAATCAAAACCTAACCAAAGCCAAAACCTCTTTGAAACACTCCCATAAACATTTCCCAACATTAATTTTACATCAATTTCAACTCTAGCCCAACTTTGGCCCATGGTAACCCATTTTGGCCCACCTTAGCCTCTTTACCAAAAAGGCCCATATCCAACCCAATTCAAACCCAAATCACCTCAAACTTGTTTCAAACCACTCATGAAGCATCCCTAAACCAAACTCAACAATTATTTGGCCCAAGCCTTTACCAAAATTTCATCCCAAAATCCATTTTAAAATTCAAAAGCCCACTTTCCTAAACCATTTTAAAAGCCCATCCTTTACCACATCCAAAGGCCCAAAATTGGTCCCAAAGCCCATATGACATTTCCCCTCATCATACTTTCAATTAAACTCAATACCTAAGTCCTAAATCCATCATCAAATCATTCCAAATCAAGTTCCATACAAATTTCCATCAAATTACCAAAAAATTCCTAAAACCCTTTTCATGAAACAAGTCAACCCTTTTCCCAAGCCAAATGGGGCCATGAACAAGCCATCCTCAAGCCACATGAAGCCATGAGGGCTTTGACTTGTCATTAGTCCATTTATGGCAAGAAGAGGGGGCCCTTTCCAAATCCTTCTTAAACCTTTTTTTACCTTCAGCATGTCACACACTAAACCATGCTTAGCCACCTCACCATGGATGGAGACTTCACCACTACACATGGCAGCTGACCCAAGTGACTCTTTTCACCCCAAGACCGGACCTTGGGTGGTGCACCTAGCCCAAAAGGATGGGTTGACCCAAACCTAGCCAAAATGGCCTCTTCCCCATTCCATTCCAAGCCATCTCCTTTACACTTGGCCATTGCCAATTGCTTGCACAAACACCCGACCCCGACCCATCCGACCCCGAGGGTGACCCTTGCCTGCCGGCCACCACCGCCGCCGGAAAACACCATGGCCGAAAGCTCACATGTGAGCCAACATTGAAATTCTCCATTGCTGACTTGTCCCAACCCAAATGGATAGCATGGCTGTTCTTCCCTTGACCTAAGCAGCTGATCCCAACCATTAAACCCCCCTGGGAGAGCCTCCAGCCATGCCTATTTAAACACCACTCCCTCACGGCCATGGAAAGAGAGTTGCACAAACCTTGCCAAAACTCTGCCAAAATTGTTCCAGACTCCTCCCCATACACAGAGCACTTCATCCCCAAGTGAGATCCCCCGCCATTTCTTCTCTCGCGAGCTCAATTTCGAGTTGAAATTCCACCCAAAACCAGGACACTTCTCCACAGTGGACCAATCCCCAAATTGATTGGTTCTACACCTTCACTGCACCAAGGGAAGGTGTCCACCAAGCAAAAGCCCCATCTCCGGAGCCACCCGGTTGCTCCGGACTCCAAGCTTTGTGATCGACTCGTGGTCGAAGTCCAACCTGGACAATTCACTGGACCGGGAGACTTCATCCGGAGCTTGCTAGGATCCAATCGAAGGTGCAACAACTCTCGGATCGAAGCTTCACTTCTCCGAGCAAAGGTATGAACTCATTCTTCTTCCCGAGCTTACGAGAGATTCTCCATTTCATTTGAGTAAATTTCAATGCATGTTTACCGTATGGATGTGTTCGTCTCTTCAAGACGAATCCATGGAGCATAAGAACACGAAAATCCATCGAGAATCGAGCGAGAAATTAGGGTTAGAAGGTTGACGGTCACGGGTGCACACCAGTCGTAGACGATGACCAGGAGCCGTTGGATCGCGCGTGTATCGAGCGGACGGATCAGATTGCGCCGGACCAGAGAACGTTACGTGAACTGCGGGTCCCGGGATGGCTGACTCAGATGGCGGCGCCCAATCACAGCGCGCGACACGTACCGCTTCGGAGAGGCTAAGGATGCGCTGGCGCCGCGTGGATAAGTAGAAAATTAAGGGTATTTTCTATTTATTTAATTCCCTAAACTTGGAAAATTCATAACTTTGTGTAGAAAAATCAGAAAAATAAAAGAAAAATACCCTCTTGCTCAGTGAACAGAGGAGAATAATGTGGAAAAGAAATCATTAAATTTCATCAAGTATTTTATTTTTAGTAATTTATTTACTCTCTGCATACACTTAATTCTCCATGCATTCATACAATTCACCATGGCATGAGACCATAAGGCTTTTGAAGCCTCTGAATTTGGGAACATTCCCCGAATTTTCCAAAGTCGAGGCCATCCCTATGAAGAGTTATTGATTTTTCAAATTCATGCCATCTGTTTTGAGTATTTTAATTCCAATAAATAGCATGTTGTGTAATAAATTCTAGGAAAATTTGGTGATATTCCTTATGACCAGAGAACCCTAGGAAAAATAGGATTTGAGTTAATTCACTCAAATTAACCCTAATTGGCTTAAACACCCAAAACAGGTCTCTAATTAATTAGAGTTAACCATAGATCAAATTGACTTGAAATCAATTCTCCACTGACCTTTAGGATCGGAGGAACCCACCATAAAAATTTGAGGTCAATTGGACTTGGTTAGCCCCACTAATTGGGTTGATTAAGCCACTTAGTCATTTTAAACTTTAAAAATTCATAACTTTCAAAATATCTTTCAAAAATTCACCAAATTGGTTTTGGATTCTCTCTGATATTAGGGGAGTTTAATAAAATTAAAATTTCAATTTTCTAAAAAAGTTGATTTTTAATATTATTTTAATATTTTTAATAATTAAAAAATAATAAAAATCACAAAAATAATAAAATTTACTAAAATGTCACATTTTGAATTTTAATCACTTAGGAACAAACCCCATATTTTTCTCAGGCTTATTTAGTGAGATATTAATTTTTAAAGCTCTAGGATAATTTTAAAATTAAAAAAATGTATTTTCTAGCATTTTCACTAAAATAATTATAATAAATCAAAGAAAAATCAGAAAATTGTAAATTTTGGTTCTCTGGAATCCTTGATATCAGAGAGAATCTTAAAAATTATAAAATTCATTTTTCAACATTTATTTCATTTTTAAATTAATTAACACTCTAAAACTTAAAATAATTATAGTAAAAATAATATAATTCAAAAAATCACCAAAATTAGTCCAAGTGGTCCTCTGGTCATTAGGAATGTCCCCTAATTTTCTTAAGGACAGAAACTTTCCCTTGGTCATGTTATCAAATTTTCCTTGAAAATCTCTATTTTCTACTAAAAATAATTATATAAATAAATTAAATACAGAAAAATCACATTTTCTCCTCTCATGTCTTTATTGACATATGAGTGAAGTCACATAAAAATTTCAAGTTCATTTGAGTTCAATTTAGTGAGTTATAAAATTATTAAGCTTAAAGGGCAAAATGGTAATTAAATTTTAACCCTTAATTAAAACTTTAGGTTTAATAAAAAATTAACAAGTAAAATATTTGATCCTAATCTGATTTGGATGATTGAAATTTAATAATTGAAGGGTAGAAACCCATTAAGCAATTTAAAATGATTAAACTTTAATTAAATAATTGATTAAATTTGGAAGAATAACAAAATTGGAATTATTAAAATAGGGATATTATTAGGAAGAGATTTATTCTTTAATTTAAAAATCCCTAAATTAATCATCTCATTAATATTCAACTCTTAATTAAAATGATAACTCAAACTTAAAATATTAAAAGAATTAATCATTAAATAAAATTAAATCATTAAACTCTTTCAAAAAGTTGAATTAAAATTAAATTAAATTAAATTAAAAATCAAATTAAATTAAGTAAATTAAATTAAAATTATATTAAATTAAATTAAAATTAAAAGTTGAATTAAATTAAATTAAATTAAATTAAATTAAATAAATTAAATTAAATTAAATTAAATTAAATTAAATTAAATTAAATAAATAAATTAAATTAAATTAAATAAACTAAATTAAATTAAATTAAATTAAATTAAATTAAATTAAAAATTAAATCAAATCAAGCTAAATTGAATTAAATTAAATCAAATCAAATTGAATTAAATTGAATTAAATTAAATCAAAATAAATTAAGTTAAATTAAATAACATCACTTAAGACATAAACCTAAAATAATTTGAACACTATTCCAAACTTAAATCATTAATTTGAACTTAAATTTGAATCACAAACTATTAAATACTATTTTGCCCTTAGGAGCTTTTATTATCATAACTCCTAAATGGAATATCAAATGAAGTGACACTTCACTTATAAGGATATTCAAACATCCTAGTCATCGAGCAAGTTAACAAAACTTGAAAACCTCGGATGATCGATTCATTTACATAATTAAATTCATTTGGACTTAAAACAATCCTAGAAATATTGAAAAGATGTTTAAGATTCTTCTTAAGCACTTCCTCAATATGATAGGATATTTATAAGAACGATTGAACTTAATTGTTCTTTGATGAAGAAAATCGTCCTCAAACCAAAAACACAAAGAACCTAGACGTCATAGGAAATGACTAGCTATAGGATTAGGAACATGGTAGAAAACCATAACCCTTACCTTAGCTTTACCTAGGAACTTGCTTAAATATTCTAACTGTGTTTTAAGTGCAGCTTGGGATGACGGGAAGACCCTCCAGTGTACGCTTTTATTTTATCATAATTCACTTTCCCCGCAATTTATTTTATTGCAAATGCACTTTACTTTTCTTGCATGTTAAACAACGAGTTGCATGAAAACCTACACCTTTAGGACTGAAACCAAAACCGAAACCATAACTAAATTAAAAGACACTACAAGATAAAATTCACCTCCACAACATTTCAAAATATAAGACAACTCAAAATTTAATCACAAACGTAACACAAAACTACAACTACAACTAAATTAAAACGTCTTGTTGGATGATCCGGAATACCTCGGATGATGTAACCTACGTGTTGCTAACGGGATTTCCCACGGTCTAAATGAAAGTGTGGAACTCATTCAGATTGAGTTTAGCGAATTCATCCGGACTAAGTGAATCCGATAAAAATAATGATGCCGGAAGGATGGAACCGTGGGATCTTAACGAGTGTTGTTATAATCAACTTTAAGATTTGTTTTAATTAAAACACAAAAAACACTTGGAAATTAAGACTTCTCTAAACCAAAACACTTTTCTCATCCCTTGATTTATGATTTCTAAAACCAAACCTCTGCAATGACAAGGAGCTCGGAGCATGGTGGGCAGCACGGCCATCGTCGTCAAGCAAAACCTGTGTCGACATCGACAGAAACTTTCCTAGAATTAAATAACAAAGCCATAGGACTTCGAGGTAGTTTGCCTAGTGCAACATAAATCCTCAACTCTTCGTTAGGCATTTGCATTGCAAATTAAGCCCTAACCGGTCTTAGGATTTCCGAGGTAGTCGTCCGATACGACATAAACCCTCATATCTTCCAGGCTTTTTGTATGATTCTATCATATAAATATAAGCCCTAATTAATTAAAATTGGCAAGATTAAAACACTAAATAAACATTAGGACTTTCCTAAATCCAAGCCAAACAATAGGATAGTCGGGAGATTATCGCAGTTCACTTCGAATCCGTAATTTCTCCTACTTTTCTTCCTTTGAATTCCTAAAATAAAATGTTCCAAATTTGATCCATTCCCTATCGAAATTCCAAAATTCAATCCCTCGAAAACTTAAACTTTGAAATTCTAGAGAGCGGAATTATTGATTATTATCGAGAGTTTTCTTAGGTGATTCCCGTCACTTAAGATGTAATTAACTATGGGGCTTGCCCTTATAGGGAACTTTAAGAACCCGAGTAATATAAACCCCGCTTAATGTTTTCATATTAAGCGAGGGAATTTGTCGGCTTATAAAATTGGTTCGCGGACCAAACGGATGTCACAAATCTCCTAGTTTATTTAATCGAGCCCCATCATCAAACAAGTGTGTCCATTCTTCGGGATAGATACACGGTTTAGTAGTGCGGTGCTCGTTTATATAAACTATTTGGGATGTGAGATCAGTTTGATTTCATATCCTAAAACTTTTAAACTTAAAATTATTTTCAAAATCAAATATTACTTTTCAAATTATTTATTTAAATTAAAAATACGCCGGCAATTTCTGTAGGCGACCTCTTTTCAAAATAAAACACACAACCTAAAAATAATGCCGACATATTTCTGGCGACTCCGCTGGGGACTAGTTCCTCTCTCCATTTTAATCAAATAGTTCTGCTTTCAAAAATCGGTAGTGTATCCATGTCCCTAATGGATCAAACTACCCTTCTTTCCGTTGGAATACCGTGTTCATTTCTACATTGAACAAGTATAACCAACATTCTCTCGGATTTAGGAGCCACTGTTTAGACACCCCTAAACGGAGAGGTTCCGAGATCCTTTTACCTCATTTCGAGGTGGGGTGGACCCCCAATAGGTGTTAGTTTAGGAGTGATCCTTCGAGTCGAGAAGTCTTGCTTAAGACTCTCTTTTCCTTTCCAACTCCGATTTAGATTCCTTACCTTCTCTACACCTTTGAACACTCCGTTCTAAATAAACAAACCCTTTAATAAGTGATTCTTTTAATAAGTGATTCCTTTTTATAAATACATGAACAAGAATGAGTTCGGACTCTTTTCAATTCCTTTCTTTTCGTCCTAAAGAAAAGAAGCATAACTTGGGACCGACAACCGAATCTACCCCGTGAAATGGAAGCCCCGAAACCGATTTTCTCTTTTACCAATGGATCGGACTTCGCCGTCTATAAGGATGAGCCGCCCGACAATGGAATCATCCGATTTGGACAAGGATTTGAAAACACGAACGTCAAGATCACCGACGTCTCCCTCTTTGCACTAATGAACAAGGTATCCGAAGCCGAGGAGCCGTTGCTCGAGTTCAACCTTAGGTCGACCCAAGAATTCCCTCCTCCGCAAAGGATCCCGACTAAGAGGAGTACCGATGTCCATAGAAGGACCGTTATCTCTACCCCCACCTGGTCTAGTTGTTTCGCACCTACCCCGACTTTTGCCAAATCAAAGGGGAAAGAAATCCGGACTATGATGGACCCGTTACCGTGGAGGGTACGGATCTTCTCGTAAGACCTTCGTTTTCGAAATCGGGTCTAGTTCAAAGATTCCGTCACCGACAAGGACCCAAAGAAGAAACGAAGTAGAAGGATCGCTAAAGAAGCCGTAGCCGCCGAAGTTGCTTTCCTAGAAGAAATTCCGTAACTACCGTAATATACACCGCCGCCCGAATACATACCACTCTTGGGAGGAAGCAGGTTTCATCCCCTCTCCGCCGCAGAAGATGAAGAAAATATTCGCAAGATTGCTCGCCACATTACCACGCACCCGCATATTACAATGATAGCCGCAAGAAAAGAACTAGAACTACGCCGTTTGCTCGACCGCAAACTTTGGTAGAAAAGTTAGCAAAGAAGGAAAACCGCCCCGTGTCGAAATTCTACGAAGGATAGGGCGGGTGCCGGCCAAATCCCGTCTTGGGCCCCGAGTAGAACCCGCCATCATGACGTAAAAGCCAAGTAAAAGAATGAAGGCTAGTCCGCCCGTTGTCGTCTCGGGATTACAAATTAGGGAGGATACCACCTTCCAAAGCATTTGGCCGACGCACCATCCGGTCCTAGACCTTCCGCCGCCGAAGGATGGTATGGCGTCCCACTACCTGGGCAACTGAGATTGAAACAAGACAGCTCGAGAAAGAAAGTCTCGCCAGGAGACTCGAATCCGAAGAAAGTGCTACCGCGATGAAGGGGACTCGTGAGAAGGGGACCCGGCAGCCTATCGCACGACAACCACGAAGACACACGAAGGCCCCGCTAGAAGATGCCATGGAAAAGTCGAGAACCGATATCCGACGATCGGCAAAAGAAAGAGAAGAAAAGTTCGGAGACGAGATCGATTCATCGGAATTCTTGGACGACGAATACGCGAAATCAACATGGCCGAGACACGAGCTTCATCGCCTTCGCAAGGTGCTCCCGCAGCCGCGAAAGAGAGGAGCCAGAACTGATGAGAAGGCAGCTTCAGGAGAAAGATGATATGATCGCTCAAATGGCAAAAAGGATGGAAGAGATGGCCGTAGCTCTGGCCACTCTCCAGAGTCAAGTACAACCACATAGAGAGACACCCCCAGAGGTCATTCACATTGTTGACGGAGGAAAGGAGATTACATCCGTCAATGGGGATGATCACCGAAAAAGGATACAACACAAAGTATGATTCCTGAAAAGGATATCAAGAGCTTGGTAGAACAGCAGGTGCGAGAAGCCTTAGCACAATCAAAGAGCGGAACATCCATTCGGACGGGTAGACCTTACCCCGAAGAATTCGACGCTGTCCAATACCCGAAAGGCTTCGTACCACCTCTGTTCAAGACCTTCGACGGAACCGGGAACCCCCGACAGCATGTGGCACACTTTCGTGCCAGTTGTTGCAATGCCGGCGGAGCGATGCATTACTCTTCCGACAGCTCGTCGACGATCCGTCGAGAATCGCCTTCGACCGGTATGCGAATTACCAAACGGTTCGTTGAAAACATTCTCGAACTAGAAAACCTCTTCATCAAGCGATTTGTCGGAGCTCAAGCACCACATCACTATAGGTGATTTAGTGGTAGAAAAGCGTAAGCCGAATGAAACCTTGGTAGATTACATACTTCGATGGAGGAACCTAAGCATGAAGTGTGAACCACAGTTACAAGAACAACACGAAGTCGGCATTTTACTTAAAAGCATTCACGGCCCGATAGCACTTCTCCTCAAGGGATTCACTATTAAGACTTTCGAGAAGTTGTTAAGCAAGGCCGAAGCTTGCAAGAAGAGGCGAAGCAATTAAGTTTCGTCGACAAGATGGATAAACAAAAGCCCAGTAAAGACTTTTGAAAAGAAATCCGGGATCGTTGCAAGCAGTTGACAAAGGCAAGCAACCGATGCAAATACCACTGTAACGGCCGCAAGCAACCACAACAGAATTACCAACGAACCCGGCCCAGCTATCAGTCATCTCCGCAAGTATGAACAACCACCTCGTCCGCAACGTACATTAAGAGAGCTTTTGAGCAGAGAATATCCGTTCAAGAATGAAGCAGTGCCGAAAATGTTCCGTAGTCTGATGAAGACTCCGGATTTCCAGCTGCCAGAGCCTAAAAGACCAGAAGAGGTCAACAAGAAAGGTGATCCCAACTTTTGCCCTTACCACCAGATGCTTGGGCACAAAATAGAAGATTGCATTACCTTCAAAAGTTGGCTCAATGACAACCTTCGGAAAGGGAATATAACGATCCCGAAGGAGTACATGAAGGAACCCCGTAAAGGAGGTTCCGTCAATGTTATCTCGACTGATCCCATCATTCCGATAGATCCCTATACGACTGACGATGGGTGGACTACCGCTTGGACGAGGTCTTCGAAAAGATTTTAGACAAAGATCCAAACCGCTTCGGTGCGAGCTTCAATTCGTAGTTTGAAACCCGTTAGCCGGTACTATCACTCGCAATGAAGAACCACCTCAACAGGAGACGATCGAAGAAAAGAAGAAAATTGACGAAGAAGAGAAGACCGAGGCACCTAAGGCTAGACTAGGGGCCGCTTATCCTAGGATAGTTGTTTCGATTCGAGGGAAAATCCCTCGAACCCCCGACTCGTATGATTATCTCGCTCACTTCGGTGGGATCATATAATGATAAGGGTGATGGCGTTGGCTACGTTTTGATCGTGTCTAACGATTACGTAACTAACGGTAATCCGGATATCGATTTCGATACAAACGACAATTCTCAAATCATACACGATCTCGACGAGCAAAATAACGAAGAAGACATCCATCAAAGAGGCTACGAGAGTTCAACAAGCAACGAATCTATCTGCGAGTTTCGAGGAGCTCCAGTTACGATAGAGTTAGAACCTTCAGACTCTGAAGTTAACCCGGAAGAGCCTGTCATTCCAATTCAAGAAGAGACGCCGGCGAGCTCGATAATAGATTTAGAAGAAATTACAGAAGTCAACTTAAGAAGTGGAAAAGTTCTACCTCCGAGAATGGGTCCAAAAGACAAAGGAAAGCAGGTGGTCGTTCAGGAAGAACCAACCCCGGCAGAAGAGATACCTATTCGAGAAGAAGCAGAGACACATGAAAATAAAGTGGACTACAACGTGCTAGCCCATCTTAGGAAACTACCAGCCAAACTGAGCATCTACGACGCTCTCATCTTATCAAAGGAGATGAGAGAAGCTCTGATCAAGGCCTTACTTGATCCGAAATTTGCTTAGCTCAAATGGCCGGAGATTCCTTAGATGAGGTTCGCTCGTTAAAGGAACAACGAGGTGTTACCTTCACTGACAATGACCTACTACTTGGAACAAGCAGATCACAACCGACTATCAGTACATTTCAGCTACAATCGAAAAATTTACACTCTCCGGAGTATTGGTGGATCCAGGAGCATCAATCAATATAATGAATCTTCGAACACTAGCATACTTGGAAATCGATGCTCGCGAGCTCGAGGCGGACAAAATGTTATTAAGAGGATTCAACCGTAAAGGAGAAAGAGCCCTCGGCTCAATAACACCGCTAATGAAGACCGGTGATTTAGCAAAGACAACCGCGAAATTTCACATAATTGATTCGAAACGTCATTCAACGCTCTACTCGGGCCGACCATGGATACATGAAAACAGGATGGTACCATCATCTCTACATCAATGCATTAAATACTACGACGGAGGGGAACGAGTGTATTAAAGGTGACTTACAACCATTCTCCGTACATGAAATCGGAATCCATGAAGATGCAGACTTATTATGCACCACCGAAGAAAACGATCTTCTCCGAGAGATACCATAACAAATGATGCAAAGAAAGTTCGGGACGGCGAAGAACCTGAAGTTCTAGTCCAACAGTCACTCACCACTCCCTTACGGCGAGATGGTGAAGGTTTCTCCACAACTCGCATCCGAGGTCGAGGCCGGAGACGAGGTCGTGGTAGAGACGTTAGGACGATTGGACAGAGGAAACCGACCATCAATGTCGATTGGGAAGATAGTTCTGAAGAAGAAAAAGAAATCAAACAAGAAGCAGCGTCAATAAGTCGGAAGAAGCCGCAATTCGAATCCCTCTCGAAGATGAAAGAAACGAAGAATATAAATCGATGTACGAGAAGATTAATCACTATGTACATACTATGACCCTGACCCCGATCCATTCTAATAAGATCGAGGGTATGGAGGTCAAAGAGGTACGTAGCGGTGGTGCAAAGCCCATCAAATTCTACCGTGGTGCTCCTTCCTCCAAAACCGAAAATAATGTACAACTTGAAGATGCTACTTCATCGAATTAATGGAATTGCCTTTTGAGTGGTACTCTCCATGTGTTCAAAATTTAATTCAGCCGTGGTTTCTTACCTCGACAGTGGACAAAAGGTCAATCACAACGTTTTGAAAATTTATGGAATAACTCCGGTCGTCCACCTAACTCAAAACATGGTCTCGGATTCGGCACAGTAGGATCAGTTGACGATACTGAATTTTGCTTAGTTGTCACCTGCGAGTCTAATGGAAACTGCATGGAAACTACGTAAGAGCTCGAAGATTTACAAATTGGAGATGCTCCACCGAATTCGAAGAGGAAATCAAATCTACAATAGATGAGTTAATGAAGTTAACTTAGGTACTAACGAAGAGCCTAGACCTACCTTTGTTAGCTCTTTACTCAATAAAGAAGACTCAAAAGAAATAATCAAGTTATTAATGGAATTTAAAGACTCGTTTTGCTTGGAGCTACGATGAGATGCCGGGATTAGCTCCGCAGGTCGCAATCCATAAGCTAGGAGTGGATCCTACTTCGTTCCGACCGTACAAGGTCCTGAAGAATGCGTCTAGAAATCGAACAACAAGTCATAATCGAAGTTAAAAAGCTAATAGACGCTAAATTTGTCCGTGAAGAACAATACCCGACTTGGTTAGCCAACGTGGTACCAGTCGAGAAGAAGAATGGTCGATCGGAATTTGTGTGGATTTCGGAGATTTAAACAAGGCATGTCCGAAAGATGAATTCCCTCTACCGATCCCGGAATTAATGATCGACATTGCTTCAACACATGAAATATTCTCATTCATGGATGGATCTTCGTGATACAACCAGATAAAAATGGCTCCGTAAGATGAAAAGCTTACGAGCATTCGTAACGCCGATCGGAGTATTTTGCTACACAGATGATGCCATTCGGATCGAAGAACGCAGGAGCAACCTACCAGAGAGCAATGACAAGAATTTTTGATGATCTCATCCATAATCAAGTCGAATGCTATGTGGACGATGTGGTCATCAAAAGCAAAGTAAAGGACAACCACTTGTATGATTTGAGAATTGTTTTCGAACGATTAAGACAATTTAACCTTAAGATGAATCCCTTAAAATGCGCCTTCGGCGTCACCTCCGGAAATTCTTAGGATTCGTTGTCCGACATCGTGGAATTGAAATCGACCCGGAGAAGATTAAAGCTATCTTAGAAATGCCACCTCCCGCAGCCTTAAAACAACTACGATCTTTTCAAGGGAAGTCGGCATATCTTCGACGCTTTATCTCAAACTCGTCGAGTAGGTGTCACCTTTCTCGACACTAGTTAAAAAGGACGCCAAATTTATTTGGGAAGAGAAATGCCGTAAGGCCTTCGAGGACATTAAACAATACTTAATGACACCTCCCGTTTTAGCAGCTCTGAGCCTCGGTGTAGACCGCTAATACTTTATACCGCGGCTTTAGACGACTCTCTCGAGCCTCGTTAGCCTGTGTCAATGATGAGGGTAAAGAAAATGCTCTTTATTACTTAAGAAGTCGTTCATCGCTCGACGGAAATAAGGTATCCCGCAATTGAAAAGCATTGTTTGGCCCCGATCTTCGCCGCTCAAAAGCTCGTGCATTACATGCTTTCTCATAAGGTCAACCCGATCTCGAAGTTTAATCCATCGCAATACTCGATGACCCGCCCAACGCTTTCCGGCGGACTTGCCGGATGGTCGATGATATTATCGCAATTTGATATAACTTTCGTGCCTCTCCGTGCCGTAAAGGGACAAGTCTTAGCGGACTTCCTCGCAAAGACACCCTTTGCCGGCAGAATCGCCTCTCAACGACGATTTACCGGATGAACAAATAATGAACCTAGAAGACCTCGATGATCGACGTTGGGAATTATATTTCGACGGAGCATCTTCAAGACACAAAGACAAAGAATCGCAAGTGATAGTGCCCGTAAGGCGGGAATCGAGCTAATCTTTATAACACCGGAGCGGGGGATGTTAAGATACTCCTACCACTCGACGGAGCCGTGTACAAACAACGAAGCGTAATACGAAGCCCTCATAACAGACCGGAATTAACTATTCAAATGGGGATAACAGTACATCAACATCTACGGGGATTCACAGCTGATCATTCAACGGATCGCCGGACAAGATAGAATTTTAAAACCAAGACTCGAGCAATACTTCCAAGATGCCATACAATTGTTGGAACAGATTCCAAATGTGACAATCTACAAAATTCCCGTAAAAGAAAACGCTTTAGCGGATGCGCTAGCTCGTCTCGCAAAAGAATTTGCTCGTTTGCAAGATGAATCGATGGAAGTGTCGGCTCACGGACGCCGAGTCCTATCACGACTGACATAGACACGATACACAAATCGAAAAGGAAAAAGGATCAGTTCGCAATGAACGATGAAAACACGGAAGATCGGCGACAACCATTACTAGATTACCCGCAAACAGGAAAACTACCGGATGATAGGTCGTTAGCCCATCGTCCAAGAAAAGAACTCGTCCTACGCATTAATAAACAACACATTATACGAAGGTCTTTTGATCAAATGTGGCTAAGGTGCCTAAGCGGGTCCGAGGCCCGTGAAATTGTTAAAGAGGTGCATTCGGGACTCGTGGCGCTCACCATCGAGTCCAAAGATGAAAATGAAAATTAAAAGACTAGGGTACTACCGGCCCTCGATGATGACCGACCGCATGAAAATCGCCAAGAGCCGTCATCGCTGCCAAGTGCACGGAGTGGTTCTACACCAACCTCCAAATGTGCTACATCCGACAATTGCATCGTGGTCATTCGAATGTCGGGGCACGTATATAGTGGGTCCAATAGAACCACCATCTTCAAAAGGACATCGCTTCATTCTTGCGGCTACAGATTACTTTTCCAAGTGGGCAGAGGCGGCTCCACTTAGAGAAGTGAAAGCACATCACGTACTACAATTTTTCAAGAACCAAGTTGTTTACCGTTTCGGAGTGCCGCGCGAATCATCTCGTATAATGGGTCGCATTCGAAGCACGCAAATCAACAATTTTGTCGGGAGACACGGAATCGACCGGCGATACTCAACAATTTACTACCCAAGAGCAAACGGCCTCGCTGAGGCTTTTAATAAAACTCTCGTTCAAATCTTAAAGAAAACCTTGGACGATAATAAGAGAAATTGGCACGAGAAGTTGTTAGAAGCCTTATGGGCCTACCGGACAACTTTCAGAACCCCTACGCAAGCTACACCTTACACTCTGGTGTATGGGTCCGAGGCAAGTGTTACCCTTAGAGGTTCGACTTTCCTTCACTCGAATTGCAGCTGCAAATAAAATCACAACAAAAGAGAACGCCAAATTACGACTCGAAGAATTAGAGAGCCCGGAAGGGAAAAGACTTGCAGCAACAATGTAATTTAGAACCGTACTGTGCTAAGATGGTTCAAGCCCATGACAAACTCGGTCCGCCCAAGAACCTTCAAAGTTGGTGATTTAGTTCTCGTTCTCAAAAGACCTATTCTCGCACACCGCAAGATAGGAGGAAAATTTGAACCCACTCGGGAAGGACCGTTTCGTGGTCGAAGCAAGATACTCGGGAGGTTCCTACCGACTAGTGAATTGCCAAGGAGAATGACATATGCTTCCGATCAATGGACGATACTCGAAAAAGTATTATGCTACTCGATGTTTCGAAGGAATGAACTTTCCATCCCTAGAAGCACGGGTGAAGTGATTACTTATGACTGGGTCCGAACCCAAAAAATAAAAATGTGCTAAAATAAATAAAATCCTGACAATAAAATTTTCCTTGTTTTCTTTTCCAAATCAAAATCTCTTACCCGATCTTATCCCACTTTATTCCCGTTAAGTTTAAAAATATAAGAATGATAATAAAGCAAGATATCTTTAATAAACATTTTCTTAATGTTCTTGTTCTTAAGATGCACCTCGATCCTTTTCCTTGTCTTTTCGCAGGGAAATGTCGAGCGGGCGGTTGGTCTTGAACTTTAAGAACGGCGTAAGCCTTGCACTCGACGAGAAGAGGGTGAAGGATGGAGTGATAATCGAGATTGACTCGGATTTCGCACCAGCAGGCCTACAGTACGAGGGAAGTGACTGGGTCCCAGTTGACCGAGAAGAACTGCCTGGACATACAGTGATGAAAGTGGGTGGCCCAAGCCACCAATCCAGCAACAAGAGAAGAAAGACAAACCTTGAAGAAGATAAGAAAATGAAGTCTTTAGTCACTACAGCAGGCTGCGTACTTGTCGGCGCCGCGCCCACAGAGATTCAAGAAGTTCGGAGAGCTACTCTCACGCCTACGCAACGAAGAAATAAGAATCGCCGTATCCGTAAGATGTTAACAAAACTAGCCGCGACCGGCCGCGATGAGACAGGCTTGCTAATGTCGCTGCATACACTTCGGGGACACCGGCTCACCGAGAACTCGAAGAGAGGAGGCCAGCTCCTAGGATGACAGAAAGAACCAGAGAACTCTCACAAAGACCAGAAGAAAGAAGGCTACCATGCCACCGAATAGAACCACCAATGACGCATGACCTTGTTGCAGAAGCAACCCCGGGGGATCTCTCGACAGACATCATCCCTGAGGAGCCGAGGTATGCAGGAGAACGTGAAGGGATCGAACCTTACATCCCACAATATGTCACTGTGCCTCGCCATCCGCAGATCATTCCGAATACGAGCCGGAGAGAATGCGAATGTTGAAAAGAAAACCTTCGAATACTTCGAGAGAATTAGAGGCGGAAGAATCAATATACTGGAGGGCCTCGAGCTACACACGGACGTATTCTCGCAGTATGAACAAGCAAGAAATCGTGGATTGCATCCGGATTTGAAAAGAATGGGCCGAGCAGCCGCCTAAGGGAAAACACATACTCGAACCCCGGAGATGGATGCCGTGGAAAGGAAGAATCACAATACAATGTGGATGCTCGTTACAACTTCGCCGAGGACAGGAAGGAAACCCGCCGGAATACTCCGTCATGGGCAAGTGGATCCGATGCCATTAGTCATCAAGAGAATGGTAAAGAGATCGATAACATGGAGGGTACCGCCAGCAGATTGCATACCCAATAGCCGCATTATCAACATCTACAAGCGTGGTGACCGTATACCCCCGCACATAGATCACCATGACTTTGTCGACCTTTCGCACGCCTCTTTCCCGAGCGAGTGTAACATCATGTTCGGATCCGACCTCCGGATAGCAGGCCCGAGTGAGTTCCGAGGGCCAAGAAAGATACCACTACCGGTAGGTTCCGTCATGATACCGAAGGGTAACGGAGCGGATATCGCCAAGCATTGCATACTGTGAGTACCGATGAAGCGGATCTCGCTTACGTTTAGGAGGATGGACGACGTAAAGACACCTTACCATTTCCAGCCGTACTCGGAGCTAGAGAGCCTCCGCCTTACGAGCCGTGAGTTACATGGAAAATATCACACCTCCAATGTACATCCATACGGCATCCTTGCCAAGGATGGCTTGGAAGGTGATGTTATCGACCATGTATCCCACTATTCGTACATGGATTTTTGACAGATGCTTCTTTAGATGGATCAACAAAGATCATACACGATCCGTTTTGAGTTTACATGAATTGTATGAAATATATTCCGTATCAAGATGTATGATGTATCTTCTACATGATTGGAATGAAAGTGACCATGTCACATTTTTGGCCTTCACCTCTTTTGGGCAAATTGATTGGGAAACGCCGTTAAAGTTAAATGAACTTCGAACAAAGAATCGAAAAGGAATAAAAAAATAAAGAATAAAAGAAGACTTTCCTAAAAAAAATCTCTAAAAAAATGATGAACACCAAATCCACATGAACATTAAACAAACGATAAAATAAAATTTGAATCATTAAAAGATAAACGAAATCAACATAAATGTTAAATCAAATTCTCAATCAAACTTCAAATTTGATCTTCCAAATTTCAAATCAAATCTTAAATCAAATTTCAACCGAGTTCAAACTCATCCTTCCAAATTTCAAATTCAATCTTTCCAGATTCCAAATCTCTATCAAATCTCAAATTCGATCTTCCAGATCTTAAATCAAATCCCAGTCAAATTTCAAATTTCAAATTCGATCTTTCCAGATCTCACATCAAACCTACATCAAATTCAAACTTTTGGGTCGAGGATTTTACATCCAAGACTGCACTGCTTTAGGATTCGTTCCTATTAGCACCGAAATACATCAAATTCAAACTTTTGGGTCGAGGATTTTACATCCAAGATCGCACCGCTTTAGGATTCTCTTCCTATCGCACCGAAATACATCAAATTCAAACTTTTGGGTCGAGGATTTTACATCCAAGACCGCACTCGCTTTAGGATTCTTTTCCTATCGCACCGAAATACATCAAATTCAAACTTTTGGGTCGAGGATTTTACATCCAAGACCGCATCGCTTAGGATTCTTTCCCTATCGCACCGAAATACATCAAATCCAAACTTTTGGGTCGAGGATTTTACATCCAAGACCGCACTCGCTTTAGGATTCTCTTCCTATTGCACTCGAAATACATCAAATTCAAACTTTTGGGTCGAGGATTTTACATCCAAGACCGCATCGCTTTAGGATTCTTTCCCTATCGCACCGAAATACATCAAATTCAAACTTTTGGGTCGAGGATTTTACATCCAAGACTGCACTGCTTTAGGATTCTTTCCCTATTGCACTGAAATACATCAAATCAAATTCCCGGGGTTAAGGATTTTACATCCGAGACTGCACTGCTTTAGGATTCTTTTCCTACTGCACTGAAATACATCAAATTCAAACTCTTGAGGTTAAGGATTTTACATCCAATACCACATTACTCTGAGATCTTTCCTCATTGCAATGACCCAATCCAATCAATTTGATCTTCTTTTGGGGTCGAAGATGTTACATCTAAAACTTCAAAATTCCAATTTTCATTTCAAATCAAATCCCTTCAAAATTAATCTTAACTAAACTTCAATTTAAATGAAAACTCAAAATCTAAACTCACACATCATGACTCGAACATGAAACAAAATAAAATCTAAATCGAAATTCTCCCGCATCATGTGATTTGGATTTTACCTCCTTTTCCTTTCCCTAGCCGAGAGTTCAAGAATCTCCATTCTTAGAGATATACTCGACACTCCCCAGCGGAAACTCTTCTACTTCGTCCTAAGTTTGTTACTTGGACATCCGTGTTGGTTTTGTTGATCACTTCGGTCAATACCAATACGCGCGTGTGCTCCGTCACTCACCACACCTATTGGGGGTCCATTTGTTGACCTCATTTTCGATGAGGTCTTCTCTTCTTCTCTTTAGTACTTAGGATCTAGCCTTCAGGCTTTTCCTTCGACTATCCTGGAGGACTAGAATCGAGACCCACCACCTAGAATTTCAAACCACTTTTAAACTCCCCGCAAACTCCACAAACTCGACTATAGACCCCTAATCACCTGTAGGGTCGAAATCAAGTGTGGAAGTTTAAAGGATGAGTTCCTATAGGACTCTTTGGCCTTAGGACCGCCCCGGTGGCCCGGTCCGGTGAAGGGTCGACTTGCACACACACTACACCTACACACTACACTTTCACACACTTCCTAAAAACACACACATACCCGACTTGACTTCCCGACTCATGTAGGTGATTCACATGGATGGTCCTTAACCCCTAAGCCCTCGCTGCAGGGTTAGGAACAACATAGCTGAATGCCTCAAATGAGTCCCTTCATGGCTCATGTGGGCTTGATATGGCTTCATGGCTCAACCAAAATGGTTTTATTCCACTTACATCCACCCAATCTTCAATTTTCCAAATTTTCAATTTTGACCCCGGGACCCTACACCCCGCCTAACCTACCAAATGCCTTTGAAACTACCCAAATTTCTCAAAAATTTCCAAATTACCCAAAATTCTCCAAAATCAATCCCAAACATTTCCACATCACTTAAATTGATCATCCATAACCAAAAATGCCAAAAAATTCCAAAATACCCCCCAATACCCTCCAAATACCCAAAATACCCCTCTCGACCCAAAAATCCAAAAATTCAGAAAATTCCCAAAAAATTCCAGAAAATCCCAAATATTCCCAATTTCATTTTGTTCAACTACACCATGGGCCAATTTTGTCAATTTACCCCACTTTTATCAAAACCCCCAATTCGACCCATTTTAACCCAAAGTAAACCCAATGTCAAACCAAATCTACCCAATTGACCCCCAATTTTGGTCCAATTCAATTCTAAACTTCAATTCAACATCCCCAACACCAATCTAGACCCAATCCAAGCCCAATTTGAGTGGCATTGGGATCCAATTTCACTTTTGGCCTTAAAGCCCAATTTGGACCTATGACCCAAACCTAACCCAAACTCACCCAATTCAACTCCAATTAACCCCAAATCTTTTCCAAACCTTCCTTAACATCCCCATAAACAAAACACTAACATGATTTGCCCAAAATTTAGACCCAAACCCCACTCAAATTCAACCCAAAATCAAAAAGCCCAATTTCGACCTAAACCTAAACCTAGCCCAAATGAGCCCAAATCCCAAAATCAAAACCTAACCAAAGCCAAAACCTCTTTGAAACACTCCCATAAACATTTCCCAACATTAATTTTACATCAATTTCAACTCTAGCCCAACTTTGGCCCATGGTAACCCATTTTGGCCCACCTTAGCCTCTTTACCAAAAAGGCCCATATCCAACCCAATTCAAACCCAAATCACCTCAAACTTGTTTCAAACCACTCATGAAGCATCCCTAAACCAAACTCAACAATTATTTGGCCCAAGCCTTTACCAAAATTTCATCCCAAAATCCATTTTAAAATTCAAAAGCCCACTTTCCTAAACCATTTTAAAAGCCCATCCTTTACCACATCCAAAGGCCCAAAATTGGTCCCAAAGCCCATATGACATTTCCCCTCATCATACTTTCAATTAAACTCAATACCTAAGTCCTAAATCCATCATCAAATCATTCCAAATCAAGTTCCATACAAATTTCCATCAAATTACCAAAAAATTCCTAAAACCCTTTTCATGAAACAAGTCAACCCTTTTCCCAAGCCAAATGGAGCCATGAACAAGCCATCCTCAAGCCACATGAAGCCATGAGGGCTTTCGACTTGTCATTAGTCCATTTATGGCAAGAAGAGGGGGCCCTTTCCTAATCCTTCTTAAACCTTTTTTTACCTTAAGCATGTCACACACTAAACCATGCTTAGCCACCTCACCATGGATGGAGACTTCACCACTACATGGCAATGACCCAAGTGACTCTTTTCAGCCCAAGACCAGACCTCGGGTGGTGCACCTAGCCCGAAAGGATGGGTTGACCCAAACCTAGCCAAAATGGCCTCTTCCCCATTCCATTCCAAGCCATCTCCTTTACACTCGGCCATTGCCAATTGCTTGCACAAACACCCAGCCCTCGACCCATCCGACCCCGAGGGTGACCCTCGCTCGCCGGCCAGCCCACCCCGGCCGCCGGAAAACACCATGGCCGAAAGCTCACATGTGAGCCAACATTGAAATTCTCCATTGCCGACTTGTCCCAACCCAAATGGATAGCATGGCTGTTCTTCCCTCGACCTAAGCAGACTCGATCCCAACCATTAAACCCCCCTGGGAGAGCCTCCAGCCATGCCTATTTAAACACCACTCCCTCACGGCCATGGAAAGAGAGTTGCACAAACCTTGCCAAAACTCTACCAAAATTGTTCCAGACTCCTCCCCATACACAGAGCACTTCATCCCCAGTGAGATCCCCCTGCCATTTCTTCTCGCGAGCTCAATTTCGCAGTCGAAATTCCACCCAAAACCAGGACACTTCTCCACAGTGGACCAATCCCCAAATTGATTGGTTCTACACCTTCACCGCACCAAGGGAAGGTGTCCACCAACAAAAGCCCCATCTCCGAGCCACCCGGCTGCTCCGTACTCCAAGCTTTGTGATCAGCCGTGGTCGAAGTCCAACCTGGACAATTCACTGCACCAGGAGACTTCATCCGGAGCTTGCTAGGATCCAATCGAAGGTGCAACAACTCTCAGATCGAAGCTTCACTTCTCTGAGCAAAGGTATGAACTCATTCTTCTTCCCGAGCTTACAGAGATTCTCCATTTCATTTGAGTAAATTTCAATGCATGTTTACCGTATGGATGTGTTCGTCTCTTCAAGACGAATCCATAGAGCATAAGAACACGAAAATCCATCGAGAATCGAGCGAGAAATTAGGGTTAGAAGGTTGACGGTCACGGTGCACACCGGCCGTAGACGATGACCGTGAGCCGTCGGATCGCGCGTGTATCGAGCGGACGGATCGGATCGCGCCGGACCGCAGAACGTTACGTGAACTGCGGGTCCCGGGACGGCCGACTCGGATGGCGGCGCCCAATCGCGCCGCAACACGTACCGCTTCGGAGAGGCTAAGGATGCGCCGGCGCCGCGTGGATAAGTAGAAAATTAGGGGTATTTTCTATTTATTTAATTCCCTAAACTTGGAAAATTCATAACTTTGTGTAGAAAAATCGGAAAAATAAAAGAAAAATACCCTCTCGCTCAGTGAACGGAGGAGAATAATGTGGAAAAGAAATCATTTAATTTCATCAAGTATTTTATTTTTAGTAATTTATTTACTCTCCGCATACATTTAATTCTCCATGCATTCATACAATTCACCATGGCATGAGACCATAGGGCTTTTGAAGCCTCGAATTTGGGAACATTCCCCGAATTTTCCAAAGTCGAGGCCATCCCTATGAAGAGTTATTGATTTTTCAAATTCATGCCATCGTTTTGAGTATTTTAATTCCAATAAATAGCATGTTGTGTAATAAATTCTAGGAAAATTTGGTGATGTTCCTTATGACCAGAGAACCCTAGGAAAAATAGGATTTGAGTTAATTCACTCAAATTAACCCTAATCTAGCTTAAACACGCAAAATAGGTCTCTAATTAATTAGAGTTAATCATAGATCAAATTGACTTGAAATCAATTCTCCACTGACCTTTAGGATCAGAGGAACCCACCATAAAAATTTGAGGTCAATTGGACTTGGTTAGCCCCACTAATCGGGTCGATTAAGCCACTTAGTCATTTTAAACTTTAAAAATTCATAACTTTCAAAATATCTTTCAAAAATTCACCAAATTGGTTTTGGATTCTCTCTGATATCAGGGGAGTTTAAGAAAATTAAAATTTTAATTTTCTAAAAAAGTTGATTTTTAATATTATTTTAATATTTTTAATAATTAAAAAATAATAAAAATCACAAAAATAATAAAATTTACTAAAATGTCACATTTTGAATTTTAATCACTTAGGAACAAACCCCATATTTTTCTCAGGCTTATTTAGTGAGATATTAATTTTTAAAGCTCTAGGATAATTTTAAAATTAAAAAAATGTATTTTCTAGCATTTTCACTAAAATAATTATAATAAATCAAAGAAAAATCAGAAAATTGTAAAATTTGGTTCTCTGGAATCCTTGATATCAGAGAGAATTTTAAAAATTATAAAATTCATTTTTCAACATTTATTTCATTTTTAAATTAATTAACACTCTAAAACTTAAAATAATTATAGTGAAAATAATATAATTCAAAAAATCACCAAAATTAGTCCAAGTGGTCCTCTGGTCATTAGGAATGTCCCCTAATTTTCTTAAGGACAGAAACTTTCCCTTGGTCATGTTATCAAATTTTCCTTGAAAATCTCTATTTTCTACTAAAAATAATTATATAAATAAATTAAATACAGAAAAATCATATTTTCTCCTCTCATGTCTTTATTGACATATGAGTGAAGTCACATAAAAATTTCAAGTTCATTTGAGTTCAATTTAGTGAGTTATAAAATTATTAAGCTTAAAGGGCAAAATGGTAATTAAATTTTAACCCTTAATTAAAACTTTAGGTTTAATAAAAAATTAACAAGTAAAATATTTGATCCTAATCTGATTTGGATGATTGAAATTTAATAATTGAAGGGTAGAAACCCATTAAGCAATTTAAAATGATTAAACTTTAATTAAATAATTGATTAAATTTGAAGAATAACAAAATCGGAATTATTAAAATAGGGATATTATTAGGAAGAGATTTATTCTTTAATTTAAAAATCCCTAAATTAATCATCTCATTAATATTCAACTCTTAATTAAAATGATAACTCAAACTTAAAATATTAAAAGACTTAATCATTAAACTAAAATTAAATCATTAAACTCTTTCAAAAAGTTGAATTAAAATTAAATTAAATTAAATTAAAAATCAAATTAAATTAAGTAAATTAAATTAAAATTATATTAAATTAAATTAAAATTAAAAGTTGAATTAAATTAAATTAAATTAAATTAAATTAAATTAAATTAAATTAAATTAAATAAAATAAATAAATTAAATTAAATTAAATAAACTAAATTAAATTAAATTAAATTAAATTAAATTAAATTAAAAATTAAATCAAATCAAGCTAAATTGAATTAAATTAAATCAAATCAAATTGAATTAAATTGAATTAAATTAAATCAAAATAAATTAAGTTAAATTAAATAACATCACTTAAGACATAAACCTAAAATAATTCGAACACTATTCCAAACTTAAATCATTAATTTGAACTTAAATTTGAATCACAAACTATTAAATACTATTTTGCCTTTAGGAGCTTTTATTATCATAACTCCTAAATGGAATATCAAATGAAGTGACACTTCACTTATAAGGATATTCAAACATCCTAGTTCATCGAGCAAGTTAACAAAACTCGAAAACCTCGGATGATCGATTCATTTACATAATTAAATTCATTTGGACTTAAAACAATCCTAGAAATATTGAAAAGATGTTTAAGATTCTTCTTAAGCACTTCCTCAATATGATAGGATATTTATAAGAACGATCGAACTTAATTGTTCTTCGATGAAGAAAATCGTCCTCAAACCAAAAACACAAAGAACCTAGACGTCATAGGAAATGACTAGCTATAGGATTAGGAACATGGTAGAAAACCATAACCCTTACCTTAGCTTTACCTAGGAACTTGCTTAAATATTCTAACTGTGTTTTAAGTGCGACTTGGATGACGGGAAGACCCTCCAGGTACGCTTTTATTTTATCATAATTCACTTTCCCGCAATTTATTTTATTGCAAATGCACTTTACTTTTCTTGCATGTTAAACAACTGACTTGCATGAAAACCTACACCTTTATGACGTAAACCAAAACTGAAACCATAACTAAATTAAAAGACACTACAAGATAAAATTCACCCCCACAACATTTCAAAATATAAGACAACTCAAAATTTAATCACAAACAGAACACGAAACTACAACTACAACTAAATTAAAACGTCTTGTTGGATGATCGGGAATACCTCGGATGATGTAACCTACGTGTTGCTAACGGGATTTCCCACGGTCTAAATGAAAGTGTGGAACTCATTCAACTTGAGTTTAGCAAATTCATCCGGACTAAGTGAATCCGATAAAAATAATGATGCCGGAAGGATGGAACCGCGGGATCTTAACCGGTGTCGTTATAATCAACTTTAAGATTTGTTTTAATTAAAACACAAAAAACACTTGGAAATTAAGACTTCTCTAAACCAAAACACTTTTCTCATCCCTCGATTTATGATTTCTAAAACCAAACCTCCGCAACGACAAGGAGCTCGGAGCATGGTGGGCAAAGACGGCCATCGTCGTCACAAGAAACTCGTGTCGACATCGACAAAACTTTCCTAGAATTAAATAACAAAGCCATAGGACTTCGAGGTAGTTTGCCTAGTGCAACATAAATCCTCAACTCTTCGTTAGGCATTTGCATTGCAAATTAAGCCCTAACCGGTCTTAGGATTTCCGAGGTAGTCGTCCGATACGACATAAACCCTCATATCTTCCAGGCTGTTTGTATGATTCTATCATATAAATATAAGCCCTAATTAATTAAAATTGGCAAGATCAAAACACTAAATAAACATTAGGACTTTCATAAATCCAAGCCAAACAATAGGATAGTCGGGAGATTATCGAAGTTCACTTCGAATCCGTAATTTCTCCTACTTTTCTTCCTTTCGAATTCCTAAAATAAAATGTTCCAAATTTGATCCATTCCCTATTGAAATTCCAAAATTCAATCCCTCGAAAACTTAAACTTTGAAATTCTAGAGAGCAGAATTATTGATTATTATCGAGAGTTTTCTTAGGTGATTCCCGTCACTTAAGATGTAATTAACTATATGGGCTCGCCCTTATAGGGAACTTTAAGAACCCAGTAATATAAACCCCGCTTAATGTTTTCATATTAAGCAGGGAATTTTTCGGCTTATAAAATTGGTTCGCGGACCAAACGGATGTCACAAATCTCCTAGTTTATTTAATCGAGCCCCATCATCAAACAAGCGTGTCCATTCTTCGGGATAGATACACGGCTTGTAGTGCGGTGCTCATTTACATAAACTATTTGGGATGTGAGATCAGTTTGATTTCATATCCTAAAACTTTTAAACTTAAAATTATTTTCAAAATCAAATATTACTTTTCAAATTATTTATTTAAATTAAAAATACGCCGGCAATTTCTGTAGGCGACCTCTTTTCAAAATAAAACACACAACCTAAAAATAATGCCGACAACAGCGTTTTCAAGAATGTATTAATTATGCAGAGGCATTTGTTAAAAATTTAGTCGAATTAAGAGCACCTTTACATAAAAAATTAAATAAAAATACAGCTTGGAATTGGAACTTTAAAGGTGAAGAAATTTTAAATCAAATTAAAGAAGTTAGTAAGAATTTACCTAAACTACACTTACCTATACAAGGAGAATATCTAATCATACAAATCGATAGTTCCGAGATAGCATGGGGAGCCATAATCAAACCTAAAAGAAGAGAAATATAATTATTATGTAGACATGCTTCAGGAACATATACACCAACTGAAAAAAATCATATCAATGAAAAAGAATTATTAGCCATAAAAAAGGAAATTAAAAAATTTGAGATATTTTTAAACGAAGCATTTTTTATAAGAACAGATAATAAAACGACTATTTCTTTTATAAAGGGAAAAATAGTAGACTCTCTACCTAATAAAAGACATATTAGATGGCAAAGCTAGTTTTTCGCCTACAATTTTGATATAGAATATATAGAAGGAAATAAAAATTCGCTTGCTGACTCGTGAATTATGCAGGAAATAAGCATGGAAATAGAAAATACAGATGTATTCAGTGAAAATGAAGATAAGCTCAGTTGTGAGCTAAATACTTATTTGGAAACTGTGGAATTACATATATGGAAGAATGAATTTGAAATAGCTTTTACCAGTAATGTTCTTACTGAATTAAAAAATTTTAAAAATTATCTTTGCGGAGAAAATACGGTGGAAGGAATGCCTTCTCTCTCTGAATTAAGAAAGATTAGAGATTTTGTAGATCTCTTAATTAACAAGGCTAATATAGCCTAAATTATTGAAGATAGCAATGCTGATAAAACCTCAAGAATTGGAGACAAAATTATAGATTCTGAAGATTCTTTTTCAAAAATTATTCCCAGTTACTCCAAAATATTTCAAGAAAATTATAAGAAAATTACTGATATAGCTGATGAGTGACAGCAATTATCTCTATGTGAAGAAAGAATAGATCCTTAGATTTATTTCCATACCACTGGAAAAAATCAAGTTTTTTATATTTATGGAAATACCGATATAAAATTAGTATCAGAATTATATAAATGCAATTAAATCTTATCCGTATGATTTATCTAGAAGATGTCAGTCTTCTAAAAGAATTACCTATACTTATAATTGAGGCAATTGATGCTTTCCACCAAATATTAAAACATTGGAATTTATATTTGCAAATGTATCAGACTTATCCATATGAAGAATCTATCTCACTTATTCAGATTAAAATTAGCAGTGAGCCTTTCACTTTTAAATACAAGCCAACTGAGGCTTTGCACTTACGATCAACAGCTGAAGATTTATATTAAATATAGTTAGAGACAAAGAAAATTGATGCTACAAATATTTGGGTCTACTACTCAAATAAATTATTCATCTACAGCCATAGCAAACAACCGACGAAGAAGGTGCATGAAATATTGTATCAAAAATGGATAAATACTCTCAGAAGAAACAACACTGTAGTCAGCAAAGAAACCAAAAGATTATTTTGTGAAAAAATGCAGAAAGATAAGTCACCTAAATGCCCTAATTGTCATAAGAAAAAATCTATTGAAGAAGTACGTATGAAACTACAGGCAGGTATAATACATATGTAAAGAAAGTATAAATTACATTTGAAGAATTATGCCAAAAGTACTGACAAAAGGATATAATTTTCCACTGACGAAGGTACAATCATAAAGGCCTTTCCAGCTCAAATGATTCTTAACATTGGAGACAACAATACAATTATTTACACTTTTTTTTGCAGACAAAGGTACAATCATAGAGCTTTTTCCAGCTCATATTATTCCAAATTACTTATGCTTTACAGCTATAATTATTCGAAGGAGGCCTAACTCAGATGGCTAAATATTCTCCCTCTTTGTGTGTTGTAGATCATCTCTCATCTCCTAACTTCTAAATCTTCTCTCTTCTACTGTAATGTGTGTAAGCCAGAGGGACTACAATACTTTCTTCCTTGTGTCGATGTCTGTAAGTTTTTCTTAATAACATATGTTCTTATTATGCTTATGTTATTCTATGTTATTAATTTTTTTTTATTATTACTCTTCTTCACTTAGCTATGCTTTAAGTTAGGAAATGAATTAAAACTGTGTTCTACGTCTCTGAAGTAGTCATAGAGGGTTTTGGTCAAGTGGAATGAGCCCTAGTCTTCCTTAGAAAACCTCGAGGAAGGATATGACAAGAGCCGGAGACATATGGATCAAACTCTAGCAGGAGAACAGTAGCAATAATTTAAAGTCAGTATAATAGTATAATAGGAAGCGTAATGGACCCTTATTAAGATAAACTTATAGGCTATAGATACAAGAAGATTTTTAGAAAAAATGGAGAAAGTTATTAAAGAACATAATAAAAATAAAAATAAAACTAAAAATTTTAAACCATTTAATTTAGCTTCAACATCAAAAATGGTATCAGAGCTATGTTGGGATGATAATAATACTTATGAATGTCCAAAGCATTTTAGATGTCTCTGTACCCCTACTTGGTCACACGAATCTTCAATTAATTCACATGAACAATAAGTGAAAGAAGAAGAAATGAAAAAAAAAGAATATTAATAGAAGAAATTAGCAGATTTCTTGTTGAGAAAGAATTACGAAGAAGGCTAATTATAAATGAACTTACCTCACTTATAGAAAAGAAAATGGATGTTGAGTAAATCCTTCATAGAAATAGAATTTAACAGAATTTGTGATTTATTTCAAATTAATATAAGACATAAACAATTAGAAGTTTTTCAGAAAGAACAAGTTTTCCATATAAAATCTCCCCTAGGAAATAGTAATGAATGGATAATAATAAGTTATATGATTTTAAAGAATAAAGTCGAGCTAGGAATATATTCTGAAAGTATACCTAATGAAATCCTAAATATATGGAATTAAACCAAAACCAATTAGAGAAAATTAAGATTTTTAAAAGGATAACTCTAAACAGATTTAAAAATCTAATAAATACTGAAAGTACTTCTAATATCTACGAATTACGATTAAAAATAATCTGGAATCAACAAATTTTAAACAATAATACAGCTACTGCAGCTATTCATGATGAAAGTTCTAGTCCAAAAGAACCAAATTCTAATACTGAAATCCATAATTGGACTAATCAAAATAAATTTATCTTTCAAGGAAATTTACAAGGAGCTATTAGAATTAACGAAGTTATTTTAGTCGATGAAACATCTCCCTCGAAAAATAAAATACGAGATTTAATTAATGTTCTAAATGAACACTAATTCATGACAGGACAAGCTAATTATCCTTCAGTAGATACCCCAAGTACATCTAATAACCAAACTATAAATATACCATCTTTAGAAAAAAATCAAGTAATACTCAAATTCCTAGTTCTTCTATTAGATAACTGGCAGTCAGCATAAAACATATACCAACCCGTAGAATGCATAAGAAGGATAATATATCGGAACCAACTAGTGAGCATGGAATATATTTAAATATAGACAGCACTAAAAACATAACCAAAATAATTGATAGGTGGTTAATAGAGAATAGTCTGGCGATTTACAATTATAATTTAAAATGAGATGATGCCTATGCATTTATTGAAAATGCATTAACTGTTATTGCTAGAAAATGGTCTTCTGACCTCGGCGATGATGAAAAACATGCAATTAGAGAACTATGTCATGAAGAAGACACAGAATCTGATAAAAGAAAACATCAATCAGATTTAGCTAAGAAAAAAATAACATCATTAAGTATTTGCATATATGTTACCTTACTAAATATAGCTGTGACTACCAAAAATTCTTTTATGATATATTTTATAAAGATAAAACATTATATTTAGATTCATATTTTTTTAAGTTACCCAAGCCTTATAACATACTATGGAGTCAAGAATTTAATAAAGCACATCCTGATTACACGACTTTACGAAGCTGAATACAATTTGTTTATAAAAAACTAGCACAATCTTGTCAACACATGGATTTACACAAACAAAATAAAATATATAAATAATCCTTATGTTGTGAAAAGTCTGATTTACTCAACAATGGGGCTATTCAAACACTAAAGAAAGCTGTCACTACTCTGTAAAAAATAAGAAGAAAAAATTCTTTAGAAAAGTAAATAAAAAATATTTTAATCCAAACAAAAGAACTTTTAAAAAAAGAAATAATGATCCAAATAATAAAACTAAAAATAATTATAAATGTTGGATCTGTAAAAAGGAATGACATTATGCCAACAAATGCCCTCAAAGAAATAAATTAAGCCATGCTACATCAATTTCTATTATTGATGAACATAATTTACAACCAATCTTTATTCTCTCAGATATCGATATTGACGAAAGAAAAATACCTATTATCAGAAACTTAAAATACTTTAATAGAAATGATTAACTCAAAAACAATGAAATAAATGAATATTTATATTCTGATTAAATGGAAGAACACTCTGGGATCGACATATCGAATGATAATTCAATTGAATATGAAAGACATATTACTCTATCTGAAGAAGCTTAGAATAAAATAAGAAAAAGAAAATCATCTTTAGGAACAAAAGATTGCTTTAATATGCCTATATTCCTATGAAAAAGAACAATACATTATAGCATTAGGCAAGGTGAATATCCTATAGATATAATTATTATTGAAGGAAAGACTTAAATACCACTCTATAATCAACAGATAAAAATGCTAGACTTACAAAAAATAAAAAATCTCGAAAAATATAAACATATATTTTTTGGCGGCATTCAAATATTATTTAAAGCATAATTCTGAAAAGGCATAGATAGTCCAATATTTATTTGAATATAAGATGATCTTATTATACACTATAAAAAAGATGCCTTATTAGGAGTTATACAAGGTAATATATGTTACCAAACCTTAATAATCAACTTACACCCAAATTATGCCATTAATATAAACGATAGACATCTTAATAAATCTTTCACTTTAAGACATTAATTAGATAGAATGAAAAACAACATAATATTGTAGCAACCATATCTCACTTTAAGAAGCGCAGTATATAGTATTACCTATGAAACTGCTAATTCATATAGCAACCAGCATAATACTGCAGCATTTAAGCCACATACAATCTCCCTTCATATAGATCCTACTTTTTCAAATATAGGACAAACTATCCAACCTGAAGAAATAAATGAATTAGATATTACATCCTGATCAACTAATTTACTCTTAAATTTTGATGAAGGATCCAATACTAGCCAAAGATTCCCAAAACTCATTAGGACTTAACCATGGAGAAGATTGAATTAAATCTTTGTCTTGCCTTGATTGGTTGATTTGGGAGGTGTGGAGATTGGTTAGGATGCCTTAGATCAGCCTTCCCCAGATGTTTTCACTATCCAATTTGATGGGTTTAAGGATGGTATGACACCTAAGCTCGTTACTCACTCTATGCATGAATGAGTCATCCTTATATTTAACTATGGTAAGGTATTGATCTAAGCTTTGTTTCTTCTTCATGAGGTGGCTTAGGAGGTGTGTGATAAGGCATTTGGATGGCCAGCCACCTCACCTTAAGGAGGATGATGAGTCATGCTTCAAAATGGGGGAAACTGCCACCTCATTTTCCTTATCATGATGAGGTTTAACCATGGTTAATATGATGTGGCATGGTTGATTTTATTTTTAAAGGGTTGTATGGGTTCTGCTAACCCATATTAAGTCACTCATGATGTCATAAAGGGGTTTTGGAATTTTAAAATCATTTATTGTATCATATATGATGTCATATATTCAAATTTTATTTTATGGCTTTTTAAGTATAATTTTATTTTTAATTAATTATGTAATTAGTCTAAATTATTGGAAATTATATTATTAGCCAATAAATTAATCAAAATAATTTTGGGATTAATCATTTGATTAATTTTATCATTTTTGGTCCAATATTAGATATTTTGACCAAATTTGATACATATTGATTAGGGTTGACCAATGTTGAACCAAGTTGATCTAGGTTGATCAATTTTGGTCCAAGGTTGACCTATTTTGACTATTCTAACCTTGTCATGGTTTGCTTAGTCATAAAGTCCAAGGGTTTTGTCATTTAGGATTATATTTGGTCATGTTTACCAATTTTAAAATTTAGGTCAATCCAAAGTCAATGTGGTGACTTTTGGATTAAATTTTGGTCACTTTAATCAATTTCAAGTTGATCATGTCAATGTCTGTCTTTGAAGTTAATTTTGTGGTCAAAGGGGCAAGGATTAGCCATTTTAACTAATTTTTACCCTTTTAGGTCAAGAGTTGACCAATGGGGCTAGGGTGGTTATTTTTGTGCCATGCATGGATTGTTTTGATCAAATTTTAATTATTTATGTCAAAGAATGATCAATAAGTTCAATACAATAGTCTTTGGGTAATGGTCTGATCATTTTAACATAACTTGTCTTTTTATGTCATGGGGTGACCAATGAGGTGAATGTGGTGGTCTTTTGGTATTGGGTTGATGATTTTGACCAATTTTGACTTTTTGGGTCACAAGTTGACTATTTGAGTCAATGGAGGGTCATTGGGTCAAGGATTGACCATTTTGACTAAAATTGACTTTTTAGTCAGAGGTTAACTATTGGGTCAATGGGTTGGTCATTGGGTCAGAAATTGACCTTTTTAACCAAAGTTGACTTTTTGGTCAAAAGTTAACCTATTGAGTAAATGAGGTTGTCATTGGGTAAAAAATTAACCATTTTGAGCTTGGTCAAAAATTGACCTGTTGGGTTAATGGGGTGGTTATTGGGTCACAATTTGACCATTTTGACCAATGTTGACTTTTTGGTCAAAAGTTGACCTATTGGGTCAATAATTGATTAAATCAAGGTTTGTCATTACTATTTAATCATTTTGGGTTAAAGAATGATTTACAGGGTTTTACCCTAGTTATTAGGGTTTAGTGACTATCAGTGAGATTTAGGAAGTCAATATTGGTATAATTCCTATCTCAAACTGACTTTGAAATGATCCTCACAAAAGTAAGGTCAACACAACTATCCCTTCATCATTAAAATGAGATCATTATGGCATCGTTGTAAAGATTCACAGAGAAAAGATAGTATTGGATTGTGGAAAATGTTCCATCTGTCTCACAAATCTTGTCCTTCAAAGTTAGTTGAAGGAATGCTCAGACTTCTCCTTGTCATGTATCCCCTTTGTATTTGGTTATTTTCAAACTGCTGGAATTAATGATTTTTAGTCAAATAATTCCTAGTTGAAGGATGTCATTGAGAAACCAATTCTATTCTACACATAGAGAATAAAACTTCTTCTTTTCCTCATTTAGCTAGCATTGCCTGGGTTGTTGTCAGCAAAACCCATCATTCTGATGAATTTTTTTCGAGCTCGTGATCTAGAGCTCAATAGACCATATTTTATGGGGTCATTGATTTTGTAGCAAATTATCTTTTTATTAGTAAAGCATTTGCACACTTATTTGGTTGTATCCTCGTTTGACCCTTTTTTTAAGCTCGTACCACTGACAACTATGATTTCTACGTTATATATTGCTTTCTATTGAGACTCTTTGAGAAGCTAATTCTGTGTTGCAAAATTGAGATGGTTGATTGGATGATTTCTATGTCTTTGTTCTGGATGATATAACTACTTCTGGGTTACTGAAGTCCCATATTATCCCAAGGATGAGCTAATAATCAAATTAAATATGTAGATTTCCTTGTTTTTTTTTTTTCTAAAATTCCCTAGAAGGGTTATTATTGTGTACCCCAGTACATGCTCTACACTTGAGTGTAGGGGACACTTAACTTTAGCTCTTTGTTTTAGCCTTAGGGTTGGGTATGGGTCACCAAAACCCAAAATTCTCGGCTTACCTGATTTTGGCCAGAACTAGGTTACCAAGAAAATTTTCATTTTTGTATGGTAATTAAACGGGGTCAAGGAACTACAGCTTGGCATTATTCGTTTGTCCTTTTGAGACATAGTCAGTAATAACAAAGTCAAAACTTATATCCCCAACAAATTATACAATTATATTTTAGGAGATATGAGATGGAGGTATATTCCACTCATTCTCGATTTAATCGACGATGGTGAGTGGATTTTGAAGTCCTATGTTATTGATGGTTCTTCAATACAACGCCATATGCTATAGCCTTATATGGGATACCATATTAGCTAGCACGACTTACCAATATCGACATTCAAGGATTGCCAGTCATGGTCAACAACAACCGATGTAAGCTGATTTACTTTGGTTGGCAACAATGGAGACATGGAGTTATTGTCATGTGTTCCATAATACATTGTATGTTAAGTTTGTATTTTGGACTTCATATCAGATATAAGTAACGAATGGTGGTCGGTAATGAGAGGCTGAAGGTGAACAACGACAGCTGACAGATGGTAGTTGATGGTGCTATCGAAGAAGGCTGAAGGAACTACAGCTTGGCATTCGTTGTTTGTCCTTTTGAGACATAGTCAGTAATAACAAAGTCAAAACTTAGATCCCCAACAAATTATACAATTATATTTTAGGAGACATGAGATGGAGGTATATTCCACTCATTCTCGATTTAATCGACGATGGTGAGTAGATTTTGAAGTCCTATGTTATTGATGGTTCTTCAATACAACGCCATATGCTATAGCCGTATTTGGGATACCATATTAGCTAGCACGACTTACCAATATCGACATTCAAGGATTGTCAGTCATGGTCAACAACAACCGATGTGAGCTGATTTACTTTGGTTGGCAACAATGGAGACATGGAGTTATTGTCATGTGTTCCATAATACATTGAATGTTAAGTTTGTATTTTGGACTTCATATCAGATATAAGTAACGAATGGTGGTTAGTAAGGAGAGGCTGAAGGTGAACAACGACAGCTGACAGATGGTAGTTGATGGTGCTATCGAAGAAGGCTGGAACTTATTAGCAGGTCATCAGTTGAGAGTGACCTTGGAGTAAAGCGCATTTGAGCTTGTTGGATTCCTCTCGCCGAGAGACTCTATTTGGTAGTACTATGTTACATTTTTAGTTCATTTGATTATTTAATTGACAATCCAAAACTTTTATATGTACTTTAATGGCTTTACCTCAGTTTGGTTGGACACAAATTGAACCAATTTGGGTATAATTGAGTTCTTCTTGTCAAGAGGGATAGTTCGACTATGATCTTGCTCAAATTGGGACCCCAAAAAATACTGAATTTGAATGTTAAAAATTCATCCTAAAAAATACATTGAAATTCACACTTGATTAAAAAATTGTTAATAACACATAAGTTGTATATGTTGTTATCAAATTAGCTTGGAAGCTTTCAATGCAGACAACAATTTTTTCAGACTTTCTTTTAGAACTGATATGCAAGAAAACAATTATAATTTTGTCATCGATTAGCTTTATATTTTAAATTACTTTAGAAAAAGAGAAATAAACTAAAGGGACCCCCAAATAATTATTTATAATTATGTCTATTTTTTCGAGCACAAATTGAAGGAAAGGTATCATCATATATAATTTCTTTTTATTCTTAATTTATTTAAATCAATGTTTAGTTTTGATATATTGTATAATAATGTAATAATTTTTGTTTTTCATGTTCAATCTTAGAAATTTTCAATAAATATTTATATAAACTAAAGTCTTTGATTACCTTATAAGTCTAAATTCAAAAAATATATGATTTTAAAACTCTTTGCATAATTTAATCATAAATAAAAATAAATCAAACTTCTAAAAAAATTTAAACATAATACATTAGTATTTGTTGATTGCCTTTGAAGTGCACTCAATGCTTTCGAGTTCATTTCTATTTTGTTGTTTGGTTACTAATCTCCAATTATTCTAAATTTTCTACGCCTATTCACACTCGATTCGCAGTTATATCATATATTATGATGAATCATTGGTGTACATAATACATGTGAACCTTCCAGTGGTTTTTCTTTGACATGAATTAAAAAATTTCAAATGCTTATTCAGAAGGGAATAGGCCACGTGATTTTTTTTATTTTCTTATTTGACAATGACGCGATGTCCATTTGGAAGAATGCCAAACATAATTATGAAAGATGTCTTGAAATGAGAGTCCTTATCATTATTTAGTAACGTCTTCTAGAAAAAGATAATTAATAAATTTTAAGTTTCACACGTGCTTTCATGAAACAGCCAAATCGAATTTTTCATTATTTGCGGGAGAAGCTATAATTTATGACAAATGCGTCAAAGATTCTTTATTTTAAAATTTTATTAATAGTTATATCACTAAAATTGGATACATTTTCCTCTAAAATTAAAAAAAAAAATTTAGTAAAAATAATACAGAGACATTTTGGTGCTATATTTTGTTCCGCGAGGGCAGGTTTGAAATTTAAGGAATATAAGCAAATTCTTAGCTCATTGTACGTATAAAAATATATTTGCTTGAATATCAAGAAAGTTAAACGGCTGAGGAGGATAAAACTAATCATTGCGTATAGCTGTTGGCGTCCGCCTAAAATAAAATATTAGCAAGAGAAGCATCTTGTCTGAACGATCAGCAGAATGAGCGAGGAGATATTATGCAATGCAGGGATCAGCCCTCAAGACGATCGACATGAGGCTCTTTTTCTAATTAAATATCAATCGAGTCAAAGCTTACCAAACGATTGACAACTCTCATTGATCAAATCAGTCCATAGTATTATTAAATGCGAACAATCTCTAATTACCAGAAATTCTACATGAAAATTTAATAATGAGGGGTTAATATGCTCTTTTGTAATCTTGAGACCTATACCTATAAATAGTGGTTCATGCCATGAATAAATGACACTCACTTTTACTGTCCCCTACTGTGCTCTCTCTCTTCACTTCCTAGCAGAACGGTTTATTCCTCGTGTGTGTTACTCAAACACTTTTGGAGTAAACAATCTTTAAGATGCAACGAGCACATAAACATGTAGTTAACAAGAAGGGAAGTCCTACAACAACTATATGGAGAGTTCAGTCAGAGCAATGTAAGAGAAGTGGCATGCTTCTGGGTGTTTATAGAAGAATTCGTTTAATAAGGCCTGCATGATTTGAGAACTCAAATCACCAATAGAACGTCAAGACAGTTCATGGAAGTACTTAGATCAGTCTCTGACTTAGCAGTGGCCCCAGTTCCAAGAGAAGAGCTAGCAAGACAAGGAACACTCAAACCCCTTTTAAGGAAACCACCAACCAACAATAGATGGAGGGTGCTCCACTTGTTGGAAAGCTCAACGTCAGTCTATTACAATACAATGTCGGATTTTCCATGGTGGAAGAGAGAAACCGACAAGTGTTGACCGAGGTACAAGGGCAACTAGAAAACTAATTCTCCCTACATGTCTCCGAAGTTAAACCTCCAAAGTAGTTCAAGAAGCCGGTCTTAGAGATACATTGAGGACGAGAGGATCCTATCAACCACCAAGGGTGGTTTTAGTCAGTCATGTGCTTGTTGAAAATTTCTTGATGCCCTCAGATGTAAGCTCTTGTTTCTGACATTGAGATCAACCATATCAAGGTATTTCGTGGGATTATCTGTGGGAGTAGTCACATGTTTTGCTGAGTTCAAAAGACTCTTTATATCATATTTTGCTAGTTCCCTAAGGCCTAAGGAAAGCTCCAAATGCTTGTAGCAACTATAGTATGAATCCAACAATTGCTTGTGGATGTTTATCACATACGTCCAAAGAGAAATGCTAGATGTGAATGACTTGATGTTTGACATCGCCCGAGCCACGGTGACATAAAATGTGAGTTTGGATAGGTTTCATTTTGACCTTGAACTCGCAGAGCCACAAAACTGTACCAAACTAGTAGAAATGGCTAACAAATATATCATCGCCTATGAGATTGCCCCAAAGACCGCCGAACATAGACATTAGAACTGACCTCTACAAGACAACAAAAGACAACCCAGACAAAGTGCACGAACGTCCAACCACCCCTTTTGTGAGGGTCACCTCTACAATCACTCCATCTAGTGTCATGAGGATCAGAGACGACAAATGAAGGCCTAGAACCATCGATTGCTATAACATCGTAATACAAGGTAAAGATTTTTCCAGGAAATCAACTTCGATGAGGGGCAAAGCTTTTCTTTAGGATAGCAGAAAATATTGTAAGTAAAACAAAGATCATAGACACGATATGAAAGAATGCAAACTATTTCGATACATGATCGAGGAGCTGATAATGGAGTGGAAGTTGATAGAATTTGTCACCTCTAAAGTAGTGACCCAAAAGAAGGGCAAATCTCTCACTAGAGGAATGCCCGATAGCTCATTCGCACTAACACCATTCACATTGCGCGTTATGTGCCGGCCGGTCCACTATATAGATTCTCGAGCAAAAGAAAAGAGGTGCTTGGAGTTGTCGGGCTCCTAATATGTTAGGGAGAAAAAGTGAAAAAATTTATAATCATGAACCACTTGGATCAAATTTTATGATTTTTTAGATTTTAATTTAATTATTATAATTATTTCAATTTGTAGAGAACTAATTAAGTATAAAATATTATTTAAATTAAAAATTAAGTTTTATATTTTTATTAAATCTATCTGAGTTCAGGGAATTTAATAAAATAAGTTTCATATTTTTGTGAGTTATATTTTAATTATTAGTATTATTTTAGTGAAAAATTAAGGAATTTCCATTCTTAGCTTTTAGAAATTGATTTTATCCCTTTAAATTTTAATATCTATATTTATTGAGTTAAGAAAAATACACCAATTGTTCCTAACTGATTAGGAGACAATTTAGAATATTTCAAACAATCTTATTAATTTTTTAATTTTTATTAATTTCTAATTATTTAAATATTAAATAATGCTTAAAAATGAAAATTTTATTTAATTTACAATTTTATTTTTTTAGAGACTCATCTGATCATAGAGAACTCCAAAAATTAATTTGGTAATTTTTTGTAATTTATTTTAATTATTATAATTATAAAATTGCCAAATATGTTATTTAACTTCAAAATTTTATTTATGCATTTATTTTAACTCCATTTTACTTAAAATTTTTATTGGGAGTTTCACTAACATTAAATTGTAGTGGAAAGTAATTTTTAGGTTATTTAAATTTTTATTTAATCTAATATATTTTTATTATTTTGAGGTCTTAATTTCCTATAAGGTTGTACTTAATAAGTTGGACCTTGTTTTTATTTTTCCTATGGTTCGCTCATCATAACTAACCTACCAAAATTTACTTTGTATTTTTTCTGATCATTAATTTAATTATTACCATTTTTATTGCAAAACATACATGATAATTTTAAAAATAGAGATCTCTGACTAGAGATTTCCTCTGACTTTGAAAAAATCAGGAAAGATTTCCTAAGACAGAAGCAACAACATACCAAAATATCAAGTTATGGTGAAATGTCTAAGTGCATGGAGAATCAAAACATTTAAACATTATTTAATTCATTAAACGTTAAACATGCATAAAATAAATTTCAAACATTTTCCACGTTATTCTCCTCTGGTCACTGAGCACTAGGGTATTTTTCTTTTATTTTTCTAATTTTTCTACACCATGCTATGGATTTTTGAAGTTAACTAAATTGAATAAATAAAAAAACCCCTAATTTCCTACTTAAACACGCGACATCGTGTCATCCTCAGTAGCTCTGAAGTCTCTACGCGTCTCTCCACCATTTGAAGATGCCTTCTGACTCTACTGCCACACGATCGTGTTTTATGTAAGAAGAGTCCATCCGATGTGATTCCAGTCATCCACCGAATACTCGCGCTATTCGACGACTCCTGGCCATCGTCTTGACCTGGTTCTTCCCGTGGCTCTTCCATCTTCTAGACTTAAGAACGTGAGTTAGACTCAAACAATTCACATAGGGTTTTTTCCTAGATATTTATCTGATCTAAACGAACCTATCTATACAGCTAACTTAGCTTGAAATCAACCCAACATACATGAAAGATCAAAAAGGGCTTAGGGAGAGGGTGAAGTGAAATACCTTTGTCTGAGAGGGGTGGCCTCAATCAGATGGTTGTAGCAGCTTCGATTGATCCCAAAAATAACTTGATGAAGTCTTTTACCCAGGTGAAATGTCTGGACCTGAATTTGATCAAGGACGATTTCAGGTGTTGATCAAAGTCTTGTGTAGAGGCTCTCTGTGATGGGGCTTTTATGGAGGGAGCTTCTTCTTTTCACTCTATTGATGGTGTAGAGAAAGTTGGTTTGGAGTTTTAGGCAGTGGAAAGATGCAATTGCAACTATCCTGGTTTCAACTTAAATTTCAGTAAAGAAATTAGCTCTGGACAGTGTGGATCGGTGGTTGAGGATGGAGGGCATGCACTCAAGAGGTCTCAGAGAAGCTTTGGGAGCAATTTAGCAGAGCCTCCTTAGAAAATTTTTAGCACTCCCCTTTGGCAGTGAAGGGTGGATTTTATAGTCATGGTGAATAGGCTAAGCTCAGGGCTTTCCTTTGGGTGGAATTTGCTGCTTAGGTGGAAGGCAGCAAGGCACAAGTGATTAGTGAGGGGATTCCACACTGACAAGCCAAATTTATAGTTTATAGGGGTAGGGTTGCGCTCGGATTTGGGCATTTTCGGTGACTAGGTCGTCTGGAAAGGTTAAGGAAGGTGGCTAGCAGGGCAAGAGCAAGTCAAAGAAGAGCTAATGAGGTTAATTAACTGTCTTGATGTATGGCTTGCTTGGAGTAATGGGTTAAGCTAAAAGGTGATGTAGAGCTGTCTGAAGTGAATAACTTTGGGATTTTGGATTTTGGGTTAAGCTAAAAATAGGTAATTTTGGGTAATATTCAGCTTTTAGTGGTATTTTGGGCAGATTTAGTGGCAGAGGGTGAAAATTTGAAATTTTGGAAAAATCACGGTTGATAAGGGGTAAGTAGTATGGAATTGTTTAGGTTGAGCCATGGACCAAGGGCATCCCTCTTTTAGTTCACTATGTGTTGGTACTAACCAAACCTTAGCTTGGGGTTAAGTACTTGGTGAAACCACGCACATGAGTTTCCAAAAAGTTAGGGTATCAAATTAGGATGTGCTTTGTTTAGGGTTGTGAGTGTAAAATGTGTGTTTTATGTATCCTCCAAACCTCCCAGGGTAAATCCTAAGGTCTGACCACCTATAGGAGACTTTCCCTAGACTTCCTTATGCTTGGTCTCTTCCTCCTAAAAGCTGGAGGTTAGCCTTAAGCAAACAAAAACTTCCCGTGAAATGAAGAAGATTAGAATTTTGAAGATGGAGGGTCCCAAGACTAGTTTTCTAATAAAGTCACTAAGAGACTAGACTCTAAGCTATTCTAGACCTCGACCAAAAGTGAAGTTAAAAAAAGGACCCCCAATAAGTGTGTTGGATGGGCAAGCACAATAAACATATTGGTGTTTACCAACGAGATAGACGAAACCAAAAACACTATCCAAGTTAAAACTCAAGACAAAAAATGGAATTTAGCGAGGAATTCTTCGCTCAGTATTTTTTTAGGTAGAGAACCTTCAAGTCCTGGGAACTCCTGCTGGGGAAAGAAAATGGAATACCTTCATTAAGAAGATATGAATTTCAAGCCTCCAAGCTCTGAAGGAGTCCGATCTGAATCAATTTAAATTTGGAATTTGGATTAGGAATTTGATTTCAGATTAAATTTGGATTTGAGTTTGATATTGTATTTTGAATTGATTTTAGGTTTTATGGAATTTATGGAAATTTAGGATTTGTAAAATTTTGAATTTGTTAAAACATTACTTTCTTTTGAAAATATTAATTTCGTGTGAATTTTAAATTTCATGTGAATGTAATGGGGAATCGAAATTTAGGTAGCGATCACAAAAAGAGGGAATCATAATTTATGTACTGATTTAAGAAGAAGAGTACTGAAATTTAGGTACTAGTCTCATAAATGTGAATCAAAATTTTGGTACCTACTTCAGAATTTTTTGGACGTAGAAAAATTTAGTAAATCTTCAAGGAATCGGACGACTATGCTCCCACCCTAAAATTTCATGGAAGACAAAAAAATTTTTAGTTAGGACAATGAAATATAGGAAATTTGAAGGAGTTGGATGACTATGCTCCGATCCTGGAATTTCATGGAATGCGGAAAATTTCTCGAATAGGAAGTGGAAATATAGGGAATTTGAAGGAGTTGGCTGATTGTGCTACGATCCTGGAATTTCATGGAAGGTGTAAAACTTCTCGGATAGGAAGTGAAAATATAGAGAATTTTAAGGATTCGAACGATGATGCTTCAATCCTTGAATTTCATGGAAGGAAGAAAACTTCTCGAATAAGAGGTTAAAATATAAGGAATTTTATGGCATCGGACGACTGTGCTTCGATCCTAGAATTTCATGGAAGGCAGAAAATTTATCGGATAGGAGGTAGAAATAAATGAAATTTAAGGAATCAGAAGAATCCGATCCTAGAATTTCATTGAAGACGGAAAATTTGAAGCTGGCCCAAAATTGAATCATTGGTGCTGCAAGACAGGCATCACGGGAGGAGGACAAGTTGCAGGAAAAGGTTAGCGTAGGGGTTGATATTTTGACTGTTGAAGGAAAATAACTTCGGAAGTTAGCGAAGGCTTAAACTCCTTATTCACGGTGTTGATACTATGAAAAAAAAAATTGCTCTATGAATTGGGCATAATTTGATTTCATCTTAATATTTTATTATTTTTATCTTGCAAATTGTTTGTTAAAAGGATTCTTAAAATTTAAAGAAGAAAAGGGCCATTCTGTTGGTGGCAGGATTGAGCCCTGATCACTGAAAAATTTATTAAGAAATTCATACCTATTTTTGATGAAATTGCACTTTAAAGAAAGGTATTTTCTTTATTTTGTTGCAGGAATGGAGAATTTAGGTGATAAAAGCAAAAATCATAAAAAGGAGCAGATTTGGAGCAAAAAGGAAGAAAATAATGCAATTTGTGCTGAGTCGCCGACGGCGAGATCGAGCCCGCCGACGGCGAGGGTACGAGGAAGAAATTCTGAAGGATTTATAACTGTCTCGCTGACAGCGAGCCCGAGCCCGCCGACAGCGAGATAGCGCGGTTCGAAGACCTTCTAGAAGCCTCGCCGACAGCAAGGTAGTTAGTCGCCGACGGCGAGGTAGTTCAAATGGCGCAGATACATTGAACCTGGACACTTTTTGAAGGGATGCTTACACACCTCTTGGTCCTTTGCTCACCTCTATATATAGAGGCCGAAATTCAGCTTATAAGGGTGTGTAATAAGGGTGTGTTCTAAGGGTGTGTCAATTTGTGTCTTAAGAGTCTTCTATTTATGTGTGTGAGCAGTCTTTAGAGTCTTAATTAGTGTAATTAGTGAGTCTTTAGTGAGTTAGTGAGTTTTTAGTGAGTCTTGCATGTTCGGAAGGAAGAGTCAAAGAAGGCTGCGAGGAGTCCGCTAGGGATAAATTGAGATAATTATTTGTATTTATTGTTTTTAACTTTAAATGAAATCCATGCTTAGTTTAGTTCCTATGCATTCCGAGTAGTTTATTAGTCTTTCTCCTCGTTATGAACTTAAGTGACTTGATGAACTTAAAACAGAAGTACTTTTATATATATTAATAAATTGTGATAATTTTTACTTAAAACTTAATTTAATTTCAAACTGGCCATTTGATTTGTTAAAATATGTTGAATATCAACTATAGTAAAAATTACATCGGATATTCGGGGAATTCAAAAGCCTTGGAAGGAAGGAGCAAATAAATAGGGAAATAATATCCTTTGGGCGTAGAATTGAGCATTTTAGTGTGACGGACTAAAATATTCAATTCGGTCCTATTGTTTGAGAGCTGAAGTGTAGATGTTAGCCCTCGGGCGAGGGAACGTAGGAGCTCGAAGTGGCGATCGGTATCCTCCCGACCTAGCCGCAAATTCGGTAATCAAACATAGGATTAGTCGATATTCTTTACACTCGGACCAAAGGGTAAAGAACAGGAATGCACCTATTTGTCACAATACCTTAAAATTATCTATTTAAATTCATCAATCACTTAAATTTCTAAACAAGGGGAAAAATACTTTTTCGAATAGTTAAGACTTATTTAGCAATTAGTTTAATTTCCGCACTTTCAATACGTATTAATTTTCTACTTAGTTAAGTTACCTAATTAAAATACTTAGTTTACTTTATTGCGCTTAAATTTAGAATTCCAAATTTTCGTATACTATTTTAAAATTATTATTATTATTATTTTAAAATTAGTTGTTATTTAATTTTCTATTTCCCTGTGGGATCGATAACCGAGGACTCCACTAGAGCCCCGTATTACTTGATACGATACGTATACTTGCGTAGCATCCACAAAATAAACAATTACAATTCTATACATATAATATAGCGGGGTCAAGTTTTTGGCGTCGTTGCAATTAAATTAAAAATATCATAATATAAAATTGTGGGTCAAGTTTTTGGCGCCGTTGCCGGGGAAAGTAAGAAAAATTTACTAGAGTAACGGACTATTTTAAAATAATCATAATAAATAAATTAATATCTATTCTAAAATTGTATGCGCAAATTTGGAAACGAAAATTTAATACCTTACGATTCGAATTAGAGCGTACAATTAAAAGAATTAGAAAACAAAAGAAACAAATTATTAATTTAACACAAATGGCGAATATTCCCGAAATTCAAAATATGAACCAACAAAGACCATTAAGAGATTATGCCAACCCTACATCGGATGAAATTCATTTAACTATTCAAAACCCTAATGTAAGCTGCTAATTCATTTGAACTTAAACCCGCAATTATCCAAATGGTACAAAACAATCAATTTAGTGGTTCACCTACTGAAGATCCTAACTTACATCTTGCTAGTTTTCTAGAACTTTGTGCTACTTTTAAATATCAAGGAGTATCTGACGATGCTATAAGACTTAGACTTTTTCCTTTTCATTAAGGGATAAGGCTAAAATGTGGTTGAATTCGTTAACACCTGGATCTATTAAAACTTGCGGAGAATTATCACAAAAATTTCTATCCAAATATTTTCCACCATCTAAAACTGCTAAGTTTAGAATTGATATAACTTCTTTTTGTCAGTTAGATGGAGAATCAATATATGATGATTATTCAAACCTTCTTAGGAACTTCTTAGGAAATGCCCACATCATGCGCTAACAGATTGGCTGATTATTCAAACCTTTTATAATGGATTAGTAGGATCTTTAAGATCAATCATCGATGCTACTGCTGGAGGTTCATTATTGTCTAAACCATTTGATGAAGCCTATGCACTAATCGAAGAAATGGAAACAAATAATTTCCAATGGCCTCATTGATAGAGTAAATCAGAAAAAGATAGCCGGCATTCATGAAAACGATGCAATATCTATGTTAGCTTCTCAAATTGTTGCTATATCTAAGAAATTAGATCATTTTGGAATGAACTACTCTCCTACTTTAGAAGAAAACTCATCTGGATAAATCATAGAATCTTAATCTAATTATGAAACTTTAAATGCTATTAATAATAGAACTAATAACCCTTATTCAAACTATTAAAATCCTGGTTGGAAAACTCATCCAAATTTTAATTAGAATAACACATCTAATCAACAATCGATGAATCAACCTAATCAAACAAATCCAAACTATAAACCTAATTACCCACCTGGATTTAATAACAATAACCCTCAATTCAAAGATAAGAAATTATCTATGGATGAATTAATATTGAATATGGGTCATCAACTACAAAATCAAGGAAATCAACTACAAATTCAAGGAAATCAATTACAAATTCAAGGAACATCTATTAAAAATATCGAAACTTAACTTGGACATATTGCTACATGCGCTAAATAATAGAATACCCGGAACTTTTCCTAGTAATGTGGAAATAAATCCTAAAGATCAAGGAAAAGAACAAATTAAAGCAATACAACTAAGGAGTGGAAAAGAATTAGAACCTCAAATTCAAAAAGAACTTGAAAGCCAAAAGAGGAAGTGGAAATTGAAAAGGAAACACTTCAACAAGATTCAAACTTAGAACATCCTTTAATACCTATGAAAATTTCGTTGAAAAACTTCCACCACCATTTCCTCAACGACTAGCCGAACATAAAAAAGATAAACAATTTGCTAAATTCCTTGAAATATTAAAGAAATTAACAATCAATATACCTTTTGTCGAAGCTTTAGATCGGATGCCAAATTATGTAAAATTTATGAAAGATATTCTAAATAAGAAAAGAAAATTCACCGATAATGAAACGAGTCGCACTTAGTGAAGAGTGTAGTGCTATTATTCGAAGAAGCTTCCGAAAAATTGAAAGATCCTGGTAGTTTCACTATACCTCTGCGCTATAGGAGAAAAATTTTATGGAAAAGCTTTGTGTGACTTAGGAGCAAGCATCAATCTTATGCCTCTATCGATTTTTAAGAGATTAGGATTAGGAAAAATTACACCTACTTCGAGTAACCCTTCAATTAGTCGATCGTTCGGTTACTCTATCCTAAGGGAGTTATTGAAGATGTGTTAGTAAAAGTGGATAAATTTATCTTCCCGTAGATTTTATTGTTTTAGATATGGAGGAAGATAAAGAAATTCCTATCATTTTAGGAAGACCATTTTTAGCTACTCGGAAAAGCTATGATTGATGTTCAGAAAGGAGAATTAACTATGAGAGTAAATGACCAAAAAGTTACATTTAATATTGCAAAATCAATGAAATATCCTGCGCTAGAAAAAGATGATGAATGTTTTTGGATGGAAATACTTGAACATTTACAACAAGAACATTTTAAGGAATATTACGAAGATAAATTAGAAAACGAAAACACTGAATTAATTGAAGATAATAATGAAGAACTAGATTATATTCAGGAAAGATTTGAATTTTTGGATAATACCGAAAACACCGACAAGAATATAGTTCCATCAATTATTAAACCTCCCGAACTTGAGCTAAAAATATTACCCGATCATTTGAAATATGCTTATTTAGGTAATTCTTCAACTTTACCGAGTTATTATTTCATCCGCATTAAACGAATCTCAAGAACAAAAACTTTTAGAAACTTTAAAAAAATATAAGAAAACTTTTGGTTGGACTTTAGCAGATATTAAAGGAATTAGTCCTTCAATCTGTATGCATAGAATTATTTTAGATGATGAAGATAAACCTAAAGCAGATCCCCAAAGGAGATTAAACCCGATAATGAAAGAATTAGTTAAGAAAGAAATTTTAAAATGGTTAGATAATGGTATTATATATCCTATTTCGACAACGGTCTTGGGTAAGCCCGATTCCCTGTGTTCCTAAGAAGGGAGGAGTGACCGTCACTCGCTAATGAAAATAATGATCTTATTCCTATAAGACAATTTATCGGTTGGCGTATATGTATTGATTATAGGAAATTAAATACCGCCACCAGGAAAGATCACTTCCCTTTACCATTTCTAGACCGGATGTTAGATAGATTAGCCTGGACATAAGTATTTTTGTTTTCTAGATGGATACACCGGTTATCATCAAATACAAATTGCTCCTGAGGATCAAGAGAAAACTACATTTACTAGTCCTTATGGAACTTTAGCTTTTCGAAGAATGCCTTTTGGATTATGTAATGCACCAGCAACATTCCAGAGATGTATGATGTCTATATTTAGTCGATTAATTGACAATGGAATAGAAGTATTTATGGATGATTTCTCTGTATTTGGAACATCATTTGACACATGCTTAACTCATCTTGAAAAAGTATTAGAAATATGTGAGAAAACAAATTTAGTTCTAAATTGGGAGAAATGTTAATTTATGGTTGCGGGCGGCATTGTATTAGGGCATAAAATTTTGGAAAAGGCATGGAAGTGGACCTCGCAAAATTCAAGTTATAGCTAAATTACCACCTCCAACTACGGTAAAAGGGTAAGAAGTTTTCTTGGACATGCTTGGATTCTACGGACGCTATATAAAAGATTTTTCAAAAATTACTAAACCTCTATGCCAACTTCTCGAAAAGGACAAGAAATTTGAATTTACAATCGAATGCCCGAATGCTTTTGAACTCTTAAAAGAAAAATTAATTACAACACCTATAATAGTTTCACCTAACCTAGGAGAAACCATTTGAGCTTATGTGTGATGCTAGTGATTATGCTCGTAGGAGCAAGTTCTTGGGCAAAGATATGAAAATATTTTTAAAGTTATATACTATGCTAGTAAAACTCTAAATGATGCTCGAAATAAATTATACGATTACGTAAAGAGAATTATTAGCGGTAGTATATGGTTTTAATAAATTTAGACCTTATCCGATTGGAACAAAATGTATCGTGCATACCGATCATTCTCGCTATCAAATATTTAATGCAAAAGAAAGATTCCAAACCAAGATTAATTAGATGGATGCTATTAATGCAAGAATTCAATTTTGAGATCGTTAATAAGAAAGGAACTGATAATCAAATTGCGGATCATTTATCAAGATTAGAAAATCATGAATTATCTGATATTGAAAATGAAATTATGTACGCTTTTCCCGATGAACAACTATATAATATCAATGAGTGGAAAATACCATGGTATGCTGATATTGTAAACTATAAAGTTAGTAATATTTTACAACCTATGCTAACTTTGCAAAAACAGAAAAAATTCATCCATGATACGAAAACCTATTTTTTGGATGAACCATATTTATATAAGCAATGTAAGGATTTAATTATAAGAAGATGTGTACCTTATGAAGAAACTGAACAATTATTCAAAAATGTCATGATTCTGATTTTGGAGGACATTTTGGGACTGATAAAACTCGCTTATAAGATTCTACAATCTGGATTTTACCGGCCTACTCTATTTAGAGATGTATACGGATATATTAAAACTTGCGATAAATGTCAAAGAGTAGGAAATATATCTAGAAGAAACGAAATGCCTCCGAATTTTATATTAGAAGTTGAAATTTTGATGTTTGGGGATTAGATTTTATGGGACCTTTTATTCCTTCATTTGGAAACTCATATATATTAGTAGCCATTGATTATGTTTCCAAATGGATTGAGGCACAAGCTTTACCTAGGTGTGATGCTAAGAGTGTTTCAAAATTTCGATGAAAAATATTTTTACTAGATTTGGAATGCCGAGAGTGATTATCATCGACGGAGGAACTCATTTTAGAAATAAATACATTCACAAACTAGTAGAAAAATACAATATTACTCATAAGATATCCACTCGCTTATCATCCACGGACTAATGAGATTAGCTGAAGTATCTAATCGTGAGATTAAACGTATTTTAGAAAAATCCGTAAACCCAAATAGGTTAGATTGGTCTATTAGATTAGACAATCGCATTATGGGCTTATAGGATCTGCTTATAAAACTCCGATTGGAATGACTCCTTACGAGCTTATATATGAAAAAACATGCCACTTACCAGTTGAATTAGAACATAAAGCATATTGCGCGATTAAAGAATTTAATTATAATATGAAGGAAGGCTTGGTGAGAAAAGATTGTCGCAATTAAATGAATTGGAAGAATTAAGAAATGAATCATATGATAATGATCGGATTTATAAAGAAAAGATGAAATTATGGCATGATCGGAAGATTAATCAGAGAAATTTTGCTATATAATACTAGATTGAAATTATTTCCTAGAAAATTGAAGTCTCGATGGTTAGGACCTTTCACCATAACTCAAATATTTTCATACGGAACTATAGAAATCGAAGATCCAAAACTCGGACATAAATTTAAAGTTAATAGACATAGATTAAAACCATATTTCGAAGGTATAAGACCTAACTATAAATAGGTTTTAATGCTTAGTCGACTCGATTAATAATTGAAATTAGGTCGGTCGACGACGTTAAACCAAGCGCTTTATGGGAGGCAACCCATATTAGTTATCTATTTTTATTGTATCTTAATAGTTAATCTATATTATTGAAACTTTACTACTCAATTATTATTAAGAATCATCACACATTCGAACAATTATGATGAGATAAGAAATTATTCGATTTAGAGCGAAATTGGACATTATTTTGGAATCTCGCCGACAGCGAGGTTCGCTCCTAAATTAAATTCATTTTTTATAACTGAGTCACCGACGGCGAGAAACTTCTCGCCGACAGCGAGGAAGTTATAAAGATGAGTTATTTATATTTTGAATGCCGATTTGGACGGTTTCAACGCCAATTCCTTTGTGAAAACCCATTCTTAAATCATTCTAGATCTGCCTTCTTCACTAAAATTCATTCCATTCACCATAATGGCCTCCAAATTCTTAGATTCCTCTAATTCTGGAGTGTTTTACCGGAGGAAATTTGTGAGTGCGGAAGCGCAGCGGATCTTCAACAAGGTTTTGGTAAAGAAAAGAGTTATCAAGGAACGGGGATTTGTCAATCGAGGATTAGAGAATTCCACTACGAAGATAGAAGAAACGATCGCGCAGCGGCACTGGGAGGTATTTTGTTACACTACGTCTGCTGTTGTTATTCCAGTTGTGAAAGAGTTCTACTCTAACTTACATGCGATCAACAATGGGAATGTCTACGTCCGAGGAAGATGGGTGACGTTTACTCCATCAAGAGTAAATGAATTATTCTCTATAGAAAACACCTCGGTATGTCACTATTCAAATTTTGTGCCTTCTCGATATAATATGAATGAACCGGAAGATTGGGAAATGCGTGAAGACGGGTATGTTAGTTTCTCTGCATCACTTTTGAATCCTGTCTCAAAGCACTGGCACTTTTTCATCTCATCTAAACTGTTACCTACTATGAGGGTAAACAGGGTTTCGAAGGAATGCGCTATATTGAATTATTGTATTCAAAATGGATTGCCTATTGATGTTGGATCAATAATTGTTAAGTCCGCATCGGGTTTAATTGTGCATGGGTCGGCTTCACGGACTAGGACACCCATCTACTATTTTTGCATTATGCGATCGGTACAGGTTTCTTTTGAAGCTTGGGAAAAAGGTTCCGTTACCTTGGAAGCCGCTCGATCCTACGGATATGTTCCCTACTTTGGATAATAATGATGAAATTACATTTATCTCCGATAGAGCTTCACGGAATAATCCTATAGCAAGGCCTATTTCGGATAAAACGGAGTTACTTATGAAGAAAATTAAAGGAATGGAGAAAGAACTGCGGAAAGTGAGAGATTCAATCGACAATATATCCGATTTATTTGATCACATTGATCGGAGGATGAAGGAACACTTTGATCATTCTGAACACCCGGAAGCTAGCTTTCTTCATTTACCGAGACGAAGGGTTGGATCACCGAAGAATGCCTTCGGAGTTTCCCTTCAAGCCTTTCTATAACTTATTTGTGCATCATCGTCATATCGGAAATATCAGAGAAGATGAAGATTTTGACATTGAAGAGTAGTAGTAAAGATTTCCATAGTATGTTTTTATTTATGTTATTTGATTTAATTTAGATTTTATTATGTGTGGAGTGATGATTTGAATATCTCAAACTTAATTGAGATATGCGTCATAGTTTTGTATCAGCATTTAGTGTGTCGTGGATTGGTTTGCGATGCTTGATTAGTAGTAAGGATTGGAGAATCGAAGTTTGATTATAGAGTTTAAAATTATGTTAGTTTGTACATCTCATGGATTTCAATATTAAAGTTAATTTGTTGTGTTGTGTGAATTTGTTTGTGTATAAGTAGCTAATCTTCATATTAAATTAATAAATGATGTGATCAGAAATATAATATAAGGCAAATCAAGGACGAAAATGAGTGACGAATTTCGGAAATTAAATTTTTTAGAATCTTGCCAACGGCGAGAAAAATCCCGCCGACAGCGAGATCGATCTCGCTGACAACGAAGGTTAGAGAAAAAATTTCTCGCCGACAGCGGATTTTTCCCGAGAGTTTTTGGTTCCGAAAAATATTAGCTGGCCGACGGCGAGAAAAATCTCGCTGACAGCGAGGTCGCGAAAAACACTTTAATTGAGCGGTCAAAAACACTATTCATCATCCCCAACCTCTCATTTTCGCAAAAACTACCCTAGGGCTCACGAAATTTCGGTTTTAGAGGCAATTTCATCACTAAAAAACACTGGATTTCATCTTCTCTTGGTAAGTGCTTCACTCCTATGCAAAAATTTTTGATTTTCACCATGTATTTTCTCCACATTGAAAAATTTTTAAAAATCCTAAATGAGGAAGAATTACTCGGTAGAAATCCATAAAATTTGTCTTAATTTGATCTTAGATGTTGTAGGAAGCCTCCTTAGTAATATTAGGAAGTTTAGTGACGATTTTTGTGAATTTCATAGATCGATCGAAAAATGGCTCCGCGACAGAAAAGACGAGCAGATTACGATACTGACCGATTTGTCAATGCACGAGCACAAAATCTGTATTTTCAAAACATTCAAGCAAGAAAGTGCATTGCGAATCGAGTTTTTAAGAATCCGGGAGGCGAAGTTGAGCGGGTCATTAAAGAACGAGGTTGGGAGAATCTCTGCTACATCACCAATGAAGCCGCTTGTGGAAGTAGTAAAGGAATTTTATTCTAACTCGACCGCTGTAGAGGACGCATCGGTAAAGGTACGTGGATTTATGGTTGACTTCGCGCTGCTTAGAATTAACGCCTTCTATGAAGTTCGGGACGGTCCAAATGAGTATGAAACATTTGGAACTATGCCGGAACCTCTAGAAGATGTGATAAATTTTCTTACCGACGGACCGGAGTTTGGAAGATAAAGCAGCGGGAAAGATTGAATTTTCCTCTTTCTAAGTTAAATGCAAATTCTAAAGCATGGCACTATTTTATTTGTTCTACTTTGTTACCTACATACCACCACAGGTGAGGTAACAAGGGATAGAACGATTCGAATTTCGTATTCGGAACAATAGAAGTATAAACATTGGAAGTGTCATCTATAGAAATATCTTAGCCACTCGCTGGAAATGAAAGTGGAGGGGGATTGGGACATCCCGGGTTGATTTATGCAATCGCGCAACTCTCCGGAGTTGAGGCAAGCAGATGATGAGGAGTGGATAGAACCCATGAACCCACTCACAGCGCCAATATTAAGAAATATGAGTCTCATGAAGGGTGGAGATCGGGAGTGAGAAGTTATTTCACTCAGTCAAGTAGAGATATACCCTCTACTAGCTATGAACCTCCTGAGCCTACCACCCCTACCCTACAAGATCTGATGAATGATCTGACACTGCATAGGAGGAGTTTTGAGCATTTTGGAGAGACAATGGGGAGAAGATTTGATCATTTTGATCAAAGGATTGATAATCTGGAGAAGAGACATGATTATGATAGTGAGTACCTGCAGAGACATTCAGAGTACGAGATAGCATATCATGAAGCTGAACGTCGCTACAGGAGTGGAGATTTAGATGTCATCTTTCCGGAGTGCCCGAGGTATACTCAGTATCATCCTGCTCAGTCTTCTCAGCCTACGGATCAAGGAGGGGATGATAATATAGTTTGGGACTTTGATGTCGAAGATTAGGACTTTATTTATTCCGTTTGTTTGATGTTAAGTTATTTTGGAAACTTTTATATGTTTGTAATATTCAGTACTTTATGTTGTGAGACATTGGATGTTAGTTAGATTAATTTGCTTGAATTGTGATAATAGTTTAGTTATTGTTTTTTGTGTTAGTTAATTGCATTGGTTTTTATGTTAAATAGGCTGTTAGTTTTCTTTAGTATGTTTTTATTTTATTTTGTATTGTTTTAAGTTTTTAAAATTGTTAATTTGTTAGTTCAATGTTTTTAATATGTTAGTAATTCAAATGTGTAGTGTAGAGTTAATTTTAATTGTTGTATTTAATACTTATCTCAGATTTTATCCCTGCATTTTCTTTAAATTGTTATATATATATGGAAAATACTAACAGTACAGGTTCAATGAAAAATGAAAAAGCCTGCAAAAATTTCAAAGAAAAAAGAAATACCTAAACTTCAAAGGTATGATTTATTTACTTTCCCTTTTTCATTATTTAGAGTAGATATAAAAATTTAAGTTTGGGGGGAGTAAAATACAAATTTAGTTATTAACTTGTTCTCAATTTCTATTTTCAAATTATTATAAATTGATTTTTATAGCAAATTTTTCAATTTAATTAATATGAATTATTTTATTTAATTATTATAAAAGGTTAAATGAAATATTTATAGTGCTTTAATTAATTAAATAGAATAAAATATTTGGTTAAAGGGAATAAAAATATAGTAAACTATTTTTAGTAAGGAAAACTATATTCTAATTCTTAAGTATTCAAGTGAAAAAGAAAAGATTGAAAATCAATGAAGTAAAAACTATGAAGTATATATAAGCTAAGAAATATTTCTAAGTTTCAAATTTAGGAAGATGAAAATGAAGTTCAAAATTATTAACAGGCTCTCCAGATAAGTAATCCTCATTAAAAAAAAATGAAAAAGAAAAAGAAAAAGAAAAAGAAAAAGAAAAATGAGGAGAAGCTTGAGGAGATGCCTTATCAAAAATTGGCTTCATTTGAATTAACTCTAAAGGGAAAAACTTAGATATTTCCAAACTTATGTTTATGGATTAGAATTTTACCTAATAGTGTTTTCTTGAATTTCTTATCAAATGAATATCTTAAGTAGTTATTCTTTTAAATATAGTCATTCCTGAAATGAATAGTAAGCTAGAAATCTTAGACCTGATAATTAAATAATTTATTTCTATAAGATTAATTAAATTACATGAATTATTTTTATTTAACTTTATTATGATGTTAATTAATCTAATTCATAGTTTATTTAAATTGAAAAATCTTATTATAGAACTCATTATTTTTATGTAGTACTAAAATTACTTGAGGACAAGTAATAAGTAAGTTTGGGAGATTTTGATCATAAGAAATTCATACCTATTTTTGATGAAATTGCACTTTAAAGAAAGGTATTTTCTTTATTTTGTTGCAGGAATGGAGAATTTAGGTGATAAAAGCAAAAATCATAAAAAGGAGCGGATTTGGAGCAAAAAGGAAGAAAATAATGCAATTTGTGCTGAGTCGCCGACAGCGAGATCGTGCCCGCCGACGGTGAGGGTACGAGGAAGAAATTCTGAAGGATTTATAACTGTATCGCTGACAGCGAGCCCGAGCCCGCCGACAGCGAGATAGCGCAGTTCGAAGACCTTCTAGAAGCCTCGCCGACAGCGAGGTAGTTCGTCGCCGACGGTGAGGTAGTTCAAATGGCGCAGATACATTGAACCTGGACACTTTTTGAAGGGATTCTTACACACCTCTTGGTCCTTTGCTCACCTCTATATATAGAGGCCGAAATTCAGCTTATAAGGGTGTGTTCTAAGGGTGTGTTCTAAGGGTGTGTCAATTTGTGACTTAAGAGTCTTTTATTTATGTGTGTGAGCAGTCTTTAGAGTCTTAATTAGTGTAATTAGTGAGTCTTTAGTGAGTTAGTGAGTTTTTAGTGAGTCTTGCTGTACTGGAAGGAAGAGTCAAAGGAACTGCGAGGAGTCTGCATGGGGATAAATTGACATAAGTATTTGTATTTATTGTTTTTAACTTTAAATGAAATCCATGCTTAGTTTAGTTCCTATGCATTCTGAGTAGTTTATTAGTCTTCCTCCTCGTTATGAAATTAAGTGACTTGATGAACTTAAAACAGAAGTACTTTTATATATATTAATAAATTGTGATAATTTTTACTTAAAACTTAATTTAATTTCAAACTGGCCATTTGATTTGTTAAAATATGTTGAATATCAACTATAGTAAAAATTACATCGGATATTCAGGGAATTCAAAAGCCTTGGAAGGAAGGTGCAAATAAATAGGGAATAATATCACTGGGCGTAGAATCGAGCATTTTAGTGTGACGGACTAAAATATTCAATTCGGTCCTATTGTTTGAGAGCTTAAGTGTAGATGTTAGCCCTCGGGCGAGGGGAACGTGGGAGCTCGAAGTGGCGGTCGGTATCCTCCCGACCTAGCCGCAGATTCGATAATCAAACATAGGATTAGTCAATATTCTTTACACCCTGGACTAAAGGGTAAAGAATAGGAATGCTCCTATTTGTCACAATACCTTAAAATTATCTATTTAAATTCATCAATCACTTAAATTTCTAAACAAGGGGAAAGATACTTTTTCCGAATATTTAAGACTTATTTAGCAATTAGTTTAATTTCCCGCACTTTCAATACGTATTAATTTTCTACTTAGTTAAGTTACCTAATTAAAATACTTAGTTTACTTTATTGTGCTTAAATTTAGAATTCCAAATTTTCGTATACTATTTTAAAATTATTATTATTATTATTTTAAAATTAGTTGTTATTTAATTTTCTATTTCCTTGTGGGATCGATAACCAGGACTCCACTAGAGCCCTGTATTACTTAATACGATACGTAAACTTGCGTAGCATCCACAACATAAACAATTACAATTCTATACATATAATATAGCGGGGTCAAGTTTTTGGCGTCGTTGCAATTAAATTAAAAATATCATAATATAAAATTGTGGGTCAAGCCCGAGAGGCATAAAGAGGAGGTTAAGTACGGGAACCTGTCCAGGATCTTCTTCAAGAAACATTGCCCTAGCGAAACTTGTTCTTTGACACACCTATTGCGAGTCCGACCCCACAAAATCAAGAAATATCATACAAGAATCTTGACCCCTCTATTTAAAGATGGTTTAACAAATGGTCTTGAATTCAAGGAATGTTGATCGTACTTCTCCATGAAAGAAATGGGTAAAGTATATCAATAGAAGAATGGTAATCTAGTTCATGAGGGACATGAACTCATTACCAATGTATGAATATAACATTTCCTAATCTAAATGATAAGAGAAAATAATTCCAAGCGTATTCGCAAGAAAATTGTCGGTCGAAAAATTGTTGGGATGAAACTTTTGAAAGGTGTAAAATGTTGTTTTATAAATTTGGGTTTTGATTTAATTTGATATATATTGATTTTTAGATATAGTATTTTAAATTTGTAAAGCGGAAATGGACAAATATCATTCATTTAGTAGTTTGAATGAACGAGCACAATATCTTAAGCGATGCATCTATCCAGAGGAATAAACACACTGCTTGATAATGTGTCTAGATCAAATAAACTGCATAATTTATGACATCCGTTTGGTCTGCAAACCATTTATGTTAACCGACAATTCGCCCTATCTAATATGGAGGAATTAGATAGGGTTTATTTTAATCTGTGGTCTTTATGTTTCCTATAAGGGCAAGCCCCTATAGTTAATTACATCTTATAAAACCGAAGTCACCAATGAAAACTCTTGAAATAGATCAGGAAATATTTTACTCATGACTTCCGAAGGTTAAGGTTCTTCAAGAGAGAGTGATAATAGAAGATCTAATAGGTGAGTGGCACAAATTTCAGAAAAATTTTTATAGGAAACCAAAGGAAAGAGAAACTAGAGGAAAGACATAGATAAAAGAGAGATCTTGGTCTTTTTCCTGAACTATTCAATGGTTTGGTTTTAATTTGAGATAATTTTTTGGTGTTTCATCTGACTAATTTTATTATTTAGGGCTTACATTCACTTGATACCGATCATGTGAATAGCATGGAAGATAGGAGGATTTATGTCATACCCGGCGATGACCTCAGAATCCTAAGACGAGCTAGGTCTTATATTGCACAAAGTGCAAAGGCCTAAAAAAATAATGTGAGGGATTATGTTGCACTAGGCAAGTTACCTCGAAGTCCTATGGCTTGTTATTTAATCTAACGAGTTTTGTTATTTAAGATGGTCATGCTGCCCACTATGCATGCTCCAAGGTCCTCGTCGTAGTAGGTTCAGTTAAAAGAAGTGTCAATTGCAGAGGAAAAGAGAAGTATCATTTTTGGAAGTTTTGAATTGAGGCGTCTTAATGTCTTATTTAGGGGAATATTAAAGTTGATTATAGCGATAATGGTTAGGATCCCACGGTTCCCTCCTCCAACACCACTATTTTCTTTGGATTCACTTAATCCAGATAAATGTACTAAACTCAAATTAATGAATTCCATACTTTCATTTAAACCATGGGAAATCCCCTTAGCAGTTGTAGGTTGCATCCTCAGTGGTATTCTCAATCATCCAAAGAGACGTTTTAATTTAGTTTCAATTGTGATTTAGTTTGTTTGTGATTAAATTTTGAGTTGTTTTATATTTTTGGCTTTTGTGGCGGTGAATTTTATCATGTTTTATTTTAATTTAGTTTTTGTTTTGTTTTTGTGGTTATCCTAGATGTTTTAGTTTTCATGCAGGGTGACATTGTTGTTTAACATGCAAGCTCGTAAGCAAGAAAAGTAAAGTGAAAGGAAATGCTGAAAAGAAGGTGTTGTAAACTTGGAAAAGTGTATCTGGCGAGTCTTCTCATTCCTCCACTTGAAACTTTAGTATCTTTTGTAATAAACATTTACAATTTGTAGGAAATTAAAGCCTATAGATAGGTTCGTCACAGATGTTAAAAAATGCATGTCTTAACTTGGTGGGACCTATTCATACATTTAAGAGATTGCTTAATTTAATAGATATGATAGATCCAGCTGTCCTACAAGGTGTCCAAAAAAATGAGACGGGCCTAGCAGATACCTAGACATTTCACAATCTTTTTGAGCTTCTTTATGTTTATTTCGGACTTATCATAATTATTGAATGACTTATCTTTTTTATACCTTTATTCTAAGAGAATTAATATTCCGATTACCCCAAAAGGGTTGGATAAATATCACTTGATATTTCACTAAGGAATTATGTAAGTGAGGCCTTTAGAGATAATTTAATTTATGAGAAAATCTAATCAATTTTGATGGGCTTGTAGTGTTTCGAAGTTAAATACAATTAACTGTGTTTCTTTTTCTAATCTTCATTAGTCAATTTTTTTTAATTAAGCCTAGCTCACTACTACGCCCTTAAAGTTTTAGTGGGTATATTTTGTGATCTTCAGAAAAGTTAAGTTATGTAATTATGATTCTTATCAAATTATTAAATTATCATTTAAACATCAATTAGGGGTATTATATTAGTGGATTATCAACTTCCAAAATCAACTCCTAACCTTAAGGATCATTTAATTTAATTTCCTCCAAGTTATAATGATTAGTTAAATCATAAACTTTATCTTTTAATGTGACAAAAATGAGATGGGTTTCTACCATTTATCCCTCTACATTTCAATCATTCAAACATAATATATAATTTATTGCCCATTTCCAAGTTTAATTAAACCAAAATATTGATTAAGGCTAATTCATCAAAATTACACATTTGCCCCTAAAGGCCTTATAACTTTATAATTCTTTAAATTTAAATTAAATGACTTTGAGAGTTTCATATCGCCCCACTCATGGTTCAAATAAAACATTAAAGAAGAAAATGTGATTTTTTAAAATTTAATTTAATTTATATAATTTATTTAATGCAAACATAGGATTTTTCAATGGAAATTCAATAACTTAATTAAAACAAAGTTTCAGTCTTTGAAAAAATTATTGGAGGTTCACATAGACCAGTGAACAACTTGGATCAAGTTTTATGATTTTTTAGATATTAATTTAATTACTGTAATTATTTTAATTTTTAGAGTATTAATTAAGTATAAAATATTATTTATGTTGAAAATTAATTTTTATACTTTTATTAAATCTCTCTGAGGACACTAAACTTTGAGAAACAAGTTCCATATTTTTTTGAGTTATATTTTAATTATTAAATTTATTTAGTGAAAAATTATGTAATTTCCATTATTAGCTTTTAGAAATTTATTTTACCTCCTTAAAATTTAATATCTTCATTTATTGAGTTAGGAAAATTACCCTAATTATTCTTAACTAATTACGAGACAATTTGGAACATTTCTAACAATTTTATAATTTTATGATTTTTATTAAATTTTAATTATTTAAATATTGAAATAATGCTTAAAAATGAAAATTTTATTTTAATTACAATTTTATTTTTTAGAGACTCATATGATCACAGAGAACTCCCAAAATTTATTTGGTAATTTTTTATGTGTATTTTAAGTATTATATTTATATAATTCCAAAAAATGTGATTTAACTTGAAATATTCATTTAAGCATTTAAATTAATTCCATTTGACTTGACATTTTATAGGAAGTTTCTGTGACCTTAGATTCCAGCGGAGAGTAATTTTTAGGTTATTTACATTTTTATTTAATCCAATATATATATTTTTTAAGTTTTAGGTTTTAATTACCATTAGGGTTATACTTAATGAGTTGACCAGGTTTTCATTTTTCCTAGGTCCCTTAATCATAAGTAACCTACCAAAATTTACTTTGTATTTTTTATCATTATTTTATTTATTACATTGTTTTTGACAAAACATACATTATAATTTAAAAAATAGAGATCTTCTCTGTATTTGGAAAAATCAGTGAAGATTCCCTAAGACAGAGGCAATAACATACCAAAATATCATGCTATGGTGAAATTTCTAAGTGTGTGGAGAATCAAAACATTCAAAAGGGTATTTAATTCATTAAAAATCAAACATGCATCAGATAAATTTCAAACAATTTTTAGATTATTCTCCTCTGTTCACTGAGCCTTAGGGTTTTTTCTATTATTTTTCTGATTTTTCTACACCAAGTTATGGATTTTTTAAATTAAATAAATTAAATAAATTAAAATACCCCTATGTTCCTACTTAAACATGCGGCGCCGTGTCATTCTTGATACCTTCGAATTCTCCAAACGTCACTCTATCATTTGATGCTGCCTTCTGACTAAGCTGCCACACAGCCTCATTTTATGTAACAAGAGTCCAACCAACGCAATCCCAGCCGTCCACCGAGTACACGCGCGATCTGACGGCTCCTGGTCATCATCTTCACCTGGTTCTTCTTGTGAGCCCTCCATCTTCTAGACTTAAGAACTCGAGCTAGACTCAACCAAATCACATGGGGTTTGTTATTAGAGCTTCATTTGACCTAGAAGAACCTATCTATATGGCTAGCCTAGCCTGAATCAAGCCAACATGCATGGAATATAAAAAATGGCTCAGACAGAAGGTGAAATTTAATACTTTTGTCTGTATGGAGAGGCCTCAATCTGATGGTTGTAGCAGCTTTGATTGGTCTCAGCGAACCTCCAGATGATGTCTTTTGCTCTGGTGAAATGTCTGGAATTGAATTCAACCAAGGCTGGTTTCGTAAAGGCTCTCTGTGAGGGTTTTTTATGGGGGAACTTCTTCTTTCACTCTAGTGATGGTATAAAGTAAGTTGGTTTGGAGTTTTAGGTAGTGGGGAGATACAATTGCAGCTGTCATGGTTTGAGCAGAAATTTCAATGAGGAAATTAGCTCTGGACAGTTGGGATGGGTGGCTGAGGATGGTGGGCTTGCACTCAGAAGGTCTCAGGGAAGCTCTGAGAGCAATTTGGCAGAGTCTCCTTAAGAAATTTTTAGCACACCCCCTTTGTCCATGAAGGGTGGCTTTTTTAGCCAAGGCCAATGAGCTAAGCTCAAGGCTTGGCTTTGGGTGAGATTTGCTGCTTTGGTGGAAAGCAACAAGGCACAAGTGATTAGTGAGGGGATGTCACTCTGATAAGGTCCAATTTTTTGTTTAAAGGGATAGGGCAGCACTCGGGTTTGGTCATTTCAGGTAGCTAGGTCATTGACCGGACTGTGAACTGCCTTGAAAGTCAATATTCAAAAGATAGTTTCAGTTTAGTTTTGCAAATATATTAAGTTAATAATTAGGGAGTCACCCATATACGCAAGTATACGTATCGTTCAAGTAATACAGGGCTCTAGTAGAATCTTGGTATTATGATGTAATTTTCTTAGTAAGGAGATGATAAATATGATGTAACTATCTTAAGTAAGAGATATTGTATTTTTGAAAAAATAGAAGGATTAAACTTTTTTTTCAATACTTAAATTTCTTTTATTAAAGATAGTTTTAAGAATTATTATCATACTTTTAGGTAAAGGATATATCAGAGCTTTGCTTTAGGAAAGGAAGAATGGAATTCAAAATCATAGTAATCCTTACCAAAAAAAATAAAAAAAAGTAAAAAAAAAAAAAAAAGAGAAAGAAAAATGAAAGAAAAGAAAAAAGTAAAGTATAGTATGAGAGGAGAAGTTTGAGCATTAGTGCCTAATCAAAATTTGGTTCCACATCTAATCTTCTTAATGCATAAGCTTTGAGAAACTCTGATGCTTAAGGATATAATACAATAAGTATAATTATTTTTAATGAAAATTTTTAAGTATATAAAATAAATGACTAAACTCTATATTTGGAAAAATGACAAGTCTTTCTGAACTAGATAGGAAATAATATTTTCATACATTTTCACCTTAGGAATTTTCTAAACTTTAAATTGGTCTCATTCACTAAAGTTTTTTCTAAATTGGAATACCACATTTTAAGAACAAAATTTCAAGATCTTCTAAGGAAACACATTCACATAATTTACGTATTTTAGCTTTGAAAGATTATAGTGTCCCTTAAGGACAAGTAACATTTCATGTTTGGGGGAAATTTATGTACTTAAAATATACAATATTTTAATGCACATTATTACACCTATTTTTGATGATATTGCATTTTAATGGAAGGTATTTGTGTGTTTTTCTTTTAGGTACATTTAATTTGACTAAATATGTCAAAAAGAGTGAAAAATGATAAAATTTAGAGTAATAATGAAGAATGTGTTAAAATAAACTAGGCGCTTAAGCTCCCAAATCTGGCGCCCAAGCGCTAGTAGATAGAGAGGGCCTCACCTAAGTGCCAGAGACCCTGCGCTTAGCGCTAGACAGTTACTTTGCAATTATAAAGAATTATTGATAAATTTTGAAGAGGTTTTTGAGGTATCTTTTGGTACAAACGTGTTTAACTAATCAAGGACGCGAAGAGACATTCAAATCTCACTTGAATGCATGCATCTCTTGGGTAGATTCATTGAATATGGGCACATTTTGAAGAGAAATCAAGGCACCTTTTGGAGAAAGTATAAAAGACGGACTTAAAGTGTGTAATAATGATAGTTTGTTAAGTTCTTTTAGGGAGAGAAATGTTAGGGTCTGTAGAAAGTATTTTAAGAAAAAATCTAGAGGATTCTTACAATAGTTTCTTCACACTTTTCTCCTTCTTAGTGAAAGAGACGGTGAGTAGGGATACCTAAGTAAAAATATATTGTGTATAGAAATTTAAACCCCTTTGGGTTGGGCGACTAGTCCAAGGGAGGCTTGTTAGAGAAAGGAAGAGATTCAAAGGAACTTCAACTGTTTGGTGGAGAGGAACTTGAGATATGTTTTTATCTTTGTACTTCACTTGGTTTTAATTGAGACTTCTTGTGTTTTCAACATGGTTTATACTTTTAAAACTATTTGTGATTGTATTTTCCCCATGAATTTTGAGTAGTCTTAAGATGAAAAGTAGTTAAAAGATTGATGAAAGTTGTGGAAGTGTTGATTTTTAATGTTGGAAGAAGTCGTGTTGATTCATACCTTGTATTTTATTTACTTCTTGATTTGTCAAATCATGATGCTAACATTTGTTGTGAGAACATGTAAGATCCTAATTGGTATTGTCTCAATCATGAATAGGCCAGAATCACATGGGATTCTTTGGTTGAGAAAGTAATTCAGATAATCTTGTGCAAATAAATAAGGAAATATATTTTGATGGGTATAGAATTAGAGACTTTAAGGTGATACACTAAAGCCTCAATTTGGTTTATTTTTCTAAGTTTAGAGACCAGAGTTAGCCCCAAGGTAGAGGGAAGAGAGGGAATACTACAGTGAGAGCTAGTATCTTCCCAACCTAACCCATCTTCAGAACTTTTCAAACTTTAAACTAGCCAATGTTCTCTATAGATTTTTCAATAAGGGTAATAAATAAAATTGCTCCTATTTGGCAAAACATATTTTGATTACTTCCACAATAGAATTCCTTAACTTATTACAAATTCCTGATAAGGAAAAAGATATTTTTATTTATACTTCTTTAAATCTCACAAAAATCTTGCTATAATTAGATAAATTTTCCATTTATCTTATAATTTAAAAAATTCCAAAATGAATTGTATTTTAAAAGTTTGTTGTTATCTAAAACTGTTTAAGTTAGTGTCTTTTTCTAAATAGAATTTGCGTTCTAAAAACCTTTTTATCTTTTCAATATCCATAAATTTTCCCCGTGGGATTGATATTTTGGGGCTTAATCAGAAAGTCCTATATTACTTGATAATGATACGTATACTTTTGTAGAATCTCTAAATTAAAATATTACTGTTGTATTCTTATTTACATCAGAATGAAATTTTTGGAGCTGTTGTAAAAGAATTTTTTATGTAAAACAATATAAATTTAATTGGATTACCGTAAGCATAAATTTTATTACTTTTCATAATTAAGTAAAGAAAATCGAGATCACGGTCATGGCAGGGGCCATCTCTTCCATCATCTTATCCATATGACTGATTTGTTCATCTCTTAGTAAAGTTACACTTTGAAGTACATCGCCGGAGTTCTCCTCAACAAGGGGTGGAGCATCACGCACAGATGATGTTGTCTTGTTCTTGAAAATGTTGACCTCTGTGAACTCATCATCCATATAATCCGATAGGTGGTAATCCCCACCATCGACGTTTAATCCTCGTTCTTTAGATAATTCTAAAATCTCATCTCAGAGCTTTTGTAATCTATCATCGATTGCTTTCTCTTTAATCAGCTTAAGATCGATAGGATTTTCTTACTCATTGTTCTTCTTTGCGATAGATTCTAAAGCGATTATAATAGCTGCAACTGGAGTATCTGACTCATGATCCATATTGCTAACATAATCCACAGACTTCTTAAAAATTACTAGTGTTGCATCTTTAGGTATCCATACCTTCCCCTTCGATGTTGATGTCTTGAGATGGAGAGTCATAGTGGGGACATTGAAACACTAAAGAGAAGTGTGATCCTTATAATGTAGACTAAGTACAGAGGTAGGCGACTTTTCCCTATTATCCTTCTGACTACACAGGTGGCACACACAAGGTGGATATGTTTGTGGAGCTTTATAACTATATAAGTGTTTAACATAGTAAAAATAACAAATGTGCACGTTTTTATCAACGCAAGTATACGTATCATTCAAGTAATAAAGGGCTCTAATGGAGTCCTAAATATCAATCCCATAGGGAATTTTTTAGATTAAGAAATAATTTCAGCAGATGCAATTACTATTTAGTATACGGAAATAAAGAATGCCTATACTAAACTCTATTACTTAATGGAAGATTGCAATTTAGAAAAAGTTGCTTTCTCCTTGTTAAGAGAATTAGGTGAATGGATAACTAATTTAGTTAGAATTATATTGTGCCAAATAGGAGCATTCCTATTCTTTACCCTTTAGTCCAGGCTTAAAGAACATTGACTAATCCTATGCTTTGTTACTGAATATGCAGCTAGGCTGGGAGGATACCGGCTACCACATCGGAGCTCCCACGTTCCCCTCGCCTAAGGGCTAACATCTACACTTCAGCTCCCAAACGATAGGACCGGATTTGAATATTTTAGTCTGTCACACTAAAATATCCAATTGTACGCTCGATAAATAATATTTCCCTATTAATTTTCACCCTCCATTCAAGGCTTTTGATTTCCCTAAATTTTGGATGTAATCTTTACTACAGTTGATAATTCAACATATTTTAACAGTTCAATTGGCTAAATTGAAAGTAAATTAAGATTTAAGTAAAAGATTATCACAATTTATATTTAATATTTAAGGCACAACTAATTTAATTTTCCATTTCACAAAATCTCAACAACAAGGAGAAAGACAAAGAAAACTACTCAGAATGCATAGGAAGAATAACACAATACTTGGATTTCATTTAAAGCAATAAAACAATAAACAAAAACTTTTCTCAAATCTTCTCCCCATGCAGACTCCTTGAAGTTCCTCTGACTCTTCCTTCTTGTACAACACACTCAATTAAACTTACTTATGAACTCTCTAGAACACACTCACACACTACAGACTCTCCAGACTTAGATTAAGGCACACACACCAAAAGAACACACCTTTTTCAGCCTAAATCTGTCTCTAGTTAAAGAGGGAGAAATATTTCCAAAGGTTGCTTAAGCACCTCTTCAGAAAAATTCCAGATTCATTGAACATTTTCTTGAAGCGACCATCTCGCCGTCGGCGGGCTCGATGGTGCCTTCGGCGGGCTTCTAGAACATTGGTCAACTGCTAAAGCTCGCTGTCGGCGAGCTCAATCTCGCCGTCGGAGGGCTCCTTTATAATATATTCAAAAACTTTAGGGAAAATCACGCCGTCGGCAGCCTATTCCTCGCCGTCGGTGTGATAGTTCAGTTTTCATCTCAGTTAGTCCTTTTTGTTCCAGATTCCCTTCTTTTCGATCTGTTTGCTCCAATTACCTATAATTCTTCATACCTGCAATAAAACATAGAAAATATATTTCTTTAAAGTACAATTTCTTATAAAATTGGTATGAATTTCTCAATATATTTGCCTGTGATCAAAATCCTCCAAACTTAACTATTATTTGTCCTCAAGTAATCTTGATACTATATAAAAATAATGATTATTTGTAGTAAAGTTTTAATTCAGAAATACTATGAATTTAATTTAAATAAGTATTATAGTAAACTTTATTAGAAAAAAATTTTAAATAAATTAATTAATTATATAGATATAAGGCTATTTGGTTATCAAGTTTAAGAGTTCCAGTCTTCTATTCATTTCAAGAATGACTATATTTGCAATATTAGATTGCTTAAGATATTCAGATGATAGGAAATTCATGAAAACACTATTTAGTAAAATACTAATCCATATATATAAGTTCAGAAATATAACTAAGTTTTACTCTTTAGGTTGATTCAAATGAAGCCAATTATTGATAAGGGAACTCCTCAAGCTTCTCCTCACTTACTTTTTCTTTTCATTTTGGATTGATTTTCAATCCTTTTCTTTTTCTTTTTCTCTTTTTTTTTATGTGAGGATTACTGTATCTAGATAGCCTGTTAATAATTTTGAACTTTATTTTCCTCTTCCTAAATTTGAAGCTTGAAATATTTTTTTATCTTATATGTATTTCATAGTTTTCACTTTATTGAGATTCAATCATTTCTTTCTCCTTTAAATACCTCAAAATTTAATATTTTAAAACATAGTTTTCTTTACTTTAAATAGGTAACTATATTCTTATCCTTTATTCCAAATATCTTAATCTATAAAATTTATTTAATCACTAAAAGTATTTCTTTTAACTTTCTATAATAAATTAATAAATTAATTCTAGTTTACTGAATTAAAATTACTACAGAAAATCATTTATATAAAAATTTTTGAAAATATAAATTTAGAACAATTTAATAATTAAATTTTTATTTTTCCCTTCCCCAAACTTAAATTTTTCTATCTATTTATATAGGGTGAAAAGAAAACAAACTGTAAATTTAAATCATACCTTCGTGCTTTAGGTATTTCTCCTTTTGAAGTTCTGCAGGTTCTTTTTATCACCTAATTAACCTATACTGTTAATAATTTTCTACGCATATATAATATCAAAGAAATTGCTGGGTAAAGAAGTTTTCAAAAAAGTACAAAATACTATTACAATTTATACCTATTATAATACTAAGCAAAATTTAACACAACATCCACATACATTCCACTAATCCAGTTTCAGAGTTACAATCACAATTTGAAATATTAAAATTTAGAACTACACAAATTTAACTTATAAAACAAAGTTTAAATGTCTTACACAACATAATAATCAAAATACTTAAACTAAACAACTAAACAAACACATAACATAAATATCTAATCATAGAATCTAATCATCAACATTAAAATCCCAAACTATATCCTCATCTCCTTGTTCAACAGGAGGAGTAAGCTGGTAGTGAGTATAACGGGGGCACTAAAGAAATATAACATCAAGCTCTCCTCTCTGATAATGATTCTCAGCATCATAGTAGGCTATCTCAGATTTAGAATGCATCTGGAGATAATCACTGTCATAATCATGCCTCCTCTCTAATCCTCTAATTCTCTGATCAATATGCTCCAATTTTTCTTCAATCCTTTCAAAACTTTTTCACTTCAGAGTCATTTCATTCATTAAATCATAAAGGAAAGGAGAACTATAGGTAGGAGGGTCATAACTGGTAGAGAAAATATCCCTACTAGTTAAAGGTGCATAGCTCCTAGTCCCATATCTCCATCCTTCGTGGGATTCATAAGTCTTTATATTAGCCTGGGTAATGGGTTTCATAGGTTCAACCCAATCCTCATCATCTCTCGCCTTTACTCCAGACAATTGGCAGAGTGCATAAATTAGACCAGGATGTCCTAGTCCTCCTCCACTTTCACTTTTTGCAAAGGCTAATATATTTTTATAAATAATACTCCCCACATTTATACTTGTGTGGTTCTGAATACAAAAATTTAGAACTGCTCTGTCTCTTGTGACTTCACTATGGTGATAAGTGGGTAGAAAAGTAGAGCAAATAAAATAATGTCAAGCCTTAGAGGTTGCATTTAACATAGAAAGAGGGAAGTTTACCCGTTCACGCTGCTTAATCTTCCAAGTCCCTTTCCCATCAGTGAGAAAGTTAATTTCCTCCTCCAGCGGTCCTTCGATTGTTCCGAATGTATCGTACTCACTGGTATGAAGATCTTGCACTTCATAGAATGAATTTATTCGTGCAGCACTAAAATCGACTAAAAATCCTATAACCTTTATAGTTTCATCCTCTATCTGGGTCAAATTGGCATAAAACTCTTTTACGACATCAACTGCAGCTTTATTTGTCATATAAAAAAAATTTTTCCATCTTCTCTCTTTGATCGTTTGTTCCACTTCTCCTCCCGGATTCTTAAAAACTTTATCTTAAATGCATTTTCTTGCTTTGATATTAAAGTTGTATCTTGATTGAGCTTTAGCATTCACGAATCGTGTCTCATTAAAATCTAGTCGCCTCTTCTATCATGGAGCCATTTCTCGATCTATCAAATTTACAAAAATCTCAACTAAATTCCAAAATAATACTAGAATGGCTTCCGAAGGTGACTTAAAATAATCTAAAATGAATTCCATCGATTTCTTCCAACTATTTTCTCTATATTTCAAATTTTTTTCAAAATCCCCAAATGTGGCAGAAATACACAGTGAATATTAAAAATTTTTGCATGGGAGTGAAGCTCTTACCAAGGGAAGATAAAATTCGGTGTCAAAATGTGTTGAAATTGCTCCAAATCTATGATCTCTCGAGCCACTAGGTCGGTTTTTCGAAGTTTTGAGGAAGGGGACGATGAATAGCGACGGTTGACTCGTCGAATAAAAGTGTTTTTGGGGATCTCGCCGTCGGCGAGAAAAATCTCACCATCGATGAGCTAATTAATTCAAATAGGCTTAAAGTCTCCGGAAAAAGTCACCGTGGACGGCGTCGATCTCGCTGTCGGAGGGATTTTTTGGAAATTAATATTTTTAATATTTTATAATGTTTTCAATTTATTTTAAACCTCGTTAATGTCCGATCAATCAATTAAATATATTTTACTATGATTAGATACTCTTTTAACTCAATTAAATTCACACAACACAAAACATCACAAATTTTATATAAAATCCAAGTGTTTACTATATTCGTACACCACATTACTAACAAGGTATTTTTACAACCTTAACACACCAAATTCAGCGTCGCAATCCAAACCACAATACTCAAAACGCTGAATATAAACAAACAACACATAATGTCATCTATATTGAGATCAAATCTTAAAATCTAAAATATCAAAAGTTCAAATTACATGAAAACACATAATCTCCGATAACGATTCTCAACACATAAACATATACGAATGTCTTCTACTCGTTAAGGTCTGTACTAAGCTCATCTCTGATAGCTCCGATAGAACGTAAATGAACGAATAGATTGTAGAAAGGCCTGTAAGGAAATTATTTTGTAGAATCTTCTTTAATCCATGCTTTCTTTCTCAAAAGCAGTATGAAACTAGCCTTAAGATGTCCAGAATGATCGAAGTGTTTCTTCATCTTCCAATCAATATGATCAAATAAATCAGAGATGTTATTAATTGAATTCATCACATTTTGTACCTCTTTTTCCAATTCGTTGAGTTTCTGTAAGATCGGATTTTTTTTATCAGTAAAGTGCCTTTTGAAAGAGAATTTTGAGATGCTTGATCCGTAATAATGGTTGTTTCATTATTGTTATCCAGAGTAGGAAACATATCAGTTCAATCTAAGGGTTTTCAAGGCAGAAGTACCTTTTCCTAGGGTTCATATGAAACTTGGTACTGACTGCATAGTGCAAAAATTGTTGAAGGATGTCCTGGCCATAAATCGATCCATGAACAATCGGGCTAAAGCAGACTTCAAAATAATTGAACCAACATCGATAGGTAATCCCGCTTGAATATAATAATTCAGAATCGCACACTCCTTAGAAACTTTATTTACCCTCATAGTGGGTAATAATTTTGAAGAAATAAAGAAGTGCCAGTGTTTAGAGACGGGGTTTAGAAGTGATGCAGAAAAGCTAACATACCCGTCTTCTCTTGTTTCCTAATCTTCTGCTTCATCAGTCAATTATCGATAGATCTCATTCATATTATTTCTTGTAGGAACAATGTTGGAATAGTGGCAAACAGGTGTATTATCAATTGAATATAACTCATTAATTCTAGAAGGAGTGAAAGTTACCCATCTACCTCGCACATAGACGCTTCCTTTGTTGATTCCGTGAAGATTAGAGTAGAATTCTTTTACTACAGGGATGACTATTGCAAGAAGTTGTATAGCATAATACCTCCCAACGTCGTCGTACAATCATCTCCTCAATAGGTGTTGTCAAATTCTCCACACCTCCATTCACGAATCCTCCTTCTTTGATCAGTCTCTTTTTTCATTATTACTTTGTTGAAGATTCGTTGGCCCTCATAACTAACAAATTTTCTTCGATTGAACACTCGAGATCTAGTGATTTCAAGGTAATTGGATGCCATAATGATGCATTTTTGTGGAGTTTCATTTTTTTTTTAGGAAGTAAATGGTTTAGAATTCGAGTTCTAGGCATTTTTAAAGACTTAAAACACTTAGAATTGTCAAAAACCCTCAAAAAAACTCCCAAAACCGTTCATTTACCGATCTCGCCGTCGGTGGAAACGATCTCGCCTTCAGTGGGATTCTTAAATAATATAAACTGAAATTTGGCGGGCAGAACTCGCTTTCGGCAGTGTCGATCTCGCCATCGGCGACTAAGGCAAAATTTGCCCAGTTTCGCTCTGGTCCAAATGCTTTCCAATTTTTTCTATGGATCCAATATCGTGATGATTATAAAGATAAATATGAGTAGTATAATTCATTATATATCATAATTAATAATAAATCAAATAAATATACAATCATTACACATAAATAAAGACAACTATGGGTTGCCTCCCATAAAGCGCTTGGTTTAATGTCGTTGACCCAACCTATTCTAGTTATTAATCAGGTTGACTGAGCATTAAAACCTCTTTAAAATTTGGTCTTTTTTCCTTCAAAATATGGTTTTAATCTGTGTCCATTTACTTTAAATCTGTGTCCAGCCTTTTGATCTTCAATTTCTACAGCTCCGTATGTAAATATTTTAGTTATAGTGAAAGGTCCTAACCATCGAGATTTCAATTTCCCAAGAAATAATTTCAATCTTGTATAATAAAGCAAAACTTCTTGTCCATGCTCAAAATTTTTTTGGTTAATCTTCCGATCATGCCATAATTTCATCTTCTCCTTATAAATTCTATCGTTATTGTAGGATTCATTCCTTAATTCTTCTAATTCATTCATCTGCAACAATCTCTTCTCACCAGCAGCTTTTAAATTATAATTGAATTCTTTAATCACTCAATACGCTTTATGCTCTAATTCAACTGGTAAGTGACAAGTTTTTCTATAAATAAGCCTGTAATGAGTCATTCCAATCAGGGTTTTATAAGCAGTCCTGTATGCCCATAATGCAGTGTCTACTCTTGTAGACCAATCTAATCTACTAGGGTTTATAGTTTTTCTAGAATTCATTTAATTTCTCGATTAGAAACTTCAGCTAATCCACTGGTTTGTGGATGATAAGCAGTCGATATTTTATGAATAATGTTGAATTTTTCTACCAATTTTTGAATATATTTATTCCTAAAATGGGATCCTCCGTTAGTGATAATCACTCTCAGCATTATGTATCTTGTGAAAATGCTTTTCTTAAAAATTTTAAAACACTCTTAGCATCACAACAAGATAAGGCTTGTGCATCAATCAATTTAGAAACATAATCAACAACAACTAATATATATGAGTTTCCAAATGAAGGAATAAATGGTCCCATGAAATCTAATCCCCAAACATAAAAAATTTCAACTTCTAATATAAAATTCAGAGACATTTCATATCTTCTAGATATATTACCTACTATTTGGCATTTATCACAAGTTTTGATATATCTATAAATATCTTTAAAAACAGTAGGCCAATAAAATCCAGATTGTAAAATTTTATGAGCAGTTTTATCAGTTCCAAAATGTCCTCCAAATTTAGAATCGTGACATTTTTGAATGATCTGTTCAGTTTCTTCATAAGGCACACATCTTCTAATAATTAGATCCTTACATTGTTTATATAAATATGGTTCATCCCAAAAATATGTTTTAGCATCGTGAATGAATTTCTTCTGTTGTTGCAGAGTTAGCATGTAAATTAAGTAACATGTAAATTTATCAAAAGCATATAAAATTGCTAATAATTCTCTTTCTGTAATTGTATAGTTAATTTCAGCATGATTGAGAATTTTACTAGCATAGTATATAACTTTAAAAATTTTATCATACCTTTGACCAAGAACAGCTCCTATAGCAAAATCACTAGCATCACACATAAGTTCAAATGGTTTCTCCCAATTAGGTGAAACTATTATAGGTGTTGTGATTAATTTGTCTTTTAATAATTCAAAAGCATTTAAGCATTCTTTAGTGAATTCAAATTTCTTGTCATTTTCTAAAAGTTGGCATAGAGGTTTAGTAATTTATGAAAAATCTTTTATGTAGCGTCTGTAAAATTCAGCATGTCTAAGAAAACTTTGTACCCCTCTCAATGAAGTAGGAGGTGGTAATTTAGCTATAACTTGAATTTTTGCATGGACTAATTCCATGCCATTTTCTAAAATTTTATGCCCTAATACAATTCCTCCTGCAACCATAAATTGACATTTCACCCAATTTAGAACTAAGTTAGTTTTTTCGCATAACTCCAAAAGTTTTTCAAGATGATCCAAGCATGTTTCAAATGATGTTCCAAATACAGAAAAATCATCCATAAATACTTCTATTCCATAATCAATTAATTTACTAAATATAGACATCTTACATCTCTGGAATGTTGCAAGTGCATTACATAGTCCAAAAGGCATCCTTCAAAAAGAATATGTTCCATAAGGACCGGTAAATGTAGTTTTCTCTTGATCCTCAGGAGCAATAGGAATTTGATGATAGCCAGTATATCCATCTAAAAAATAAAAGTATTTGTGTCCAACTAATTATATCCAACATTTGGTCTAGAAATGGTAAAGGGAAGTGATCTTTCCTGGTGGCTGCATTTAATTTTCTATAATCAATACATATACGCCATCCAGTAACTTGTCTTATAGGTATTAAATCATTATTTTCATTAGCTTCAACAATCACTCCTCCTTTCTTAGGAACACAATGAATTGGGCTTACCCATGCACTATCTGAAATAGGATATATAATACCATTGTCTAACCATTTTAATATTTCTTTCTTGACAACATCTTTCATTATTGGGTTTTATCTCCTTTTGGGATAAACTCTTAGTTTATGTTCATCATCCAAAATAATTTTGTACATACAGATTGAAGGACTAATTCTTTTAATATCTGTTAATGTTCAACTAAAAGCTTTCTTATACTTTTTAATGTGTCCATAAGTTTTTGCTCTTGTGATTCGTTTAATTCTGCCAACATAATAACTAGTGAAGTTAAAGAGTTACCTAAAAATGCATACTTCAAATGAGTAGGTAAAATTTTTAACTCAAGTTCAGGAGGTTTATTAATCAACGAAACTATATTATTTTCAGCGTTTTCCGTAATATCCAACATCTCAAATCTTTCTTGTATATAATCTAATTTTTCATTATCTATTTCTTCAATTAATTTTGTATTTTCTATTTCTGGTTTATCTTAAAAGTATTCTTTAAAATGTTCATTTCGTAGATGTTCAAGAATTTCCATTCGAAAACATTCATCATCTTTTTCTATAGCATGATATTTGATTGATTTTGCAATGTTAAAAGTTACTTCTTGATCGTTTACTCTCATCGTTAATTCTCCTTTTTGAACGTCAATCATAGCTCTTCCAGTAGCTAAGAATGGTCTCCCTAATATTATAGGTATTTCTTTATCTTCCTACATATCTAAAACAATAAAATCCACAGGGAAGATAAATTTATCCACTTTTACTAACACATCTTCAATAACTCCCTTAGGATATGTCATTGAACGATCAGCTAACTGAAGAGTTACTGAAGTAGGTGAGACTTCTCCCAATCCTAATCTTTTAAAAATTGATAGAGGCATAAGATTGCTGCTGGCTCCCAAGTCACATAAAGCTTTTCCATAAAATTTTTCTCCAAAAGCACAAGGTATAGTGAAACTACCAGGATCCTTTAATTTCTCAGGAAGCTTTTTCTGAATAACTCTTCGCTAAGTGCAACCGTTTCATTGTCTGTGAACTTTCTCTTCTTGTTTAAAATATCTTTCATAAACATCACTTAATTGGGCTTTTGTTCTAATGCTTCTACAAAAGGAATGTTCACAGTTAATCTCCTCAGGATTTCAATAAATTTAGGAAATTACCTATTCTTTTTATGTTTCTTTAATCGCTGAGGAAATGGTGGTGGTGGTTTCTCTACAAAAATTTTCATAGGTATTAGTAGATATTCTAAATTTCGATCTTTCTATTTATTTTCTTTTTCAGTTTCCACTTTCTCTTTTTCACTTTCTGTTTCTTTTTGTATTCTTGCTTCTAACTCTTTTCCATTTCATAACTGCATCGCTTTAATTTGTTCTTTTCCTTGATCATTAGGATTTATTTCTACATTACTAAGAAAAGTTCCAGGAATTTTATTATTAAGTGCAGTAGTGATATGTCCAAGTTGAGTTTCAATATTTTTAATTTCAGTTCCTTGATTTTGTAATTGGTTCTTTTGAATTTGTAGTTGATTTCCTTGATTCTGCAAATGCTGACCCATATTTAATATTAATTCTTCCATAAATAACTTCTTTTCCTTAAATTGAGAGTTATTATTAAATCCACATGGATAAGAAGGTTTATAATTAGAATTTCTTCGGTTAGATGGATTTCCTAATGGGTTTACTGAGTTGTTCATCCATTTTGATTAGCAGAGTTGTTATTCCAATTAAGATTTGGAATTTTCTTCCAACCAGGGTTGTAATAATTTGCATAAGGATTATTAGGTTTATTACTAATAACATTTAAAGTTTCATATGAAGTTTGAGCATCTATAAGTTGTCCAGATGAATTTCCTTCTATTATATCAGGAGAATAATTTATTCTAAAATGATCTAATTTCTTAGATATAGCAGCAATCTGAGAAGCTAACATAGATATTGCATCAGAGTCAAGGATACTAGCTATTTTTTAAGGATTTAACCTTTCAGAAGGCCATTGAAAATTGTTGGTAGCCCTTTATTCAATTAATAAATAAGCCTCCTCAAATGGTTTTAACATTAATGAACCTCCAGCAGCAGCATCTATAATAGATCTAAGAGATCCTACTAATCCATTATAAAAAATTTGAATAATTAACCAATCTGGTAACGAATGATGTAGGCATTTCATAAGAAGATCTTTAAATCTCTCCCAAGCTTTGTATATTAATTCTCCACCAAACTGACTAAAAGATGTTATTGATTTCTAAGTTTCACAGTTTTTGAAGGAGGAAAGTATTTGGATAGAAATTTTTGTGGCAATTCTCCCCAAGTTCTAATAGATCCAGGTGCTAACGAATTTAACCACATCTTAGCCTTATACCTTAAAGAAAAATGAAAAACCCTAAGTCTAACAACATCATTAGATACTCTGTCATATTTAAAAGTAGCACAAAGTTCCAAAAAACTAGTAAGATGTAATTTAGGATATTCGTTTGGTGAACCACTATATTGATTATTCTGTACCATTTGGATAATTGCAGGTTTAATCTTAAATGAATTAGCCGCTACATCAGGATTTTGAATAGTTAAGTGAATTTCAACTAATGTAAGGTTAGCGTAATCTCTTAAAGGTGTTGGTTGATTTGTATTTTCAATTGCTGGATTATTTACCATTTGATTTAAATTTATAAATTCTTTTTTCTATTTTCTAATTCTTTTAATAGTGCCCTCTAATTCTGAATCGTAAGGTATTAAACTTTCGGTTCCAAATTTACGCATACACAACTTAAGTAGATCTTAAAATAGTCCGTTACTCTAGTAATTATCCTTAACAATTATTTTATTATTATTATTATTATTATTTAATTACCTTAATAATTACATTACTTCCATGCCAACGGTGCCAAAAACTTGACTACACAGGTGGCACTCACAAGGTGGATATGTTTGCGGATCTTTATAACTATATAAGTGTTTAACAGAGTAAAAATAACAAATGTGCCCCTTTTTATCAACGCAAGTATACGTATTGTTCAAGTAATAAAGGGCTCTAATGGAGTCCTAGATATCGATCCCACAGAGAAGTTTAGATATTAAGAACTAATTTCAGCATATGCAATTACTATCTAGTATACAGAAACAAAGAACGCTTATACTAAACTCTATTACTTATTGGAATATTGCAATTTAGAAAAAGTATCTTTCTCCTTGTTAAGAGAATTAAGTTAATGTATAATTAATTTAGTTAGAATTTTATTGTCCTAAATAGGAGCATTTCTATTCTTTACCCTTTGGTCCAAGCATAAAGAACATTGACTAATCCTATGCTTGGTTACTGAATCTGCAGCTAGGCTGGGAGGATACCGGTTGCCACTTCGGAGCTCCCACATTCCCCTCTCCTAAGGGCTAACATCTACACTTCAGCTCCCAAATGATAAGACCAAATTTGAATATTTTAGTCCGTCACACTAAAATATCCAATTCTACGCCTGATAAATAATATTTCCCTTTTTATTTACACCCTCCTTTCAAGACTTTTGATTTCCCTAAATTTTGGACGTAATCTTTACTATAATTTATAATTCAACATATTTTAACAGATCAATTGGCCAAATTAAAAGTAAATTACGATTTAAGTAAAAAATTATCACAATTTTTATTTAATATTGTCGGCATATTTTTAGGTTTGTGTGTTGTATTTTGAAAAGAGGTCGCCTACAGAAATTGTCGGCGAATTTTTAATTTAATTTAAATAAATAATTTGAAAAAGTAGTATTTGATTTTGAAAATAATTTTTTTTAAATTTGAAGATTTTAAGATATGAAATCAAGCGATCTCATATCTCAAATAGTTTATATAAATGAGCGCCACATCACAAGCTGTGTATCTATCTCGAAGAATAGACACACTATTTGATAATGGGGCTCGATTAAATAAACTAGAAGATTTGTGACATCTGTTTGGTCTGCGAACCAATTTTATAAGCCGACAAGTTCCCCTGCTTAATATGAAAACATTAAACGGGGTTTATATTACTCAGGTTCTTAAAGTTCCCTATAAGGGCGAGCCCTATAGTTAATTACATCTTAAGTGACGGAAATCACCTAAGAAAACTCTCGATAATAATCGGTAGTTCCGCTCTCAAGAATTTCAAAGTTTAAGTTTTCGAGGGATTGAATTTTGGAATTTCAATAGGGAATGGATCAAATTTGGAACATTTTATTTTAGGAGTCCGAAAGGAAGAAGGGTAGGAGAAATCACGGATCCGAAGCGAACTTCGGTAATTTCCCGACTATCCTATTTTTGGCTTGAATTTAGGAAGGTCCTAATGTTTATTTAGTATTTTGATCACTGCGATTTTAATTAGTTAGGACTTATATTCGTATGATAAAATCATACAAATAGCCTCGAAGATGTGAGGGTTTATATCGTATCGGACGACTTACCTCGGAAATCTAAGACCGGTTAGGGCTTAATTTGCATAACATGATTATGCGAATGCACTAACGGAAAGTTGAGGATTTATGTTGCACTAGGAAAACTACCTCGAAATCCTATGGCTTGGTTATTTAATTCTAAGAATGTTTCTTTGAAGTAGACTCGGGTTTTGCGATGACGATGGTCGTCTTGCCTGCCATGCTCCGAAGCTCCTTGTTGTTGCAGAGGTTTAGTTTTAGAAATCATAAATCAGGAGATGAGAGAAGTGTTTGGTTTTAGAGAAAGTCTTAATTTCCAAGTGTTTTTTATGTTTTAATTAAAACAAATCTTAAAGTTGATTAAACATAACCGATTAAGATCCCACGGTTCCGTCATCCCGACACCGTTATTTTCATCGAATTCACTTAGTCCAGATGAATTTGCTAAACTCAACTAAATGAGTTCCGCACTTTCATTTAGGCAGTGGGAAATCCCGTTAGCAACACGTGGGTTACATCATCCGAGGTATTCCCGATCATTCAATGAGACGTTTTAATTTAGTTGTATTTGTAGTTTTGTTGTTCTGTTTGTGATTAAATTTTGAGTTGTTTTATATTTTGAATGTTGTGGAGGTGAATTTTATCTTGTAGTGTCTTTTAATTTAGTTATGAGTTTCAGTTTTGGTTTCTGTCCTAAAGGTGTAGGTTTTCATGCAATCGTTGTTTATCATGCAAGAAAAGTAAGTGCGATGCGATTAAATAAGTTGCGATAGAGTAAATCGCAATAAAATAAAAGCGTACTGGAGGGTCTTCCCGTCATCCCAAGCTTGCACTTAAAACATAGTTAGAATATTTAAGCATTTAAAGTAAGTCCCTAGGTAAAGCTAAGGAAAGGTTATGGTTTTCTACCAAGTTCTAATCCTATAGCTAGTCATCTCCTATGACGTCCAGGTCTTCGATTTTGGTTTTAAGGATGATTTTCTTCACCAAAGAACAACTAAGCTCGATTTGTTCTTAAGCACACTCCATCATATTGAGGAAGTGTTTAAGACGAATCTTAAACATCTTTTCGATATTTCGGGAATTGTCCTAAGTCCGAATGAATTCTATTGTTCAGTGAATTAATCATCCAGGGGTGTTCGAGTTAAGTTTTATTTCTTGCTCGGTAAATTAGGATGTTTGAATATCCTTATGAGTGAAGTGTCATCTCACTTGATACTCCATTTAGGAGTTATAATAGTAAAAGCTCCTAAGAGGCAAAATGATATTTAATGATTTGTGATTCGAATTTAAGTTCGAATTAATGATTTAAGTTTGGAATAGTGTTGAAGTTTTTTTAGATTTATTTTTGAATTCTTCATGTCTTTATATTGAATTTAATTTAATTTAACTTATTTTAATTTAATGTGGTTTAATTTAAATTAATTTAACTTAAGTTAATTTAATGTAATATGTTTTAGTTTAATTTAATTTAATTTAATTTAATTTAATTTAGTTTAATTTTAATTTAATTTAATTTAATTTAATTTAATTTAATATAATATAATATAATATAATATAATATAATATAATATAATTTAATTTAATTTAATTTAATTTAATTTAATTTAATTTAATTTAGTTTAATTTAATTCTTAATTTTTTAATTTAATTTTTAATTTTAAAGGAATTTGTTTTAAATAATTTAACTTTAATTTAATTTAATGATTAAGCCTTTTAGCATTTTAAATCTTAAACTTGAATTATCATTTTAATTAGGAATTAAATATTATTGGGATGATTAATTTAGGGATCTTTAAATTAAAGAACAAACCTCTTCCTAATAATATCCCTATTTTAATAATTCGATTTTATTATTCTTCCAAATTTAACTAATTATTTAATTAAGGTTTATTTCAATTATTTTAAATTATTTAGTAGGTTTCTACCCTTTAATTATCTAAATTTCAATCATCCAAATCAAGTTAAAATCAAATATTTTGCCTATTAATTTCATTAAGCCTAAAGTCTTAATTAAAGGGTTAAGATTTTAATTACCATTTTGCCCTTCAAGCCTAATAATTTCATAACTCACTAAATTGAGCTCAAATGAACCTAAAATTTTTATGTTACTTCACTCACATGTCAATAAAGACACTAGAGTAGAAAATGTGATTTTTCTGTATTTAATTTATTTATATAATTATTTTTGGTGGAAAATAAGGATTTCCAAGGAAAATTTAATAATATGACCAAGGGAAAGTTTCTGTCCTTAAGAAAATTATGGGACATCCCTAATGACCAGAGGACCACTTGGATCAATTTTTGTGATTTTTGGAATTATATTTTATTTATTAGAATTATTTTAAGTTCTGGAGTATTAATTAATTTAAAAATAGAATATAAGTTGAAAAATGAATTTTATAATTTTTAAAATTCTCTCTGATATCAAGGATTCCAGAGAACCAAATTTTACAATTTTCTGATTTTTCCTTAATTTATTATAATTATTTTAGTGAAAATGCTAGAAAATACATTTCTTTAATTTTTAAAATTACCCTAAGGCTTTAAAATTTAATATCTCATTAAATAGACCTAAGAAAAATATGGGGATTGTTCCTAAGTGATTAAATTTCAAAATATGACATTTTGGTGAATTTTATTATTTTTGTGATTTTTATTATTTTTAATTATAAAATATTAAAATAATGATGAAAAATCAACTTTTTTAGAAAATTGAAATTTTAATTTTATTAAATTCCCCTGATATCGGAGAGGCTCCAAAACCAATTTGGTGAATTTTTGAAAGGTATTTTGAAAGTTATGAATTTTTAAAATTTAAAATGACTAAATGGCTTAATCAACCCATTTAGTAGGGCTAACCAAGTCCAATTGACTTGAAATTTTTATGGCGGGTTCCTCTGATCCTAAAGGTCAGTGGAGAATTGATTTCAAGTCAATTTGATGTATGGTTAGCTCTAATTAATTAGGGGTCTATTTTGGATGTTTATGCCAATTAGGGTTATCTTAAGTGAATTAACTCAAGTCCTATTTTTCTTAGGGTTCTCTGGTCATAAGGAACATCACCAAATTTTCCTAGAATTTATTTCACAACATGCTAATTTTTGGAATTAAAATACTCAAAACAGCAACATGCATTTGAAAAATCAATAACTTTTCACAGGGGTGGCCTCTGACCTTGGAAAATTCAGAGAATGTTCCCAAGTTCAGAGGCTTCAAAATCCCTATGGTCTCATGCCATGGTGAATTGTATGAATACATGGAGAATTAAAACAATGCAGGGAGTAAATAATTAATTAAAAATAAAATACTAGACAAAATTAATTAATTTCTTTTCCACATTATTCTCCTCTGTTCACTGAGCAAGAGGGTATTTTTATTTTATTTTTGTGATTTTTCTACACAAAGATATGGATTTTTAAAGTTACGGTATTTAAATAAATCAGAAAAAATTCCTAATTTCCTACTTATCCACGCGGCGCCACTGTCATCCTCGGCATCTCCGAACGACCACGCGGCGCGCTCCCATTCGACGCCGCCATCGACTCGAGCTGCCGGGGTCCCGCGGTTCATGCACCATCTCGCCGGTCCGACGCAATCCGAGCCCGTCCATCCGATACACGCGCGATCCGACGGTTCTGGTCATCGTCTACGGCCGGGTGCGATCCGTGGCCGACCACACTCTAACCCTAAGAACTCACTCGATTCTCGATGGATTTTCGTGTTCTTATGCTCTATGGATTCGTCTTGAAGAGACGAACACATCCATACGGTAAACATGCATTTAAATTGACTCGAATAAAAATGAGAATCTGCGGAAGCTCGAGAAGAAGAGGGAGTCCATACCTTTGCTCGGAGAAGTGAAGCTTCGATGCGAGAGTTGTGTCACCTTCGATTGGGTCCGAGTAAGCTCCGGATGAAGTCCTTGGCACGGTGAATTGTCTAGCTATGAAAGTGACCACAGCCGATCACAAAGCTTGGAGGCTGGAGCAAGCTGGGTGGCACTGGAGATGGGGCTTTCGGTGGGAAACTTCTTCCCTTGGTCCGGTGAAGGTGTAGGACCAATCAATTTGGGGATTGGCTCGTTGTGAGGAGATGTCTGGTTTTTGGGTGAAATTTCGGTTGAGAAATTGGATTCGTCGATGGGGATTAGGGCAAATTGACACTGGGGATCAAGCTGCTCTAAGTGTGGAGTAGGGTTTGGAACAATTTTGGCGAGTTTCGGCGAGGTTTTTGCAACTCTCCTCCATGGCCGTGAGGGTGAGGGGTTTAAATAGGCATGGGTCGGAGGGCCTCCGGGGGAGTTGAGGGCTGGGATCGAGCTGCTCTTGTCATGTGAAGAACGGCCATGGTGGCCATTGGGCATGAGGCGGCTCGGCAGGTGAGAATTCCAAGTTTGGGCTCACATGTGAGCTCTCGGCTCAGTGGTTTCCGGTGGGCTGTGGTGGTGGCCGGCCGGGCATGGGTCACCCTCGAGGTCGGGTGGGTCGGTGCGGGGCTTGGTGCGAAGCGATTGACAATTGCCATGTGTAAAGGCTTTGATCCAAAGTAGAATGGGGCATGGCTAGTTTTGAGTCTAAATGGGTCAATTCACCCATTTGGGCTTGGTGCACCCTTCGAGGTGGCTTTGGGTGCTTGTGGGGGATCAAAGGGATCGGTTGGTTTGGCATGGAGAAGTCTCATCCAAATATATTTGGATTAAATTTAAGTTTAGGTGAATCATGATTAAGGCTAATGAGCTTTAGGGATTAAGGAAAGCCCTCCCTCTTCTTACCCAATATGGCATGGTGGAGTGTCCAAGGCTCTCATGGCTCACATGTGGCTCATGCATGGCTTCATGGCTCACCTTTGGCTTGGGGAAAGGCTTGGTCGATTTCATGAAAATGGGTTTTGGGATTTTTTTGATAATTTAATGAGAACTTGGATAAGGCTTGATTTGGGATGATTTGATGATGAATTTAGGACTTAGGGAATGGCTTTGATTAAGTGGATGGCAAATGGAAATGTCATGTGGGCTTTAGGGTAGATTTTGGGCTCATTGAAATGGTTTTAGATGGGCTTTTAAAATAGTTTAGGAAAGTGGGCTTTTGAATTTTAAAATGGATTTTGGGATGAAATTTTGGTAAAGACTTGGGCCAAATAATTGTTGAGTTTGATTTAGGGATGTGTCATGAGTGATTTGAAACAAATTTGAGGTGATTTGGGTTTGAATTGGGTTGGATATGGGCCTTTTGGTAAAGAGGCTAAGGTGGGCCAAAATTGGCTACCATGGGCGAAAGTTGGGCTAAAGTTGAAATTGATGTAAAATTCATGTTGGGAAATGTTTATGGAAATGTTTCAAAGAGGTTTTGGCTTAGGTTAGGTTTTGATTTTGGGGTTTGGGTCTATTTGGGCTAGGTTTAGGTTTAGGTCAAAATTGGGCTTTTTGATTTTGGGTTGAATTTGAGTGGGGTTTGGGTCTAAATTTTGGGCAAATCATGTTAGTGTTTTGTTTATGGGGATGTTAAGGAAGGTTTAGAAAAGATTTGGGGTTAATTGGAGTTGAATTGGGTGAGTTTGGACTAAGTTTGGGTCATGGGTCCAAAATGGGCTTTAAGGCCAAAAGTGAAATTGGATCCAAATGTCAATCAAATTGGACTTGGATTTGGGTCTAGATTGGTGTTGGGGATGTTGAATTGAAGTTTAGAATTGAATTGGACCAGAATTTGGGTCAATTGGGTAGGTTAGGTTTGACATTGGGTTCACTTTGGGTTAAAATGGGTCAAATTGGGGGTTTTGATAAGAGTGGGGTAAATTGGAAAAATTGGCCCATGGTGTAGTTGAACAAAATGAAATTGGGAATATTTGGGATTTTCTGGAATTTTCTGGGAATTTTCTGAATTTTTGGATTTTTTGAGCTAAGAGGGGTATTTTGGGTATTTGGAGGGTATTGAGAGGTATTTTTGGAATTTTTGGTATTTTTGGCTATGAATGATCAATTTGAGTGATGTGGGAATGTTTAGGATTGATTTTGAGGAATTTTGGGTAATTTAGGTGATTTTGGAGATTTTGGGTAGTTTCAAGGGCATTTGGTAGGTTAGGCGGGTGTAGGGTCCCGGGGGTCAAAAATTGAAAATTTGGAAAATTGAAGATTGAGTGAATATAAGTGGAATAAAATCATTTTGGTTGAGCCATGAAGCCACATCAAGCCCATATGAGCCATGAAGGGACTCATTTGAGGCATTCACTATGTTGTTCCTAACCCTCTTAGCGAGGGCTTAGGGGTTAAGGACCATCCATGTGAATCACTTACATGAGTCAGGAGGTCAAGTTAGGTATAGGTGTGGTTTTAGGAGGTGTGTGAAAGTGTAGTGTATGAGTGTAGTGTATGAGTAATTCAACCCTTCACTGGACCGAGGCCACCTGAGGCGATCCTAAGGCCGAAAGAGTCTATAGGAACTCATCCTTTAAATTTCCACATTTGATCTCAACCCTCTAGATGATTAGGGGTCTACAATCGAGTTTGTGGAGTTTGCAGGGAGTTAAGAAGTGGTTTGAATTTCTAAGTGGTGGATCCCAATTCTAGTCCTCTAAGATAATCAAAGGAAAAGCCTAAGGCTAGATCCTAAGTACTAAAGAGAAGAAGAGAAGACCTCATCAAAAATGAGGTCAACAAATATTTAAGGCACAACTAATTTAATTTTTCATTTCACAAAATCTCAACAACTAGGAGAAAGACAGAGAAAACTACTCAGAATGTATAGGAAGAATAACTCAAAACTTGGATTTCATTTAAAGCTATAAAACAATAAACAAAAACTTATCTCGAATCTTATCCCTAAGAAGACTCCTTGAAGTTCCTCTGACTATTCCTTCTTGTACAACACTATTTTCAGGTTAAGTTGTATTTTGAAAAGTGGTCGCCTACAAAAATTGTCGGTGAATTTTAGATTTTTAATTTAATTTAAATAAGTATATATAATTTGGAAAGTAACATTTGATTTTGAAAATAATTTTAAGTTTGAAAATTGTAAGATATGAAATGAAACCGATCTCACATCTCAAATAGTTTATATAAACGACACCACACCACAAACCGTGTATCTATCCCGAAGAATAGACACACTGCTTGATGATGGGGCTCGATTAAATAAACTAGGAGATTTGTGACATCTGTTTGGTCTGCGAACTAGTTTTATAAGCCGACAAGTTCTCCTGCTTAACGTAAAAGAATTAAACAGGGTTTATATTACCTGGGTTCTTAAAGATCCCTATAAGGGCAAGCCCCTATAGTTAATTATATCTTAAATGTCTGAAGACACTTAAGAAAACTCTCGATAATGATCAGTAGTTTTGCTCTCAAGAATTTCAAAGTTTAAGGTTTTCAAATGATTGAATTTTTGAATTTCAAAAGGGATTAGCTCAAATTTGGAACAGTTTATTTTAAGGAGTCTAAAGGAAGTGAAGTAGGAGAAGCTAAGGATCCAAGAAGAATCTTGGCAACTTCCCAAACTATCCTATTGTTTAGCTTCAATTTGGGAATATTACTTAATGTTGCAATCTTGCCAATGTTAGTTAATTAGGACTTATATTTGTATGATATCATTACACAACTAGCCTCGAAGATGTGAGGGTTTATGTCATACCAAAACGACTACCTCGAAGTCTTAAGACCGGTTAGGGCTTAATTTGCATAGCATGATTATACAAATGCCTAACAAAAAGTTGAGGATTTATGTTGCACTAAGCAAACTACCTCGAAATCGTATGGCTTGGTTATTTAAAACTAGGAAAGGTTTTGATGATGTAGATCCAAGTTTTGCTGATGACGATGGCCGTGCTGCCCACTATGCTCCAAGCTCCTTGTTGTTGCAAAGGTTTAGTTATAGAAAGTGAAAATCAGGAGATGAGAGAAGGGTTTTGGTTTATAAAAGTTTTAAAGTCCAAATGTCTTTAGTGTTTTATGAGGGGAATCTTAAAGTTGATTATAACAACACCGGTTAAGATCCCTCGGTTCCATCATTCCGACACGGTTATTTTTATCAGATTCACTTAGTCCAGATGAGTTTGCTAAACTCAACTGAATGAGTTCCACACTTTCATTTAGACTGTGGGAAATCTCGTTAGCAATACGTAGGTTACATCATCCGAGGTATTCCTGATCATCCAACAAGACATATTAATTTAGTTATAGTTATAAGTTTGTGTTCATTTTGTGATTAAATTTTGAGTTGTTTTATATTTTGAAATATTGTGGCAGTGGATTTTATCTTGTTGTGGCTTTTAATTTAGTTTTGGGATTCAGTTTTGTGGCTATCCTAAAAGGTTTCAATTTTCATGCAACAATCTTGTTTAACATGCAAGAAAGTAAAGCACAGTACATGTAAGTAACTTGCAATAAAATAAAAGCGTACCTGGAGGGTCTTCCTGTCATTCCAAGTTACACTTAAATCACATGTTAAGGCATTTATATAATTTGCAAGAAAAATACCTAAGTAAAGCTAAGGGAAGGTTTTGGTTGTCTACCAAAGTCGTAATCCTATAGCTAGTCAATTCCTATGACGTCTAGGTTCTTTTATTTTGTTAAGGATGATTTTCTTCATCAAAGGGCAATTAAGTTCAGTTGTTCCTCTAAAACATCTCATCATATTGAGAAAGTGCTTAGGACGAGTCCTAAACATCTTTTCAATATTTCTGAGATTATTTTGAGTCCAAATGAATTTTTTTGTACTGGTGAATTAATCATTCAAGAATTTAGCTAAGTTTTGATTCTTCCTCATTCAATTAGGATGTTTGATTATTCTATGAGTAAAGTGACATTTCACTTAATGCTCCATTTAAGAGTTATGATAACTCAAGCCTTTAAGGGCAAATCAGTTTATTAAAGATTTTAATGACTTAAAATTGGAATTGATGATTTAAAATGATTTAATTTAGTTATGAAATTTTAATAATTTTATGTTTGGAATAGTGTTCAAGTTGTTTTAATTTAATTAAATCTTTACATTTTAAATGTTCTCAATGCATTATATTAATTTGGGTTGAAAGAGGTGTTCAGATTATTCAATTTTGATTTTAATGATTTAATTCTAATTTAATTGAAGTATTTTAAGTTAATTTTTAATTGGTTTGATTTTTTATGTTTTTAATTATGAATTGTCTTAAGGTTGATTTTCTTTAATATTTCAAATTACATTTAGATTTGTTTTTTTAAGTAATTTCAAATTAATGTTAAAGTTTTAAAATTATTTCAATTTGATTATCAAATCACTTAATGTTTTAAGCTTTTAATTTAATTAAGGTTTATTTTCCCTTTTAATTATTTAATCATTAATTTCAATTATCATTTTTGAGTTTGATTAAGAGTTGAATATTATTAAAGTGATTTATTTAGTGATCTTAAATTAAAGGGTTATAGTCTCCCTGTGTTATACTCCCGAATTTAATAGTTCAAAGTTCAATTAATCTTCCAAAATTTAAATTATTTAAATAATTAAGGTTTCATTTTTCTCTTTGATTATTAGAAATGATTAATGGGTTCCTACCCTTTAATTTCCCAAAATTTCAATCATCTAAGAGAAAATTAAGATCAAATATTTTACCCTCCATTTTGATTAAACCTAAAGTTTTAATTAGGGGTTAAAATTCTTAATTACTATTATGCCCTTTTAAGCCTAATTATTTCACAACTCATTAAATTAAGCTCAAATGAACTTAAAATTTATATGTCACTTCACTCACATGTCAATTAAGACATTAGAGGAGAAAATGTGAATTTTCTGAATTTAATTTAATTTATATAATTATCTTAATGAAAAATAGGGATTTTCAATGGAAATTCAACAACATGACAGAGGTAAGGTTTCTGTCCTTAGGAAAATTATGGGATGTCTCTATTGACTAGAGGACCACCTGGACCAATTTTGGTGATTTTTTAGATTATATTTTATTTATTATGATTATTTTGTGTTTTGGAGTGTTAATTAATTAAAAAATAAAATTAAAGTTGAAAAATGGATTTTATATTTTTCATAAATCTCTCTGACCTCAAGGAGTTCAGAGAAATAAATTTTATATTTTTCTGATTTTTCTTTGATTTATTAGAATTAATTTAGTGAAAAATGTAAGGAAATTCATTTTTTAATATTAAAAATTGTTTTAAGCCTTTAAAATTAAATATCTAACCTATAGACTTAGGAAAAATATTTGGTTTGTTGCTAAGTGATTAGGAAGCAAAATAGGACATTTTTATGATTTATAATATTTTTATGATTTTACTTATTTTTTAATTATTAAAATATTAAAATATGATTAAAAATGAATATTTTTAAAAAATTTTAATTTTAATTTTCTTAGACTCCCCTAACATTAGAGAAGCCCCAAAACTATTTTGGTGAATTTTTGAAATGTATTTTTGGAGTTATGAATTTTTAAAGTTTAATTTTGGTCATATAACATAAATAGTCCCTTTAGTGGGGCTAATCACCTCCAATTGGTTTCAAATTTTTATGTGAGACTCTTCTGACCCTAAAGATCAGTGGAGAATTGTTTTCAAGTGATTTTGATGTATGGTTAACACAAATTAATTAAAATTCAGTTTTGAGTGTTTAGGCTAATTAGGATTATTCTTAATGAATTAACTCAAACCATAATTTTCCTAGGGTCCTCTGGTCCTAAGTTACTTCTCCAAATTTTTCCAGAATTTTCTAAGTAACATGCTTATTACTGGAATTAAAATATCATCGGGGTCATGGAGGTCGGTGCTTGGATTTGGTGCCGACAATTGGCTCTGGACATGTGTAAAGGAGTTGGGCCGAAATGGCATGGGGAGAAGGTTATTTTGGGTTCAAATGGGTCAACCCATGGTTTTGGGCTTGGTGCACCACCCCGAGGCATGGATCTAGAGTTTGAAAAGGCTCATTTGGGTCGGCCAAGAAGAAATGGTATAGTCTTCATCGAGGATTAGGTGGCTAACTTGGTTTGGTGTGTATCATGGATGAGGTTAAAGAAAGCAAGAAGGCTTAAGAAAGGGCCCCTCCATTTGCCATAAATGACATGGTGAGGTGTCAAAACTCTCATGGCTTCGTATGGCTGCAAATGGCTCACATTTGGCTTGGAAAAGGTTGGCTTGTTTCATGAAAAAGGGTTTTAGAAATTTTTGGCATTTAGGGGTAATTTGGCATGTGGCTTGATTTGGAATGGCTTGATTATTGATTTACGATGTAGGGATGATTTCAATTAAAGGTATGATGAGAAGAATTTGTCATGTGGGCTTTGGATTGATTTTGGACTTTTTGAAATGGTTTGGATGGGCTTTAAAGTGGTTTAAGGAAGTGGGCTTTTGGATTTAAAATAAATTTAGGATGAAAATTTTGTAAATTATTGTGCCGAATAAATGTCTCGATTGGTTTAGGCATGTGTCATGAGTGGTTTGGAACAAGTTTAAAGTGATTTTTGAATTGAATTGGGTTGAATTTGGGTTTGTAGCAAGGGGCCATGGTGGGCCAAATTGGGCTAACTTGGCTTAAGGTTGGGCTAATTTTGGATTTGATATAAAATTAATGTTAGAAAATGTTTATGGGAGTGTTACAAAGAGCTTTCAATTTTGGTTGGGCTCTAATTTTGGAATTTGGGCCCATTTTGGACTAGAGTTTGGGCTTAGGTCAACTTAAGGGATTTTGGTTTTGGGTTAGGTTTGGGTGGAGTTTAGGTTAATTTGGGCGGAAATCGAGTTATTCTTTTGTTTATGGGGATGTTAGGAAGGCTTTAGAAAAGATTTGGGACCAATTGGGGTTGAATTGGGGGCAGGTTTGGGCTAGGTTTAGGTCATGGGCCAAAATTGGGCCTTAAGAGCTTCAAATTGAAATTGGGCACAGTGTCCAGTGGACTTTGTCTTGATGCAAGAATTGATATTGGGGATATTGAATTGAAGTTTTAGAATTGAATTGGACCAAAATTGAGGTCAATTGGGGTGGTTTGGTTTGACATTGGGTTCACTTGGGTTTAAAAATGGGTCAAATTGGGGGTTTTGGTAAAGGTGGGGTAAATTTGATAAATTGGCCCATGGTGTAAAAAATGAAATTGGAAATATTTGAGATTTTTGAATTTTCTGAGAATTTCTGAATTTTTGGATTTTGGGGTAAAAGGGTATTTTGGTAAGTTTGGGGGGGGGGGTTTAGGGGTATTTTGGAAATTTTTGGTATTTTGGCCAAAGATGGTCGAATTTGAGTGGTGGGAAGTGTTTGGGATTGATTTTGAGGAATCTTGGGTAATTTAGGTAATTTTGCAAATTTTGTGTCATCTCGAGGGTATTTGGTAGAGTTTGGTGGGTACGGGAGCCCGTGAGTCAAAAATTGAGAATTTTGAAAAAAGGAAGATTGATCAAGTGTGAGTGAAATGGAATCACTTTGGTTGTGTGAAGCCGCTATAAAGCCATATGAGCCATGAGAGGACTCATTTGAGGCACTCATTGTATGTTGTTCTAACCCTCTTAGCCGGGGGCTTGGGGGTTAAGGACCATCCATATGAATTACCTACATGAGTCAGGAAGTCGGGGATTGGGTGAGAATGTGGTTTTAGAACTTGGAATGTGTGTGAGAATGTAGTGTATGTGCGAGTCGACCCTCACCGGACCGGGCCACCCGGGGTATTCCTAAGGCCAAAAATTCATATAGGGAACTCATCCTTTAAACCTCGGCCTTTGATTTCAACCCTCTAGGTGATTAGGGGTCTACATTCGAACTTGTGGGGTTTGCGGGGTGTTAAGAAGTAGTTTGAATTTCTAAATGGTGGGTTCCATTTCTAGTCCTCTAAGATTAGTCGAAAGGAAAAGCTTAAGGCTAGATCGTAAGTACTAAAGAGAGAAGCAAAAGACCTCACCAAATTTGAGGTCAACGATGTAATGTGTGTGCAAGTCAACCCTCACACGGTAGGCCGCCGGGGTAGTCATGGAACGAAGAGTCACATAGAAAACTCGTCCTTTAAACCTCCGCATTTTGATCTTAACCCTCAGTAGCTTAGGGTTTACAATCGGGCATGTGGGGTTTAAAGGGATAGAGGTGTTTTGATTTCTAAATGGTGGGTGCCATCTCTAATCCTTTAGGATATCGAAGGAGAAAACCTAAGGCTAGATCCTAAGTACCCCAGGAGAGAAGACCTCATCGAAAATTAGGTCGACAAATGGACCCCCGATAGGTGTGGTGTGCCTAGCAAGCACACCGCGCGTATCGCGTTGACGAAGAGATCAACAAAACCAACACGGGCGTCTAAGTGACACACTTAGAATAGAGTAGAAACAAATTTCTATTTGGGAGTATTTAGTATATCTGCGGGGTAGGAGATCCTTTAAACTCTCATTTGGGGAATAGAAAGGAAGGTGAATTCCATATCACGTGATGCGGAAAGTTTGATTTAGATTTTTTTGTTTTATTTTATATTCCGAGTTTTCTCGATGTGTGAGTTTAGATTTCGATTTGTTACGAGTTTCAATTTCGATTGAGGTTTAATTTAAAATCAATTCGAGGAAATGCGGATTTGAAATGAAATTGGAACCTCGGTTCCAACCTCCGGGATTGCGAAGAAGCTGGAATTTAAATACCGGCCTCGGAGTAAGAATCGAAGTTTAAGTATCGATTGAAAAGGATGAGAATCGAGAATTTAGGTACGATCTCGAAATAAGATGCGGAATTTGGTACCGATCTCGGAATGAGAGAGTTGAAATTTGGTATCAATCTCGGGAAGAGACGAATTTGGTACGAGCCTCGAAAGGAGAGAAGCTGGAGTCTGGTTCGATCTCGAAGGTTTAAGAAATTGGAATCACAGTTCCGATCTCGAAGGTTTAAAGAGAACTGTATTTGGTACTAGTCTCGAAGGTTTAAGGCGAAATGCGGTACCGATCTCGAAGGTTTAAAGAGAGATGGAATGCGGTTCCGATCTCGAAGGTTTAAAGGGTTGAAATTTTCTATGGAGATTTGAGTTTAGCGGAAGATTTGGAATGAGACGTGAAAGTGTTTCACATCCTTTGGATACGTCCAGTCGATTAGTTGTAGAAGGATATGAATCCATGCCATCGGAACGAATCAAAAATTTTCGTGGTTACGTAATCGATAGGTCGAGTCTACCTTCTCGGAAGAGGGAAGGAAATATGGATAGTCAAAAAGAGATTTGAGAATGGCGAAATTCGGAGGAGATTTCAAATTCAGGAATTTGTCTTAGTCGCTTGTTGTATTTGATTTTAGCTTGATTTTTCAATTTAGGGTTCACATTTATTTGGGGTTCGTTTTGACATTCAGATTTTAAAAGCGTTCTCATTTATTTTTATTTTTCCTTTGTTCTTTGTTCGAAGTTCATTTAACTTTGTGGCATTTCCCGGTCGATTTGCACGAAGAGGTGAAGGCAAAACATGACATGGTCGTTTTCATTCCGTCTCGTCGAAAATACATCATATATCTTGCTCGAAAACATGTTGATATTTTCCTTGAGAATTCAATATCTCATACAATCCATATAAATCCAACACGGATTGTGTAAGATTCTTCGAGTTTCTTTTAAAAAGCGGTATTTGTCAAAATCCATGTCGAATAGTGAGGTACATGGACGATAACATCACCTTCCAAGTCATCCTTGGCGGGAATGTCACATGGATGTGCATTGGAGGTGTGATATTTCCCATGTAAATCTCGGCTCGTAAGACGGAGACTCTCTAACTGCGGATCTCATTTGAAAGTGGAAAGGCATTTTTACGTCGTCCATTCTCCTGAAAGTGACGGAGATTGATTCATGAGACACTCCTGGAATGTAATGTTTTGCGATGTACGCTCGTTTCCTTTGACACCGGGACGGAACCTACGGTAGTGGTATCTCCATGACCCTCGGAACTCCGCAGGGCACCGCGATCCGGAGGTCGAAATGCGAACATGATGTTACATTGGTTGACAAAAGACAACGTAGAAAGGTCGACGAAGTCATGATGGTGCATGTGTGGAAGTATGCGGTCGCCACTCCTTGTAAATGTTAATGATGCGAGTTTGTTGGGTATCTGATACGCGAGTGACGATACCCTCCATGTTATTATCCTTTTTACCATTCTTTTAATAATATTCGGTATCGGATCCGCCTCCTTTGCGACGGGTATTAAATTGGATTCGCTGTCTCTTGCGAAGTTGTAGCAATATCTGCATTGGATTGTAATTCTTCCTTTTCACAGCATCCATCTTTGGGGTTACGAATAGATCTTTTTCCCTTGAGCGACACAGCAGCGTTTGCGAAGCTTCAGTACGCAATCTACAATTTGTTGCGCTCGTACTCGAGAATACATCTGTATGCGGCTCGAGGCCTTTCCCAAGATATTGATCCTCTTGCCTCGATTCTCCAAAAGTATTGAAAAGTTTTCTTTTCAACATTACGCATTCTTTCAAACTCATATTCCGGAATTATCTACAATCGGTGAGGTGGTCCCCAGTAACATGCGGGAATGTATGATTCAGCCGACACGCTCTCTTGCATGTCTTGGCTCCTCGGGGATAGTCTGTTGGGACATCCTCCGGGTTCTTTCCACTGACAAGACTCTTTCAGAACTTGTGCATACGCAGGCGTCGAGGCGGTTTATTTACGCTCTTCTTGGAATTTCCTTTGTACGATTTCTTCTTTCCTTGGAGTTGATCTCCTCCTTTCGGTTCTTTGACGAACCAATTTCTTCGGAGTATTTGTGATGACGGTAGCAATTGTCTCTTCATGTTGATCTGCTGCTAACTTGGTTAACATCTTGTGAATGCGGCGATTCTTGTTCCTCCGTGGGTGGCGATGAGAGTAGCTCTGCTACCCCTTGGACTTTGCGAGGGCATGGTGCGGCAAGCCTGCCCTCAGGCTGTAGCAACAACGGACTTAACTTTCTTATCTTCTCTGTTGCATGAGCGGCGTTTGCTTTTCTCTTCTTGTGGCGGATTAGCGACTTGGGCCACCCACTTTCATCCTTTGTACGGCTATGGAACTCTTCTGACCGTCGGGTCAATTATTTTCTTCATATTGTAGCCGAGGCTGGTGTGAAGTCGAGTCAATCTCGATCACGGCTCCATCCCTCACCCTCTTTTCATCGAGTGCTAGACTCGCGCCATTTCTAAAGTTCAGAACCCGACCGCCGTTCGACATTTCCCTGCGAAAAAATAAGGAAGGATCGGGGGCTTGTCGGCATATTTTTAGGTTGTGTGTTTTATTTTGAAAGAAGTCGCTACACAAAGAAGTGTCGGCGAATTTTAATTTAATTTAAATAAATAATTTTGAAAAGTAGTATTTGATTTTGAAAATAATTTTAAATTTGAAAATTTTAAGATATGTGAAATCAAGCGATCTCACATCCCGAATAGTTTATATAAACGGCGCCGCACCACAAACCGTGTATCTATCCCGAAGAATAGACACAGCATTTGCTTGATAATGGGGCTCGATTAAATAAAGCTAGAAAAGGTTTGTGACATGCGTTTGATGCAACCAATTTTATAAGTAAAACGGAGATTCCTGCTTGTGTATTTATTAAACGGGGTTTATATTATGGGTTCTTAAAGTTCCCTATGGGGCAAGCCCACATAGTTAATTACATCTTAAGTGATGGGAATCACTGAAAACTCTCGATAATAATCGATAGTGCCTTTCTCGGGAATTTGAAGTTTAAGTTTTTCGGGGTTGAATTTTGGAATTCTGATAGGGAATGGATCAAAATTTGGAACATTTTTATTTTGGGAATTCAAAAGGAAGAAAAGTAGGAGAGATCACGGATTCGAAGCGGACTTCGGTAATCTCACGATTATCCTGATATTGTTTGGCTTGGATTTAGGAAAGTCCTAATGTTTATTTAATGTTTTAATCTTGCGATTTAGTTAATTAGGGCTTATATTTATATGATAGAATCATACAAATTGCACAGAAGATATGAGGGTTTATGTCGTGGACATTTACCTCGAGAATCCTAAGACCGGTTAGGGCTTAATTTGCAATGCAAATGCCTAACGAAGAGTTGAGGATTTATGTTGCCTTAGAGCGAGCTACCTCGAAGTCTTGTGGCTTTGTTGTTATTTTAATTCTAAGAAAGTTTCTTGAAGTAGGTTCAAGTTTTCTTTGACGACGATGACGTGCGCACTTATACTCGAGCTCCTTGTTGTTGCGAGAGGTTTAGTTTTGAAATCATAAATCGAAGAGATGAGAGAAGTGTTGGTTTAGAGAAGTCTTAATTTCAGTGTTTTTTTGTGTTTTAATTAAAACAAATCTTAAAGTTGATTATAACGACACCGGTTAAGATCCCACGGTTCCATCCTTGAGCACCATTATTTTTATCGGATTCACTTAGTCCGGATGAATTTGCTAAACTCAATTTGAATGAGTTCCACACTTTCATTTAGGCCAGTGGAAATCCCGTTAGCAACACGTAGGTTACATCATCCGAGGTATTCCCGATCATCAACAAGACGTTTTAATTTAGTTGTAATTGTAGTTTTGTGTTACGTTTGTGATTAAATTTTGAGTTGTCTTATATTCGAAATGTTGTGGAGGTGAATTTTATCTTGTAGTGTCTTTATTTTAATTTTGGGTTTCGGTTTGGTTTTAAATGCAAAAAGGTGTCGGTTTTCATGCAAGCATTGTTTATCATGCAAGAAAAATAAAGTGCATTTGCAATAAAATAAGCTGCAATAAAATAAAAGCGTGCAGGAGGGTCTTCCCGTCATCTAGAAATTTGCACTTAAAACACAGTTAGAATATTTAAGCAAGTTCTAGGTAAAGGCTGAGAAGGGACATGGTTTTCTACCAAATTCTAATCCTATAGCTAGTCGTTTCCTATGGCGTCTGAGTTCTTTGTGTTTTTGGTTTGAAGGCGATTTTCTTCATCGAAGAGCGATTAAGTTCGATTGTTCTTGTAAATATCTTATCATATTGAGGAAGTGCTTAAGAAGAATCTTAAACATCTTTTGATATTTAGGATTGTTTTAAGTCGAATGAATTTAATTGTGTAAATGAATCGATCGTCGAGGTTTTCAAGTTTTGTTAACTTGCTTTCGGTGAACTAGGACATTTGAATGTCACATAAGTGAAGTAACATTTCATTTTAATGTTAAATTTATTTAGGAGTTATGATAACTAAAGCTCCTAAAGGCAAAATGATATTTAATGATGATTTGTGATTAATTTAAGTTCCAAATTAATGATTTAAGTTTGGAATAGTGTTCAAGTTATTTTAGATTTATTTAACCCGTATGCTAAGTGAGGTTATTTAATTGATTTAATTTAATTTAATTTATTTTAATTTAATTTAATTGAGTTTAATTTAGTTTGATTTGATTTAATTTAATTCAATTCAATTTATTTGATTTAATTTCTTAATTTAATTTAATTTAATTTTAATTTAATTTAATTTAATTTAATTTAATTTAATTTATTTAATTTAATTTAATTTATTTAATTAATTTAATTTAATTTAATTCAATTTAATTTTAATTTAATTTAATTTAATTTAATTGAAATTTTTTGAAGAGTTTAATGATTTAATTTTAATTTAATGATTAAGTCTTTTAATATTTTAAATTTGAGTTATCATTTTAATTAAGAGTTGAGTATTAATGAGATGATTAATTTAGGGATTTTTAGAATTAAAGAATAAATCTCTTCCTAATAATATCACATTTTAATAATTCGAATTTATTGATAGCACGAGTCGATTAATTATTAAAGTTTAATCATTTTAAATTGCTTAATGGGTTTCTACCCTTTAATTGTAAATTTCAATCATCCAAATCAGATTAGGATCAAATATTTTACTTGTTAATTTTTTTATTAAACCTAAAGTCTTAATTAAGGATTAAAATTTTAATTACCATTTTGCCCTTTAAGCTTTAATAATTTCATAAACTCACTAAATTGAACTCAAATGAACTTGAAATTTTTATGTGACTTCACTCATATGTCAATAAAGACATGAGAGGAGAAAATGTGATTTTTCTGTATTTAATTTATTTATATAATTATTTTTTAATAGAAAAGAGAAATTTCCAAGGAAAATTCAATAACATGACCAAGGAAAGTTTCTGTCCTTAAGAAAATTAGGGGACATTCCTAATGACCAGAGGACCACTTGGACCAAATTTTGTAATTTTTTGAATTATATTTTATTTATTAGAATTATTTTAAATTCTGGAGTATTAATTAATTTAAAAATAAAATAAATGTTGAAAAATAAATTTTATAATTTTTAAAATTCTCTCTGATATCAAGGATTCCAGAGAACCAAACTTTGCAATTTTCTGATTTTTCTTTGATTTATTATAATTATTTTGGTGAAAATGCTAGAAAATATATTTTTTTAATTTTAAAATTACGCAAGAAGGCTTTAAAAATTAATATCTCGCCTAAATAGACCTAGGAAAAATATGGGACTTGTTCCCAAGTGATTAAAATTCAAAATATAACATTTTAGTGAATTTTATTATTTTGTGATTTTTATTATTTTTTAATTATTAAAAATATTAAAATAATATTAAAAATCGAAACTTTTAGAAAATTGAAATTTTAAATTTTCTTAAACTCCCCTGATATCAGAGAGACTCCAAAACCAATTTGGTGAATCTTTGAAAGATATTTTGAAAGTTATGAATTTTTAAAGTTTAAAATGACTAAGTGGCTTAATCAACCCAATTAGTGGGGCTAACCAAGTCCAATTGACCTCAAATTTTTATGATGGGTTCCTCTGACCCTAAAGGTCAGTGGAGAATTGATTTCAAGTCAATTTGATCTATGGTTAACTCTAATTAATTAGAGATCTATTTTGGGGATTTAAGCCAATTAGGGTTAATCTAAGTGAATTAACTCAAATCCTATTTTTCCTAGGGTTCTTTGGTCATAAGGAACATCACCAAATTTTCCTAGAATTTATTTCACAACATGCTAATTTTTGGAATTAAAATACTTAAAATAGCAACATGCATTTGAAAAATCGATAACTTTTCATAGGGATGGCCTCCGACTTTGGAAAATTCGTGGAATGTTCCCAAATTCGGAGGCTTCAAAAGCCCTATGGTCTCATGCCATGGTGAATTGTATGAATGCATGGAGAATTAAATGTATGCAGAGAGTAAATAAATTATTAAAAATAAAATACTTGATGAAATTAAATGATTTCTTTTCCACATTATTCTCCTCTCGTTCACCGAGCGAGAGGATATTTTTCTTTTATTTTTCTGATTTTTCTACACAAAGTTATGAATTTTCCAAGTTTAGGGAATTAAATAAATAGAAAATACCCCTAATTTTCTACTTATCCACGCGGCGCCGGCGCATCCTTAGCCTCTCCCGAAGCGGTACGTGTCGCGCCGCGATTGGGCGCCGCCATCCGAGTCGGCCCGTCCCGGGAGCCGCGGCTCACGTAGCGTTCTCCGGTCCGGCGCAATCCGATCCGTCCGCTCGATACACGCGCGATCCAACGGCTCTCGGTCATCGTCTACGACCGGTGTGCACCCGTGACCGTCAACCCTCTAACCCTAATTTCTCACTCGATTCTCAATGGATTTTCGTGTTCTTATGCTTCTATGGATTCGTCTCGAAGAGACGAACACATCCATACGGTAAACATGCATTGAAATTTACTCAAATGAAATGGAGAATCTCCGTAAGCTCGGGAAGAAGAATGAGTTCATACCTTTGCTCGCAGAAGTGAAGCTTCGATCCGAGAGTTGTTGCACCTTCGACCGGATCCTAAGCAAGCTCCGCGATGAAGTCTCCCGGTCCAGTGAATTGTCTAGGTTGGACTTCGACCACGCGCTGATCACAAAGCTTGGAGTCCGGAGCAACCGGGTGGCCCGGAGATGGGGCTTTCTGCGGTGGACACCTTCCCTCGGTCCGGTGAAGGTGTAGAGACAATCAATTTGGGGATTGGCTCACTGTGGAGGAGTGTCCCGGTTTTGGGCTTGGATTTCAACTGCGAAATCGAGCTCGCGAGAGAAGAAATGGCAGGGGGATCTCACCTGGGGATCAAGTGCTCGTGTATGAGGAGGGGTCTCGGAACAATTTTGGCGCAGTTTTGGCAAGGTTTTTGCAACTCTCCTCTCATGGCCGCGAGGGGGTGGTGTTTAAATAGCATGGTCGGAGGGCCTCCCGGGGGAGTTAGGGCTTGGGATCGGCCGCTTCGGTGAGGAGAAGAACGGCCATGGTGACCACTAGGCATGGGGCGGCTCGGCAAGGGAGAATTTCAATGTTGGCTCACTCCCGAGGTCTCGGGCATGGCGTTTTCCGGCGATCGGGTGGCCGGCCGGCCGAGCATGGGTCACCCTCAAGGTCGGGTGGGTCGTGGCTGGAGGCTTGTGCGATCAATTAGCATTGGCCATGTGTAAAGGGTTTGAATCAAAGTGGAATGGGAAAGGGCTAGTTTTGGGTCTAAATGGGTCAACCCTTGGTTTTGGGTTAGGTTCACCCTCCAAGGCCAATTTGGGCTGAAGGGAAAGTCACTTGGATCAGCTTGATTAGTGGGGTCAAGTCACAATCCAAGTACAATTAAGCTTAAGCAAGAGTTAGGGGAGACATGGGAGTGGTTAATTACTCTTAAGAGAATCATTAAAGGGTCCCCTCCTCTTGCCATTTTGGGTATGGTGAAGTGTCCAAGGCTTTCATGGCTCACATGTGGCTCATGCATGGCTTCATGGCTCACCTTTGGCTTGGGGAAAGCTTGGTCAATTTCATGAAAATGGATTTTAGGAATATTTTGGTATTTTTGGGCAATTTGGCATGGTGCTTGATTTAGATTTATTTGATGATGGAATTGAAACTTAGGGAATGATTTTCATCAAATGGATGACAAATGAAAATGTCATATGGGCTTTAGAATCAATTTTGGGCTCATTGAAATGGTTTTAGATGGGCTTTTAAATGGTTTAGGAAAGTGGGCTTTTGAATTTTAAAATGGATTTTTGGGATGAAATTTTGGTAAAGGCTTGGGCCAAATAATTGTTGAGTTTGGTTTAGGGATGCTTCATGAGTGGTTTGAAACAAATTTGAGGTGATTTGGGTTTGAATTGGGTTGGATATGGGCTTTTTGGTAAAGAGGCTAAAGTGGGCCAAAATGGGCTACCATGGGCCAAAGTTGGGCTAGAGTTGAAGTTGATGTGAAATTAATGTTGGGAAATGTTTTTGGGAGTGTTTCAAAGAGGTTTTGGCTTTGGTTGGGTTTTGATTTTGGGGTTTGGGCTCATTTGGGCTAGGTTTAGGTTTAGGTCAAAATTGGGCTTTTTGATTTTGGGTTGAATTTGAGTGGGGTTTGGGTCTAAATTTTGAGCAAATCATGTTAGTGTTTTGTTCATGGGGATGTTAAGGAAGGTTTGGAAAAGATTTGGGGTTAATTGGAGTTGAATTGGGTGAGTTTGGGTTAGGTTTGGGTCATAGGTCCAAATTGGGCTTTAAGGCCAAAAGTGAAATTGGACCCAAATTTCAATCAAATTAAGCTTGGCTTTGGTCTAGATTGGTGTTTGGGATGTTGAATTGAAGTTTAGAATTGAATTGGACCAGAATTTGGGTCAATTGGGTAGGTTTGGTTTGACATTGGGTTTACTTTGGGTTAAAATGGGTCAAATTGGGTGTTTTGACAAAAGTGGGGTAAATTGACAAAATTGGCCCATGGTGTAGTTGAACAAAATGAAATTGGGAATATTTGGGATTTTCTGGAATTTTCTGGGAATTTTCTGAATTTTTGGATTTTTGGGTCAAAAGGGGTATTTTGGGTATTTGGAAGGTATTGGGGGGTATTTTTGGAATTTTTGATATTTTTGGATATGGATGATCAGTTTGAGTGATGTGGGAATGTTTGGGATTGATTTTGGAGAATTTTGGGTAATTTGGAAACTTTTTGAGAAATTTGGGCTATTCAGGGCTTTGGGTAGGTTGGCTGGTGTTGGGTCCCGGGGGTCAAAAATTGAAAATTTGGAAAATTGAAGATTGGGTGGATGTAAGTGAAATGAAATCATTTTTGTTGAGCCATGAAGCCATATCAAGCCCACATGAGCCATGAAGGGACTCATTTGAGGCATTCACCATGTTGTTCCTAACCCTCTTACCGGGGCTTAGGGGTTAAGGACCATCCATGTGAATCACCTACATGAGTCGGGAAGTTAAGTTGGGTAAGGGTGTGTTTTAGGAGGTGTGTGAAAGTGTAGTGCATAGGTGTAGTGTATGTGTAAGTCAGCCCTTTACCGCACTGGGCCACCTGGAGGCGATCCTAAGGCCAAAGAGTCCCATAGGAACTCATCCTTTAAACTTCCACATTTGATTTCAACCCTCTAGGTGATTAGGGGTCTATAGTCAAGTTTGTGGAGTTTGCGGGGAGTTAAGAAGTGGTTTGAATTTCTAAAAGGTGGGTCCCAATTCTAGTCCTCTAAGATAGTCAAAGGAAAAGCCTAAGGCTAGATCCTAAGTACTAAAGAGAAGAAGAGAAGACCTCATCAAAAATGAGGTCAACAAATGGACCCTCAATAGGTGTGGTGAGCCGACGGAGCACACCGCGCGTATCGGTGTTGACCGAAGCGATCAACAAAACCAACACGGATGTCCAAGTAACAAACTTAGGACGAAGTAGAAGAGTTTCCGCCTGGGAGTGTCAAGTATATCTCTAAGAATGGAGATTCTTGAACTCTCGCTGGGGAAAGGAAAAGGAGGTAAAATCCAAATCACATGATCTGGGAGAATTTCGATTTAGATTTTATTTTGTTTCATGTTCAAGTCATGATGTGTGAGTTTAGATTTTGATTTTTCATTTAAATTGAAGTTTTGTTAAGATTAATTTTGAAGGGATTTGATTTGAAATGAAAATTGGAATTTTGAAGTTTTAGATGTAACATCTTCAACCCCAAAAGAAGATCGAATCGATTGGATTGAGTCATTGCAATGGGGAAAGATCTCAGAATAATGCGGTATTGGATGTAAAATCCTTAACCTCAAGAGTTTGATTTGATGTATTTCAGTGCGATAAGAAAAGAATCCTAGCAAGTAGCGATCTTGGATGTAAAATCCTCGACCCAAAAGTTCGAATTTGATGTATTTCGAAGTGCAATAGGAAGAGAATCCTAAAGCGATGCGGTCTTGGATGTAAAATCCTCGACCCAAAAGTTTGGATTTGATGTATTTCAGAGTGCAGTAGGAAAAGAATCCTAAAGCAGTGCGGTCTTGGATGTAAAATCCTCGACCCAAAGGTTCGAATTGATGTATTTCAAGGCGATAGGAAGAGAATCCTAAAGCAATGCAGTCTTGGATGTAAAATCCTCGACCCAAGAGTTCGAATTTGATGTACTTCGAGTGCAATAGGAAGAGAATCCTAAAGCAAGTGCAGTCTTGGATGTAAAATCCTCGACCCAAGAGTTTGAATTTGATGTACTTCAGAGTGCAATAGGAAGAGAATCCTAAAGCGAGTGCGGTCTTGGATGTAAAATCCTCGACCCAAAAGTTTGAATTTGATGTATTTCAATGCGGTAGGAAAAGAATCCTAAAGCGATACGGTCTTGGATGTAAAATCCTCGACCCAAAAGTTTGAATTTGATGTATTTCAGTGCAATAGGAAGAGAATCCTAAAGCAGTGCAGTCTTGGATGTAAAATCCTCGACCCAAAAGTTTGGATTTGATGTATTTCAATGCAATAGGAAAAGAATCCTAAAGCAGTGCAGTCTTGGATGTAAAATCCTCGACCCAAAGGTTTGAATTGATGTATTTCGGTGCAATAGGAAGAGAATCCTAAAGCGAATGCGGTCTTGGATGTAAAATCCTCGACCCAAGAGTTTGAATTTGATGTATTTCAGTGCGGTAGAGAAAAGAATCCTAGCAAGGTGCGATCTTGGATGTAAAATCCTCGACCCAAGAGTTTGAATTTGATGTACTTCGATGCAGAGTAGGAAAAGAATCCTAAAGCAGTGCGAGTCTTGGATGTAAAATCCTCGACCCAAGAGTTTGAATTTGATGTACTTCAGTGCGATAGGAAGAGAATCCTAAAGCAAGTGCAGTCTTGGATGTAAAATCCTCGACCCAAAAGTTTGAATTGATGTATTTCAGTGCAATAGGAAGAGAATCCTAAAGCAGTGCAGTCTTGGATGTAAAATCCTCGACCCAAGAGTTTGAATTTGATAAAGATTTGGAATCTGGAAAGATTGAATTTGAATTTGATAAAGATTTGGAATCTGGAAAGATTGAATTTGAATTTGATAAAGATTTGGAATCTGGAAAGATTGAATTTGAGATTTTGATATTTGAAATGATGAGTTTGAACTCGGTTGAAATTTGATTTAAGATTTGATTTGAAATTTGGAAGATGAAATTTGAAGTTTGATCGAGATTGGATTCGAAATTTGATTGAGAATTTGATTTAACATTCTTGTTGATTTTGTTTATCCTTTAATGATTCAAATTTTATTTTGTTGTTTATTTAATGTTCATGTGAATTTGGTGTTTGTCATTTTTTAGATTTTTTTTTAGAAAGTTTTCTTTTATCTTTTTTTTTGTTTTATTTCTTTTCTGTTCTTTGTTCGAAGTTCATTTAACTTTAACGGCGTTTCCCAATCAATTTGCACAAAAGAGGTGAAGGCCAAAAATGTGACATGGTCACTTTTATTCCAATCATACTGAAGATACATCGTACAACTTGATCTGGAATATATTTCATACAATCCATGTAGACTCAAAACGGACTGTGTATGATCTTTGTCGATCCATCTAAAGAAGCAACTGTCAAAAGTCCATGTCTGAATAGTGAGATACATGGTCAATAACATCACCTTCCAAGCCATCCTTGGCAAGGATGCCGTATGGATGTACATTGGAGGTGTGATATTTTCCATGTAACTCACGGCTCGTAAGGTCGGAGGCTCTCTAGCTCCGAGTCCGGCCGGAAATGGTAAGGTATCTTTCCGTCGTCCATCCTTCCGAACGTAACCGAGATCCGCTTCACCGGTACTCCTGGTATGCAATGCTTGGCGATATCCGCTCCGTTACCCTTCGGCATCATGACGGAACCTACCGGTAAAGGTATCTTTACCGGCCCTCGGAACTCACCTGGACCTCGCTATCCGGAGGTCGGATCCGAACATGATGTTACACTCGCTCGGAAAAGAGATCGTGCGGAAAGGTCCGACAAAGTCATGGTGATCAATGTGTGGGGGTATACGATCACCCCGTTTCGTAGATATTGATGATGCGACTATTGGGTATGCAGGTCTGCTGCGATACCCTCCATGTTATCAATCTCTTTACCATTCTCTTGATGACTAATGGCATCGGGTCCACTTGCCCATGACGGAGTATTCCCGGCGGGTTTCCCTTCCTGTCCTCGGCAAAGTTGTAACGAGCATCCACATTGTATTGTGATTCTTCCTTTCCCCGGCATCCATCTCCGGGGCTCGAGTATGTGTTTTCCCTTAGGCGGCTCGCTCGGCCCGGTCTTTTCAAATCCCGGATGCAATCCACGATTCTGTCGTTGCTCATACTCCGAGAATACGTCCGTATGTAATTCGAGGCCCTCCAAGTATATTGATTCTTCTCGCCTCTAATCCTTTCAAAGTATTCAAAGGTTTTCTTTTCAACATTTTGCATTCTCTCCAGCTCGTATTCCGAATGATCCGCGGATGGCGAGGCCTCGGTGACGTATTGTGGGATATAAGGTTCGATCCCTTCACGTTCTCCCCGCATACCTCGGCTCCTCGGGGATGATGCCTGTCGGGACATCCCCCGGGCTGCTTCGCAACAAGGTCATGCATCACCTGGTGGTTCTATCCGGTGGCGTGGTAGCCTTCTTTCTTCCGGTCTTTGTGAGATTTCTCCGGTTCTTTTCGTCATCCTAGGAGCTGGCCTCCTTTCTTCCGGTTCTTGGTGAACCGGTGTCCTCGAAGTGTATGCACCGACATTAGCAGTCGCCTCGTCGTGCCGATCCGCGGCCTAGTTTTGTCAACACCTTACGGATACGGCGATTCTTATTTCTTCGTTGCGTTGCTCGTGAGAGTAGCTCTCCGAACTTCGAATCTCCGTGGCGCGGCGCCGACAAGCTCGCCCTCTGCCGTAGCGACTACGGACTTCATTTTCTTATCTTCTTCAAGGTTTGTCTTTCTTCTCTTCTGCTCGGATTGGTGACTTGGGCCACCCACTTTCATTATCGTATGTCCAGCAATTCTTCTCGGTTAACCGGGACCCGGCCACTTTCCTCGTACTCGTAGGCTCGCTCGGTGCAAAATCTGAGTCAATCTCGATTATCGCTCTATCTTTCACCCTCTTTTCATCAAGTGCAAGGCTTACGCCATTCTTAAAGTTCAAGACCAACCGCCCGCTCGACATTTCCCTGCGAAGAGACAAGGAAAAGGATCAGGGGCTGTACTAAGAACAAGAACATCAAGAAAATGTTTATTAAAGACATCTTGTTTTATTATTATTTTTATATTTTCAAACTTAACAGGAATGAAGTGGGATAAGATCATGTAAGAGATTTTGATTTGGAAAAGAAAACAAGGAAAATTTTATTATCAGGATTTTATTTATTTTGGCACATTTTTGTTATTTTTGGGTTCGGACCCAATCATAAGTAATCACTTTGCCCGTGCTTCTAGGGATGGAAAGTTCATTCCTTCGAAACATCAGGTAGCGTAATACTTTTTCAAGTATCGTCCATTGATCGGAAGCATATGTCGTTCTCCCTGGCAATTCACTAGCCGGTAGGAGCCTCCCGAGTAGATCGCCTCAACTACAAATGGTCCTTCCCAAGTGGGTTCAAATTTTCCTCCTATCTTGCGGTGTGCAAGAATAGGTCTTTTGAGAACGAGAACTAAATCACCAACTTTGAAGGTTCTTGGGCGGACCCGCTTATCATGAGCCCGAATCATCTTAGCTTGGTATAATTCTAAATTCCGTTGCGCCGCAAGTCTTTTCCCTTCCGGGCTCTCTAATTCTTCGAGTCGTAATTTGGCGTTCTCTTCCGTTGTGATTTTATTTGCAACCGCAATTCCGAGTGAAGGGAGCCGAACCTCTAAAGGTAACATCGCCTCGGACCCATACACCGGAGCGTAAGGTGTAGCTTGCGTAGGAGTTCGAAGGTTGTCCGGTAGGCCCATAAGGCTTCTAACAACTTCTCGTGCCAATTTCTCTTATTGTCGTCTAAAGTCTTCTTTAAAATTTGAACGAGAGTTTTATTAAAAGCCTCGGCTAGGCCGTTTGCTCTCGGGTAGTAAATTGTTGAATATCGCCGGCCGATTCCGTGTCTCCCGACAAAATTGTTGATTTGTGTGCTTCGAATGCCGACCCATTATCCGAGATGATCTCGCGCGGCACCCCGAAATGGTAGACAACTTGGTTCTTGAAAAATTGTAGCACGTGATGTGCTTTCACTTCTCTTAGTGGAACCGCCTCGCCCACTCGGAAAAGTAATCCGTAGCCGCAAGAATGAAGCGATGTCCTTTCGACGACGGCGGTTCTATTGGACCCACTATATCCGTGCCCCAACATTCAAATGGCCACGATGCAATTGTCGGATGTAGCACATTTGGAGGTTGGTGTAGAACCACTCCGTGCACTTGGCATCGGTGACGGCTCTTGGCGATTTTCATGCGGTCGGTCATCATCGAGGGCCGGTAGTACCCTAGTCTTTTAATTTTCATTTTCATCTTTGGACCCGACCGGTGAGCGCCACGAGTCCCGAATGCACCTCCTTAACAATTTCACGAGCTTCGGACCCACTTAGGCACCTTAGCCACATTTGATCAAAAGACCTTCCGTATAACGTATTGTTTACTAATGCGTAGGACGAGTTCTTTTCTTGATCCGATGGGCTAGCGACCTATCGTCCGGTAGTTTCCCCTGTTTGCAAGTAATCTATTAATGGTTGTCGCCAATCTTCCGTGTTTTCCGTCACTCGCCGCAATTGATTCTTCTTCCTTATCCGATTTGTGTATCGTGTCAATGTCAAGTCGTGATAGGACCCGGCGTCCGTGAACCGACACTTCCACCGATTCATCTTGCAAACGGGCAAATTCTTTTGCGAGACGAGCTAGCGCATCCGCTGAGCGTTTTCTTTTCGGGAATTTTGTAGATTGTCACATTTGGAATCCGTTCCAACAATTTGTATGGCATACTTGGAAGTATTGCTCGAGTCTTGGTTTTAAAATTCCGTATTGTCCGGCGATCCGTTGAATGATTAACTCGTGAATCTCCGTAGATGTTGATGTCCGTTATCCCCATTTGAATGGTTAATTCCGAGTCCCGTTATGAGGGCTTCGTATTCTGCTTCGTTGTTTGTACATGGTTCTGTCAAGTGGTAGGAGTATCTTAACATCCCCCGCTCCGGTGTTATAAAGATTAGTCCAATTCCGCCTTACCGGCACTATCACTTGCGATTCTTCGTCTTTATGCGCCGAAGATGCTCCGTCGAAATATAATTCCCAACGTCGATCATCAAGGTCTTCTAGATTCATTATTTGTTCATCCGGCGGATCGTCATTGAGAGGAGATTCTCGCGCAAAGGGTGTGCTGCAAGGAAGTCTGCTAAGGCTTGTCCCTTTACGGCACGAAGAGGCACGAAAGTTATATCGAATTGCAATAATATCATCGACCATCTGGCAAGTCTGCCGGAAAGCGTTGGACGAGTCATCAAGTATTGCAATGGATTAAACTTCGAGATTAGGTTGACCTTATGAGAAAGCATGTAATGCCCGAGCTTTCGAGCGGCGAAGATCGGGGCCAAACAATGCTTTTCAATTGCGGGATACCTTATTTCCGTCGGCGATGAAACGACGACTTAAGTAATAAAGAGCATTTTCTTTACCCTCATCATTGACCCGGGCTAATAGGGCTCCGAGGAGTCGTCTAAAGCCGCGGTATAAAGTATTAGCGGTCTACCCGAGACCTGGGCCGCTAAGACGAGAGGTGTCATTAAATATTGTTTAATGTCTTCGAAGGCCCTCCGGCATTTCTCTTCCCAAATAAATTTGGCGTCCTTTTTAACTAGTGCCGAGAAAGGCCGACACCTACCCGACAAGTTCGAGATAAAGCGTCGAAGAAATGCCGACTTCCCTTGAAAAGATCGTAGTTGTTTTAAGGTTTTGGGAGGCGGCATTTCTAAGATAGCTTTAATCTTTTCCGGATCGATTTCGATTCCACGATGTCGGACAACGAATCCTAAGAATTTCCCGGAGGTGACGCCGAAGGCGCATTTTAAGGGATTCATCTTAAGGTTAAATTGCCTTAATCGTTCGAAAACAATTCTCAAATCATACAAGTGGTTGTCCTTTACTTTGCTTTTGATGACCACATCGTCCACGTAGCATTCGACTTGATTGTGGATGAGATCATCAAAAATTCTTGTCATTGCTCTTTGGTAGGTTGCTCCCGCGTTCTTCAATCCGAATGGCATCACCGTGTAGCAAAATACTCCGATCGGCGTTCGAATGCTCGTAAGCTTTTCATCTTTTGGAGCCATTTTTATTTGGTTGTATCCCGAAGATCCATCCATAAATGAGAATATTTCATGTGTTGAAGCGATGTCGATCATTAATTCGGGATCGGTAGAGGAAATTCATCTTTTGGACATGCCTTGTTTAAATCTCCGAAATCCACACAAATTCCGATCCGACCATTCTTCTTCCCGATCGGTACCACGTTGGCTAACCAAGTCGGGTATTGTTCTTCACGGACAAATTTAGCGTCTATTAGCTTTTTAACTTCAGCTATGACTTGTTGTTCGATTTCTAGACGCATTCTTCCGGGACCTTGTCCGACCGGAACGAAGTAGGGTCCACTCCTAGTTTATGGATCGCGACCTCTCGGAGCTAAACCCGGCATCTCATCGTAGCTCCAAGCAAAACAGTCTTTGAATTCCATTAATAACTTGATTATTTCTTTGGAGTCTTCTTTATCGAGTAAAGAGCTAACAAAGGTAGGTCTAGGCTCTTCGCTAGTACCTAAGTTAACTTCTATTAACTCATCTATCGTAGATTTGATTTCTTCTTCGAATTCTGGTGGAGCGTCTCCAATTTGTAAATCTTCGAGTTCGTCCATAGTTTCCATGCAGTTTTCATTAGATTCGCAGGTGATAACCAAGCAAAATTCGGTATCATCAACCGATCCTACCGTGCCGAATCCGAGACCATGCTTTGAGTTGGGTGGACGACCGGAGTTATTCCATAAATTTTCAAAACGTTGTGATTGACCTTTTGTCCCTTGTCGAGGTAAGAAACCACGCTGAATTAAATTTTGAACACAGGGAGAGTACCACTCAAAAGGCAATTCCATTAATTCTGATGAAGTAGCATCTTCAAATTGTACATTATTTTCGGCTTTGGAGGAAGAAGCACCACGGTAGAATTTGATTGGTTTCGCACCACCGCTACGTACCTCTTTGACCTCCATACCCTCGATCTTATTAGAATGGATCGGGGTCAGGGTCATAGTATGTACATAGTGGTTAATCTTCTCGTACATCGATTCATATTCTTCGTTTCTTTCATCTTCAATAGGGATTTTGAATTGCGGCTTCTTTCGACTTATTGTCGCTGCTTCTTGTTTGATTTCTTTTTCTTCTTCAGAACTATCTTCCCAATCGACATTGATGGTCGGTTTCCTCTGTCCAATTGTCCTAATGTCTCTACCACGACCTCGTCCCCGGCCTCGACCTCGGATGCGAGTTGTGGAGAAACCTTCACCATCTCGCCGTAAGGGAGTGGTGAGTGATCGTTGGACTAGAACTTCGGGTTCTTCGTTGTCCCGAACTTTCTTTGCTTCATTTGTTATAGTATCTCCTGGAGAAGATCGTTTTCTTCGGCGGTGCATAATAAGCTGCATCCTCGTGGATTCCAATTTCATGTACGGAGAATGGTTGTAAGTCACCTTTGATGCATCGTTCCCCTCCATCGTAGTACTTGATGCACCGATGTAGAGATGATGGTACCATCCTGTTTTCATGTATCCATGGTCGGCCCAGTAGAGCGTTGAACGACGTTTCTGAATCAATTATGTGAAATTTCGCGGTTGTCTTTGCTAAGTCACCGGTCTTCATCAGTAGCGTTATTGAGCCGAGGGCTCTTTCTCCTTTCTGATTGAATCCTCTTAATAACATTTTGTCCGCCTCGAGCTCGCGGGCATCAATTTCCAAGTATGCTAGCGTTCGAAGATTCATTATATTGATTGATGCTCCTGGATCCACCAATACTCTGGAGAGTGTAAATCTTCCGATTGTAACTGAAATGTACAACGGTCGGTTGTGATCTGCTGTTCCAAGTAGTAGGTCGTCGTCCGTGAAGGTAACACCTCGTTGTTCCTTTAACGAGCAAACCTCATCTAAGGACTCTCCGGCCATTTGAGCTAAGCAAATTTCTGGATCAAGTAAGGCCTTGATCGAGCTTCTCTCATCTCCTTTGATAAGATGAGAGCGTCGTAGATGCTCGGCTTGGTCGGTAGTTTCCTAAGATGGGCTAGCACGTTGTAGTCCACTTTGTTTTCATGTGTCTCTGCTTCTTCTCGAATGGGTATTTCTTCTGCCGGGGTTGGTTCTTCCTGAACAACCACCTGCTTCCCTTTGTCTTTTGGACCCATTCTCGGAGGTAGAACTTTTCCACTCCTTAAGTTGACTTCTGTAATTTCCTCTGAATCTATTGTTGAGCTTGCCGGTGTCTTTTCTTGAATCGGAATGACAGGCTCTTCCGGATTAGCTTCAGAGTCTGAAGGCTCTAACTCTATCGTGATCGGAGCTCCTCGAAACTCGCAGATAGATTCGTTGCTTGTTGAACTCTCGTAGCCTCCTCGATGGATGTCTTCTTCGTTATTTTGCTTGTCGAGATTGTGTATGATTTGAGAATTGTCGTTGGTATCGAAATCGATATCCGGATTATCGTTAGTTACGTAATCGTTAGAAACGATCAAAACGTAGCCAACGCCATCACCCTTATCATTATATGATCCCACCGAAGTGAGCGAGATAATCATACGCAGTCAAGGGTTCGAGGGATTTCTCCCCCGAATCGGAAACAACTATCCTAAGATAGCAGCCCCTAGTCTAGCCTTAGGTGCCTCAGTCTTCTCTTCTTCGTCAATTTTCTTCTTTTCTTCAATCGTCTCCTGTTGAGGTGGTTCTTCTATCGCAAGTGATAGTACCGGCTTAACGGGTTTCAAACTCGAATCGAAGCTCGTACCGAAGCGGTCTGGATGCTGTCTAAAATCTTTTTCGAAAACCTCGTCCAAGCGGTAGTCCATCCATCGTCAGTTGTATAGGGATCTATCGGAATGATGGGGTCAGTCGAGATAACATTGACGGAACCTCCTTTCTGGGGTTCCTTCATGTACTCCTTCGGGATCGTTATATTCCCTTTCCGCAGGTTGTCATTGAGCCAACTTTTCGAAGGTAATGCAATCTTCTATTTTGTGTCCAAGCATTTGGTGGTAAGGGCAAAAGTTGGGATCACCCTTCTTGTTGACCTCTTCTCGGTCTTTTAGGCTCTGGCAACTTGGAAATCCGGAGTCTTCATCGACTCGCGGAACATTTTCGGCATCGCTTCATTCTTGAACGGATATTCTCTCGCTCAAAAGCTCTCTTAATGTACGTTGCGGACGAGGTGGTTGTTCATATTGCGGAGATGACCGATAGCTGGGCCGGGGTTCGTCGGTAATTCGTTGTGGTTGTTGCGGCCGTTACGGTGGTATTTGCATCGGTTGCTTGCCTTTGTCAACCGCCGCAACGATCCCGGATTTCTTTTCAAAAGTCTTTACGAGCTTTTGTTTGTCCGTCTTGTCGGTGAAACTTAATTGCTTCGCCTCTTCTTGCAAGCTTCCGGCCTTGCTTAACAACTTCTCGAAAGTCTTAATAGTAAATCCCTCGAGGAGAAGTGCTATCGGGCCATGGATGCTTTTTAGCAAAATGCCGATCGCATGCTCGTTCTTGCAGTTCGTGGTTCACACTTCATACTTAAGTTCCTCCATCGAGTATGTAATCCACCAAAGTTTCATTCGGCTTCGCTTTTCTACCACTAAATCACCTATAGTGATGTGGTGTCGAGCTCCGGCGAATCGCTTGATGAAGAGGTTCTCTAGCTCCGAGAATGTCTTTACCGAACCGTTTGGTACTTCGCATACCGCCGAAGGCGATTCCCGACGGACCGCTCGACGAACCGTCGGAAGAGTAATGCATCGCTCCCGCCGCATTGCAACAACCGGCACGAAAGTGTGCTACATGCTCGTCGAGGGTTCCCGGTTCCATCGAAGGTCTTAAACGAGAGGTGGTACGAAGCCTTTCGGGTATCGGACGGCGTCGAATTCTTCGGGGTAAGGTCTACCCGTCCGAATGGATGTCCCGCTCTTTGATTGTGCTAAGGCTTCTCGCACTCGCCGTTCCACCAAGTTCTTGATATCCTTTTCAGGAATCATACTTTGTGTTGTATCCTTTTTCACTGATCATCCCCATTAACGGACGTAATCTCCTTTCCTCCGTCTACAATGTGAATAACCTCCGGGGTGTTTCTCTATGTGGTTGTACTTGACTCCGGAGAGTGGCCGAGCTACGGCCATCTCTTCCATCCTTTTTGCCATTCGAGCGATCGTATCATCTTTTTCTTGAAGCCGCCTTCTCATCGCCTCGGCTCCTCTCTTCGCGGCCGCAGGAGCACCTTGCGAAGCCGATGAAGCTCGTGTCTCAACCATGTTGATTTCCGCGTATTCGTCGTCCATAAATTCCGATGAATCAATCTCATCTCCGAACTTTTCTTCTCTTTCTTTTGCCAAGCGTCGGATATCGGTTCTCAACTTTTCCATGGCATCTTCTAGCGGGCTTTCGTGTGTCTTCGTGGTTGTCGTGCGATAGCTGCCGGGTCCCTTTCTCACGAGTCCCCTTCATCGCGGTAGCACTTTCTTCGCATTCAAGTCTCCCGGCGAGACTTTCTTTCTCGGGCCGCTCGTTTCAATCTCAACTCGCCCGGCAGTGGGACGCCATACCATCCTTCCGGCGGCAGAAGGTCTAGGACCGGATGGTCCGTCGGCCAAATGCTCGGAAGGTGGTATCCTCCCTAATCCGTAATCCCGAGACGACAACAGGCGGACTAGCCTTCATTCTTTTACTTGGCTTTTCCGTCATGATGGCGGGTTCTACTCGGGGTCCAAGACGGGATTCGACTCGGCACCCGCCCTATCCTCCGTAGAATTTCCGATACGGGCGCTTTTCCTTCTTCGCTAACTTTTCTACCAAAGTTTGCAGTCGAGCAAACGGCGTAGTTCTAGTTCTTTTCTTACGGCTATCGTTGTAATATGCGGGTCGTGGTAATTTGGCAGCAATCTTGCGAATGTTTTCTTCATCTTCTGCGGCGGAGAGGGGATGAAATCCGCTTCCTCCCAACAGGTGGTATGTATTCGAGCAGCGGTGTATATTCTGCGGTTCCGGAATTTCCTCTAGGAAAGCAATTTCAGCAACCCCGGCTTCTTTAGCGATCCTTCTATTTCTGTTTCTTCTCCGGGTCTTTGTTAGTGACGGAATTCTTGAACCGGACCCGATCTCGAAAACGTAAGGTCTTACAGGAAGATCCGTACCCTCCACGGTAACGGGTCCATCATAATCTCGGATTTCTTTCCCTTTGATTTGGCAAAAGTCGGGGCAGGTGCGAAACAACTAGACCAGGTGGGGTAGAAAGAACGAGTCCTCCCGTGGACGTCGGTACTCCTCTTAGTCGGGATCCTTTGCAGAGGAGGGAATTCTTGGGTCGACCTAAGGTCGAATTCGACGCCGGCTCTTCGGCCTTCAGGTACCTTGTTCATCGGTGCAAAGAGGGAGACGTTGGTGACCTTGACGTTCGTGTTTTCAAATCCTTGTCCAAATCGGATGATTCCATTGTCGGGCAACTCATCCTTATAGCACGCCGAGGTCCGATCCATCGGTGAAAGAGAAAATCGGCTTCGGGGCTTCCATTTCCGCAGGTAGATTCGGTTTGTCGGTCCCAAGTTATGCTTCTTTTCTTTAGGACGAAAAGAAAGGAATTGAAAAAAGTCCGAACTCATTCATGTTCATGTATTTATAAGAAGGAATCACTTATTAAAAGAATCACTTATTAGAGGGTTTGTTTATTTAGAACGGAGTGTTCAAAGGTGTAGAGAAGGTAAGGAATCCGAATCGGAGTTGGAAAGGAAAAGAGAGTCTTAAGCAAGACTTCTCGACTCGAAGGATCACTCCTAAACTAACACCTATCGGGGGTCCACCCCACCTCGTAAATGAGGTAAAAGGATCTCGGAACCTCTCTGTTTATGGGTGTCTAAACAAGTGGCTCCTAAATCCGAGAGAATGTTGGTTATACTTGTTCAAGGTAGAAATGAACACAGTATTCCAACGGAAAGAAGGGTAGTTTGATCCATTAGGGACATGGATACACTACCGATTTTTGAAAGCAGTAACTATTTGATTAAAATGGAGAGAGGAACTTTTCCTCAGTGGAGTCGCCGAAGTTGTCGGCATATTTTTAGGTTGTGTGTTTTATTTTGAAAGAGAGTCGCCTACAAAAATTGTCGGCGAATTTTAATTTAATTTAAATAAATAATTTGAAAAGTAGTATTTGATTTTGAAAATAATTTTAAATTTGAAAATTTTAAGATATGAAATCAAACTGATCTCACATCCCGAATAGTTTATATAAACGAGCGCCGCACCACAAACCGTGTATCTATCCCGAAGAATAGACACACCGCTTCGATAATGGGGCTCGATTAAATAAACTAGAAAGGTTTGTGACATCCGTTTGGTCTCGCGAACCAATTTTATAAGCCGACAAATTCCCCGCTTAATATGAAACTATTAAACAGGGTTTATATTACTCCGGGTTCTTAAAGTTCCCTATAAGGGCAAGCCCCTATAGTTAATTACATCTTAAGTGATGGGAATCACCTAAGAAAACTCTCGATAATAATCAATAATTCTGCTCTCAAGAATTTCAAAGTTTAAGTTTTCAAGGGGTTGAATTTTGGAATTTCAATAGGGAATGGATCAAATTTGGAACATTTTTATTTTGGGAATTCAAAGGAAGAAAAGTAGGAGAGATCACGGATTCGAAGCGGACTTCGGTAATCTCCCGATTATCCTATTGTTTGGCTTGGATTTAGGAAAGTCCTAATGTTTATTTAATGTTTTAATCTTGCCAATTTAGTTAATTAGGGCTTATATTTATATGATAGAATCATACAAATTGCCTAGAAGATATGAGGGTTTATGTCGTATCGGACGACTACCTCGGAATCCTAAGACCGGTTAGGGCTTAATTTGCAATGCAAATGCCTAACGAAGAGTCGAGGATTTATGTTGCACTGGGCAAACTACCTCGAAGTCCTATGGCTTTGTTATTTAATTCTAAGAAAGTTTTGCTGAAGTAGGTTCAAGTTTTGCCGACGACGATGGCCGTGCTCGCCCACCATGCTCCGAGCTCCTTGTTGTTGCAGAGGTTTAGTTTTAGAAATCATAAATCAAGAGATGAGAGAAGTGTTCGGTTTAGAGAAGTCTTAATTTCCAAGTGTTTTTTGTGTTTTAATTAAAACAAATCTTAAAGTTGATTATAACGACACCGGTTAAGATCCCACGGTTCCATCCTTCCGCACCATTATTTTTATCGGATTCACTTAGTCCGTATGAATTTGCTAAACTCAATCGAATGAGTTCCACACTTTCATTTAGACCGTGGGAAATCCCGTTAGCAACACGTAGGTTACATCATCCGAGGTATTCCCGATCATCCAACAAGACGTTTTAATTTAGTTGTAATTGTAGTTTTGTGTTCTGTTTGTGATTAAATTTTGAGTTGTCTTATATTTTGAAATGTTGTGGAGGTGAATTTTATCTTGTAGTGTCTTTTATTTTAATTTTGGGTTTCAGCTTTGGTTTCGTCCTAAAGGTGTCGGTTTTCATGCAACTCGTTGTTTATCATGCAAGAAAAATAAAGTGCATTTACAATAAAATAAACCGCAATAAAATAAAAGCGTACTCGGAGGGTCTTCCCGTCATCCCAAGCCGCACTTAAAACACGCTTAGAATATTTAAGCAAGTTCCTAGGTAAAGCTAAGGGAAAGGTTTATGGTTTTCTACCGCATTCCTAATCCTATAGCTAGTCGTTTCCTACGACGTCTAGGTTCTTTGTGTTTTTGGTTCGAAGACGATTTTCTTCATCAAAGAACAATTAAGTTCAATTGTTCTCAGTAAATATCCTATCATATTGAGGAAGTGCTTAAGAAGAATCTTAAACATCTTTTCAATATTTCTAGGATCGTTTCAAGTCCAAATGAATTTAATTGTGTAAATGAATCGATCGTCCGAGGTTTTCAAGTTTTGTTAACTCGTCAGTTGAACTAGGACATTCGAATGTCCTATAAGTGAAGTAACATTTCATTTTAATGTTCTATTTAGGAGTTATGATAACTAAAGCTCCTAAAGGCAAAATGATATTTAATGATTTGTGATTCAAATTTAAGTTCAAATTAATGATTTAAGTTTGAATAGTGTTCAAGTTATTTTAGATTTATTTCTTCATGTCTTAAGTGAGGTTATTTAATTCAATTTAATTTAATTTAATTTAATTTAATTTAATTTAATTCAGCTTTAATTTAGTTTGATTTGATTTAATTTAATTCAATTCAATTTATTTGATTTAATTTCTTAATTTAATTTAATTTAATTTTAATTTAATTTAATTTAATTTAATTTAATTTATTTAATTTAATTTAATTTATTTAATTAATTTAATTTAATTTAATTCAATTTAATTTTAATTTAATTTAATTTAATTTAATTGAAATTTTTTGAAAGAGTTTAATGATTTAATTTTAATTTAATGATTAAGTCTTTTAATATTTTAAATTTGAGTTATCATTTTAATTAAGAGTTGAATATTAATGAGATGATTAATTTAGGGATTTTTAAATTAAAGAATAAATCTCTTCCTAATAATATCCCTATTTTAATAATTCCAAATTTATTATTCTTCCAAATTCAATTAATTATTTAATTAAAGTTTAATCATTTTAAATTGCTTAATGGGTTTCTACCCTTTAATTATTAAATTTCAATCATCCAAATCAGATTAGGATCAAATATTTTACTTGTTAATTTTTTTTTATTAAACCTAAAGTCTTAATTAAGGATTAAAATTTTAATTACCATTTTGCCCTTTAAGCCTAATAATTTCATAACTCACTAAATTGAACTCAAATGAACTTGAAATTTTTATGTGACTTCACTCATATGTCAATAAAGACATGAGAGGAGAAAATGTGATTTTTCTGTATTTAATTTATTTATATAATTATTTTTTGTAGAAAAGAGAAATTTCCAAGGAAAATTCAATAACATGACCAAGGGAAAGTTTCTGTCCTTAAGAAAATTAGGGGACATTCCTAATGACCAGAGGACCACTTGGACCAAATTTTGTAATTTTTTTGAATTATATTTTATTTATTAGAATTATTTTAAATTCTGGAGTATTAATTAATTTAAAAATAAAATAAATGTTGAAAAATAAATTTTATAATTTTTAAAATTCTCTCCGATATCAAGGATTCCAGAGAACCAAACTTTGCAATTTTCTGATTTTTCTTTGATTTATTATAATTATTTTGGTGAAAATGCTAGAAAATATATTTTTTTAATTTTAAAATTACCCTAGAGCTTTAAAAATTAATATCTCACTAAATAGACCTAGGAAAAATATGGGACTTGTTCCCAAGTGATTAAAATTCAAAATATAACATTTTAGTGAATTTTATTATTTTTGTGATTTTTATTATTTTTTAATTATTAAAAATATTAAAATAATATTAAAAATCAACTTTTTTAGAAAATTGAAATTTTAATTTTCTTAAACTCCCCGATATCAGAGAGACTCCAAAACCAATTTGGTGAATCTTTGAAAGATATTTTGAAAGTTATGAATTTTTAAAGTTTAAAATGACTAAGTGGCTTAATCAACCCAATTAGTGGGGCTAACCAAGTCCAATTGACCTCAAATTTTTATGATGGGTTCCTCCGACCCTAAAGGTCAGTGGAGAATTGATTTCAAGTCAATTTGATCTATGGTTAACTCTAATTAATTAGAGATCTATTTTGGGGATTTAAGCCAATTAGGGTTAATCTAAGTGAATTAACTCAAATCTTATTTTTCCTAGGGTTCTTTGGTCATAAGGAACATCACCAAATTTTCCTAGAATTTATTTCACAACATGCTAATTTTTGGAATTAAAATACTTAAAATAGCAACATGCATTTGAAAAATCGATAACTTTTCATAGTGATGGCCTCTGACTTTGGAAAATTCAGGGAATGTTCCCAAATTCAGAGGCTTCAAAAGCCCTATGGTCTCATGCCATGGTGAATTGTATGAATGCATGGAGAATTAAATGTATGCAGAGAGTAAATAAATTATTAAAAATAAAATACTTAATGAAATTAAATGATTTCTTTTCCACATTATTCTCCTCTCGTTCACCGAGCAAGAGGATATTTTTCTTTTATTTTTCCGATTTTTCTACACAAAGTTATGAATTTTCCAAGTTTAGGGAATTAAATAAATAGAAAATACCCCTAATTTTCTACTTATCCACGCGGCACCGGCGCATCCTTAGCCTCTCCGAAGCGGTACGTGTCGCGCCGTGATTGGGCGCCGCCATCCGAGTCGCCCGTCCCGGGACCCGCGAGCTCACGTAGCGTTCTCTCGGTCCGGCGCAATCCGATCCGTCCGCTCGATACACGCGCGATCCAACGGCTCCCGGTCATCGTCTACGACCGGTGTGCACCCGTGACCGTCAACCCTCTAACCCTAATTTCTCACTCGATTCTCAATGGATTTTCGTGTTCTTATGCTTCTATGGATTCGTCTCGAAGAGACGAACACATCCATACGGTAAACATGCATTGAAATTTACTCAAATGAAATGGAGAATCTCTCGTAAGCTCGGGAAGAAGAATGAGTTCATACCTTTGCTCGGAGAAGTGAAGCTTCGATCCGAGAGTTGTTGCACCTTCGACCGGATCCTAGCAAGCTCCAGCATGAAGTCTCCCGGTCTCAGTGAATTGTCTAGGTTGGACTTCGACCACGCTCGATCACAAAGCTTGGAGTCCGGAGCAACCGGGTGGCCTCGGAGATGGGGCTTTTATCGGTGGACACCTTCCCTCGGTCCAGTGAAGGTGTAGAGACAATCAATTTGGGGATTGGCTCACCGTGGAGGAGTGTCCCGGTTTTGGGCTTGGATTTCAACTCCGAAATCGAGCTCACAGAGAAGAAATGGCAGGGGATCTCACCGGGGATCAAGTGCTCGTGTATGAGGAGGGGTCCGGAACAATTTTGCGCAGTTTTGGCAAGGTTTTTGCAACTCTCCTCTCATGGCCGTGAGGGGGTGGTGTTTAAATAGGCATGGTCGGAGGGCCTCCTGTGGGGAGTTAGGGCTTGGGATCGACCTGCTCCGGTGAGGAGAAGAACAGCCATGGTGACCACTAGGCATGGGGCAGCTCAGCAAGGGAGAATTTCAATGTTGGCTCACTCCCAAGGTCTCGGGCATGGCGTTTTCCGGCGGACCGGGTGGCCGGCCGGCCGAGCATGGGTCACCCTCAAGGTCGAGTGGGTCGGGGCTGGAGGCTTGTGCGTACCGACTAAGCATTGGCCATGTGTAAAGGGTTTGAATCAAAGTGGAATGGGAAAGGGCTAGTTTTGGGTCTAAATGGGTCAACCCTTGGTTTTGGGTTAGGTTCACCCTCCAAGGCCAATTTGGGCTGAAGGGAAAGTCACTTGGATCAGCTTGATTAGTGGGGTCAAGTCACAATCCAAGTACAATTAAGCTTAAGCAAGAGTTAGGGGAGACATGGGAGTGGTTAATTACTCTTAAGAGAATCATTAAAGGGTCCCCTCCTCTTGCCATTTTGGGTATGGTGAAGTGTCCAAGGCTTTCATGGCTCACATGTGGCTCATGCATGGCTTCATGGCTCACCTTTGGCTTGTGGGAAAGCTTGGTCAATTTCATGAAAATGGATTTTAGGAATATTTTGGTATTTTTGGGCAATTTGGCATGGTGCTTGATTTAGATTTATTTGATGATGGAATTGAAACTTAGGGAATGATTTTCATCAAATGGATGACAAATGAAAATGTCATATGGGCTTTAGAATCAATTTTGGGCTCATTGAAATGGTTTTAGATGGGCTTTTAAATGGTTTAGGAAAGTGGGCTTTTGAATTTTAAAATGGATTTTTGGGATGAAATTTTGGTAAAGGCTTGGGCCAAATAATTGTTGAGTTTGGTTTAGGGATGCTTCATGAGTGGTTTGAAACAAATTTGAGGTGATTTGGGTTTGAATTGGGTTGGATATGGGCTTTTTGGTAAAGAGGCTAAAGTGGGCCAAAATGGGCTACCATGGGCCAAAGTTGGGCTAGAGTTGAAGTTGATGTGAAATTAATGTTGGGAAATGTTTTTGGGAGTGTTTCAAAGAGGTTTTGGCTTTGGTTGGGTTTTGATTTTGGGGTTTGGGCTCATTTGGGCTAGGTTTAGGTTTAGGTCAAAATTGGGCTTTTTTATTTTGGGTTGAATTTGAGTGGGGTTTGGGTCTAAATTTTGAGCAAATCATGTTAGTGTTTTGTTCATGGGGATGTTAAGGAAGGTTTGGAAAAGATTTGGGGTTAATTGGAGTTGAATTGGGTGAGTTTGGGTTAGGTTTGGGTCATAGGTCCAAATCGGGCTTTAAGGCCAAAAGTGAAATTGGACCCAAATTTCAATCAAATTAAGCTTGGCTTTGGTCTAGATTGGTGTTTGGGATGTTGAATTGAAGTTTAGAATTGAATTGGACCAGAATTTGGGTCAATTGGGTAGGTTTGGTTTGACATTGGGTTTACTTTGGGTTAAAATGGGTCAAATTGGGGGTTTTGACAAAAGTGGGGTAAATTGACAAAATTGGCCCATGGTGTAGTTGAACAAAATGAAATTGGGAATATTTGGGATTTTCTGGAATTTTCTGGGAATTTTCTGAATTTTTGGATTTTTGGGTCAAAAGGGGTATTTTGGGTATTTGGAAGGTATTGGGGGGTATTTTTGGAATTTTTGATATTTTTGGATATGGATGATCAGTTTGAGTGATGTGGGAATGTTTGGGATTGATTTTGGAGAATTTTGGGTAATTTGGAAACTTTTTGAGAAATTCGGGCTATTCGGGCTTTGGGTAGGTTGGCAGGTGTTGGGTCCCGGGGGTCAAAAATTGAAAATTTGGAAAATTGAAGATTGGGTGGATGTAAGTGAAATGAAATCATTTTTGTTGAGCCATGAAGCCATATCAAGCCCACATGAGCCATGAAGGGACTCATTCGAGGCATTCACCATGTTGTTCCTAACCCTCTTAGCCGGGGCTTAGGTGTTAAGGACCATCCATGTGAATCACCTACATGAGTCGGGAAGTTAAGTTGGGTAAGGGTGTGTTTTAGGAGGTGTGTGAAAGTGTAGTGCATAGGTGTAGTGTATGTGTAAGTCAGCCCTTTACCGCGACCGAGCCACCTGTGGCGGTCCCTAAGTGCCAAAGAGTCCTATAGGAACTCATCCTTTAAACTTCCACATTCGATTTCAACCCTCTAGGTGATTAGGGGTCTATAGTCAAGTTTGTGGAGTTTGCAGGAGTTAAGAAGTGGTTTGAATTTCTAAAAGGTGGGTCCCAATTCTAGTCCTCTAAGATAGTCAAAGGAAAAGCCTAAGGCTAGATCCTAAGTACTAAAGAGAAGAAGAGAAGACCTCATCAAAAATGAGGTCAACAAATGTATATGTGTTTAAAGTTGGAAGAAGTTGTGAAGATTGATTTTATAAACTTTATTAACTTCTTAATTTGGCCTGTTAAGATGTAAACTTTGTGGTGAGATTATGTAAGATCCAATGCGGTATTGTCTCATAAAAGTTAGAAAAAATCACATGCAATTATATGGGTGAAAATTGTAGTTCATATAATTGAATGCAATATATTAGAAGTTTTAAAAGGGAGTAAAATTAGAGAATTTTTAGTGTGACAGGCTAAAAGCACCTAATTTGGTTTGAAGTTTTAAATTTTGTTATGAGAAGTTAGCCCCCGGATGGAGGGAAATGAGGGAACTCTAGAGTGACAGATGGTATCTTCCCTGCCTAACTATGTTCAAAATGATAAAATTTCAAATTAACCAACGTTCTTTATAGAACCAAGTAAGGGTAAAGAATACATTTACTTCTATTTATCAAAGCAAATTTAAATACTTCCACAACAATACTTTCATAATTATTACTACTTTATAAAGGAATGAAAAAGATATTCTAGTTAATAGTGTTTTTCATACCGTATTTACAGTTATTATCATTTTAATTTCTTGTTTGACATTTACAAGAAAATTTAAAGAGTGAAATCAACTATCAAACTTTTCAAAATCAAAACATACTTTCAAAAGCCTATTAAAAAAGTAAAAAGATAATTTTCTTATTTCTTTAAAGATTTTTCACTTTCCCTGTGGATTCGATATCTTGGAACTTAATCAGAAAGTCCTATATTACTTGATAAACGATACATATACTTGCCTAGTATCCACATTATAAATCATAATTTTCATATCAAAATCATAAGCATATATATCAGGCGAAGAAAAATTTTTGTCATCGTTGCCAATTTTCATATCATAATTATAAGTATAAATATCGGGTGGATCAAGGGTTTTGATTCTGGAAGACCCTAATTCACTAATCACAAACCCTTAGCTAGTGGGTGGATTATAACACAATATTTGAACAGGATTGAGCTCACCCAATTTAACATTATTAAATATACAAATCTACCCATGCAATCTAAAGGGTTGAGAAGTGAACTAGGATTAATCCAAGTTTGTTTAATGGGGCTTAGAAAAGAAAATATAACTAATTACAAATACTTTTAAAACACTAGTAGCCCAACTTTGAACTTCAATTGGCTAAGTTCCTTCGTTAATCAATTTACCCTTAAGGGCCTTCACTCACAAAACATCAAGTGATAATTACTGCACTCATAGGGATAATTAAAACATCGAGGTTCATTAAGTAATATGTTAGAACATACCTATTAAACTTAAATTTAATGATGGATGAATGATTTAGCAATATAAAAAATTCGTTAGAACTTAAGATTTTCCAAAAGATCTTAAAAGAGGTATAGGGTTTATGCCCCACATCGCTTTACAGTCTTTTGGATATCTTGGAGGACATATGAACCCATTATGTACTTGCTCAGGAAAATTACCCTCTAAATCCAATCAAATAGAACCCACCAAATTATGACTAGGAGCCAGTAAGATCATCCCAAACCTTTCCTGCATTCCTTTTCTACAAATTATTCAAATTCTCCTGAAAACTATATATATATATTGCAAAATTTAAACTTTCAGCGAATGCACGAGAAGATCACAAGTACGCATTTACATTTTTTTTTATTTTTATTTTACTATACTACATTTTCTTACGAAATTTACTTGCAAAACTCAAAACAAATTTGAAAGGTAAACCAAAACTAAAATTGAAATTGACATTCAAAACAAACTCAATACAAAACAAAACTCTTTCATAAAACTAAAAAACATTTAATAAGCAAAACACAGAATTAGACTAAAATTAATTTAGACTCTTTGGATAATCGGGAATCCCTCAGATGAGGCAACCTATTGCTGCTAACAAGATTTCCTCAATCTGGATAAATTTAAAAATTCATTTGGTCTAAGTGAATGTGAAGAAAATAGTGGTGCCAGAATGAGGGAACCGTGGGATCCTAACTCGTATAACTTAATCAACTTAAACTTCCCCCATAAGATAATGAAACAACAATCACAACAACAAAACTTGCCATATACACCTTGAACCTCTCGAAACTTCTTTGAACCTCTTGAACTTTACACTTCAAACTTGGAACCCTCTATAACGAGCAGCTTGGAGTATGCATCATCTGTAGCACGACGAGACATGTAAAAGAACATCTTTAAGAGAGTAAATAAGTCTACATAAGCAAAACAAAATCTTCAACAGCAAATCCTTCATTAAAAATAAACAACAAGCTATAGGACTTCGAGGTCGTCTACATAGTACGACATAAATCCTCAAATGATCTTTTAAGCCATTGTACAACCTTGTGGTACAATATAAGTCCTAACTCATTTTAAGATTCTGAGGTTTTCGTCCGATATGACGTAAATCTTTCTATCTTCCAGGATATTTGTATGATTGGTATCATAGAAATGTATGCCCAAAAAAAATAAAATTTTTAGAATGAAACATTAATTAATTTCTCCTTGAAGTTGAAGCCAAACCATATGATAGTCTAGGAAGTCACTGAGGTTCACCTCAGGATCCGTGACATCCCATAGTTTTGCTCCTTTGGATTTTGAAAATAACTTTTCTCATTTGCATCTTTCGCATTTGATATTTCATGTGTCCAACATTAAAAATTCTAAACCTTTTGAGTTCATGAAGAAAATATTTCCTTATCTAAATTAACTATAAGGGATTGCCCTTATCGGAAACTTTAAGAACCCAAGTAATATAAACCCTATTTAAATTTTCATATCAGATAGAAGAACTTGTCGGTAAACATAAATAGTTTTGCAGATCAAACAGAGGTCATAGGTTCTTTAGTTTATTTAATTGAGCCTCGTCATCAAGTAATGTGTTTATTCCTCGTGGTAGATACATAACTTGCAATGTTGCACTCTTTTATTTATACTATCATAAGTATGAGATCAGTTTAAATTCATATTTTTAATATAAATTGTTACTTTCCAAAATTACACACACACACTCACACACACACACACACAGAGATATATATATATATATATATATATATATATATATATATATATATATATATATATATATATATATATTAATTTAAGTCTATTTTAAAGCGGGCGATAAGATTCATCCAACAATTGACAATTTCTATTTTGGTAACCGAGTATGCATTCTAACAACAATTTGGGTTGTTACCCACTTAGAAGGTCATTAGAACCTATTGGTTTCCTTCAATTATATTAACTCATAGGCTTCCTCGCAGGATGTTGACATTACTGGTCTCTAAGTTCTAGTGTTTATAATAGACCTTAGGTAGCCTACAAAACCATTGTAAAATATTTGATTGATCAGTCAACCGTGTCGGCATATTTATAGGTTATGTGTTTTGAAAAGGGGTCACCTACAGAAGTTGTCGGTGAATTTTAGATTTTAAATTTAATTTAAATATAAGTATATATAATTTGGAAAGTAAAATTTGATTTTTGAAAATATGAGACCAAACTGATCTCATGTTATTAATAGTTTAAATAAATGAGCATTCCATCACAAGTGATATATCTATTTTGAAGAGTAGACATATCACTTGAAAATGAAGGTCGATTAAATAAACTAGTAATTTTATGACATTCGTTTGGCCTGGGAACCAATTTTATAAGCGAACAAGTTCCCCTGCTTAATATAAAGGAATAAGCAGGGTTTATATTACTTGGGTTCTTAAAGTTCTCTATAAGGGCAAGCCCCTATAGTTAATTACCTCCTAAGTGTCTGAAGACACTTAAGAAAACTCTCGATAAAGATCAGTGGTTTCACTATGAGGAATTTCAAAGTTTAAGCATTCAAAGGATTCAATTTTGGAATTTCAAAAGGGATTGGATCAAGTTTAGAACATTTTATTTTGGGAATCCAATTGAAGAAACGTAGGGGATGTCACGGATTCGAGAAGAACCTCGGTGACTTCCCAACTATCCTATGATTTGGCTTCAATTTGGAGAGAATTATTTAATGTTTAAATCCTGCCAATTTTAATTAATTAGGACTTATACTTGTATGACATGATCATACAAATAGGCTAGAAGTTAGGATGGTTTGTCATATCGGATGACAACCTCAGAGCCCTAAGGCGAGTTAGGGCTTAATTTGCATGACATGATTATGCAAGTGCCTAGAAAGATAAATTGAGGGTTTATGTTGCGCTAAGCAAATTACCTCGAAATCCTATAGATAGTTATTTAATTTCTAAGGAATGGTTAAGTTGATGAGGACTTGTTTTGTTGTTGAAGATGGCCGTGCTGCCCACCGTGCTCACTCCAAGGTCCTTATTGTTGCAGAGGGTTTAGTTTAAAGAAGTGACAATCAGAGGATGAGAGAAGTGTCATGGTTTAGAGGTTAAGTTTTAGATTCAATGTCTTAAGTTTTATTAAGGGAAATCTTAAAGTTGATTAAGCAGAACCCAGTAAAGATCCCACGGTTCCATCATCCAAGCACCAACATTTTCATCGAATTCACTTAGTCCAAATGAATTTGCCAAACTCAAATGAATGAGTTCCACACTTTCATTTAGACCGTGAGAAATCTCATTAGCAACACATGGGTTACATAATCTGAGGGATTCCCGATCATCCAACGAGACATTTTAATTTTAGTTATAATTGCAGGTTTTGTTTTTGTAAGTGATTAAATTTTAAGTTGTTTAAACATGTTGGGTTCGATCATTTTCACAAATTTATAAAATGCTGGAAAGTAAAACATTTAATAAATTGCAGAATGTAAATTGTGATAAACTTAAATGTGTACCTCAAGAGTCTTCTCGTTTCCATTGACTGCACTTAAAATACATGTTGGGATATTTAATATTTAAGGACAAGCATCTAGGTAAGGCTAGAGGAAAGTCTTAGTTGTCTTACCAAATCCTATGATGTCTAGTTTAAAATCCTGGTTATCTACTAAGTCTTATAGCGTCTAGAATAAAATCCTAGTTGTTTTTAAGGATGATTTTCTTCATCAAAGAACAATGAAGTTCAATTGTTCTATTAAAACACCCCATTAGGTTTGGGAAGTCCTCGGGGACTTAAGCCCCGAACATCTTCCTAAACACTTTTGGGATTATTTTGAGTCCAGATGATTTCATTATCTAGTTGAATTAATCATCCAAAGTTTGATTGAAGTTTGAATTTGTTTTAAATTTTCTTGCTTAGTGAACTTAGATGTTTTAATTATCTTATGAGAGAGGTGACATGTCACTTGATATTTCATTTAGAAGTTATGAAATGAAAGTCTTTAAGGCTAGGTTGTTTCATTAAAGAACCAACCGTTTAGATTAATAGTTTCCTTAAGGTGATTTAATTTAATTTTTTAAGTCTTTAATTACAGTAATGTTCTTAAAGGGTTTTAAATTGAATGTTGCATTTTAAGATGTTTCAATATTTTAAGTAATTGATCATTTAACTTAACTGATTATTTAATTGATTGATTATTTAATTTAATTGATTATCTAATTAATTGATTGTTTAACTTAAGATATTTTTAATCCATTTTTTTAATTGAAAAGGTTATTTAAATGTTTTAAATTATTATTCTTTATTTAATTAGAGAAATTATTTTAATTTTTTAAATTATTATATGTTTTTCATTAAAGAAATTATTTAAATATCTTAAATTATTTTTAATCGATTAAAGAAATTATTTATTTTTTAAATTAATTTTGATATTTCAAATTATTAATATTATTTTTTTTATTCTTTTATTTTTAAAACTATTTCAATTAATTTTAAGTTAAATTTCTATATTTAAGATTATTACTTATTATTACTTTATCATTGTTTCTCTTTAATCACTTTAGATTAATTGGGTTATTTCATTTTAAGCCTTGTTAAGAGTAAAATAGATTTAATTAAATCATTGGTTAGAAGTTTAGATTAAGGAATGGACATCTTCCTATATCATACCCATATCCCTACCATTAATACATGATTAATTTTCCAAATCTTAAAGATTATAAGTAATTAGTATTTCCTTTTGATATTGATGGTGATTACTAAGTTCCTAACACTTCATTCCATAAGTTTCAGTCATCCAAGTAAACAATTAAGATCAATTGTTTCCTCTTGAAAAGAAATTGGATAACATAATAAATATTAACTATCTATCCTTAAGAAAATTATGGGAGGTTCTTACAGACTAGAGGATCACTTGGACCAATTTTTATGATTTTTTGAATTTTAATTTAATTATAATAATTATTTTAATTTTTAGAGTGTAAAATAAATATAAAATATTTCAAAAGTAGAAAATTAAGTTTTATATTTTTTAAAAATCTCTCTAAGGTCAGGGAACCCAGAGAAGTAAATTTTACATTTTTTTTATTCTTATTTGATTTTATAATTATTTTGGTGAATGGTTAAGAAAATTGATTTTTTAAATGTTAAAAATTATCGTAGGCCTTTAAAAATTAATATCTTAACTTAGAGACTTAGGAAAAATATTTTGATGGTTCTCAAGTGATTAGAGGACCAAATGGGAAATTTTAGTGGATTTTTATATTTTTTTGATTTTTTATAATTTTTAATTATTGAATACTTAAAAATAATTAAAAATCAAACTTTTATTATTTTTCTTAGACTCCTCTAATCATAGAGAACTCCCAAAATTAATTTGGTGAATTTTTTAAATATATTTTAGGTTTTATGAATTTTTTAATGTGCAAAATAGCTATGTTACTTAGGAAATTCATTTAGTGAGTTAAATCAATTCCAATTGAATTTAAAATTTTTATGGGGGTTCCTTTTGTCCTAAAGAATAGTAGAGAATTGGTTTCAAGTTATTTTAATTTTTTTTTTGCCCTAATTAATTCAAAGTTGATTTTAGGTGAAGTAGCTAATTAGGTTTATATTTAATGTTTTAGTGCACTAAATAATTTTTCTGAGTTCCTCTGGCCATAGGGAACCTACCCTAATTTTCCTAGAATTTTCTAATCACTATACTAATTATTACATTTAAATTATCAAAATAGGCACATGAACTTGGAAATATGGTTCTCTGCTTAGAGATCTTCTCCGACCTTGAAAGATTCAGGGAATGTTCCCAAAGACAGAGGGAACAAAAGTCCCATAGTCCCAAGCCATGGTGAATTATGTGTGTGAGTGGAGAATTGAAAGATTGAAAACACAAGGAAAATCATTAAAAATAAAATATGCATCGAATTAACAAAATGTTATTTCTAGATTACTCTCCTCTAATCCCTGAGCAAGAGAGTATTTTTTTAATTTTTGGATTTTTTACACAAAGTTATGCATTTTTTAAGTTCATGGTAATTAAATAAATAAAAAAATCTTTGATTTTTCTAGTTATCCGACGCGGCGCCCCGTCAACCTACGGTGCATCGAATCTCCATATGGCGTCCCACAATTTGGTGTCGCCATCCACCTCAGTGCCACGTGTCTTTGTTATCCATGGATCATTTGCTCATCTGACGCGATCCTGGCCCTCCGTTTGATACATGGATGATCCAACGGCGCAGGGTCATCGTCCCATCTGGTGTGAACTCGCAACCACAGACCTTCTAGGGTTAATGTCTCCCTCGATTCTCAACGTATTTTAAAAAAATTTGTTCCTACACCTAGATCTAACCTCAACAAGCATATCTATACGGTTGATCAAGGATGAAATCAAAATTTTCTTCACAAAGTCTCCAACCGAGCTCAGTTTGAGTGTTTTGAACCATTACCTTAGTCCAAGAGGTGTGACCTCAATTGAATGCATGTGAAAGCTTTATCTGGTCCTGACAAACCTCTGGGATGCACCAATTCGATCAGACTTTGAGCTTGGTTCAGAAGTCCTCCAAGGGGTGGACGGCTTGAGGTGAAAGTCCAGCTTAGAGGCTCGGATAAAGGGGGATTTTGATGGGGATCTTCTCCTTAAGCTCTGGTGAAGCTTAAGGGAACTTCAATTTGGGGATTGGTGGTGTAATTAGGAATGTCTTGTTTCAGGCCTGAGATTGAGCTGTGAAATTGAGCTCAACCAGGGGGAATTAGGCAGGAATATAGTGGGGTTGAGCTTCTCTGATCTGTGGGGACAATTCTGGTCACTTGGATGGAGGTTTGGCGAGACTTGATTTCAGCTAAACTTTTGGCCATGGGGGGGAGGATTTTAAATAGGAGGGGTCATGGCTGAGCTCAGGGGAGGTTAGAGCTTAGAATCAACTGCCTAAGTCAAGGGAAGAAGAGCCATAGTGACCATTGGGGTTGGGACAACTCAGCAAGGCAAAATTTAAATTTTTTGGCTCACATGGAGCTCTTGGCCATGGGGTTTTCCTGTGAGCCAGGTGGCCAGCCGGCAGTCATGGGACACCATCTGACTCAGTGGGATCAGGGCTTGGAGTTGGTGAGTTCAATTGAGGCTTGACATGTGTAAAGGGGTTGATTCAAATGGAAGGGGGAAGGGTGCATTTTGGGCTTAATTTGGTTAAGTCATGGATTTGGCTCGTTGCATCCTTCCATGGGCTGATTTGGTGCTGATGGAAATCAGTTGGGTTAGCTCAACATGGTTGGTGAAGTCCCTATCAAAATTGTTTGGATTAATTTTAGGTTATGGTGAAGCATGGGTAAGGTTAATGACTTTTTAAGGGGTGTTTAAGCTCTCCTCCTTTTTCCATTTATGGAGTGATGATAAGTCTAAATTTCTCATGGCTTCATGTGGCTTAAACATGGCTCCATGGCTTGCTCATGGCTTGAGAAAACGTTCGCTCATTTGCATGAGAAAGGATTTTGTGATTTTTTATATCTTAATGACAATTTGCATGAAGCTTGATTTGGAATGGTTTAATTATAACTTTGAAACTTAAGGATGATTTTAATTGAATGCATGATGAAGAGGAAGATCATATGGGCCTTGGATTGAAAACTTGGGCTTTTAAATTTCCAAGGAATGGACTTTTAAAAATGTATGAGGTGATGGGCCTTTATCATGCATGTGATGATTTGAATTTTTAAAATTGAGTATGGGATGATTGAATTGGTTTGAAATTGATTTAAATTGGAGTAGGACATGTTGAAATTTGATTTAGAAATGAAATTTGGGAAATTATTGACCAGAAGGTTCAATTTGGAGGAATTTGGGCTTGTGGGCCAAAATTGGGCTTTTTGGGTTAAAGTTGGGCTAGTGTTGGAATTAATGTAAGATTAATGTTTCTAAATGTTTATGGGGGTGTGAAAAAGAGTTTTAAACTTTGTTTGGGTTTTGATTTTGGAATTTGGGCTTGTTTGAGTTTATGGTTAGTTTAGGCCAAATTGGAGAATTTTGGGTTTTAGTTGGATCTAGATTGATTTTTAGTGCAAATTGTGGGAAAATTAATATTACATGTTGTTTTTTGGGCTTTTAGGAAGATTTTGGAATTTACTTTGGAGAAAATTGAGGGGTTTTGGGTTTGTTTGGGTAGTTTGAATCATGAAGGTTAATTGGGGAAACTTGGATTTTTGGGGTTTGGATAATTTTAGAAAAAGCTTGGGATCAAATTGGGGTCAAATTAACAAAAATTTTGGTTTGTGGGAGTGTTATGAAGGTTTGGAATTTTATTTGGGGAAAATTGGAATCAATTTGGTTGACATTGGGTTCAATTGGGTTAAGTTTGGATTTTGAGGGTAAATTTGGAATCTTTGATCAAATTGGGTTAAATTGACAAAATTAGGGTATGTGATAGTTTAAGAAAATGATGTGGAGAATATTTTGAAATTTTTGAGATTTTTTAGGGATTTTTTAGGATTTTCAAATTTTTTGACTATGAAGGGCATTTTGTTAATTTTTGGGGTATTTTGGGAATTTTGAAAATTTTGTCATATTTGGGTAATTTTGGTCAAATTGATTGGTAGGGAATAACTTGGAATGATTTTTAAGGGATTTTGGGAAATTTGGGTAATTTTGGGAATTTGGGTCATTTTCAAGTGTAATTGGGTAATTTAGTAGGTTTAGGGCCCCGAGGGTCAAAAATTGAAATTTTGGAAAAAATGAAGATTGATTAGATGTGAGTAAAATGAAACAATTTTGGCTGAGCCATGAAGCCATCTTAAGCTCACAAGAGCTATGAGAGGACTCATTTTAGGCACTCCATATGTTGTTCCTAACCCTCTCAGCTAGGAGCTTCGGGGTTGAGGTCCATCCATATGATTCTCCTAAAAGAGTCGGGAGGCTAGGTTAAGTGTAAATGATTTATGGGTTCAGGTATGTGTAACAATGTGGTGTGTGCAAGCTGGACCTCACCAAGACCAGGCCACCTAGGGTTGTCCTAAGGCTTGACCATCCTATAGGACCTCATCCTTGTCTTTCTACACATTGGTCTTAACCTTCCAAGTAATTTGGAGGTTGATGACCATCCATGTAGAATTCTAAAGAGAGTTTAGATTTGGTTTAATTTCTAAATGGCAGGTTCCATTTCTAGTATTCTAGGATAGTCAAGGGGAAGTTCTATGGCTAGATCCTAAGTACTAAGAGGAAGATCAGACCTCACCAAAAATGAGGTCAACAAACCGGCCAAGCATGGTGTTTACACCTCTTAAGAAGTTTCCTTAGCCTCTCTTAAGCATCACAGTTGACTCTCCATCTATTTGGAAGAATGAATTGATATTATTACTAAGCTTGATTGTTTTAGATGAAGATATATATTTTTTTATAAATTATTAGACAAAGTCAGTCAAAGTGTTGAATGATTCTGAGGTAAGAGAGTTTAACCATGCATTTTCTTTATTCCTTGAAGATAAAGGGAACAATTTAAGTCTAACATCATCACTAGGGACCCAGTAATACTGAAAAGTGACACATAGTTCAAAAAACTAGATAAGTAAAGATTTGGATCATAAGTAGTCCCCGAAACTGGCTATCTTACATCATTTGGATAATGGTTGGTCTCAACTCAACAACTTTTGGGTAGTTGATACTCAAGTGGTTTTTCTTAAAAGTTGGGTTGGCATAATCATTAAGTGGATTACTGGTATGGTTGTGAGCGTTAACCTGTTATATGGGTGTGTCAGACAGTGAATGTACTCTTGTAAGGTGTCTAAAGATCTGAGCAATTGATGGCTGCACATTTCTATGAAGAAAGGGGCAAAGCATGCAAGAACATGTATCAAGGAATTTATAGTTTAAAAGTCTGTGTATCAATCCAATGAGGAAAAGGATGGCAATTATTCTGACAGAGAAATATCTACTTTACTAACTTCAGGCATCTAGCTCAGCATGATCAAGAAATTTAAAATCAATTCCTAAAATTCTAAAGATCACATAAAAAAGAATATGATCTATAAAAACAATTGTTAAAGATCACATAACTTTACCAAGGTTTTCCTCTTCTCCACAGTATTCGATCACCCACTCATACAAGGTTCTTTCAACAAAAATAAGAAACAAGAGACAAAGAAGAGAAAACAAGCCCTTGAACCTTCCTTTCTCATACAAGGAAGATAAAACCATAATGGAATCATTAATCACTCTAGTGACCTCTCTAAATTTAACCTTCAATAGCTCAAGAAGTCCAAATCATGCCTTAACATTTGTTTTTAAAGTATTTATCCATGTTTAGCAAGGTGAGAATTTCCATGTGAAGAAGCTAGCTCATTAATGTGGCAACACACGAACTCGATGTGGTTACGCTAGGCTATTTATGGAGCGGTGTAGTTACACATGAATGTGGTATAGCTCTGTCAGATGTGATACAGGCACGACCAAATATGGCATAATTATGCCGACGAACAAGAGCGAGCAGTATAATTACGTCAATTCTGGGTAAGGTTACGCCATTTTAGCTAAAATGGATCCACCATTTCTTCACCTTGAAATGTGCAATCATGCACATGCAAATTGTAAGCACCAAAAACAACCTTTTCTCAGGTGTAAACTATGATAAATAAAAAATAAAAAATAAAAAAATAATTAAATGTTGGAAAACATAAAAAATTGCCTCATATCAGAGGGCTCTAACCTTAAATATGTTAAGTAAAATTTTTTGTGTGGTTACAAAGTGGTTATGATGGTGATGACAAAAAATTTTAATAGACTCACCTGGTGGTAAAAATATAAGTAATTCAGTGGTGCAACTGGTTTTGGTCAAATCTCAAGTCCCATCTCAAGACATTTAAAATCAAAGTGTAGCACCCATAGAAAGAGAAAATTGGTAGAATTAAATCTAGAGCTTTTGGTTTGTTTTAATGGATAAAACTAAGTAATTTATGCTCATATTAATTTTAATTAAGATTTGATTTTGATTTGTGTTTATTTTGGGGCGAATTATTGATATGATTCTTTTATCATAAAATGTATTTTCCAAATTATGATCGACTTAACTAGCTCCAAATGAAGTCAGATTGGAGCAAGTGTTCTGTTGAAATGCTTCAATGAAACAAAATAATGAAAAATTCATTTTTGATAAATGAAGACTCATTGGGAAACTTGTTCATGGGGTCAATATTCATAAATGCAAACTCTAAGTGCAAAATTTTACGTAAAAATGGATTGACCATCAAACTTGTCTGCATGCTACTCATATGTAAATATGAAATTTGTGCAATTTAAAACATTTAATTTTGAACATCGATTGGTCTATGAAAGAAATGATAGTTTTTTTATCCTTGGAGCGTTATTCGTGCATGAAAATTTGAGCTGAAAAGTTTTCTGTAAAAATTGTCATGTAAGATCGTTGAATATGATTCAAGGTCTTTATAAATGAAAATAAATACCATACAACTTTTCAGAATAAAGTTTCAGCCCCTAAGATAATTTCGGGAGAGAAAATAATTATTTGAAGGTCTTTGTTGGTTAAAGCTATTTTTTAGTCTAATTTTAGGGTTTGGTCAAAGTTGCTTATATTCAGCTTTATTATGGTTTGGTTTATGGTAATTTTTATTTCCTTAGATTTTAGATTTATTAAATTTGAGTTTAGCTCAGCTCAAGTCAGATTCAATGAAATATAAACTGGAGAAAGGGTGACCGGAAAGTTGAGGTCAACAACTACAGCCCCTCGCACACTTTTTGTTTCAATCACTTAGCCACCATCTCTCACATAGCCACCTTCGCTCTCTCAGATTAGTTGGACCTTTCTCCTTCCTCCACATTGAATCAGGATACCACCGACTATATATATATATATATATATATATATATATATATATATATATATATATATATATATATATATATATATATATATATATATATATATGTATATGCATAGGAATGGAAGCAAGTTTGATGCCAAGTCTCCTTGTGTGCAGATTGTGGTGGGGAACTGCCATTCTTACATCTCCAAACTTATTAAACACAAGAAGTTTCCTAACATTTTTACTGTTTCCCCTAGCAGCATTCCCCCTTAGGTTAAGATAATTCATATCAAGTGAAACACTCCCCACCATCCTTATATAAAGGTTAACACTGATAGGGCTTTCACTGCTAATGGGGCTGGGATTGGAGGACTCTACAGAGATGCCAATGGCAAATGTCTTTGCTTTTTCCAGGCCCCTGCTGTTGCAAGTGATCCTTTTGAAACTGAGCTCATGGCTGTCTATTGGGCCATTCAATTAGTTGTTTTCAACAACTGGTATTACCTGGTGGTGGAGGGGGACTCACTGCTTTTTCTCAATCATTTGAGGAGGGACCTTCATCCCCCTTAGCATCATCCCTGTGGATTAAAAGAATACACTCTTTAACTTTAAAAGCTGCTATCCGGTTCTCCTTTATCTATAAAGAAGGTAACCGACCTGCCCACTGGATTGCTAAAAGAGGGCTCTGCTCAATGGATATTGTGGTCACTACTTTTCCTCCCCCCAGCTATCCTTCTTGATTGAAGCTGATGCATATACGGCTCCTCACTTCAGAATTGCTAAGGCTTAGGGGTTCGGTTTCCTGGGGTTTTGTTCTTTCTTTTCATACTGGTCTTTTCTTTTTGCCTTTTGTGTTTGGTGGGGAATCCTAGGTGCATGAGTTGGGATTCCTTTACGTTACAAGTGTATGTTTTGAATGAATGAATGGAAGGAGCCTTTTTTTTAATATATATATATATATATATATATGTATATATATATATTCTTTTTTTTTATGGAAGGGCAATCTTATTAAAACTAAAAAAGCTTATTACATCTCAAATGAGGAATAGAGAGAAGATCCCCATAAAGTAGAAGATTAAAAGCATAGAAAAATGATGTTTTTGCCTTGGAGAGAACATAGGGACAGCACAAAGACAAATCTGAGGATGAAGCATTAATAGCAAGCCAGTTAGCAGGTTGATTGCATTCTCTGTATATATGACTCCACCTAATGGTTTGAGATGAAGTAAGTTGCAGAATTTTGTGAATCCATATCACAATATATATATATTAAGTTAAAGGAAGACTCATAATTTACCTTTTATAATAAATTAAATTGAATAATCTTTTTGATATTCTATGCAAATAAAATTTTTATTTCTGCTTCTAAAATTCCGTGTAGCCTGTCACATGTATCACGGAAATCATTACGGGTAGATAAATTTTTCTATATCTTTTCATAAAGCAAATTCCAGTCATGAACCGAGAGATGTGATTTTGGGAGTTAATTTATAATCGATTAATTTGAATTTGAATTATTATTTTAAATTTTTTTGTTATACTAATAGTTTTTGCATAATATTTAATTTTTAGATCTCCTTCCACTGGTGTCAAAGCATCGCCAGAAGATCTTACATATTTTCGTGATTTGTAGCTAATGCATCAAAACTTAAGGTAAATTAAGTCAGTCGCACAATGCAAATATATGTTTTAAGTAATATCGCATGTTAATTCCATGACGAAAGTGTTAAGAATTATTTTGGGGGGCGAATAACTCATTTACCATACTTTTAGACCAAGTTTATACGTGATCACACTAAGGGGTTGTTTCGAAAAATCCTTTTAAAAATAAAAGCAAAAGATAAAAAATTCAGAAAAGACAGAAAAATAACATTAGGAAAATCTTACGATTCTTTAAGGTATGTAGGGCTCGAGTTTCAGTGATTTAGGTGATATGGTGGTTTGTGATTTTCCTAAATATTCTCCAATATGATAGTTTTCTTCTACGATAGAAAGTCATTCTCATACATATGTCTTGTTTGATGGAACGGCAGAATCAATGAAGATGAGGATTCTAGTATCCCACAGATTTGTTATGATCTTGTTTCTAGTTTGCAAACTTGAATAAAATATGTCTACTATTACTCGAATTTTGTGGTTAACTATTTTATTCATTTGCGCAAAGGATAAGAGTCACAAATCATTAAATATGTTAACATTCTAATTTGTCAAGATAAATTAAACTCTATGTTTAATACAACAATAAAAATCTCTGATTTCTCAGTAAAACGATATAGGAAAAGAAATCATATAAGAAAATCTCAAAACGCATCTCATAATCATATAGGCATGAAAGAAAGTTTTGCTATGCAAGATAGAAAGAATCCTGAAAAAAAAAACAGCCCATCGAAACAATTGTTGCAAGAAAAATTGAAAATAAAACACTAACAAAATGATTTGTTCTTCTTCAACAACAGTTAACTCTTCTCTCATATATTAACCTCTCAAAATAGATAAGAACAGTATAAAGAAAAAGCTAGAAAAAATCTTTAGGATCTCAACCCCAAGTGAGGAAAGGGAAAACTATGGAAAACTCTAAATTAAGATTATAACCTCATGTAGCACTCAACATAAATGGCACTTTAATTTTTTAAAGCCAAAAAATTCAGATATTGTTTATAATTACATAAGTAAAATATTATATTATTAGCTCATTTAAAAGTGAAGATTTGTCTAATAGTTGAACATTGAAAGCAATCCATAGATTGAAAGCATTGAGTCATTAGCATATCATTATTTCATTATATTTCATTTGTATCTGAATGTCTCTTTTCAATTTTATATCACGTGGACTTGAATAGTCGTTTACTTGCCATATGTTTGTAATTTCTCAAAGCCCAACCATGAAAGCATTGTGTCATTATCATATCATAATTTCATTATTTTTTTATATGAAATTCTGTTAGGTATGGTCCATATGCCGGAAATTTGGAGTCTCTTGGAATAAAGAGGTGTGTCTCCTGGTGAAAAGGAGTATCTCTTGGAATTTAGTGGGTTGGGGTGAGCGAGGGTGTTTTAGTAATTTATCTGTAGGTTTTATCTATAAATATATGTGTCACCCTATAGGTATTGAACCAAACTTGTAACTCCTCTGAAAAAGTGAATTTGTCGCGCTCTGCTCCCGAGGATGTAGGCATCTTTGTCGAACCTCGTTAAATCTATGTGTTCTTCTTCTAGATTTGTGTTTTGTTCACTCTACGTTGTACAACAATTAGTATCAGAGCCTGGTTCTAGGGCGGAGGAGATCAACGCAGGGAAGAAGAAGATTTTGAGATTTAATTTGCGGCAGAGGAGGAAGTTCGGTTCCGGATCAGGACAGGAGCAGGTTCGGTAGTTCGCGGGTGTGTCGTGCAGAAGACTTCGGTTCCAGGCGAGTGGGGAGGCCGATCGTGTGGAGGTTGACCCACGCTAAATATATGCGTACTAAAAATTCAATCCCCGGCAACGGTGCCAAAAACTTGACCCGCAATCCGCTGATGACAAATATAATAATTAATGTTTTCAAATATATGTAATAGATAATAATAGCGGCTAGTGTATACAAATATAATTTTATCGAAAATATTTAACACACTAGGGGTACTACGCAAGTATACTTATCGTATCAAGTAATATAGGGCTTTGAAACAAAGACCCCAGTATCGATCCCACGAGGAGTGAGTTATGGATTTTTAAATATTTTAATTTTATTTTTAAGTATTTCTTTTATAGTTATAAATTTGTTATTTTTAATTTACTAGATGCAATAATAAAGTAGAAATGAAATGATTGATGTAAATAGCAATTAAAAAAAATAACTTTCTTCCTTTCAATTAATCCAAGATTTTCTAAGATAATGATAAAATTCGTGGAGAATATAAATTTATGGTATTGTGCCAAATAGAAGCATTCATATTCTTTACCCTTTGATCCAGGTGTAAAGAACATTGGCTAGCCTATATATCAGGTTCGGATGTATTGTTAGTAGAATGGGTTAATCTAGGCTCACACTACTAGATGTCCAATGGTGGCTATGGTCGGCCCTACTAGTGACCTTTCCTTCTCTATAAACCAAATCACAAGAATTTAGTCTGTCACTCTAAAAACTTATCAATTCTACGCCCATTATATAATATCTCATTATTTATTTGAACTTCACCTTGATAACCCGCACAAGGCCTTCGACTACCCAATGATTCATGTGATATCTACTAGTTAAGAATTCATCTCCTTCTAGGTATCAAAACTCTTCAACAGATTTTAACAATTTAAATGGCCAATTTAAATAGTAAATTAAGATCCGGTATAAATATCATCACAATGTTTTAAAATATAATTAGTTTTTAATTCTCCAATGAATTTATATTATCTTATTTATCTTTTCATAATTGAAAGGAGAAAGTAAACTAACTACTCAGAACACATTGAATTTAAACAAAAAAACATGATAATGAAACTTCGAATAAAATTACAAATACTTATCTCAAGTGTTTCTCCTATCGAACCTCCGAATTCTTCCGACTCCAAAGCAAATAAACTTCAAAAGCACCAACTCTTTAAACTCGTCAATACAAACTCTAAATAAAATAACTAACTAATTTATGAAGGATAGTAAAATGTGGCCCTAAAGTATCTCTCTAATTCTCTCCCTAGATGGGGCTCTAGATAGGGGGCTATTTTTTCTGAAGGAGTACCCTCCTAGTTATAGGCTTCAAGGGTTGCCTCAAGGCACCTCTTCAAAATGTGTCCACATTCAATGAATCTTCTAGAAGGTGTGTCTAGCGCCTAGGCGCCGGACTCTGCGTCCAGTTCTTCGCACCTCTTAACTTTAGATCGCACTTCTTCACGATTAAAACCATTTCCAAGCATCCAAATACATTGTATCACATGTCCTATAAACCAGGAACAACTGTCAGTCTTCTAGAAGGTCCAATAACCGCTAACACCATCAAAATAACCGTCCAAAAGTCGTAAAAAATCTTGATAGATCCCTTATCAACCTGGCGCGTAGGCGCCGGATTTTGGCGCCTAGGAGCCGGATTCTGGCGCCTAGGCGCCGCACCAATAATTTTGACAATTTTGCATTCTGGCTCCATTATTGCTCCTTTTTGCTCCTTTTTCACTTTTTTTCTTCTTGAACATTTTTCCATCACCTATATCCAAAAACACAAAAATACATTTCATTAAAGCATAATATCCTTAAAATTTTGATAAAAATCAAGGAAAAAAATGGGTATTTTTTTCATGGATCAAAGGTTCGGAGCAGGAATTTCGGAGAGACGAAGGGCTTCGGAGGGTTTGGCAGTTCGCGTAAGGACGACAGCTCTGCGGCGGATCGCAAATAGGAGCAAAACTTGGCGGAACAGCAGGGGCACAGTTTCGCGAAGGAACCATCATAGTAGTTTCCGGCATAGGCGAGCTATGCGGACTCACCGGTAGATTTGCATGCAGGTGGCCCTTGGCTTTGGTACAGAGCATCAGCGGAGAAGAAAGAAATCTAGAAGGAATATTCCTTTGGGTTTTCTACTGGACACGCGAAGGAGGAAGGCAAGAAAGGCAATTTTCTTATTCTTGGAGAAGAAAATTGATTTTCTGGAAACCTTAGAAAGGCAAGGCTCAAAATTCCTATTCCTGCAAGGGGGAGAAAGGCAACTAAATTCTATGATTTCTGCACGCGGAGAAGGAAGATAAAGGTTCCTTAAATAATTTCTGATTACAGAAATTATTTTCCTTGTGATTAGGGAGGATTAATTTTCTTTTGGGGCGCTGGAAGGAAGGCTTAATTAAGGTAATTGATTAAGGCTTAATTAAGGGAAGGTTAATTCCAAGCGTTGGAAGGAAAGTTCTGAAGTGGAGGAAAAAAGAAAGTTTCTCAATCAGAAAATTTGCTCAGAAGGACAAGCTTGACAAAGGAAATCTGATAATTTCTTATTAGGAAATTATCTGCTATATGAAAAGATTCCGGGGATATATTAATCAATAAATTAATTTTAGAAATTAATTTTTGCTTGAAGGAAAGATTTCCGGACAGGAAAGATTCTGAGCAAAAAATTTTCTAGCTTCAGCACTTTGGCAACCAATCCGAGGAGTTCGGTGAGGGAAGCATTTGCGAATCGCAATTGGCTCGCAGGAATATATCGGAGGAACACTTCAGCATTTCGATGGAGAGCGGCGAGCAGGAACAGTTCGGCGAATACAACAGACCTCCACAAGTTTCGCGCGAGCAGAGGAGGTGGAGCAGACGCGACAGTTCGCTGTTTGATGAGGAACATTTTTACAGTTTAATGAGGTACAGTTTCATGGTTTGGTGAGGTACAGTTTGTCGCATGAGGATTTGCGACAGGCGAAGCCAGTGAAATTCGTCAGTTTGTCGCATGAGCATTTTCGAAAAGTAGAGTCAGTGAAATTCGTCAGTTTTGTCACATGAGAATTTGCGACAGGTGGAGCCAGCAAATTTGTCAGTTTGTCGCATGAGGATTTGTGACAGGTGGAGTTTGGTTCCGCTGAATAGGAACCATGTTTTGCGAATAGAGGAGTTTGGCCAGCTGAGTTCGCAAGTTTGTTGCAGGTGATTTTCCAACATGTCGAGTTTGGTTCCGGTGAATAGGAACCTAGTTTTGCGAACAAAGGAGTTCGGCCAACGGAGTTCACTGGTTTGTTTCAGGTGATTTTGCGACAGGTGAATCGCGACAGGTGAATTGTGATAAAGGCAAAGCACAGTTTGCAAGTTCGTCACAAGAGGAGTTGCGACAGGTGAAATCAGCTGAGACGTTGATGCGAACAGGAAAAAAGCTTCGGGCAAAGTGTTCGCAGTAGTTCAACTGAATTTTGTGCGAACAGTAAAGTGCTTTGGGTGCTAGATGGCACGGTTGATCAAGCCAGGTCAGATGGCTTGGTTGCCCAACCTACTATGGTGTAAGAAACTCCATGAAGTATTTCTTTTATGGGACTGGATATTCGCCAAAGTGGAGATTTGTTAGGTATGACTCATATACCTGGTGATGCATTTCTTCTAAGGGACTAGATATTCGCCAAGGTGGAGATTTGTTAGGTATGACTTATATGCCGGAAATTTGGAGTCTCTTGGAATAAAAATGCGTCTCCTGGTGAAAATGAGTATCTCTTGGAATTTAGTGGGTTGGGGGGAGCGAGGGCGTTTTAGTAATTTATCTGTAAGTTTTATCTATAAATAGATGTGTAACACTATAGATATTGAACCAAACTTGGAACTCCTTTGAAATAGTGAATTCGCCGCGCTCTGCTCCCGAGGATGTAGGCATCTTTGCCGAACCTCGTTAAATCTTGTGTTCTTCTTCTTGATTTGTGTTTTGTTCGCTCTAAATTGCATAACAAAGTCTCTTTTCAATTTTCCATCAAGTGGACTAGAATAGTTGTCTCTTGCCATGTGGTTGTAATTTCTCTTGCATGGTCACTATTTCATGTAAAATTCAGTGACAAGCTTGGTAAAGAAAAATAAAGAACAAACAGTAACATAAAAGATTAAGTCAGCAAAGAAGAAAGGACAGAAAATGAGAGCCAAAAGCAATTATAATAACTGCTAAAAAAAACAGTAGAAATCCAGAAAGGTTAGGCCAAACTACTTTCTGATGTTATATAGATCATGTGAAATGTTTGCCCCATTAAGAAAGTATTGAATGACAAAGCACATATAACAATTTAGTAGACATTTAAATATTATCTATCACATGGCCTCAAGAGACTCGACCTGCGTCTTCCCCTTTGGGCCCTTTTTCCTTATGTAGAGCCTGTACTCACTAAATGTCATTGCCCTATAAAGCTGAGGCCTCTCCTGCGTCACGAGTTCCTTAACCGGCTCTAATGGCAGATCGTTCTTTGGATTGTAGAAGAAAGCGATGGACAATCGTTCCTGGACTGCATTAACCAATACTCTGTGTTCCACGCTCTTGTATGTTGCATTGCTCAATACCTGTTGCATGCCAACTTTTACTGTCTAGTTGAATGTATATGAGTTGCATTTATGGAGAAAAATATACAGCATAATAGTTAAATATACTGTTTATTTTAGTTTAAATTTATTGCATTTACGGAAAAAACGTTTTTCCTCGCCTATTTTTTCTCAGTTACCTCTTTTTAATGATTCATTCTGATAATTACATCTACCTAGATTTCTAAGGGGAGTTGTTTCTAAGATTAAGGTGGACCAACATGACATCTATTATGATATTACGAAGATGATATTGGAAAACTCATACGCTCAAACGGGTGTAAAAAGTTTTTTACATGGTTTAATTAAAAATATAACTTGCACATAAGACATATTGGTATCTCAAGAGAGATTTTCCAGGGAACATAGCTAAATTATTTAACTTGACATTACTTTGTATTGGTCTATATTAATATATATTTATATAATTATAGACAATTTGAGCGTACAAATAGTTTAAATGATAGGGGAAAAAATATATAAATAGAAACGAGTGTAAAGTAGAAGCTATTAATATGATTTAAAAAGTTATGACATGTGCTTTTAATTCGACTTGAAAGGAAACTGAAATGAAAATGATATTTCAAAAGAATTACAAGGCATTTACAAAATACAATGAGATCATACATTTTTTATATTAAAATAACAATCGAACTCCTTTTATCCTTTCAATTAAATTAATTTGTACTGTAATTCTGGTCAAATAGAATGATTTGATCATTTATTTTATACTCTTTTGAAAATATATCAAAAGCATCGGACTCAAGTTAGTTTCCTTAATGATGATCTTTGTCATTATTTCCCACATCTATCTCCAATTACTTTTTATTCTACATATGTTTGTATTTTTTGGTGAAATCACTTTCAAACCCTAGAGCATACTTAGGGACGATTTGGGACAGTCACAACTATTTGAAGATGCAGTTATGAAGGGATTTTGGAAGAAATTATTTCTCAAAAAACTGTGGCGATTATTATAATTTTATTTTATTTCCCGAAAGTCAGATCGTAGCTTTCTGACTGCAACCAGATTTTAACACCTTAGGTTGAAAAAATTACTTCCAACCGCAAAAATTTCTAAAAATTATGAAAAAAATAATTCCTGAAACAAAAAATCAGGAACGGCCTAAATATAAAAATACTCAAAAAATTGTTCCGACCAGGCCTTAATCTACCCAAAAAAAATTACACGCGAAAGACGAACTATCCGCATTTGGGTTCACAATTAAACTTGTAACACTTATTTTGTAATAAAGGAAAGAGTAGATAGCCACGAAAATGCAACTATATAACTTTATTACAAAGTCTAATTTAGCACGTGGTTTAAATAGGTTCTTTTGTCGGGAGCTTAAACTCAGAAGCTATCGTTAAAACAACTCTATTATATTTTTTTTAATATCTGCGCAAAAACTGTCCTTGAGCAACTCAGGGAAAAATCTAGTCAGCATAATATGTGGACTGACTATAGGCAATAAAATTTAGTTTTTTCCTTGTTAATATGGATTTTATTTTATAAAAAAAAAGAGAAATTTACATACGTAGCACACAATACTTATGTATTTATGTATTTAATATCTCACACTTAAATTTTATAATGACAAACATTGCATTTTTCGTGTTTTAAATGGATGCCTGAAAATATGTATTTGGCTTTTAAAATAAGGTAATAGTGTTATTTTATGTGCATATATAAAATAAATAGATTATATTTTTTACTTTTAAATATGCTCATATTGAAATGATTTTATATGTGACGTAAACATGCTACTTGCGCAAAGACAGAAAATATAATGGTTTTAAAAGTAACTTTAAAAGTAGCACATAAATAGTATCGATAGTTATTACCATTAAATAACCATTGTTCGTCGAGCAAGCGTAGTAATTTGCCAATTTAAAGCATACAATTTTAAACCATTAAACAAGTAACGGATAGAATTTATTCCATCACCCGTAAGTACGCCATCGTTTTTTCCACTTGGATAAGCAAAGGATAACCATAGAAGATGCAATAAATACTTGTCACTTATCTCCATCCATTTTTCAATTAGATTAGTGTCCTCTGTAACTTAAATCAATGTGAAGAACTTATAAAAATAAATATCATTGTAAAACTTGACTATAGCATATAAACAAATATTTATCAAGAATTTTCTAATGATTTTCTTATCAAAAGTGTACAATTTTGGCAAGAAATTTCTTTTATTTGTGCTTTTAAATATTAATTTGGCATTAACAACTGAGACTTATGTATTAAAATTTTGAATGTAAAAGCAATTTTTTACTTGGAATTACTTGTTAACAAGGAGAACATGGGGATACAAACCTGAATCTGATCACCGACATTGATGATGAGAGCATTGGGGACCGGGTTGACGGAGACCCAATCGTTCCCCTTGCGTACCTGAAGCCCGGGAACCCCATGGTCAGCCACAAGTACAGTGAGCCCGCCCGGGTCAGAGTGGGCCGACAACCCTAATGTTAGTTCCGGTTGCGGGCATTTAGGATAGTAATTAACCCTCATGCAGGTTCCAATCTCATTTCCTCCGAACTTCTCCTTTAAAAACCCTACGTCAAACCCTAGGTCTATTGATAACACCTTCATCACTGTATCGCATAAGTTCAACATCTGCCTCCCATACTCCTCCGTAATTTCTCTGTAATACAGCACAAATTTTCTAACTCATAAGCCATAATCATATAAAACCCTTAGTTCATTATTCAAAACAAGCAAATGATCTACAGGAGAAGAAACAGAGCTGCGTAACGATACGAATTAAAGTGTCATTTCATGCGCATATTTTTCACGAATTATATTTAGTATGATATTTGATATGATCTAGATGACTAAGTAGGCATTAATAGAATAATTTCCATATTCAATAATTTAACATGAAACGATGTGACATTATTAGCGGCACAGATCTTCTTTTTTTTTTCCTTTACGTAATATGTTATCATTAGAATTCCGGGAAATAGAGCGATGAGCGTTACTATTTCGATTAGAAAAGTTAATCTCTAAATCGTATGATAAAGTTTTATATATAGATAAAAAATCAACGTCTTTTGTCATCTAATTAAAGCATTTTAAAATTCTGGCATAGACAATTTTTTTACTCTCCAAGAACTATATATAGAACAGTCAGTATTCTTAGTAGAAAGAGCATAGTACCTGCATGCAGAGGGGACCTTTGGCCACTTTTCAAAGTTCTTAATACGGTGTGGAAGAAAATGAAGGTAGAAATAATCGCCCCAGTCGAGCGACCCTCCTTTCTCAACTCCAAGACGGCTTCCATAACCCTCATAAGTTAATGGTGAATTAGCCAACTTCTTCTTCTCCTCCATAGGAAGGTGGAAAAACTCTCTCCAAACCCCCATCACGGCTTTAACCACTTCAATATCTATACCATGGTTCACCACGTGGAAGAATCCCCAATCACGACAAACATCAGCGATCTCGCGAACAACAGAATAGAAATCAACGGCGCTCGTCTTAAGTTTCCCGAGATCGATAATAGGGATACTTAATTCACGGGCGGTGGTGGTTCCGGCAACTGTAGGCCGATCTGCAGGGGGTTTCACGTAGTTGACGGGGATTAATGTGGCACCGCTTTCGGCGATGGATTGAACAGCGACGATGGGTTCCGGCCATTCATGGAGCAGTGAATCCATTGCTTTTATTTTATGTGGTTTTGGGAAAGTTTTCACTAATTTATAAAGGGAGGAGGAGGGCTAGGATGCGAATATTAAGACGTGGTGGTTGACAATGAAAAATGGATGGGAAATAGGGCACGTGAGCTTTATCTTGGTTTAAGCATTGCCATAAAATTACAGCGGATGAAGTCATATTATTGCGTCAATAAAAAATGTATTGTGTGCTTTTCAGCACAATTAATCATAATATTTGAAGATAAAATGACAATAAAAACTTTTATCTTCTCTAACGACTTCAAACTTGCCTCTGTCATTCGAACTGCCAGCAAGCACCAGATTGAAATGAACGGACAGAAAGCTACGGTCTGGTAGCCAGATATCAAGACGAGGGGCAAGGAAGGAGGGACGCCCGAAAATAGACGATGGTAGTTTTGGTGACCTCCGAAAGATCTTCTTTGACGCCTCTCAAAAGAGGCAACTCATCATCGTTGTGGACTAGGTCGTCGGACACTCAGACCTATCGTCAATTTCTAGCTTCGTCAATGGATCGTGCTCGCTAAGCAAGCAAGAGAGCGTGCGAGCTAATGGCAGCAAGGACGCTGCAGTCATTGGACTTGCCAAAGGCTAAGGCTTTATGAAATTCATTAACGATTCCAAAATCTGGTTTTTTGAGCCTTTTTGTTTCGAAGCATCAAAACAAAATGTAATCTGAAGCAACAAAACAGATGCTCGAACTCGTGTTTCGGTGAGAGCGTTTTCAGAAAAATTGAACGAGGGGTGTTTTCTTAAACGTAGACATAGTGAGATGCAGCGAAAGCAGCGAGGAGGCTAAACAAATGAATTGAAGAAAACATTATAAAAATGAGTGGATGAGTAAAAGGGGTGTAAAGTTCGAATCACACTTAGTTTGAACTTCAGCTTGATTAACCTTATCGAGTTTGAGTTCGAGCTCGAACTTAATTCTACGAGTGCTCAGAACCCGGCTTGTTTAACAGCAAGCAGAGAAAAATGATATTACGTTTTCAGCAAGTTTTATAGTAAGATAATAAGTAAATTGAGTAATTATGAGATAATAATAATAAATTATTAAATATAATATTTTATTGTATTTAAGATGAAGTCTTGAAATTTAATGTATACTAATTATATTTCATCTTAATATTTTTTAAAACAAGCCCATTCACCAGCTAACGAGTTAAGTAAGGGCTGGCTTGAGCTTTGCATAGCTCATCCAGCTCAGTTCACGAGCCAGCTATCGAGCCGAGCTCAAACTGGCGCACAAATCGGCTTCGTTAACTTGCATGGCCAGGGGTGGTGTTGGGCTTTAAATAAATTAATTAAAAAATAAAAAGTAAAGCATTCTAATTTGGGAGGCTGAGTATCTATCTACAAATGGTGTTATTAATTTAGTTAACCTAAATAGAATAGACTTATTTTTAAAGATTTATCTCTCTCTCTCTCTCTCTCTCTCTCTCTCTCTCTCTCTCTCTCTCTCTCTATATATATATATATATATATATATATAGAGAGAGAGAGAGAGAGAGAGAGAGAGAGAAGAGCTGCATGTGCTCCCACTTGTATATCAACATGGCTTATAGAAGAGATTTATATTAAGGGTATTTTTTTGTTTCAAGTCCAACTTTGGATAAAATACATTTTTTTTGAATTATAGGATAATTTAAATATTCTAATATAGCTTTTTCTAGAAGGATAAAAAAGTTATCCCATATCCACTTTGTTAGACAAAAAGTATAACTCAGGAAAATATAGAATCATTTTTTTAATGGAAAAATTTTTAATAAAGCAAATTAAGTCAATTAAAACTTAATCATATAGATTTTTAAAGCATGATTGCTACGTCTATATTTTCTTATATTACTATATTATGTAATTAATTTGTTTAAAAATTTTGCAAATTTGTTGACAACTATATTTCAATAATTAATAACTTAATTTTATATTACACTAATTTCAAAATCATTTTTTTAAACTTAAAACCGGATTACTGGTGTGTTTGGGTTGGCAGCTACTATTTGAAGAAGCTACCGCTGTTATAAAGCTACAACCGAAATAGCAGTGAAGTTGTTTGGAAACAAGCTGTGTTGTAATTTTTCTGAAGAAAAAAAATTGTTATGCACATAGTTTTAAATTAGTTGAATCACTGCAGTTTATAGAATAATTGTAGTTGAATAATATAAGCAACTTCAATAATATAAAAAACATGTCACGAGTCTAAATTTTTCTTGTGCATCAATTTTAAGTCATTATTTTATGCATAATTTTAAATAAAAGAACCATAAAAACAACCAGTAATGCTATATTAACATTCAACATTATATCCAGACAATTAAGTCTTCAAGATGATTTTTTTGTTCATAGTATCTCTCATGACTTGTTCACTGTATAAGCGAGCTTCTCTTTACATCACTGCATCAAAACAACCTGCAATCATAATATGTCCTTCTCCTAGAACAACAACAAAATCTGATCAGCTCATAGTTCCCTTTTCTTTTTAAAATGTATTCAAAACACTATGTACTACTATGGCAATATAGAGCTCTCATGTATCAGATGAACTTTAACTAAATTTTCCTAAGATTGTAATATAACATGCTTTTATTTGATAAATTAGACTACATATGCAATAGGAAATTAGCAAGCAAATATTAAATGAATTAGACTGCCTAGGCATCAATTTTAAGTCATTACTTTATGCATAATATTAAATAAATAAAACTTCAAAAACAACCAGTAATGCTATGATGACATTCAACTTTATATCAGACGATGAAGTCTTCAAGATATTTTTTTTGTTCATAGTGTCTCTCTTGACATGTTCACTGTGTAGAGCAAGCTTCTCTTTACATCGGTGCATTGAAAGAACTTGCAATCTTAACATGTCCTTTTCCTAGAACAACATTAAAATATGATCCTCTCATTGCTTGCTTTCCTTTTCGAAATGTATTTAGAACACTATGTACTACAATGCCAATAATATGAACTTGAAATATTTTTTCCTGAGATTGTAATATATCACATTTTTATTTAACAAATTAGACTGCATATGCACTTGGACATTAGCAAAAAAAATTGGGTTCCTTTGTTGAAAAAAGCCATACATAATGAAAAATATGCATCTCTAAAGTTATAACATTAAAAATTAAATTATCGAAACAGGTAAGAGAAATTAGACATAGCCAATCCTCAAGGCATCTAAAACAGTAAATATCAAAATGAAAAACTAAAAAATATTAATCTGAAATACACAATGAACTCATCGAAGCGTCTACAATGTCTTCTCGTTAAATGTATCATCTCCAAAACACCTCCCCATCAAGTTTGTTGATGTCATAAGAAGTCTTCCTTGAGCAAAAATTGACATGTCTAATGTTCGAATGCTTCTACAGATACGCAATTTGGATCTTCATCCAAGGCCATGAAATCAATATCTTCCTGAGATGAATGTTTATGTATAATATTATAAAGAGATGTCATTCTAACAACTATCTTTATCTATTTTCTGAAAGAATAAGTTGGCATATCTCAGAGTATGACCTACTTTTTCTTTCATACGTTGGATAATCACTCTATAAGACTCCATAATAATCATTGTCTTTTTTTAGGATTTCATTTCTAACTCTAAATACCTATCTGACGCACTCATTGTTTGGAAGATAGTATCTTGTACATGGAGGGCTTTGAGAAATCATTTTTCATGGGATATCCCAAATCGATCAAGTGATATTTTCCTAAATAATATCATTAATACATCTCTACAAATGTAACATTTCAAATATAATCATGAATATACTAACCATGTGGAGGTATTAGAAATTTGTATGTACATTGTCGACTATTGAATTTCAAAATATGATTTGTTGGCCTCATTTTTATGATAAGGTCAACCCTTGACCTAAAAAGTCAACTTTGGTCAAAATGGTCAATTCTGACCCAATGACCAACCCTATTGACCAAATAGGTCAACCCATGACCTAAAAAATCAACTTTGGTCAAAATTGTCAATTCTGACCTAATGACAAACCCTACTGACCCAAAATGTCAACCCTTTGACCCAAAAAGTCAAATTTGGTCAAAATGGTCAATTTTTGACCAAATAACCAATTATTGACCCAATTACCTGTTTAAGACCCCAAAATAACAAAAATAATCAAAAATTTAATTTCAAAAATTATTTTGATTAATTAAATTAAATTGAATAATAAATTAATTTTTAATATTTTAAATAATTAAATGACATAAATAATTAAAATGAAAATTAAATTAAAATTCATAAAATGACAAAATGCACGAAAATAAAATAAAAATGACAAAATTGATCAAATAATTTGAGAAATTATTTTGACAAATTAAATTAAATTGACTAATAATTTAATTTTCAATATTTTAATTAATTAAATGACATAATTAATTAAAATGAAAATTAAATTAAAAGTCATAAAATGATAAAATGCACAAATTAATTAAAAATAATGGAATTAATCAAATAATTAATTCCAAAATTATTTTTGATTAATTAATTGACCAATAATTTAATTTTCATATTTTAATTAATGACATAATTAATTAAAATGAAGATTAAATTGAAAAAGTCATGAAATGAGACAAAATTCAATTTTAAATAAAAAATGACATTAAAATTAAACAAATAATTAATTGGAATTTTTTCCAATTAATAATTGATTGATAAAAAAATTTCCAACATTTAATTAATAACATAATTAATTAAAATGAAAATTAAATTAAGAAGGGTATTAAATGGAATTTTAAACCTAAGACATTATGGTTTTCTAAAAATTCCAAATCTCTTTTATGACATCACACATGACCTCATATGGGTTAGAAACAACCCATATAACCCATTAAAAATGAAATAACCCATGTATGACCAATCATGAACCATGCTTAACCATGGTAAACACATGTGATGATTCATTCATCATTGGTGGAAAAATGATGTGTCACCTCCTCATGCAACCCTAAGAGAAACTTTGGTGACTCATCTAACACCTCCCATCTTCACCAATAGGAGAGAGGAAGAGCTTAGATCACCATTACTTCATATGGTGATCTCATAAATAGAAAATGAGAAAATTAAAGAAAATAAAGGGATATGTGTCATCTCCCCATGAACCCTTAAAATGAGGTGTTGGATAATGAAGATCTTAGCCCTTTGAGTCACCATTAACCTCTCCCTTAGCCAATGGAATGGAAACAAAGAGATCAAAGGCTATCATGACAATTTGGAATCCATAATTGCCATGATACATGAGCTTGCTTAAGTGGCATAATTCAATCCTAAGCTAACTAGGGTTGAATTATAGCCATCCATGGTTATAAAAGGAGCCCTTACCCGAAATTACGAAGAAAAAAAATTCATGAAAACCTATAAGCTGCCCAAATTCCTTAGCGCCCAACACAAAAAACTTTGCTAAGGATCTTAGCAACCTATTTTAGCCAAGATCAAGCCATAAGATTAGCCGAATCAAGCCAATTTGGCTAAAACCCAAACTCAGCCCAAACCTAGCCACTTTGCCAAAATTGCTCACCAAGGCTAGCTGCAAATCCAAATTGAAGTGACAAAGATCTTCTTTGGGAGTACTAGAGGCTGACCATCAAGACTTATCAAGCTCAATATTATTGTGGCCAAGGTATGAATTTTTTTGTCAAAAATAATTCATATAATCGAAAATCATGGACTAAACTAGCCCAGAAAATTATCATTACCGTATAGATATAATTTATATGTCAAGATATTTCCATAGGTTCAAAAATCACTCAATTTCATTGAGAAATGAGTGAGATATTGAGCTTTGAAGTTGGACGGTTCAAATTATTTTTGAATTATTGGGATTTAATCTCCACCGTTCGTTCCCGTGTTTTGAACTGGACGTCGCTGATCGCGCAGTCCTGTGTTCCCTGTTCGAATCCGGACAGTGGATCCTCCCGCGTCTTCGACGCGTACGAGGACACGCGGCGTGTTCTCGATTTTTCGGGCAAGGTTAATCCAAATTAACCTTAAAATAATCCAAAAATCATATCTTTTTGTACAGAGCTCCAAAAAATAAAATAAAAATACCTCTGGAAAGCTCTTGAAGAGAATAAAATTATGAAATTAAAATCATAATTTTATTCTCGAAATTTATTTTTAAAATAATTAAATACTCTCTGCAGTATTTTAATTATTAAAAAATTATTTACAAATCAAAAAGATGTGAAAATTTTAGGGACGAATCTTTAAGTCCTTAGACACATCTCCTGATTTTTCTAAGGCTAGGATAGCTCTCTAGGATATGATTTTCTATTTTCCATGATATTTTATAATAATTTCCAAAAATAATTATAAAATTTGGAAAAATGGAAAATAAAAATTCAAAAATGGTTAAGAATTTTAGGATGACAGACAATAATCCTAAAACAATAATTCTTAAGCCATAAAATCAACCTTAAAAGACATTTTAAAATAGGGTTAAGATTTATTAATTATAAATTAATATTTCAAAATCATTTTCTTCATTTACTTAACCCATTTCAGAATGGACTAAGCCAATGATGAATCTAATTAACTCATTAAACCTTAATCACATTAGGTTTAATACAAAAATTAAACTTTAATTAGGTTTAAAGAAACTTAAAGCTAATTAACTCATTAAACCTTAATCACATTAGGTTTAATACAAAAATTAAACTTTAATTAGGTTTAAAGACAACTTAAACCAAATTAACTCATTAAACCTTAATCACATTAGGTTTAATACAAAAATTAAACTTTAATTAGGGTTAAAGACAACTCAAAGCTAATTAACTCATTAAACCTTAATCACATTAGTTTTAAAACAAAAATTAAACTTTAATTAGGATTAAAGACAACTTAAACCTAATTAACTCATTAAAACTTAATCACATTAGGTTTAATATAAAAATTAAACTTTAATTAGGTTTAAAGACAACATAAACCTAATTAACTCTTTAAACCTTAATCACATTAGGTTTAATACAAAAATTAAAATTTAATTAGGTTTAAAGACAACTTAAACCTAATTAACTCATTAAACCTTCAGCACATTAGGTTTAATATAAAATTAAACTTTAATTAGGTTTTAAGACAACTTAAACCTAATTAGCTCATTAAACCTTCATCACATTAGGTTTAATACAAAAATCAAATTTTAATTAGGTTTAAAGACAACTTAAACCTAATTAACTCATTAAACCTTAATCACAATAGGTTTAATACAAAAATTAAACTTTAATTAGATTTAAAGACAACTTAAACCTAATTAACTCATTAAACCTTAATCACATTAGGTTTAATACAAAAGTTAAACTTTAATTAGGTTTAAAGACAACATAAACCTAATTAACTCAATAAACCTTAATACACTAGGTTTAAAACAAAAATCAAACTTTAATTGGGTTTAAAGACAACTTAAACCTAATTAACGCATTAAACCTTAATCACATTAGGTTTAATAAAATTAAACATTAATTAGGTTTAAAGATAACTTAAACCTAATTAATTCATTAAACCTTAATTACATTAGGTTTAATACAAAAATCAAACATTAATTAAGTTTAAAGACAAGCTAAACTTAATTAATTCATTAAACCTTAATCACATTAGGTTTAATGAAATTAAACATTAATTAGGTTTAAAGATATATTAAACTTAATTAATTCATTAATCCTTAATTACATTAGGTTTAATACCAAAATCAAACTTTAATTAAGTTTAAGGATAAATTAAACTTAATTAATTCATTAAACCTTAACTAAATTAGGTTTAATACAAAATCAAAACTTTAATTAAATTTACGGACATATTAAACTTAATTAATTCATTGAACCTTAACTAAATTAGCTTTAATAAAAAAATCAAACTTTAATTAAGTTTAAGGACATATTAAACTTAATTAATTCATTAAACCTTAATTACATTAGGTTTAATACAAAATTAAACTTAAATTAAGTTTAAGGACATATTAAACATAATTAAATTCATTAAACCTTAATTAAATTAGGTTTAATACAAAACTAAACTTAAAATTGTGTTTAAGAACATGTTAAACTTAATTAACACTTTAAACATTCCTTACATTAGGTTTAAGACAAATTAAACCCTAATTAGGTCTAACCAATTAGAGCTAATTAAACTATTAAGTCTTAACTAAGTTAGACTTAATCAAACCTAAACTCTAATTAGGTCAAACACATTAGACTTAATTAAACCATTAAATCTTAACTAAATTAGACTTAATCAAACCTAAACCTTAATTAGGTCTAACTCATTAGACCTAATTAAACCTTTAAGTCTTAACTAAATTAGACTTAATCAAACCTGAACTCTAATTAGGTCTAACCCATTAGACCTAATTAAACCATTAAGTCTTATTTAAATTAGATTTAATCAAACCTAAACCCTAATTAGGTCTAACTCATTAGACCTAATTAAACTATTAAGTCTTAATTAAATGAAACTTAATACAACTTAAACTTTAATTAAGTCTACCACATTAGACTTAATTAATTTATTAAACCTTAACCAACTAAGTTTTAATCAAAGTTAAACTCTAATTATGTCTACCAGATTAGACTTAATTAAACTATTAAACCTTAACCAATTAAGGTTTAATCAAATTCAAACCTAAAATAAACCTAACTTAAGTTCAACCATTAAACTTAAGTCCAATCCTTAAACTAGGTTCAACCAAACTTGAACCCAAGTTCAACTCTTAACGTAGATTCAACCAAACTTGAACCCAAGTTCAACCCTTAACTTAGGTTCAACCAAACTTGAACCCAAGTTCAACCCTTAACTTAGGTTCAACCAAACTTAAACCCAAGTTTAACTTTTAACTTAGGTTCAATCCAACTTGAACCCAAGTTCAACCTTTAACTTCGGTTGAACCCAACTCGAACCCAAGTTCAACCTTTAACTTAGATTCAACACAACGTGAACCCAAGTTTAAAACTTTAAGTTAAACTTTAACTTAAGTTCAATCCATGTTGACCTTAAGTCAATGAACCAAACTTAAAATAAGCCTAAAATAATTCAAAAACTTAACTTGAGTTCAACCCATATTGAACTTAAGTTAACCTTAAGTCTAGAATTCAACCCATATTGTACTTAAGTTAGCCTTAAGTCCCAGTTTAACCTATCTTGAACCTAAATTTAATTCAACCCAAATTATAATTAAGTCTACCACATTAGACTTAATTAAACCGTTAAACCTTAACAAACTAATGTTTAATCAAACATGAACCATAATTAAGTATACCACATTAGACTTAATTAAACCATTAAAACTTAACCAACTAAGGTTTTATCAAACATAAACTCTAATTAAGTCTATCACATTAAACTTAATTAAACCATTAAACCTTAATTAACTAAGGTTTAATCAAACCTAAACCATAATTAAGTCTACCACATTAGACTTAGTTAAACCATTAAACATTAACCAACTAAGGTTTAATCAAACTTAAACCATAATTATGTCCACCGCATTAGACATAATTAAACTATTAAACCTTAACCAACTAAGGTTTAATCAAACTTAAAACTCTAATTAAGTCTACTACATTAGACTTAATTAAACCATTAAACCTTAACCAACTAAGGTTTAATCAAACTTAAATTCTAATTAAGTCTACCACATTAGACTTAATTAAACTATTAAACCTTAACCAATTAAAGTTTAATCAAATTCAAACCCAAACCTAACTTAGGTCTAACCTATATTAGACTTAAGTCAAACCATATTAAGGTTCAACTTGACATGAACCTAAGTCTAACCCAAACCAACTTAAGTCTAACCCATATTAGACTTAAGTTAAACCATACTTAGGTTTTACTCGACATGAACCTAAGCCTAACTTAAACCTAACTTAAGTCTAATCCATATTAGACTTAAGTTAAACCATACTTAGGTTCAACTCGACATGAACCTAAGTCTAACCTAAACCCAACTTAAGGCTAGCCCATATTAGACTTAAATTAAACCATATTTAGGTTCAACCAGACATGAACCTACGTCTAACCTAAACCTAAATTAAGTCTAACTCATATAAGACTTAAGTCAAACCATACTTAGGTTCAACCTGACATAAACCTAAGTCTAGCTTAAACCTAACTTAAGTCTAACCCACAATAGAAATAAGTCAAATCATAATCAGGTTCAACCTGATTTGAACTTAAGTCTAACATAAACTAAGACATAAACCTTAGGTTCAACCCAAATTCAATCTAAATATTAGGTTCAACCCAAATTGAACCTAAATAGACAAAATTGAACTCAAATCGACATAATCAACATAAATTTGACATTTCAAACATAAATCGACATAATCGACATAAATTTAACATTTCGAACATAAATCGACATAATCGACATATATTTGATATTTCGAACATAAATCGACATAATCGACATAAATTCGATATTTCAAACATAAATCGATACAATCGACATAAATTTGAAATTTCAAACTTAAATCAATACAATCGACATAAATTTGACATTACAAACAAAAATCGACATAATCGACATAAATCTGACATTTCAAACAAAAATCGACATAACCGACATAAATCCGACATTCCAAACGAAACTCAACAAATTCGACATTTCAAACGAAACTATTCGACATTAATCAACATTCCAAACATAATCAAATATATGCTGACATTAATCGACATTTCAAACCAAATTCAACAATCACCGACATTAAATGACATTAATTGACATTTCAAACCAAACTTAACATAATTTGACATTCAACATAAATCGACATGATTTGACATAAACTGACATAAGTTGGATTTAAATCGAACTTAACATGACACAAACCGTCATAATTCTTAAGTTCGACCTAAATCGAACTTAACACGACAACACTTACACTTTTTTTAGGATAAATGTTAACCTTAATCGGGTGTTTTCCTGAGCATTATTAATTGCTCAGAATGTAATTAGCTATAGGAGCTTGCTCCTATAGGAGATTAAAGAACTCAGTATAGGTATTTCACCTACAAGACCTCTCTGGTTACTCAAGATCATCATATGATTTTCTTATATGAAAAAACTTTAGTAATTACACAACCTAAAGACTTGTTCTATGATATTATCATTTTCTCTCAATCTCTCTCATGATTAATCATTCTTCAAATTCTCTAAAGACTTCTGAAAATAAGTTTAGGTAAGATAAGAAGTAGGGTGATAGATAGAGAAAGAGAGTGGCGACTCCTTGACATTGACATGATACAGGAATTGATAGCGATGTAAGTCAACAAAAAGGATTTTCATCGCCATCAAAGAGTGGCGACTCCGCTGGGGATATCCTCTATCTCCATCTTTGGTTAATCAATTTGTCCTCATGACTATCATAATTTGTCTTTTGAAAGGCTAAATAATCCTTTCTTTTGTTCTATATCTTACTCACTCTCGAGTAAAATAGAACTAATACCTCTTCTATTCAAAGATTTGTTTACGATGAACAAATCTTAGAATCTTACATTTCCATAATCAACAGACCAAAATGACATAAATGACATACAAAAAACGACATATGTTCCCTCCCTTCCCACCCAGTTTACATAACAAGTCTAGAACAAATATGACAATGAACTGATAATGGATTCCCTGAAGTTGATCTTTTTCACTGCCTTCTAGGTTCTGATTTGTCAATTGACTAAGTAGTCTACTATCAAAATTGTTAATCAAATTTTGGATGACGATCAATTTTGGATGAATTCCATCAAGGATTTCCCTTTCTCATTAGGACAGCTTGACAGAAAGAAAGAAATCAATTAGAATGAAAATCAGATATGTGTTGAATGTTGAGTCTAGTTCTAGGACTAGTCAACTAACATGTTCTCTGTGGAGAAATCAAAATTGATATATGAGGAGGGATGAAATTTAAAATCTTTGGATTTAATATCTTTGGAAATATTCTTCTCATCCACCTATTGAAAGAAAGACAATTCAGAAAGGAGAATCTCAAGAAAATTATGATTTCAAGGGGAAAATGAAATTAATGCTCTAATAACTGGACCCTTTATCTTAAATCTTCAGACTGGGTCCTAAATGAAAAAAAATATTGTGATCAAAATATAAGTAATTGACTAAAGATATCATGAGCCTCTTAATTTTCTGCCATGTGATTGGGTCCTGACTTATGAATAAGTTATAATATCCCAAAATTCTTCTTAAGAAATATTTAAGAATTATTAATTAGGGGAGTTTGGACATTCAAAATCCTTAAAATATGCTCCACAAGATATAGTAATTCTCTGAGAAGAAGCATGGGGTGAGTACCAAATCAAAAATTGGTGTTTGAGTTCAGGCATTCAAAATCATTAAAGTGCGCCCTACCAGATATAGTAATTCTCAGTAAAAAAGAAAGAAAAGAAAAAAAGGTGTTTATGAGAAGAAGCTTGAGGTGGGCACAAAATCAAAAATTGGTGTCTCAATTCAAACATTCAAAATCCTTAACATGCTCCACCAGATATAGTAATTTTCTGAGAAGAAGCTTGAGGTGAGCATAAAATTAAAAATTGGTGTCCAAATTCTCCTCTAATTGATAAATTCTTGAAAAACTGTCTTAAGAAAATTCTTCCGATATTATTTTCAGGAAGGAATTAAGTTAACTCATCTTTTGGTTGACTATTAATTGGTTCAGACATATCTTTAGAAGATAAAAGATATTTTGATCACATAATCAAAATTTTGAAAATTTTCTAAGACCCAAAAAGAAAGAACTAAGGTAAATGAATTTGTTATTGGAGATTAATGGAAATTATACTCTGAAGTCATAATTTTCCAAAGATCCAACCCCAATCCCAATTTGGAAATGTCAAAGTGATTTTTGAAAAACAATCTGAATGATCTTTATAGAATTGGTGATTAATGAAAGGTTTATGAACCTACATAACTGACATCATTTACTCTAATGAACGGACCCTAAGTTGTGCTTTCACTTGAAGTGCAATGATCTTACCTATAAATGACACTAGCAGATGAAATAACAATTGAAAATATAAAATTACTCGGAGAACTTGGAAGCTTAGAAAACTGACAAGCATTTTACAGGCCCATGATAAATTGGTTCACCCTTGGACACTCAGATCAGGGATTTGGATTTAGTACTTCAATCACCTATCCTGATGGAAGGGCCAACATGCTTGTTAAGAAGACACATTTGGGGAAATCCTGTCAGTTTGTAGACTACCAAGAAGACATAATACACCCAATCAATGGGCAGTATTTGAAAAAGATGTGACATAGACGAAAATGAATGACTTGATTTGTAAACTGGGAAACAAACAACCAAAACAAAAAAAACCGACATTGACATTTGTAAGAGATAGTGTAAGACCTCCTTAAATGGAAGATGACATATACTCTCTTTTTCGCTATTGGATGTAAGACCATCATGACATTGACTTTCCTTTAGTAATCTTTCCTTGGATAGGATATATGTCTCATAAGCATTCCTATTCCAAAATCGACATTTTGACATTGACATTTCTAAGAGATAGTGTAAGACATCCTTAAATGGAAGACGACATCTACTCACTTTCTCGCTATTGGATATAAGACCATTATGACATTGGCTTTCCTTTAGCAATCTCTCATTGAATAGGATATAAGCCTCATACGCATTCCTATTCAAAAATCGACATTTGACATTGATAGTGTAAGACCTCCTTAAATGGAATATGACATCTATTCCCTTTCTCGTAATTGGATATAAGACCATCATGACATTGGCTTTTCTTTAGCAATCTTTCTTTGGATAGGATATAAGTCTCATACGCATTCCTATTCCAAAATCGACATTTTGACATTGACATTTCTAAGAGATAGTTTAAGAACTCCTTAAATAGAAGATGGCATCTACTCTCTTTCTCGCTATTGAATGTAAGACCATCATGATATTGGCTTTCCTTTAGCAATCTTTCGTTGGATAGGATATAAGTCTCATACGCATTCCGATTCCAAAATCGACATTTTGACATTGACATTTCTAAAAGACAGTGTAAGAACTCCTTAAATGGAAGATGACATCTATTCTCTTTCTCCATATTAGATATAAGGCCATCATGACATTTGCTTTCCTTTAGCAATCTCTCATTGAATTGGATATAAGTCTTATATGCATTCCTATTCAAAAACCGACATATCGACATTGACATTTCTGAAAGATAGTGTAAGACCTCCTTAAATGGAATAGGCATCTATTCTCTTTCTCGCTATTGGATATAAGACCATCATGACATTGACTTTCCTTTAGTAAACTTTTTTTAAACATGATATAAGTCTCATACACATTCTTATTCCAAAATCAACATTTTGACATTGACATTTCTAAGAAATGGTATAAGACCTCCTTCAATGGAAGATGGCATCTACTCACTTTTTTGATATTTGATTTAAGACCATCAGACATTGGCTTTCCTTTGACAATCTCTCAATGGATAGGATATAAGTTTCATACGCATTCCTATTCTAAAATTGATATTTTAAATTTGATATTTCTAAGAAATAGTGTAAGACCTCCTTAAATGGAATATGGCGTCTATTCTCTTTCTCGTTATTGGATATAAGACCATCATGCATTGGCTTTCCTTTAGCAATCTTTCTTTGGATAGGATATAAGTCTCATACACATTCCTATTACAAAATTGACATTTTGATATTGCCACCTTTTCGAGAAAATTGACACAACATTCACTCACTTTTTCCTCAATTATCTATAATACATCGACAGTTCAAAAATGCCAAAATAAGGACTTTAAATGAAAAATGACATAATAAACAACTTGTGATGATTAACATCTTTCTCTCCGTAAAGGTCAAATCCCCAAACGATACAATCTTCGTTCTGCGTTTGCCACTCTCTTTTAGTTGATGGATATAAGCCATTCCTGACACGAAAATATGACACTCCATTAGCTATAATTTTGAGACAGGATGTAAGTCACATATCATTCCTTCTCAAAATTGACATTTGACATTTTGAGAAATGGAATATGACATCCATTTTCTCTTTCCAGTTATTGGATATAAGTCCTTTCCTGACATGGAATATGGCTTTCCTCTAACTAAACATCGACAATGACATTTCGAGAAATGAAATATGACATTCATTTTCTCTCTCCAGTTATTGGATGTAAGCCCTTTTCCTGACACGGGGATTATGGCATTCCTCTAACTAAACATTAACATTGACATTTCGAGAAATAGGAATATGACATCCATTTTCTCTCTCCGGTTATTGGATATAAGTCCTTTTCCTGACATGAAAATTATGGCAGTCCTCTAACTAAATATCGACATTTTGAGAAATAAAATATGACATCCATTTTCTCTCTCCGGTTATTGGATGTAAGTCCTTCTTGACACAGAAATCATGGCATTCCTCTTACTAAATATCGACATTTTGCGAAATGGAATATGACATCCATTTTCTCTCTCCGATTATTGGATGTAAGTCCATTCTTGACACGGAAATCATGACATTCCTCTAACTAATTATCGACATCGATATTTCAAGAAATGGAATGTGACATCCATTTTCTCTTTCCGGTTATTGGATGTAAGTCCTTTCCTGACATGAAAATCATGGCTTTCTTTTAACTAAATATCGAGGTCGACATTTCAAGAAATGGAATATGACATACATTTTCTCTCTTCGGTTATTGATGTAAGTCCTTTCCTGACATGGAAATCATGGCTTTCCTTTAACTAAATATCGACATTTACATTTCGAGAAATGGGATATGACACCCACTCCTTTCCTAATTATTATGAGACATTTCTTCAGACCACTTCGGTCAATGCCAATATGTTCATCATACTTATGCAGTATTCCACACATATTGGGGGCTCTTTTATTGACATCATTTTTATGATAAGGTCAACCATTGACCTAAAAAGTCAACTTTGGTAAAAATGGTCAATTCTGACCCAATGACCAACCCTATTGACCCAATAGGTTAACCCATGACCTAAAAAGTCAATTTTGGTCAAAATGGTCAATTCTGATCCAATGACCAACCCTACTAACCGAATAGGTCAATCCTTTGACCCAAAAAGTCAAATTTAGTCAAAATGGTCAATTTTTTACCAAAAAACTAATTATTGACCCAATGACCTATTTAAGACACCAAAATGATAAAATTAATCAAATAATTAATTTAAAAATTTATTTTGAATAATTAAATTAAATTGACTAATAATTTAATTTTTAATATTTTAATTAATTAAATGACATAATTAATTAAAATGAAAATTAAATTAAAAGTCATAAAATGACAAAATGCACCAAAATGAAATAAAAAAGACAAAATTAATCAAATAATTTCGAAAATTATTTTGATTAATTAAATTAATTTGACTAATAATTTAATTTTAAATATTTTAATTAATTAGTTGACATAATTAATTAAAATGAAAATTAAATTAAAAGTCATAAAATGATAAAATGCACAAATGAATTAAAAATAATGGAATTAATCAAATTATTAATTCCAAAATTATTTTTGTTTAATTAATTGACCAATAATTTAATTTTCATATTTTAATTAATGACATAATTAATTAAAATGAAGATTAAATTGAAAAAGTCATGAAATGAGACAAAATTCAATTTTAAATAAAAAATTACATGAAAATTAATCAAATAATTAATTTTTAATTATTTCCAATTAATAATTGATTAATAAAATAATTTCCAACATTTAATTAATCACATAATTAATTAAAATGGAAATTAAATTAAGAAGGGTATTAAATGGAATTTTAAACCTATGACATTATGGTTTTCTAAAAATTCCAAATCTCCTTTATGACATCACAAATGACCTCATATGGGTTAGACACAACCCATATAACCCATTAAAAATGAAATAATCCATGGATGACCCATCATGAATAATGCTTAACCATGATAAACACATGTGATGATTCCTTCATCATTATGGAAAAATGATGTATCACCTCCTCATGCAACCCTAAGAGAACCTTTGGTGACTCATCTAACACCTCCTATCTTCACCAATAGGAGAGGGGAAGAGCTTAGGTCACCATTACTTCATATGGTGATCTCATAAATCAAAAATGAGAAAATTAAAGAAATGAAAGGGATATGTGTCATCTCCCCATGAACCCTTAAATGAGGTGTTGGATGATGAAGATCTTAGCCCTTTGAGTCACCATTAACCTATCCCTTAGCCAATGGAATGGAAAAAAAGAGATCAAAGGCTATCATGACAAATTGGAATCCATAATTGCCATGATAGATGAGCTTGCTTAAGTGGCATAATTCCCATGGGATATGGAGAGGTGATCGTTGGAATACATGGGGGAGGCTTTTACTAGTCCCTACTCCACAGCTCTAACCACCCCTTGGTAATCCTATGCTAACTAGGGTTGAATCATAGCCACCCATGGCTATAAAAGGAGCCCTTACCAGAAATTACAAAAAAAAAATTCATAGAAACCTACAGGCTGCCCAAATTCCTTAGCTCCCAATACAAAAAACTCTGCTAAGGATCTTAGCAACGTATTCTAGCCAAGATCAAGCCATAGGATCAGCCGAATCAAGCCAATTTGGCTAAAACATAAACTCAGCCCAAACCTAGCCACTTTGCCAAAATTTCTCACCAAGGCTAGCTGCAAATCTAAATTGAAGTGACAAGATCTTCTTTGGGAGTACTAGAGGCTGACCATCAAGTCTGATCAAGCTCAATATTTTTGTGGCCAACGTATAGATTTTTTTGTCCAAAAAAATTCATATAATAAAAAAATCATAGACTAAACTAGCCCAGAAAATTATTATCACAAATATAATCTATATGTCCAGATGATTCCATAGGTTCAAAAATCACTCAATTTCGTTGAGAAATGAGTGAGATATTGAGCTTTGAAGTTCGATGGTTTTAATTATTTTCGAATAATTGGGATTTAATCTCCACCGTCGTTCCCGTGTTCTGGAACGGACGGCGCTGATAGCGCACTCCTGTGTTCCCTATTCTGATCTGGATAGTGGATCCTCCCGCGTCTTCCACGCGTACGAGGACACGAGAGGTGTCCTCAATTTTCACGGCAAAGTTAATCCAAATTAACCTTAAAATAATCCAAAAATCATATCTTTTTGTACAGAGCTCCTAAAAACAAAATAAAAATACCTCTGGAAAGCTCTTGAAGAGAAGAAAATTATGAAAATAAAATCATAATTTTATTCTCAGAATTTAATTTTTAAATAATTAAATACTCTCTGGTGTATTTTAATTATTAAAAAAATATTTACAAATAAAAAAATGTAAAAAATTTAGGGATGAATCTTTAAGTCCTTAGACACATCTGCTGATTTTTCTAAGGCTAGCATAGCTCTCTAGGATATGATTTCCTATTTTCCATGATGTTTTATAATAATTTCCAAAAATAATTATAAATTTGGAAAAATGGAAAATAAAAATTCAAAAGTGGTTAAGAATTTTAGGATGACAGACAATAATCCTAAAATAATAATTCTTAAGCCATTAAATTAATCTTAAAAGACATTTTAAAATAGGGTTAAGATTTATTAATTATAAATTAATATTTCAAAATCCTTTTCTTCATTTACTTAACCCATTTAAGAATGGACTAATCCAATGATGAATCTAAACCCAATTGAACTCAAAATCAAACTTTAGTTAGGTTTAAAGACAACTTAAACCTAAATAACTCATTAAACCTTAATCACATTAGGTATAATACAAAAATTAAACTTTAATTAGGTTTATAGACAACCTAAACCTAATTAACTCATTAAACTTTAACCGCATTAGGTTTAATACAAATATCAAACTTTAATTAGGTTTAAAGACAACTTAATCCTAATTAACTCATTAAACCTTAATCGCATTAGGTTTAATACAAAAATCAAACTTTAATTAGGTTTAAAGACAACTTAAACCTAATTAACTTATTAAACCTCATTCGCATAAGGTTTAATACAAAAATTAAAATTTAATTAGGTTTAAAGATAACTTAAACCTAATTAACTCATTAAACCTTAAACCTAATTAACTCATTAAACCTTAATCACATTAGGTTTAATACAAAATCAAACTTTAAATAGGATTAAAGGCAACTTAAACATAATTAACTCATTAAACCTTAATCACATTAGGTTTAATATAAAAATCAAATTTTAATTAGGTTTAAAGGCAACTTAAACCTAATTACCTCATCAATCCTTAATCACATTAGGTTTAATATAAAAATTAAACTTTAATTAGGTTTAAAGTCAACATAAACCTGATTACCTCATTAAACCTTAATCACATTAAGTTTAATACAAAAATCAAACTTTAATTACGTTTAAAGACAACTTAAACCTAATTAACTCATTAAACCTTAATCACATTAGGTTTAATACAAAAATTAAACTTTAATTAGGTTTAAAGACAACTTAAACCTAATTAACTCATTAAAACTTAATCACATTAGGTTTAATATAAAAATTAAACTTTAATTAGGTATAAAGACAACTTAAACCAAATTAACTCATTAAACCTTAATCACATTAGGTTTAATACAAAAATTAAACTTTAATTTGGTTTAAAGACAACTTAAACCTAATTAACTCATTAAACCTAAATCACATTAGGTTTAATATGAAAATTAAACTTTAATTAGGTTTAAAGAAAAATTAAATCTAGTTAACTCATTAAACCTTAATCACATTAGGATTAATACAAAAATTAATCTTTAATTAGGTTTGAAGAAAACTTAAACCTAATTAACTCATTAAACCTTAATCACATTAGGTTTAATACAAAAATCAAACTTTAATTAGGTTTAAAGACAACTTAAACCTAATTAACTCATTAGACCTTAATCACATTAGGTTTAATAAAATTAAACATTAATATGGTTTAAAGATAACTTAAACCTAATTAAATTCATTAAACCTTAATTACATTAGTTTTAATACAATAATCAAACATTAATTAAGTTTAAAGACAAGTTAAACTTAATTAATTCATTCAACCTCAATCACATTAGGTTTAATAAAATTAAACATTAATTAGGTTTAAAGATATATTAAACTTAATTAATTCATTAAACCTTAATTACATTAGGTTTAATACCAAAATCAAACTTTAATTAAGTTTAAGGACATATTAAACTTAATTAATTCATTAAACCTTAACTAAATTAGGTTTAATACAAAATAAAAACTTTAATTAAGTTTAAGGACATATTAAACTTAATTAATTCATTAAACCTTAACTAAATTAGGTTTAATAAAAAAAATCAAACTTTTATTAAGTTTAAGGACATAATAAACTTAATTATTTACATTAGGTTTAATACAAAATTAAACTTAAATTAAGTTTAAGGACATATTAAACTTAATTAAATTTATTAAACCATAACTAAATTAAGTTTAATACAAATCTAAACTTAAAATTGAGTTTAAGAACATGTTAATCATAATTAACACTTTAAACCTTACTTACATTAGGTTTAAGACAAATTAAAGCCTAATTAGTTCTAATGAATTCGACCTAATTAAACCATTAAGTCTTAACTAAATTACACTTAATCAAACTTAAACTCTATATTGGTCTAACCCATTAGACTTAATTAAACCATTAAATCTTAACTAAATTAGACTTACTCAAACCTAAACCTTAATTAGGTCTAACCCATTAGACCTAATTAAAGCATTAAGTCTTCACTAAATTAGGCTTAATCAAACCTGAACCCTAATTAGGTCTAACCCATTAGACCTAATTAATCCATTAAGTCTTAACTAAATTAGACTTAATCAAACCTAAACCCTAATTAGGTCTAACTCATTAGACATAATTAAACCATTAAGTCCTAATTAAATGAAACTTAATCCAACTTAACCTTTAATTAAGTCTACCACATTAGACTTAATTAATTTATTAAATCTTAACCAACTAAGGTTTAATTAAACTTAAACTCTAATTAAGTCTACTACATTAGACTTCATTAAACTTAAACTTTAATTAAGTCTACTACATTATACTTAATTAAACTATTAAACCTTAACAAATTAATGTTTAATCAAATTCAAACCTAAAATAAACCTAACTTAAGTTCAACTTTTAAACTTAAGTTCAACCCTTAACTTAGGTTTAACCAAACTGGAACAAAAGTTCAACCCTTAACTTAGATTCAACTAAACTTGAACCCAAGTTCAACCCTTAACTTAGGTTCAACCAAACTTGAACCCAAGTTCAACTTTTAACTTAGGTTCAATCCAACTTGAACCCAAGTTCAACCTTTGACTTAGGTTCAACACAACGTGAACCCAAGTTTTATAATCCATATTGAACTTAAGTCAACGAACCAAACTTGAAATTTGCCTAAGTTAATTCAAAACCTTAACTTAACTTCAACCCATATTGAACTTAAGTTAACCTTAAGTTTAGAGTTCAACCCATATTGAACTTAAGTTAGCCTTAAGTCTCAGTTTAACCTAACTTGAACCTAACTTTAATCCAACCCAAATTATGATTAAGTGTACCACGTTAGACTTAATTAAACCATTAAACCTTAACCAACTAAGGTTTAATCAAACATAAACCATAATTAAGTCTACCACATTATACTTAATTAAACCATTAAACCTTAACCAACTAAGGTTTAATCAAACATAAACACTAATTAAGTCTATCACATTAGACTTGATTAAACCATTAAACCTTAATTAACTATGGTTTAATCATACCTAAACCATAACTACGTCTACCACATTAGACTTAGTTAAACCATTAAACCTTAACCAACAATGATTTAATCAAACTTAAACCATAATTAAGTCTACCACATTAGACTTAATTAAACTATTAAACCTTAACCAACAAAGGTTTAATCAAACTTAAAACTCTAATTAACTCTACCACATTATACTTAATTAAACCATTAATCCTTAACCAACTAAGGTTTAATCAAACTTAAATTCTAATTAAGTCCACCAGATTAGACTTATTTAAACTATTAAACCTTAACCAATTAAGGTTTAATCAAATTCAAACCCAAACTTTACTTAAGTCTAACCTATATTAGACTTAAGTCAAACCATATTTAGGTTCAACTTGACATGAACCTAAGTCTAACCCAAACTTAACTTAAGTCTAACCCATAATAGACTTAAGTTAAACCATACTTAGGTTCAACTCGACATGAACCTAAGTCTAACTTAAACCTAACTTAAGTCTAACCTATATTAGACTTAAGTTAAACCATACATAGGTTCAACTCGACATGAACCTAAGTCTAACATAAACCCAACTTAAGTCTAACGTATATTAGACTTAAATCAAACCATATTTATGTTCAACCTGACATGAACCTAAGTCTAACCTAAACCTAACTTAAGTCTAACTCATATAAGACTTAAGTCAATCCATACTTAGGTTCAACCAGACATGAACCTAAGTCTAACTTAAACCTAACTTATGTCTAACCCACAGTAGACTTTAGTCAAATAATACTGATGCGATGCGACTTTAAATATACTTTTTAGAAAATTTAATTCCTGGTAAATGGCTTCAAAAACTTGATGTGCGAGGTTTACTTTTATTTTTTTATTAGATTTAATTATTGTAAAAGTCACAATTTTAAACGCAAGTATATGTATCGTTCAAGTAATACAGGGCTCTGGTGGAGTCCTGGTTATCAATTCCACAGGGATAATGAAAATAAAAAGTAAAAATATATACGTAATATTTTGAAATTTTCTTATGCAAATTATATATACCCTATATATATATATATATATATATATATATATATATATATATATATATATATATATTCAAATTTAATTAACTAATAACTTTTACTAAAAGAAAGTAAGCAATAAGCAGGAAAGTAAAGTAAACAGTAATTTAAATTCAATGCAAGTATAAAAATGACTTTCTCCTTTTTTCAACTAATCTAAGAATTATAGATTAATTATCTTTTGTAGGGAATTAAGATTATAGTATTGTGCTAAATAGAAGCATTCCTATTCTTTACTCTTTGGTCCAGGTGCAAAGAAAATTGACTAATCTATAGTTAGGCTCAGGATGTGTTATTAGTAGAATGGGTTAATCTAGGCTCACACTACTATATGTCCAAGGGTGGCTATGGTCGGCCCTAACAGTGACCTGTTACCTTTCTATAAACCAAATTATTAGAATTTAGTCTGTCACTCTAAAAACTAATTAATTCTACGCCTAATAAATAATATCTTTCTATTTATTTGCACTTCACCTTAAACAATCCGTGTATAGTCTGCGATTACCTAAGGATTCATGTGATATCTACTAGTTAAGAATTTATCTCCGGATAGGTATCAAAGTTCTTCAACTGGTTTTAACAAATTAAATGGCCAATTTAAAAAGGAAACTAAGATCAGGTATTAATATCATCACAGTATTTTAAAATATTTTATATTTAATTCTCCTACAAAATTTAATGAATTTATAATCTTTTCATAGTTGAAAGGAGAAAGATAACTAACTACTCAGAACTCATTAAAATAACATAACAAAACATATTTATAAAACTTTGAACCAAAGTACAAATACTTATCTGAAGTGTTCCTTCAAGAGCTCCGCTGACTTCTACTGACTCCAACGCAATGATGGAAGACTCCAACATCAATTACACACAATAAACACACAAAATAAAATCACTAGATACAAAATAAAGTGGCACCCTAAGTATGGAAGAGACTAAAATAGGCTAAAATGGGTATGTGTACTAAGAGGGGGGGGGGGTTGGTGCGATTTTCTCTGTAGAATGGGCTCCTATTTATAGAGCTCTGAATTTGATCAAGGGTAGCTTAAGGCACCTCTTCAAATTTCGTCCAAATTTAATGCATCTTCTAGAAGGTAACCGTCGCGCCTAGGCGCAGGGCTCTGGCGGCTAGGCACCGGATTCCGTGACTAGGTCGTCCGCACCTCTTCACTTTAGTTTGCTCCTCTTCACGATCCAGACTGTTTCCTTATGTCCAAATACATTGTATCACATGTCCTATATATTAAGAGTAACTTCTAGTCTTCTAGAAGCTCCAATAACCGCTTAACACCGTCAAAATAACTGCCCAAAGTCATAAAAAAACTTAACAAAGCATCTGTATCGAACTGGCGCTTAGGCGCCGGACTTTGCCGCATAGGCGCCAGGCCAATAATTCCAAAAATTGGTCCATAAGCTCCAATTTTGCTCCTTTTTGCTCTTTTATTCCTTCTTGGACTCTTTTTAATCATCTACATCCAAAAACATGAAAATACTTTTCATTAAAGCATAATATCCTTTAGAATTGAATCGTAAATAAGACATAAAAATGGGTATTTTTTAGGTAGATCAAATTTTCCCAAACTTAAACGTTACTTGTCCTCAAGTAACCCTTTTAATTACATAAAATAAATAAAATTTGGAATGAAGTTAAAATATTTAAGATTCCTTATAATTTTTTATTTTATAAATGCTTTAGCAAATCCTTAACCAAATTTCACTAATTAAGTTTAATTTTAAGAATTAAAGAACATTTAACTACCAAAACATAAGACTTCCAATTTTTTTATTTATTTCAAGAATAATTGTAGTTTATCATATCAAGGTCACATAGAATATTTACAAGAAAAAGATTTTCATGAAACATTTTTCTAGTAAAAATATATGTACATAGAAATTAAGTTAAAAATGTAATCAGTTTTCTTAATATAAGATAACTCACATGAAGCCAATTTTTTATTAGGCATTTCCTCAAGTTTCTCCTCACTTTTTTTTTAAAGTGAGGATTACTATTTTTGGATAGCCTGTTAATGATTTTGAACTTCACTATCCTTAACTTATTTTCAAAAACTTATACATTTTTACTTAATGAATATGACATTAATAATTTATTATTTTTCAAAACTTATTTCAATCTTTTCTTTTTCAAGTAATAATCTTGATTCCTTAGTATTTCAAAAATACAATTCTCTTTACTATAAATAGAAAAATTTTCATCTTATTATTCTTTAAGCTAAATAATTCTATTCTTAAAACCAACCAAAATTTTTGAAATTTTAGTTAAGTTTACTAAATTATTTATAAATTCAAAAATTTAGGTAATCTTAAATAGATTTTTCATTCTTTATGTTATGTTAATATATTTTTAAAGAAAATATTAGTTCTTTAAGGACAAATAATATTTAAATTTGATAAATATTTTTCCTCCCCCAAACTTCAGCTTTAGTATAAATATGAATTATGAAATTTTTCTAAAGCATGAGAGAAAGAAATAAACATGAATTAATCTAAGTATAACAATGATGTAGTAAGGAAAAACTAACCTCTACTTCTACACATGCTTCAATATGAATATAAAAAAAATGATTAAGCATATATAGAAAAGTTTTGCAGAGCAGGAGTTAATTAAAAATTTTTCTTTCTTCCTTTTTTTTAGAACATGCAAATTACTAACTATTCATTAACACTAAACAGTAGGCTGAAATAGAAATAAACTTTTTATAGAAATTCATTCACATCTCAGTCTTAAACACACGTCAGATAAGCTAAGAAATAGTTTTAACATAAAAAGTTCACAACAACACTAACAAATAACATCACAATAAACAGTACATGAAATAAGAAAACACTCTAAAAACAAAATCAATAAACTTTAGAGATAAATCAAGCTACTAATCACTGTTTGTAGCTTCATCATCATCATCACCAAAAGAGAACTCCATATCCTTAGGATCAACATAGGGTGAAAATCTGGGACAAGTAGGGAACTGAACATCATGCTCTCCTTTCATAAATCTCACTAAAGACTCTGAATACTCAGCATCATAATCACTATTTCTTTGTGTATACTCAGAAAGGTGATCAATCTTCTTGTCTATGGTATCTACTTTGTAGTGAGTTAAGAATAACTCATACTGCTGCTCTACGAATTGATCATGCATGGTTTCTGAAAAAGTATATGATGGCTCAGCAGAAGTCGATGGTCTAGAAGTAGAAGCTCTACTTGAAGTAGGTAATGAACCAGTAGGTGCAGTAGAACTCTTACCTCGCTGTCTTACCTCGTTGTCAAACATAAATGCTGACGCTCTCTCTTCCTATAGGCTTTATCAACTTCAGCTTTTCCTCAGAAAGCTCAGCAACTACTCCAACACTTTGACATAGAGAATAGATCAGTGATGGAAAACCAAGTCCAATAGATGTGCTAGAATGAGCAGTAGCCTCCATAGAATCATAAATAATGCTCCCTACATCAATAGACTTCCTCTCTTGAATGCAGTAGTTTAGAATAGCTCTATCTCTGGTAACTTCACTCAGATGATTGGATGGAAGGAGACGAGCACAAATAAACTAGTGCCATGCCTTGGAAACACAATTAAGCTTAGAAGATGAAAAATTTACCTTTTTTTCATTTCGAGTCTTCCAGGCTCCAGTACTATCAGTCAAGTAAGTAATGATCATGTCCAAATCTTCCTCAGATGGAGATAAGCCTAAGTAATAATACTCTATGTTTGGCGGCAGGCCATAGAAAATGTTGATGCGTTCAGGAGTGAATCCTACTCCAACTCCTCGAACGAAAATCTCGTATTCCTCCGCATCCACGAAATTAGCATAAAATTCTCTAACCACCGGGATAACGACAACAACAGTGAAATAGTAAAATCGTTGCCAGTTGAGTGCAACGATTATCTCCTCGATTCTTCCTCTAGGATTATAAAAACTTCGCTCTGAGATAAACTTCCGAGTCGTAGCAAAATCATCATATCGGAAGTGTGCAGCAGCAGTGACGAACTTGCTACGATCAAAGTTCTCTTGTTCCTTTCCTCACTTAGATTTGGGTACCATCTAAACGTGAAAGAAAAACGCGAAATAAATTCAACGGATCTATGAAAATAAACCTATTTAAGCTTTTAAAACTTAAAATAGCTTAAACACCGATGGATAAAAAATCAAAATTTTCCTCAAAATTACAGTTTTTCTATATGAGAGCAAAATCCATGGTAAAAATAAAAAATAATGAGTTTGAATGTAGATCTGACCTCGAGATGAAGAAATCGGGTGATTTCAAGCCCAAAAACTTGAAAATCCAGCTCTAAATAGGATCTCTAGGTGGTATTTTCACGAAAATATTGTGGAGAAGGAAGCTTAGGCGTCAAAAATGGCGTGGGGGGGGGTATTAAGAAGATAAGTTTTTGGGTTTAGGCTGAACCAGCGCTTAGGTGCCATACTCCCCTTTTTAAAAATTAGATTTAAATTAAGTATTTTCCACCAAATCATATCAAATTTGACTCCTAATTACTTTTATGAGAGTATTTATCCATTTTATATCCTCCAAATATTTTCACAATCAATTTAAAATGATAGCATAGATTCACATAAATGTGTCCAAATTCTTCACTTCAAAATCCTAATATCCATTTCAAAATTAACAATCTTCAGTACAAGACTTGTATCAAAGTTCATCGTTTTATAAATAACACAAACAATCAACAAAGCAAACATTCAAATCCAACAACACACATTGAACAAATTAAGCAAATACACAAATTAGATATTCAAAACACTAAAATAAGGCTCAATCACACCTAAAACACATATAGAATCTATTTAACACCGATCTTCAATTTCCATCTCTTTCGCAATGAAGTTCGCTAGGACCGAAGGGATAGAACACCAACGCCCTTGGAAATTCCAAAGCCGTCTTTTCATCAATCCACTTGTTCTTCGCGTACATTTCTACTTAAGCGTCTTGATAGGTAGCCATGTGATCAGATTGAAGTTTGGTTTGCCATTCCAAGTGTTCATATTGGTGATACATCTCATGGAGACGATTACCAATACTTTGAAGTTCCGCTTCAATCTTATCCATTCGACTAAACATCTTCTCCAAACTAACAACAATAAAACCATTAAAATAAGGCTGAGGATCTTTAAGAGATTTGTCTCTTACCTCATTTCCATGATTTCCTCCATCCATGGTTTCCAAATCCTTCCTAACTCCTCCAAAATGAATTACTCTGGTCGAAATTAGTGTGTCTATGGGATTGGGGATGAAAAATAGGCTATAAATAAAGAGATTTCGTGTGAAAACCTGAAGAAATTTGGTTTTTCCATGATCTGTAACCGCGGCGCATAGGCGCCGGAATCTGGTGCCTAGGCGCCTGATCATCGATATACCAGTTATTCTGGCGCTTAGGCGCCAACTTTTGGAGCCTAGGTGTCGGAACCTCGATCGACTCCGATTCACCTATCATCAAATTTTACAAAGTTTCGGTCATAAAAATAGGTCTAATAAACGAATATGATCAACACACAAACACATTTACGAAAAATTAAAATCACAAACAATCACAAACGAAGGTTAACTTGATCTCCTTTTTACTCACATTTGACATGGAGTGGTCCAAGTCCAACTTCTATATACTTCAAAAAAATGTTTAGCTTAAGCCAATACAGATTTGTTAGCTATTTATTTCTAGAAGTTATATACAAATTCAGTCAAGACCAAGGCTTAACCTTACAGCGGTAATTAAAATCAAACTAATAAATATGGGTTGCCACCCACAAAGCGCTTGGTTTAACGTTGTCAGCCCGACCTAATTAATTAAATTAGTCGGGTAGACTCAGCTCATAAGCCTCTTTGTAATTTAATTTCATTTTTCCCATATAAGGCTTCAACCTTAATCTGTTAACTTTAAATACTTTTCCAGTTTTGGGATCTTTAATATCCACGGCTCCATAAGGGTATACTTTCTCAATTATAAATGGTCCCATCCATTTAGATTTTAATTTTCCAGGGAAAAGTTTTAAACGAGCATTAAATAATAATACTTCTTGTCCAGGCTCGAATATTTTCCTTGAAATCATTTTGTCATTTAATTTCATCATTCTTTCCTTATAAATTCTTGCATTTTCATAAGACTCATTTCTTATCTCTTCCATTTCATTCAGTTGTAATAATCGTTTTTCTCTTGCAGTATTCAAATTATAATTGAACTCCTTTATCGCCCTATAAGCAGGAAAGAAAGTAAGCAATAAGCAGGAAAGTAAAGTAAACAGTAATTAAAATTCAATGCAATTATAAAAACAACTTTCTTCTTTTTCAACTAATCCAAGAATTATAGATTAATTATCTTTTGTAGGGAATTAAGATTATAATATTGTGCCAAATAGAAGCATTCCTATTCTTTACCCTTTGGTCCAGGTGCAAAGAACATTGACTAATCTATAGTTAGGCTCAGGATATGTTATTAGTAGAATGGGCTAATCTAGACTCACACTACTTGATGTCGAAGGGTGGCTATGGTCGGCCCTACCAGTGACCCGTTACCTTTCTATAAACCAAATTATTAAAATTTAGTTTGTCACTCTAAAAACCAATTAATTCTACGCCAAATAAATAATATCTTCCTATTTTTTTGACACTTCACCTTAAACAATTCGCGTATAGCCTGCGATTACCTTAGGATTCATGTGATATCTACTAGTTAAGATTTATCTCCGGATAGGTCTCAAAATTCTTCAACAGATTTTAACAAATTAAATGGCCAATTTAAAAAGTAAACTAAGATCAGGTATTAATATCATCACAATATTTTAAAATATTTTTTATTTAATTTTCCTACAAAACTTAATTAATTTATAAGCTTTTCATAGTTGAAAGGAGAAAGATAACTAACTACTCAGAACTCATTAAAATAACACAACAAAACATATTTATAAAACTTTGAACCAAAGTACAAATACTTATCCGAAGTGTTCCTTCAAGAGCTCCGTCGACTTCTACTGACTCCAACACAATGATGAAAGACTCCAACAGCAATTACACACAGTAAACACTCAAAATAAACTCACTAGATACAAAATAAAGTGGCACCCTAAGTATGGAAGAGACCAAAATAGGCTAAAATGGGTATGTGTACTAAGAGGGGGGGGGGGTTTAGTGCGATTTTCTCTGTAGAATCGACTCCTATTTATAGAGCTCTGAATTTGACCAGGGGTTGCTTAACGCACCTCTTAAAATTTCATCCAAATTCAATGCATCTTCTAGAAGGTAACCGTCGCGCTTAGGCGTCGGGATCTGGCGCCTAGGCGTCGGACTCCGTGACTAGGTCGTTCGCACCTCTTTACTTTGGGTCGCACCTCTTCGCGATCCAGACCGTTTCCTTGTGTCTGAATACATTGTATCACATGTCCTATACATTAGGAGTAACTTCCAGTCTTCTAGAAGCTCCAAAAACCGCTTAACACCATCAAAATAACTGCCCAAAGTCATCAAAAAAACTTAACAGCATCTGTATCGAACTGGCGCTTAGGCACGGGACTGCGGCGCTGGCGCCGAGCCAATAATTCAAAAAATTACTCCATAAGCTCCATTTTTGCTCCTTTTTACTCCTTTTTTTCCTTCTTGGACTCTTTTTAATCATCTACATCCAAAAACATGAAAATACCTTTCATTAAAGCATAATATCCTTAAGAATAGAATCATAAATACGACATAAAATGGATATTTTTTAGGTAGATCACATACTCAGGTTCAACCTGACTTCAACTTAAGTCTAACCTAAACCAAGACATAAACCTTATGTTCAACCCAAATTGAATCTAAATCTTAGGTTTAACCCAAATTGAACCTAAATCGACAAAATTGAACTCAAATCGACATAATCGACATAAATTTGACATTTCGAACATAAATCGACATAATCGACCTAAATTGGACATTTCAAACATAAATCGACGTAAATGACATAAATTCGACATTTCAAACATAAATCGATACAATCGACATAAATTCAACATTGCAAACATAAATCGATACAATCGACATAATTTTGAAATTTCAAACTTAAATCGATACAATCAACATAAATTTGACATTCCAAATAAAAATTGATATAATCAACATAAATCTGACATTTCAAACAAAAATCGACATAACTGACATAAATCTGACATTCCAAATGAAAGTCAACAAATTCGACATTTCAAACGAAACCATTCGACATTAATCAACATTCCAAACATAATCAAATATAAACCGACATTAATCGACATTTCAAACCAAATTCAACAATCACCTACATTAAATGACATTAATTGATATTTCAAACTAAACTTAACATAATTCAACATTCTACATAAATCGACATGATTTGACATAAACCGACATAAGTTCGACTTAAATTGAACTTAACACGACACAAAATGACATAATTCTTAAGTTCAACCTAAATCGAACTTAACACGACAACACTTACACTATTTCAAGGATAAATGTTAACCTTAATCGGGAGTTTTCCTAAGCAGTATTAATTGCTCTAGATGTAATTAACTGTAGGAGCTTGATCCTATAGGAGATTAAAGAACTCAGGATAGGTATATCACCTACAAGACCTCTCTGGTTACTCAAGATCTTCATATGATTTTCTTATATGAAAAAACTTCATTAATTAAATAACCTGAAGACTTGTTCTATGAGATTATCATTTTCTCTCAATCTCTATCATGATTAATCCTTCTTCAAATTCTCTAAAGACTTTTGACAATAAGTCTAGGTAGGATAAGAATTAGGGTGATAGATAGAGAAAGAGAGTGGCGACTCCTTGACATTGATATGATACGAGAATTGATAGTGATGTAAGTCATCAAAAAGGATTTTCATCGCCATCATGATTGTTGACCCGACCCACAATAAAGCAGATTTTTATGTTCCAACAGATGGCCAAAAAAGTTTGCCCGAATTATATTTAGCGGCTAGTTTGAAATCATAAAATATTTTAAAGAAATAAAAGATAAGATTTCACACTAGGGGTACTACACAAGTATATTTATCGTTTCAAGTAATATAGATTATTCTTTAAAAACCCCAATATCCATACCACAAAGAATGATGTGACTATAATGACATAGAAAGACTACTATTATAACTACAAACACAACTTATTTGAGAAGAACATCGAAGTATTATGATAGGAGTAAAACTAAATATTTGAAATATTTAATTCTAAGCATAATTAAAATACAAAAATTATAAACTAACCATATAATGAAAATTTTGAATTATGTAAAGAGTCTTGCCCCTTGCAATTAATCCATAATCAGCGTTGGAATAAATAAGTTTAAAGGTTAAAATGTTGTATTGCTACAAATAGGAGCATACTGCTTCTTTACCATCTTCTGAGTACATAAAGTACATTGACTAATCTAAAATATGTTCCAAATTGTGTGGTAGTGCTGAGTAGATTCTAGTTTGTCACTTCTAGATTACCCACTTTGCCATCTTTAGGACCTACCAAGGACCCTTAGTTCCTACTTTAAAGCAAATTGATAAATTATCTAGTGTCAACCAAGAAACACCATTTCTATGTTGATAAAAATATATCTCCCTATTTATTTGCACTCTCCTTAGATTCGATTTACCTCCTCGTAAGACTAGTGTGGTACTCACTTGTTAGGTGAAATCATCGCCCTTTCGGGTAATTATTTTTTGCAACGAATTTTAACATGACAGATGGCCAGTTTGTAAAGTAAATGAAGAACCGGTGAAAAAGCCATAAAATTTTATGGAATAAAAGAAGTTTTAAACTAATTTAATCCTCCACAAGATTACTTCCTATTGCAAGAAGAAAGAAAGGAAAACTGCTCAGAAGTTATGGGGATAACATAGCAAAACATGATTTGTATTAAACCTCAAGTATTAACAACAAAAACTTAAATAAAAACACAAGTACTTTTCTTAGATTACTCCCCAAAAAATTCCAGAAATTCCTTGCACTCTATCTCCAAACTCTTTCTACACACAAAAAGACTCTCCTCTCTAAAAATAAACTATACCTACTAACACACACACCCTTTAGAATCCCGTCACCCATTTTAAAGTAGATTTAATTTCACAAATGTATAATTTTGAAAAGTAAGTTTTAATTTTAAAAAATATGAGACCGGACCGATCACATATATTTAATAGTTTAAATAAACGAGCACTACATCACAAGTCATGCATCAACCCCGAATAATAGAAACATTGCTTGTTATTGAGGCTTGATTAAACAAACTACAAAATTTATGACATCTGTTATCTGCTAGAACCTTTATGTTGACCGACACATTCCCCTATATAATATGAAACATTAGATAAGGATTATATTATGCATGTTTCTTAAAGTTTCCTAAATGGGCAAGGACCTATAATTAATAACATCTTAGACAATCGAAGTCATCTAAGAAAACTCTTCATTTGAAGAAAAGGTATTGTCTTCATAAATTTCAAAGTTTAGGGTTTTCAAGGTATGATATATAAAATTTAAACAGGAAAGGATCAAGTTGGGACAATTATTATGGAATCCAAAGGAATGAAAGGTAGGAGATCCCACGAATTCTAAGGAGAACCTCAGTGACTACCTAAATTATCCTATGGTTTGGCTTCAGTTCGATGAGAGATTATTAAATATTTCATCCAACCAATTTTATTATATAGAGCTTACGTTTGCAGGATACCGATCATACAAATAGACTGAATGATAGGAGCGTTTACTTAATACCGAACGAAGACCTCAGTATCCTAAGATGTGTCAGGGATTATATTGCACAACAGGGTTGCACAAAGGCCTAAAGATAAGTTGAAAATTTATGTCACAATAGAGAGACAACCTTGAATTCTTATGGCTTGTTATTTATACTGAGGAAAAGATTTGTTTTTGTAGACTGGTTTGCTCTCTTGAAGATGTCCTTCTGCAGGTCCTCACCATGCTACCCATGGAGTTAGCTTCAAGGTCATCGTTGAAGTAGCAATCCTAAATTCTAAGGTTCCAGTGGTTTTACCAATTATATTGTAATGGTTTTTGTTTTGATATGTTTTTGTAGTTTTGTTTTTGGTTTTATTTGGAGAAAATTTTAATTTATTTAAAGTGAAACCATTAGGATCCCACCTTTCCTTTTTTACGACACCACTATTTTCTTTTGGATTGACTTAATCTAAACAAGTTTTACAGTCATTTAAATAGGAGAAATCTCGTTAGCAATCGTAGGTTACCTCATTTGAGTGATTCAGGTAATCTAGAAGGAGTCATTTATGGGTGTTTGCTAGGTTTAAAAGTGTATTTTGAATTTTTGAAAACACATTTTTATTACGTTTATTTTGTCCTACAGGTATGCATCATAAAGAAAATTGCATACAAAATAAATGATGCTGGAAAGTAAAGTTCTGTAAAGGAAAGTATCGTAAATAAATTATAAAAGTGTACCTGAGCTTCTACTGCCGCTGCACGCTTAGTGCAATAAGGGATAACATAATTTGTAGAAAATTTAAATAAATTGCAGAAATTAAATAAGCGAAGTAAGAAAATATAGTATGAGAAAAGTACGTCATAAGAAAGGTAAACAAAAAGAACACGTAGTCACATAGAGAAAACTAAGACCGGGCATAAGACCTCATTAAAGGTGGGCGCTCAGAGCTGAACTGTGTTCTTCCCACCCTTGGATAAGACATATCAACCCGACAACCTACAGAAAGTAGTCCTAAAATTGATCCAAATGACTAACCATGTAACTTGTAAAATTTCATTAAAATTATTTAATTTTCATTTGAAATTTTCTATGCAGAGTTTGTTTTAACGGGAAAAAGAAATTTTTATAAAATGTTTTAAAGTAGTGTAGTCCACAGTCTAGTCACTCTAATCAAGCTAGGACTACTAACAATCTAAGAGTCTCGGGGAAGTAATCTCACCAAGAGTCGGTGAATATTATCATCGGTCCTTTCCCTTACCTTATTGAAGGTCCTTGAGGTAGGAGATACAATTTTGAAAATATTCACATCATATTGAATCCCTAGTTCATTAGCAACATCGTCATTGCCCTAGCCACCTAGGCATCAAACTTATACTCTGATGTTCAATATTTGGCCAAAAACATATCCCAAGCTGCTCACAAGGACTTAAATACCTTAGAGAAGATTTAAGTTATTGAGCATTGGGTTACAAATGTAGGATGAGTAGTTTAGGGCATTTCTATTGATTTTGGTAAATTAATGGTCCTGAGGCATAACTTGGTGGGTCCTTTAAGATTGTAATGACGATTTTCTTCATGAAAGCATAATAGTTTGACTTGTCCTTCAAAATAACCAAAATATCATAAAAGTGCTCAAGGAATAATCCTAAACTAAGTATTTTGCACAAAAACCTTTGAATTGCTTCGAGTTATTCTGAACAAATTATGTTGATAAATCATTCATCTGCAGTTAAGTTTTAGTGATTATATTTTAACTTGTGCTCAATGAAACATGATGTTTTAATTATCTAATGAGCGGGGAAACTAAGTATTGACTTGATAATTAATTTAAGAACTATGTAGGTGGATGTCCTGAAGGGCAAGCTCAAGTCATTAAAGATTTTATACTCAAGGTTAAAATTGGGCTTGTAGTGTTTTAAGATATTCATTAATTGATCATGTTTCCCTTTTCTTATCCTTATTAGACAATTTTAAATCAGGCTTAACCACTACTGAGCCCTTAAATCAATCTTCAGGGTGGATTTGCAATAATCAAAATGTTAAATTACATGAAATTCAATTTTCATTAAAAGATCAAACTTATGAAAGATATTATTAACAAGAAAAGAAAATTTGAAGCTTTTAAAATTGTTGCACTAAGCGAAGAATGTAGTGCAATTATTCAGAAAAAGCTACCTTAAAAGCTTAAAGATCCTGGAAGTTTTACTATACCTTGTGCTATAGGAGATAGATTTCATGGAAAAGCCTTATGTGATTTAGGAGCAAGTATTAACCTCATGCCTTTATCCATCTTTAAGAGGTTAGATTTAGGAGAAATATCTCCTAATACTGTAACATTACAATTAGCAGACCGATCTACTACTCACCTAAGAGGAATGATAGAGGATGTGTTGGTAAAAGTGGATAAATTCATTTTCCCTGTAGATTTTATAATTCTGGATATGGAAGAATATGAAGAGATTCCTATTATTTTAGGAAGACCTTTCCTTGCTACCGGATGTGCTATGATAGACATACAAAAAGGGGAGTTAACCATGAGAGTTAATGATTAAGAAGTAACATTCATTGGTCTTAAATCAATGTGGTAGACTAACAAGGAGAAGTGTTACATAATGGATGTCTTTGAGTAAATGACAACATAACACTATCAAGAAAAATGTTAGATCATTTTTAAAGAAGAAGAGTTTTTAGACCCTAAGGATTTAAGTGATGAAAATGATTTTGAAGAAGATATAAAAGATATTAATTATGTTAATGAAAATTGAGAAATATTGGATACAACTAAAAGTAATGAATTCAAACCATCAATTGAAAAGGCTCCTAAATTGGAATTGAAGGAATTACCCTCTCATTTAAAGTATGGTATTTTAGGGAATTCATTAACTTTACCCGCTATTATATCTTTTGAATTAACTATAAAACAAGAGATGAAATTGATTGAATTATTAAAAGATTATAAAAAAGATTTTGGATAGATGATAGCAGATATTAAAGGAATTAGCCCATCAATATGTATGCACAGAATATTATTGGAAGATGACAGTAAACCCAGTATTGAACCTCAAAGGAGATTAAACCCAGTTCTGAAAGACATGGTTAAGAAAGAAATGTTGCTGAAATAATTTATCCAATATCTGATAGTCCTTGGGTTAGTCCCATTCATTGCATTCCAAAGAAAGGATGAGAGACTGTTGTCAAAAATGAAAATAATGAATTAATTCCAACAAGACAAGTTACTGGTTGGCGAATTTGTATTGATTACAGAAAGGTAAATACTGCCACTAGGAAAGATCATGTTCCTCTTCCATTCTTAGATCAAATGCTGGATAGATTAGCGGGACATTTATATTTTTGCTTTTTAGATGGATATTTTGGTTATCATCAAATACCTATAACTCCCGAGGATCAAGAAAAGACTACGTTTAGAAGTCCTTACGGAACATTTGCTTTTCGTACAATGCCTTTTAGTTATGTAATGCATCATCTACTTTTCAAAGGTATATGATGGCTATCTTTTCTGACTTAATTGAAAAATAATTGAAATTTTATGGATGATTTTTCTGTATTTGGAACTTCTTTTGATTCTTGCTTACATAATTTGACTAAAGTATTAAAGCGCTGTCAAGAAACAAATTTTGTTCTGAATTGGGAGAAGTGTCAATTTATGGTTACATAAGGAATTATATTGGGTCATAATATTTCTAAAAATGGAATGGAAGTTGATCAAGCAAAAAATTCAAGTTATTGCTGGATTAAAACCCCCAACTAATATAACGGGTATAAGATGTTCTCTTGGACATGCTAGATTTTATAGAAGATATATTAAAGATTTTTCCATGATTACTAAACCTTTATGCCATCTTTTAGAAAAAGATATAAAATTCAAATTTGATGAAAATTGCTTAAATGCCTTTAACTTATTAAAAGAAAAGTTAATCACTACACCAAGCATAGTTACACCTAATTGGGAAAAACCATTTGAATTAATGTGCGATGCGAGTGATTATGCTATAGGGGTAGCTTTAGGACAAAGGTATGATAAGATGTTTAAGTTATATATTTTGCCAGTAAAACTCTTAATGAAGCTCAAATTTAATACACAACTATTGAAAATGAGCTATTGGCTATAGTATATGCCTTTGAAAAATTTTGATCATATTTAATTGAGAATAAATGTATTTTGCATACGGATCATTCTACTATTAAATATTTGATGATAAAAAAAGAAGCTAAACCGAGATTGATTAGATGGATCATTCTTTTGCAAGAATTTGACTTTCAAGTAGTTGATAGAAAATAGTCTGATAATCAAATCGCCGATCATCTTTCAAGAATTGAAAATGTTAAAGAATTGAACGATAAGGAAGAAATTAATAATTGTTTTCCTGATGAATAACTTTATACAATTTCTGATGGATTAATCCCATGGTATGCTGATATAGTAGATTATTTAACTAGTAGCATTATACCATATGGATTAGATCATCAATAGAAAAATAAATTCCTACATGATGTGAATTTTTTTTTTGGGATAATCCCTTTCTGGTTAAACGCTGTAAGGATTCTATTATACGAAGATGTGTTCCTTATGAAGAAACTTTCGAGATTATTCAAAAATGCTACAACTCTGAATTTGGCGGCCATTTCGAAATTGATAAAACTGCTTTTAGAATTTTACAATCTGGATTTTATTGGCCTCCATTATTTAAGGATGTTAACAGTTTTGTTAAATCATGTGATCGTTGTCAACGTATAGGAAATATTTCTAGGAGAGATGAAATGCCTCTCAATTTTAATTTGGAAGTGGAAATTTTTATGTCTTGGGTTTAGATTTTATGGGACCATTTATACCTTCTTCAAAAAAAATTCATATATTTTTAGCTGTTGATTATGTTTTGAAATGGATTGAAGCAAAAGCTTTACCTCATGGTGATGCTAAAAGTGTTGAAAAATTTTTAACTGAAAATATTTTTACCCGATTTGGAATGTAATGAATAATTATCATAGATGGAGGTAGTCACTTTAAGAATTTTATGATTCAGAGATTAATGTGTAAATTTCGGATTAATAAATAGAATTTCAACAGCTTATCATCCCCAAACTAATGAACTAGCTGAAGTATTAAATCAGGATATCAAATAAATTTTAGAAAAAACAGTTAACCCAAAACAAACTAATTGAGCTGATAGACTCAATGATGCTTTACGGGATTATAGAAATGCTTATAAAACTCCTATTGGAATGTCACCATATGGGCTCATATTTGGAAAACCTTGTCATTTACTTGTTGAATTGGAACATAAAGCTTATTGGGCGATTAAAGAGTTTAACTATAACTTAAGTGATGCTGGAGATAAACGATTATTGCAATTAAATGAACTTGAAGAAATTAGAAATGATTCATATGAAAGTGATCAGATCTATAAAGAGAAAATGAAGAAGCTGCATGACAAATGAATATTAAGAAAGACTTTTGAGACTGGACAAGAAGTTTTATTATACAGTTCAAGATTTAAATTGTTTCCAGGAAAACTAAAATCCAAATGAATAAGGCCTTTTATTGTTAAGAAAGTTTATCCTTATGGAGCAGTGGATATAATTGATCAGAAAAAAAATTATGTAATAAAAGTAAATGAATAAAGATTGAAGCCCAATATTGAAGGAAATTTGCCATCTTTTAAAGATGTGTAATATTTAAACCATTTGGAATAAACTTTTGGTTATTTTGGGCCGACGACATTAAACCAAGCGCTTTATGGGAGGCAACCCATAGTATGGTTTGAATTGTTTTGATATTGAGAGTGCTTTATATGTGACTTCACTTAGTTACATATCTTTTGATCCACATTTTGAGACCCTATTTTGGTACGAAACTTATGAAAATTTGACGAAGGGAGAACCTGTGAATTTCAGGATTTTGGCACCTAGGCACCAAAACTAATGCCTAAGTGCCAGACATCCGAAATCTACATGCCTAAACGCCAAAATTGGCACATAGGCACCACAGTTCTGTATCGTGGTAAAACCACCCAATTGCAGTTTTTACCCACTCAAACCTCTATAAAGCACTACTTCATCGTCCCCAAATGTCAAATAATCAAATTTCCTCCCTAGAACTACACTTTTGAGAGAAAAGAAAGGTTTGATTGCTTCTATGGAGAGATTTACAATGGAGAATGGAGAGAAAGCCAAGTTCATGCACAAGGATTCTCAAACCTACTTCAATAGATACTTAGCCATGACATTGGAGAGGCTTTTCCGTCAACTTGAGAAGATTGAAGTAGAATTGGTGTATATTGGAGAAAGGATTCATGAAATGTACCATCAATATTAGCATATGGAATGACAAATGAAGGTACAATCTGATCATTTGGCTGCATTGGAAAACTATTAGGTAACCATGCATGCTCAAAACAAATGGATTGATGAGAAGACAACCTTAGAATTTTCTCATATCCCTTTCTTCCACTCTTTTGTTCATAGTGAATTACATTGTAGAATTAGATGTGAGAAATTGTGTATGTGTGTTTTCTGCATTTTTTTGAACCTTATCTTGATGATGAAATGGAATGAAGTAAAATTTGACTTTGATTGTATCAAATTATGTTTGGAATGAATCTTAAATTTGGAATTTATTTTAGACTTGGATATTTTCTTTAATTTTTGGGAGATGTTTGATGAAGTTTATGATATAATTTTAAGTTTACAGAGGTTTAGAAATACCTAAATTACGTAATGTAAAAATTTGGGAATTTTTTGGAATTTTTGGCGAATCTAGCGCTTAGGCGTCGGTTGACCCAACCACAATTACGTAAGTAAAATATCTTATAAAATTATGGCCAAACGACACCAAATCTGATTTATCGGCTAATGTACAATAATTAAAGATTAAAGTTTTTATAAATAAATATAAATCGTACACTAGGGGTACTACACAAGTATATGTATCGTTTCAAGTAATATAGAGTTTTCCTTTTAAAACCCCAGATATCGATCCCACGAGGACTAATAAAGTTAAAGGAAAGAAAACTATTAATTAAAATCTTTTAATTTAAAACTAATTAAAATATGCAGAATACAAAAATTGGCAAGTAATAAAACAATAAATGAAGATTCTTTCCCCATACGAAATATTCCATGATTAATAAGCAGTTAAAATTAGTTGAGAACTTTAAAAATGTGGTAATGTGACAAATAGGAGCATATATATCCTTTACCCTTTGGTCCAGGTCATAAAGAACGTTAGCTGGTTTTTAAAGATTGGATTAGTATGTATTATTAGTAGAAAGGGATGAATTTCTAAGCTCTCACTTCTAGGTTCCCCCCCCAAAAGGTTGCCTATGGTCTAGCCTACTAGTGACCCGTCACCTCTTTTGTAAAACCAAGTTGATTGAATTTAGCCTGTCACACTAAAAAAAAAATCAATTCTACGCCCATAAATGATTATCTCCCAATTTATTTGCAGCTCCCCTTTTAAGGATTTACTATCTACCTTTAAAAGGGAAATGCGATACATACAAGTTAAGAATTCTTAGCCCACGGTCAGATCTTAAGAATTCTCCACAGTTTTTAACAATATAAGAGGCTAATTTGTAATGTAAATTAAGATAAGGTACAGTATCATCACTAATTTTTAGAAAATAAGAAATTAAGTTCTCAAATCTGATTTAAATCTGTTAATAAATCATTTCATGTTCGTAGGGAGAAAGAAAAGATGACTACTCTGAAAGCATAGAAATTACACCACAAATCATATTCATTTAACTCAAATCCAAAGCACTAAATTTAAGAAACAAGATATAAATACTTACCTGGAATGTAATTCAAGCAATCTTTTTAAGTTTCTCTGACTCCACAGACTATAACAGGACTTTGACTCCCGAATTCACACTGAACTCTCACTAAAATAAAGAAGAAGAAAAGAAGAAGACACTTTACTTAACAACTATTAATTAATTATTTGTTAATTATTTCTCCCTCCTCTTTCTTGCTGTAGAATGGTCCTCTATTTATAGATCTACAGAAATGACCAGAAGTTGTTTAAGAAACCTCTTCCAAATTCGTCCACATTCAATGAATGTTCTAAAAAATAACTATGGCACCTAGGCGCCAGGATCTCTGCGCGAATGGATGAATCCCTTCACATTTAGGTCACACCTCTTCATTTAATAACTGCTCTCCCATGTTTATATTCATTGTATCTTGTTTATAACATGTGGGAATTTGTCCAGAGGTTTCTAGATTGGTTCAGAAGCGTCAATAATTAATCTGTTGTGTCTGGCGCCTAGGTGTCAGATTTGGCGCCTAGGCGCCAGAATCAGCCTCTTTACATTTTTACTCCTTTTGGCTCACTTTTGCTCCTTTTTAACTCTTTTTCTTCATAAACTCTTTTTGTTGTACCTCCAACCAAAACATAATAAATATATCTCATTAAAGCGTAATATCCTTAAAATATTAATAAAAATTTGGTATAAAATTCTAAGTAATTTTAAGGCAGATCAATTCCCCCAAACTTAAACGTTACTTATCCTCAAGTAACCTTTTACTACTAAAATTATAATCTATGGAGAAAATTTCTGTAAGACTTCTATACCTTTTAGTTTTATAAATAATATAATGAAACTTAAGAAGCTTTTTAATGACTCAGGCTAAGTCCAAAATGTGTAAATCACTTAATAATTAAGTGTTAAGAACTCTCTTCTCCCATCTATTTTAAAAATAATTGCAATTTGTCATATTAAGTGTTCGTAGATTATTTACAAAAGAAATACATTCATGAAAACTCTACTAGTAAGGATGCTTATACATAAAATTTATGTTAAAAATGTAATTAGGTCTTCTCCTATAAGATAATTTAAGTGATGCCAATTTTTTATTAGGCATCTCCTCAAGCTTCTTCTCATATATATATATATATATATATATATATATATATATATATATATATATATTTGTGTGTATATATATATATATATATATATATATATATATATATATATATATATATATATATATATATATATATATATATATATATATATATATATTTTAGCACTAAAAATAAATATATTTAAGAAAATGTCTTACATCTAACATGAGGGATGTCAAACAAATCCCCATGTAAAAGAGCACTAAATAAAGGAAAAGAAGAGTAATTAGCACCGTAGATAACTTCATGAGAAGAAGAAGCTCTAGTAGCTAGCCAATTTGTCTAGTTGATTACCCTCCCTATAAGTATGACTCCAAAGGACAGCAATTGAAGATGAGATAGAATTAATTTTGTTCATCCAAATCTGAAGAAACCAAGGCACATCCACTTTTGACAATAAAACCTGTAGTAAAACCAGAGAATCCATTTCCAAATGAACAAATTTGTAATTCTGCATAACAGCAATTTTCAGTCCCCAAAATACAGCAAATCGCTTCGGCTTCCAAAGCATTCAATGCAATAATAGAGTCCTGAGAAAAACCGGAGACAAATCCCTTTTGATTTCTCGCGAGTCCTCCAATACCAGATTCTTGAATCTTTAAAGCTCCCATCAATATTAATCTTAATCCATAAATTCCTAGGTGGTCTCCACATAACAAGTATAACTTTATTATTACTTGCTTTGTGATGGAGGAAGAAAAGAATTCGAATCTTACCAATAAAAGTAAGACAATTTCTATCGATATGTTCAACGAATACACCTTGTTGTTATAAAGCAAATCATTTCTAGCAATCCATAAAAACCGAGAAAATCACCAAAGGGATGTAATAATAAGAAAAGGATTTCCAAGTAACCTGACAAGATATAATTGAACTCCAATAGGCTAAATGAGATTGCGGTCCCATAGCGAGATAACACATTTTTCCAAACATCTTTTGCTCAGATTTGCAATTTAGGAAAAGATGACCCATAGTCTCTTCAACGAGAATGACACAAATAATATATATATATATATATATATATATATATATATATATATATATATATATATATATATATATATATATTTACTCACCAAAACAAACAAAAAGCGAAATATAATCATGCGACAAGAAGGCACCCACGAGCCATGGTAGTCGGCATGTTGATTCTCTCCCGGGATAGTAATAGGCTGAATCTTGTCAAGGGAGGAGACCACTGCAGATGTCCAGCGGGTGAACCATAGAGGTAGCGGCAAAACCACCGGAGCATTCCAAATCGAACCCCGGGGAACAAAATAGACATAGAATGGAGATTTATATTCAATTACGAGATGGGGGAGCTCAGCTTGTCTCCAGCAATTAAGAACTTAAGCTCATTGGGTGACAGATTGGAAACCTCAGCTTTGGGGGAGAGAGCACCCTCCCGGGCAAGCCAATGGGCAGGTTTGTTACCCTCCCTGTAGTTAGAAGAAAATTTAGTATGAGGAGTTCTGAAGGCAAGAATGTGCTGCATCCAGTATTTGTGGTGCCACTGTAGATGATGGATATGGTCAATGCTATTAATCAGATCTTGAGAGTTCACCTCAATCCATATATTTTGCCAACCGACAATGCAGGCAAGTCGAAGTGCCCAAAGAACAGCAATAAGTTCGATTCAAAAGCATCTTGGGCGAAACCTGGGCAAGGAAATATAGGAGACAATTTCCCGAATGATTCTCGAAAATGCCCTCTACACCAGCACCATCAATAGAAAAACTACCATCGGTATTTATCTTGCTGTAGTTACAAGGGGAGCACGCGACTAACGGTTTGGCTCGGAAGGAGACCAGGGGGGGTAATGAGGGAGGCTTCTGAGGAATTTGAGGGAAGCCCTTATGAACAATGAGTTTGCTAATATAAGATTTACAGTTTCTGGCCACAGAGGTAGCAACAGCAGTAAGGTCTTCAAATTTGGCCTGATTCCTAGCCATCCAAATAAACCAGAGGGCAATGAATTGGATAGTGTTGAACTTTGGGATTTCCCCATAGCACTAATGATGATGGAATAACTGCCAATGAAGCTTTATGCTATTATGTCTTAACTGGGAGTTTAATTCATTCCAAACATGCTGGGAGAAATTGCACTGGCAGAACAGATGGGGGATAGACTCTTCTTGCTGATGACAAAGAACACAAATGGAAGGACCTCTCAAGCCTTATAATTTGAGAATGTCATCAGTGGGGATAATGCTGTGAAGGGCTCTCCAACAAAGAAAAGACATAGAGGGGGAAAGGTATTTACTCCATACAAACTTCCCCCACTTTACAGCAGGCCACTGAAAGGAGGAGCTATATAGGTATTTAGTAATACTTTGATGTTTGGAGACCCCCAAGTTGATACTATCAGGTTTCCCCCAATGTATAAGAATGGTAGAAATCTTCTGTGCTAACTGGTCCAGCAGAATAGCTCTAAGATGTGGGATGGACCAAGTAGCACCATCCCAGAACTCAGCCACAGACTGAGAGAGATCAGTATTATCCTGTCTTGGGGTTAACCAATCTTTTGGACACCAGTTGTCCAACCAGAAGTTGATCTCTCCCTTACCCAGATCCCAGATAAATTTATCTTCAGCTTCCTGTCTAACTTTTAGCAAATTGACCCAAATCTTAGAATCCCCCAATCTTCTAACAGCAAGGGAGGGGTGGACATGCCTGCAGTACTTGCCTTTCAGAAATTTGGCCCATAAGGAGGTCTGTGCTCTAAAGTGGATCCACAGCTTTAGGAAGTTTATATGTTGCAGGTGGAGAAGACCCCTAAAGCCTAGCCCACCAGCTAGGAGGGGTTTAGCAACTTTAACCTAAGCCGTCCAATGAAGTCGGTGCCTCGACTCGACCAAAGGAATCTGTTGAAAGTTCTTTCCAGTTGCAGATGAGTGCTCTTCTTTAAAGGTGTCAGTTGAAGCAGGTATGATGGAAAAGAGGTGAGAATGCTTTTCAGGAGAGTGATTTTGCCACCATTGGACATAAAGGAGTTGGACCAGCAAGTGAGTTGAGATTTAATCTTACCCAAGCATTCATCAAATTGTATTTGTTTAGCCCTCGCCTACGATAAGATAAGCTCCCGGATATTTAATTGGAGGAGTTACATTGGAAAAACCAAGTGTGCTCGGTAATCCAATGTCCGATGGAGACGAAGTATGCTTAGAAAAGATTAGTTGACATTTCTCTTTGTTGAAGACCATACCCACTGCTGTTTAAAAGTCTCCAAGCACCACTTAATTTTTTTGACAGCATTTTTGTGGGCAGTTGATAGAAGCATAATATCATCTGCATACATTAGATGTGAGATTGCAATGTTAGATCTTTGGTGATACCTGGAAATGTTACTGGGAAGGAGCTCTCTATCCACCAATCTTGAGAAGTAGTCTAATGCCAGGATGAAAATAGTGGGGGATAATGGATCTCCTTGCTTAAGACCCCTAGTTGCTTTGAATCTCCCTCAAGCTTGGCCATTAATTAAAATTGAATGCTCATTTGTTTCCAACCATCTCCTAATAAGATTGCGAAATGGCTCTTGAAACCTCCGGCGACAAGAACTTCCAAGATGAACTCCCAACTGATGGTATCATAAGCCTTTTGGATATCAAGCTTACAAATGAGGTTACCCCCCCTTTGGCTCTTATCAAGATCAAGGAGAAGTTCCTGAGCCAACAGGACATTGTCACAAATAGATCTCCCCTTGACAAATGCTGATCGATTTGGTCTGATTAATCTGTCCAGATGAGGTTGTAACCTGCTCACAATAATCTTACTAATGGTCTTGCTTATTACTGTAGTCAGGCAAATAGGCCTGCAGAGGTTCCAGTTCTGGGTAGTATTAGTTTTGGGCACTAACACATAATTTGATGCACTGAAATAGCTGGGGAGGGGATGACCCATAAAGAAACTTTGTATAGCTGCTACCACATCATTCTGAATCCAATCCCAAGACTTCTTATAAAAGTCAGCTGTGTAGCCATCAGGCCCAGCTGTCTTGTTGCTATCCACTGAATTAAGAGCAGTCCAGATTTCCTTAGCTGAGGGGGTATCTGCCAGATCAAGGCTGGAAGTGAATGTAATATCATTTTGGAAGAGGGATTTATCAATAGATGCCCTGGGACCAGCCTGTTGGGTAAGGAGTTGCTTAAAATAATGAACTCGCATCGACTCGCAATAACGAGGAGGTTAGATAACAGTCGACCATCTGCAGATTTGATACTATGAATATTGTTACACTTCCTTCTGTAATTAATTTGTGCATGATAATATTTAGAATTTCTGTCTGCATCAACAAAATGGGCTAGAGCAGCTTTTTGTTTTAGAACAACTTCCTGATTGGCTATGGCAACCATAAGAGTAGCCTGGGCATCAAACAGTTGGTTTTCAGTAGCATTGCCAGCCTGAAACTGGGTTTCTAGGTGGATGAGGGCATTCTCAGCAGTATTAACAGCCTGGTGGATGTTACCAAATGAGTTCCAGCTCCAGTATCTGAGGGCCTTACTGAGTTTAATCTGAAGATAGCAAAGCTTAATGAGGGGGGTAGAATGAACAATATTGCACCAATTCTCCTGGACAATGCAGTTGAAATCAGCATGGGGGGACCAAACATTCAGAAATCTGAAAGGAGGAGGGGATCTGGCCTGGGTAGGGGAGGTGATGGTAATCAAGATAGGTCTATGGTCAGATGCAGCAAAGCTTAAATGAGAGACATAGGTGAGAAGCCAGGTGGATAGCCAATGGTGGTTCACTAAGATTCTGTCTAGTCTCTCCCATATAGATCCTCTTCTCCAAGTATACTTTAGACCACTATAGCCAATGTCAAATAGATGTGCATCTTGGATGTTATCAATGAAGTTAGTCATCTTAGTCAGATTTGGGGCCCTACCTCCAAATTTTTCCCCAGGAGATCCAATGCAATTAAAATCCCCCCACAAGCCATGGTTGATTGAGATTGGAACCAATGTTAATGAGCTGATCCCACAAAGCAGATCTATCCAAATTGCTGCAGCCTGCATAGACAAATGTGATGAGACCATGATGACCATTAATTTGGAAAGAGGAGTGTAGGAATTGTTGATTGTCAAGGATGAGAGACCAAGTGACTTCCTTTCTACAGAATACCCAAATCTTATTGCCGCAGTTACTAAAGTGGTTAAAACCATGGAATTTCTTGAGGAGTTTGCAAGTGTGCTTATGCACCAAAGGTTCAAAAATGGAAAAGCACCATAGCTTATGTTTCTTAATAATGTAAAAAATTCTTTTCAGGGACAATGGATTACCAATGCCCCTAATATTCCAACATAATATGTTTATCATTGGGTTGGGGGGTGGGAGTGGGAAGACTGAGATCTAGATCTAGATCTAGATCTTCTTTTTATGGAGCCTGCAAATTCCCCCTCAGATAGAGGAGTCCCCAATTTTCGCAATTCGAGTGCTTAATTTCTTTTTCTTCTTTGAGATTTGGGTTTCCCATTTACCCTCAATACCCGTCTGCATGTCATTAATAACATTGGGAGGGAGAGCCACTGTTGAGGGGTTAGTAGATTGAGTAGGTGTTACAATTCTAATTTCCTCTATTTCTCTTCTACACCATTCACCATTGGGCCCAGGGGACTCCATTGAGAGGGATCTGCTAGGTGACTGTTCCAACAGGATTGGGTGAACTGGATGAGGAGGTGGGCTGACAACAGGAGGATCAGCCATCTCTCCCACGAAGCAACGGAGCAACGAATCTTCAATGGTATGTCGGTAGTCTCGGGACGCAGGGGAAACTACCCGAGAGACATCCTTATCATTCCCACTGGAGGAGCCACGGATTCATTATGAATGATAACATTACCTCGTAGAGGGGAGGAAGTTTTATTGGCCAAATTAACTGGTCTTCTATGAGGGGGTGGAGCCTATAACATCTTTCATTTGTGTGACCAAACATCTTGCAATGGGTGCGGAATCGAGGCTTTTGTCTGCATGATAATCTCCTCGCAGTGCCCATCACTAGGCCGACCTAATCCAAATCCTTTTTATCTCAGGTAGGGAAATATCCCTTTCTACCTGGATTCTAGCTGATTCTGGCTTTGCCTTGTTGATAGTTTCAACATCTAATCTTAAAGGTGTGCCAAGGGACCTCCCAATTTGAAATAAAGCTGTTTGGTTAAAGTATCTATATGGAAGGTTGGGTAGTTTGAACCAAATAGGCACTATAGGGGGATCTTTACTTAGATAAAAATTTGGGGTCCACTTGATAATCTTCATTTCAACCCCAGCAATGCTAACTACTTGTTTTGCAAATAGTAAAGCATAGTCTTCTTCATTTGAGAAGTTGATGAGCAAGTGTCTTCCATCCAACGGACCTATCTTCCAATTGCCTTTGAAATTGAGGGATTCAAAGTATTTCCTTACTAGCTCCATTTTTGGGTGACCCAACACAAATTTTCCAATGTGGGTGAGTTTGATTTCCTCATCAAGGGCTTCCAACTCCTTATCAGTAAAGATAACTGCTGGGCAACCATCCTTGACTTCAAGTGGTCTGATGAAGGGGCAGGATACTTTACCAGCTGCAACATCATGTAGCTTTTGTGGGAAAATGAGCTTTGATGGATCAGAAATAGAAGGGGCATTCCCAACCACACCAACGATAGGTGGCTTTAGCCCAAGAGAGATTAGTATCCAAATCATTAGGGCGAGGCCATTGAGCGAGGAGAACGGAACCGAAGGCCGGACGACAAGGCACAAACCACCAGAGCCTGACCAACAAAGATGAGTAAGAACTTCAAAAAACCAGTCCAAAGTAATGACAAAAGAAGAACTGCCAGCACAGGAGAGCCAGAACAAGACCAACAACAGAAGGGGCAAAGAACAATGGAGGCAATGGCACAGTAAAATTTTAAAAGGAAGCATCCCGGGAAAGACCAGAAAACACAGCAGACCACCAAAAGCAGGTACAAAGCCAAGGAAGAGACCACCCCACCTTACCTCCCACCAGTGAAGCTCGTAGGAAGTCAGCCGCCGACAGGGTCATGGTCGGAACCCTAGCAGAGCAAACACAAAGGAGCCAGCCGCCATTCCTCATATATATATTTGGCTTTTCCTTTTGATTTTGCCTTTTTTTTCTAGAATAATCTGTGAGGATTACTATATCGGGATAGCCTGTTAATGATTTTGAACTTCACTATCCTTAACTTATATTTAAAGACTTCATACATTTTTTCTTAATGAATATGTATTTATCATTAAGATTTTTCATAGAGTTTCAATTCATTATTCTCAAGTAAATATATAACTTTCCTAATACTTTCAAAAATACATATTTTTTTATTTAGATAGTTGAATCAAAATCTTCCACTCTTTCATTAAGTAATCACAACTTTTAGATTTATCCCTTATTACTAAAAATACTTATATAAGCTTATTATAATACCCATAAAAACAAAAGTTTGTCTATCTTAAATTAACTTTTCTTCCATAGGTTATGTTATTAATTTTGAAAAATACTATTTACTAAGGACAAGAAAAATTTAAATTTAAGTTCATTTCCCTCCCCCAAACTTAGTTCTTTAAATTAGGTTTAAATATTTTTGTAATATGAAATTTAAACTAAGAAGGAAGAATGAAGTATAACATTTAAAGGTATTTAAATCGGTGCAAGCAGGAATATATATATAAAAGAGTAGCTAAATAAGTAACACATGAATAATTTAATATTTAAAAACAAAAGTGCTAAAATAAAAACAAAAGGAGCATGAAAAGGACTAAGTTTAAGCAATCCAACAATAGAAATCATAAAATAGAGTTACGATCACAATACAATAGTATGAAAAGATAAAAACATACACTAAAAAATACAAACACTCAACTAAATCAAAGGTAAATCCATGGATTTTCCTCCAAAAAATCAATTTTTTTCCAAAATTTTGGCACTATTCATAAGTAGAAAAATCCATGGTGAAAATAAAATTAAATCGTTGATCTAACCTCGAGAAGTTGAAATTCAAAGTTAATACGCGTCGAAATCCTTCAAATCTTGCTCAAAATGGAACCCTAGATTTGATTTTTGCAAAAATGGAGGAAGAAGATGAAGCTTAGGCATGAAAATGGAGTTGGGTCAGTTTTAAAGGCCGAAATTCGGTCCAGGTGAACCGACGTCTAGGCACCAGAATCACCAAACATTCTGATTTTTTTATTTTTTGTAATTTAGGTGATTTTAACATCTGTAAGCCTAAAATCAACTGTTAATCTTCATCAAACATCTTCCAAAAAATAATATTCAGAAATCCAAAAGGTTCCAAATTTAAAGATGACATTCCAAATATTTAATAAATAACAATCCAAACTTTACTTCATTTCATTTCATTCAAGATCTTCAAGATAAGGCTAAAAAAATATAGAAAATATACATCAACATTTTTTCACATCTCACAAACACATAAAACACTCATAAACATCTTCACATAAAACAATTTCAAATCACAACACACTTAACAATCAAATTAAATCGCTCCACCTATTTCTCCTTAAATTCATGGATTCACATCAGAACCTACATTAGTTCCACAAGGTAATTCACTACGAACAAAGGAATGGAAGAAAGGGACTCGGGGAAATTCCAAGGCCATCTTTTCATTGATCTAATTATTCTTAGCATACATTGTTACCTGATAGTCTTCAAAGCATGCCAATTGATCTGATTGAACTTTCATCCGCTATTCAATGTGCTCAATTTGGTGGAACATCTCATGCAATCTCCCTCCAACTAGAATTAACTCTTCTTCAATCTTTAACGGAATGTTTAAGTCAAAGTTTTTGATGGCTTGAAGGTTTGGGATGAAGGTATGGTGGTTTAAATGGATTGGAATGTCAAAAAATTGATTTGAGGTAGTTTTTCCATGATCTAGAAACTGTGGCGCCTAGGCACCAATTTGGGCGCTTAGGCTCCAGTTGTGGCACCTAGGCGCCAGAATCCTGAAAATCATAGGTTTGCCATTCGTTGAATTCTCATAAGTTCCATACTCAATTAAGGTTTAAAAAGTTGATCGAAGGTATGTAAATAAGTGTAGTCACATACAACACATTATCAAACACGAAATAAAATCATACTATGGGTTGCCTCCCATAAAGTGCTTGGTTTAACGTCGTCAACCCGACATAAACAACATTTTACTCCTAGTGGGTTAAAAACAACACATCTTTAAAAGATGGCACGCTTTTTTCATAATAGGGCTTCAATCTATGTCTGTTCACCTTAATTACTGAATCAGTTTTTAAATCTTTAATGTCCACAGCTCCATAATGGTAAACTTTCTCAAACACATATGACCATATCCATTTGAATTTTAATTTTCTTGGAATTAATTTTAATCTTGAATTGTATAATAAAACTTGTTGTCCAGGCTCAAAATTCTTTCTTAATATTCTTTTATCGTGCATAATCTTCATTTTCTCTTTATAAATTTGAGCACTTTCATAAGAATCATTTCTCATCTCATCCAGTTCATTTAATTGTAATAATCTTTTATCTCCAGCATCTCTTAAATTATAATTAAACTCTTTAATTGCCCAATAAGCTTTTTGTTCCAGTTTAACAAGTAAATGAAAAGGTTTTCCATAAATGAGCCTATAAGGTGACATTTCAATAGGAGTTTTATAAGCAGTCCTATAAGCCCGTAACGCAACATCAAGTTGTTGACCTCATTTTTGATGAGGTCTTTTCTCTTCTCTCTCCTTAGTACTAGGATCTAGCCTTAGGCTTTCCCTTTGACTATCTTAGAGGACTAGAAATGGAACCCACCACTTAAAAATTTAAACACCTCTTAAACTCCCTGCAAACCCCATAAGTTTGATTGTAAACCCCCAAGTCACCTGGAGGATTAAGATCAAATGTGGAGGTTTAAAAGATGAGTTCCCTATAGGACTCTTTGGCCTTAGGACTACCCCAGGTAGCTCGGTGCAGTGAGGGTTGACTTGCACACACATTACACTTTCACACACATTCCAAATCCTAAAGCCATTCGTACCTAGCTTGACTTCCTGACTCATATAGGTAATCCATATGGATGGTCCTCAACCCCTAAGCCCTTGGCTAAGAGGGTTAGGAACAACATAGTGAATGCCTCAAATGAGTCCACTCATGGCTCTTATGGGTTTGATATGGCTTCATGGCTCAACAAAAGTGATTCCATTTTACTCAAACTTGATCAATCTTCATTTTTCCAAAATTTCAATTTTTGACCCCGGGGGCCCTACACCCGCTAAACCTACCAAATGTCATTGAAACTATCCAAAATTTGCAAAATTGCCTAAATTACCAAAAATTTCTCAAAATCAGTCCTAAATATTTCCCACTATTCAAATTGATCATCGTTAGCCAAATATACTAAAATTTCAAAAATACCCCCCAATACCCTCCAAATACCCAAAATGCCCTTCTTAACCAAAAATTCCATAAATTCCAAAAATTCCCAGAAAATTTCAAAAAATTTCTAATATTCCCAATTTTATTTTGTTCAACTACACCATAGGCCAATTTTGTCAATTTAACCCATTTTGACCAAAACCTCCAATTTGACCCATTTTTAACCAAAGTAAGCCCAATGTCAAACCAAATCAACCCAATTGAACTCAAATTTGACCCAATTCAATTCCAAACTTCAATTAAATATCCCCAATATTAATTTAGACCAAATCCAAGCCCAATTTGATTGAAATTTGGATCCAATTCCAATTTGAAGCCTAAAGCCCAATTTTGGCCCATGACCTAAACTTAGCCCAAACCAACCCAATTCAACTCCAATTAACCCCAATTCTTTTCCAAAACCTTCCTGATATCCTCACAAACAAAACACTAACAAGATTTGCCCCAAATTTGAACCTAAACTTCACCCAGACCTAACCCAAAACCAAAATCCCCATTTTTGGCCTAAACCCTAACCTAACCCAAATGGGCCCAAATCCCAAAATCAAAGCCCAACCAAAGTTGAAAACTCTTTTGTAGCACCCCCATAAACATTTCTCAACATTAATTTTACATCAAATCCAACACTAGCCCAACCTTAGCCCAAGTTAGGCCAATTTAACCCACTTTGACCCCTTTACCAAAAAATCCCAAATTAAACCCAATTCAACTAAAAATTATTTCAAACCTATTCTAGATCACTCATGATACATCCCTAAACTAAACCCAACATTTTTTTGGCCTAATCTTTTACAAAACTTCCATTTACCAATTTGTTTTCAAACCTAAAAGCCCACCTCCTTAAACCTTTCTAAAGGCCCATCCAAAATAAATTCAAAAGCCCAAAATCTATCCTAAAGCCCACATGAAATTTCTCCTCATCATCCCCTTTGATTTAAATCGCTCCCTAAGTTTCAAATCCATTATTAAACATTTCTAAACTAAGCCATGCGTCAAATTACCCCTAAATATCCTAAATCCTTAAAACCCATTTTCATGAAACCAAGCCAAGCCATCCCTAAGCCATATGGAGCCATGGAGCCATGCATAAGCCATATGCAAGCCTTCGGGAGCCCCTTTCCACCTCACCAAGCCATTACGGCAAGAGGAGGGGCCCCTTTCTTAAGCCTTCCTTAAGCACTTTTAACCCCATTCATGCTACACACTAAACCAAGTTTAGCCACCTCAACATGGATGGAGACCACACCATTTTCTCTTGGGCGACCCAAGTGATTCTTTTCAGCCCAAAACCGGGCCTTGGGTGGTGAACCTAGCCCAAAACCATGGGTTGACTCATTTGGACCCAAAATAGCCTTCCCCCCATTCCATTTCAATTCAACTCCTTTACACATGTCCATGGCCAATTGACTACACTAAACCCCAGCCCTGACCTCCCTGACCTTAAGGGTTGTCAGCATATTTTGAGGTTGATTGTTGTATTTTGAAAAGGGGTCCTACAGAAATTGTAGGAGAATTTTAAATTTTAAATTTAATTTAAATATATATATATAATTTAGAAAGTAGTATTTGATTTTGAAAATAAATTTAAATTTGAAAATTTTAAGAAATGAAATCAAACCGATCTCACATCCCAAATAGTTTATATAAACGAGCACCGCATCACAAATAGTGTATCTATCCCGAAAAATAGACCCACTACTTGATGATGGGGCTCGATTAAATAAACTAGAAGATTTGTGACATCCGTTTGATCTGCGAACAAATTTTATAAGCCGACAAGTTCCCCAACTTAATACAAAGAAATTAAGCAGGGTTTATATTACCTAGGTTAATGTTCCCTATAAGGGCAAGCCCCTATAGTTAGTTACATCTTAAATGACGGGAATCATTTAAGAAAACTCTCGATAATGATCAGAGGTTTTACTCTCAAGAATTTCAAAGTTTAAGGTTTTCAAAGGATTGGATTTTGGAAATTTCAATAGGGATTAGCTCAAATTCGAAACAGTTTATTTTAAGAATCAAAGGAAGAAAAGTAGGAGAAGCTGAGGCTCCAAGAAGAATATTGGCAACTTCCCAAACTATCCTATTGTTTGGCTTCAATTCAGGAATTTATTTGATGTTATAATCCTGCCAATTTTAATTAGTTAGGACTTATGTTTGTATGACATAATCACACAAATAGCCTCAAAGATGTGAGGGTTTATGTCGTATCAAACGACTACCTCGGAGTCCTAAGACTGGTTAGGGTTTAATTTGCATAACATGATTATACAAATGCCTAACAAAAAGTTGAGGATTTATGTTGCACTAAGCAAACTACCTCGAAATCCTATGGCTTTGTTGTTTAAAACTAGGAAAGGTTTTGCTGAAGTAGATTCAAGTTTCGTTGATGACGATGGCCGTGCTGCCCACCATGCTCCAAGCTCCTTGTTATTGCAGAGGTTTAGTTTTAGAAGGTGAAAATCAGGGGATGAGAAAAGTGTCTTGGCTTAGAGAAAATCTTAAAATCCAAGTGTTTTTAATGTTTTAATTAAAACAAATCTTAAAGTTGATTATAACAACACTGGTTAAGATCCCACGGTTCCATCATTCCGACATCGTTATTTTTATCGGATTCACTTAGTCCAGATGAATTTGCTAAACTCAACTGAAAGAGTTCCACACTTTCATTTAAACCGTGGGAAATCTCGTTAGCAACACGTAGGTTACATCATCGGAGGTATTCCCGATCATCCAACAAGACGTTTTAATTTAGTTATAGTTGTAGTTTTGTTGTTCTGTTTGTGATTAAATTTTGAGTTGTTTTATATTTTGGAATGTTGTGTCGGTGAATTTTATCTTGTGGTGACTTTTAATTTAGTTTTAGTTTCAGTTTTGTGGCTATCCTATAGGTTTTGGTTTTCATGCAACAGTTGTTTTACCATGCAAGAAAATTAAAATGTAACACATGTAGGTAAATTGCAACAAAGTAAAAGCATACCTGGAGGGTCTTCCCGTCATCCCAAGCTACACTTAAAACACATGTTCGAGCATTTAAAAATATTTTTCCAAGAAATACCTAACTAAAGCTAAGGGAAAGGGTTTTGGTTGTCTACCAGAATCCTAATCCTATTGCTAGTCATTTCCTATGACGTCTAGGATGTTGGTTTGGTTTAAGGATGATTTTATTCACCAAAGAACAATTAAGTTCAATTATTCATCTAAAACACCCCATCGTATCGAGGAAGTGTTTAAGATGAATCTTAAACATCTTTTCAATACTTCTGGGATTATTTTGACTTCAAATGAATTTTATTGTATTGGTGAATTAATCATCAAAGGATTTTAATTTTGTTTTGTTTCTTGCTCAGTGAACTTAGAACATTTGAATATCTTATGTGTGAAGTGACACTTCACTTGGTGCTTCATTTAAGAGTTATAACAATAAAAGCCTTTTAAGGGCAAAGTAATAAATATTTTAATAATTTAATTTGATTTGATTTAATTATAAAAATTAATTAATGATTATTAAGTTTGGAATAGGGTTCGAGTTATTTTAGATTTAATTTAAATCTTTACACTTTAAGTGATATTATATTTCAGATTAACATTTTATGTTTTAGATTTACTTATATTGAAAAAGGTGTTGAAATCTTTCATATGTTTTGATTTAACTCTTAATGATTTCATTTAGGTTTGTTGTTAAGTGATGTTAATTTAATTTAATTTAATTTAATTTAATTTAATTTAATTTAATTTAATTTAATTTAATTTAATTTAATTTAATTTGATTTTATTTTATTTTAATTTAATTTTAATTTAATTTTAATTTAATTTAACTTAATTTAGTTTTAATTTAATTTTAATTTAATTTTAATTTAATTTTAATTTAATTTAATTTAATTTTAATTTTAATTTAATTTAATTTAATTTTAGTTTCAATATTTTTAATTTAATTTAATTTAATTGTTAAGGTGTTAATTTAATTTAATTTAAACTTTGACTTGACTTAATTTAATTTAATTTAATTTAACTCCAAGATTTTAAATTTGATTTTAATTATTGGACCATTTAACATTTTAAGCTTTAATTCATTTAAAGGTTATCTTCTTTTAATTTTTAATTTATTTAGTTTGGATTATTATTTTAATTTTTAATTAAGAACTAAAAATTATTGAAGTGACTTATTTAGGGATTTTTAAATTAAAGAATAAATATCCTCTTAATAATATCCCTATTTTAATAATCCAAATTTTAAATATATTCTTTCCAAAATTTAAATTATTTAATTAATTAGAGTTTCATTTTGATATTTTCAAAGTGTTTAATCTGTTTCTACCCTTTTAATTTCCCTAAGTTTCAATCATCCAAGAGAAAATTAAAATCAAATATTTTACCCTCCATTTTGATTAAACCTAAAGTTTTAATTAAGGGTTAAAATTCTTTAATTACCTTTATGCCCTTTTGGGTTTATTTATTTCATAACTCACTAAATTGAGCTCAAATGAATTTGAAAATTTTATGTCACCTCACTCACATGTCAATTAAAACATTAGAGAAGAAAATGTTATTTTTCTGACTTTAATTTATTTATATAATTATTTTTAGTAGAAAATAGGGTTTTCAAAAAAAATTCAACAACATGACCAAGGTAAAGTTTCTGTCCTTAAGAAAATTATGGGATGTTTCTAATGACCAAAGAACCACTTGGACCAATTTTGATGATTTTTTGAATTATATTTTATTTATTATAATTATTTTGATTTTTAGAGTATTAATTAATTATAAAATAAAATTAAATTGAAAAATGGATTTTATATATATATTTTTTTAATTTCTCTGAACTCAAGGAGTCGAAAGAAACAAATTTTATAATTTCTTGATTTTTCTTTGATTTATTAGAATTATTTTAGTGAAAAAGGTTGAAAATTCCTTTTTTTAATATTAAAAATTACATTAATCCTTTAAAATTCAAAATCTTATCCTAGGGACTTAGGAAAAATATTTGGTTTGTTCCTATGTGATTATGAGTCAAAATTTGACATTTTTATGATTTTTAATATTTTTTTGATTTTTATTATTTTTTTAATTATTAAAATATTAAAATATTGTGAAAAATCAACTTTTTTAGAAAATTCCAATTTTAATTTTCCTGAACTCCCCTGATATCAGAGAAGCTTCAAAACCATTTTTTTGAATTTTTGAAAAAGTATTTTTGGAGTTATGAATTTTTAAAGTTCCATTTTGCTTATGAGGCTTAATCAATCCATTTGGTGGGGTAAATCAAGTCCAATTGATTTCAAAATTTTATGTAAGGTTCCTCTGCCCTAAAGAACAATGGAGAATTGTTTTCAAGTCAATTTGGTGTGTAGTTAACCTTAATTAATTCAAATTCAATTTAAGGAGTTTAGGCCAATTAAGGTTATTATGAATGAATTAACTCAAAATATATTTTTCATAGGGTTCCCTGGTCCTAAGAAACACCACCAAATTTTCCTAGAATTTATTTTACAATATGCTAATTATTGGAATTAGAATACCTAAAATAGTGACATGAACTTGAAAAATCAATAACTTTTCATAGAGATGGCCTCTAACCTTGAAAAATTCAGGGAATGTTCCCAAGATCAGAGGCTTCAAAAGCCCTATGGTCTCATGCCATGGTGAATTGTCTATGCAAATGGAGAATCAAAACATTGGAAACAGTAAATAAATTATTAAAAATCAAATACTCATCCAATTAACTTGATTTCTTTTCCACATTATTCTCCTCTGTTCACTGAGCAAGAGGGTATTTTTATTTTATTTGTGTGTTTTTTCTATGCAAAGATATGAATTTTTGAAGTTTTGGTATTTAAATTAATCTAAAAAATCCTAATTTTCTACTTATCCGACTCGGCGCCGCGTCATCCTCGTCCGGATCGAAAGCTCACGCGTCGCTCCATGATTAGGCGCCGCCATCAGAGTCAGCGTTACGGGGGCCCGCCATTCACGTACCATTGCGCTGTCCGGCTTGATCATGATCGTCCGCTCGATACACGCGCGATCCAACGGCTCCTGGTCATCGTCTCCGACTGGTGTGCACCCGTGACCGTCCACACTAAAACCTTAAGATCTCACTCGATTCTCCATGGATTTTTGCGTTCTTATACTCTATCGATTCGTCTTGAAGAGACGAACACATCTATACGGTTAAGGTGCATTGAAATCAACTAAAACTAAATGGAGAATCTCCATGAGCTCGGGATGAAGAGTGAGTTCATACCTTTGCTCAGAGAAGTGAAGCTTCGATCTTAGGGTTGTGTCACCTTCGATTGAGTCCAAGCAAGCTCCAGATGAAGTCTCTTGCTCTGGGGAAATGCCTAGGTACAAAAGTGACCAAGGCCGCTCACAAAGCTTGGAGGCTGGACGCAATGGCTGGCTCCGGTGAGGGGGCTTTTGCTTGGGGAACTTCTCCTCTTGGTCCGGTGAAGGTGTAGAGTCAATCAATTTGAAGATTGGCTCACTGTGGTGAAGTATCCCGGTTTTTGGGCTTGAATTTTAACTCCAAAATTGGACTCACAGAGAGGGCTTTAGGGCTGGATTTCAGTGGGGATCAAGTTCTCTATGTCTGGAGAGGGATCTGGAGTGATTTTGGCAGAGTTTTGGTAAGGTTTGGTTCAACACCTTGTTTGGCCGATAGGGTGGTGGGTTTAAATAGACATGGCTGGAGGGCTTCCCAGGGGGGTTTGATGCTTGGGATCAGCTGCTCTACGCAAGGGAAGAATAGCCATGGTGTTTAATTGGACTGGGACAACTCAGCAAGGAAGAATTGAAAAATTTGGCTCACATGGAGCTCTCGACCATGGCGTTTTCCGGCGACCCAGGCGGCTGGCCGGCAGGGTTAGGTCACCATCTTGATCAGAAGGATCGGGGGTTGGCAATGGTGCGGTCGATTAGCCATGGACATGTGTAAAGAGTTTAGCTTTAAGTGGTATGGGGACAGGGGTTATTTTGGATCTAAATGGGTCAAGTCATGCAAATGGGTTGGGTTCACCTCTCCAAGCTCTAGTTTGGGCTGAGGGAGGTCAGGTGAGTCAGCTAGATTAGTGGGGAGAAGTCACTATCCAAGCATGTTTAAGTTTAAACATAATTTAGGGGAAGCATGAAAAGGTTTAATCACCTTTAAGAGACTCCTTAAAGAGGCTCCTCAACTTGCCATTTATGGGATGGTCACATGTCAAACTTCTCATGGCTTTACATGGGGCTTAAGGATGGCTTCATGGCTTCATTTGGGCTTGGGGATCGCTTAGTCAATTTCATTGGAATGGATTTTAGGAATTTTGGCATTTTGATGGGAATTTGGATAAAGCCTAATTTGGAATGATTTAATCATAGGTTTCAAACTTTAGGGAATGATTTTATCAAGTTGATGATGAGAAGGAATTGTCATGTGGGCTTTGGATGAATTTTTGGGCTTTTGGGTTTGATGGAAGTGGGCTTTTTAAAAGGCTTAAATGGGTGGGCATTTATATTTCAAAATGAACTTTTGGATGAAGAATTTTGTGAAAGACCATGCCAAATAAATGTTGGGCTTAGTGTAGGGATGTTTCATGAATGGTTTGGAATCAATTTGGTGTGATTTGGAGTAGAATTGGGTTGAATTTGGGCTTTTTTGGTAAAGGGGCCAAGGTGGGCCAAATTGGGCTAACTTGGGCTAAAGTTGGGCTAAGGTTGAATTTGGTGTAAAATTAATGTTGAAAAATGTTTATGGGAGTGTTACAAAGAGTTCTCAACTTTGGTTGGGCTCTAATTTTGGGATTTGGGCCCATTTGGGTTAGGTTTGGGCTTAGGTCAATTTAAGGGATTTTGGTTTTGGATTAGGTTTGGGTGGAGTTTAGGTTCAAATCTTGGGCAAATCAAGTTATTGTTTTGTTTATGGGGTTGTTAGGAAGGCATTAGAAAAGATTTGGGGCCAATTGGAGTTGAAATGGGCTAGGTTTGGGTCATGGGTCAAAATTGGGCCTTAAGCCCTAAATTGGAATTGGGCCCAAATGTCAATCAAATTGGACTTAGATTTGGTCTAAATTGATATTGGGGATATTGAATTGAAGTTTAGAATTTAATTGGACCAAAATTGAGGTCAATTGGGGTGGTTTGGTTTGACATTGGGTTCACTTGGGTTAAAAAATGAGTCAAATTGGGGGTTTTGTAAAAGTGGGGTAAATTGGAAAAATTGGCCCATTGTGTAGTTGAACAAAATGAAATTGAGAATATTTAGGATTTTTTAGAATTTTCTGGGAATTTTTAGAATTTTGGATTTTTGGGGTAAAAGGGTATTTTGGTAATTTGGGGGGGGGGGATTAGGGGTATTTTTGGAAATTTTGGTATTTTTGGCCAAAGGTGGTCAATTTGAGTGGTGGGAAGTGTTTAGGATTAATTTTGAGGAATTTTGGGTAATTTAGGTAATTTTGCAAATTTTGGGTCATTTCAAGGGTATTTGGTAGGTTTGGTGGGTCCGGGGCCCTGGGGGTCAAAAACTGAAATTTTAAAAAAAAGAAGATTGATCAAGTGTGAGTGAAATGGAATCATTTTGGTTGAGCCATGAAGCCATATCAAGCCAATATGAGCCTTGAGAGGACTCATTTGAAGCATTCACTATGTTGTTCCTAACCCTCTTAGCTAGGGGCTTAGGGGTTAAGGACCATCCATATGAATTACCTACATGAGTGAGGAAGTCAAGTTGGGTGAGAGTGTGGTTTTAGGACTTGGAATGTGTGTGAGAGTTTAGTGTGTGTGCAATTCAACCCTCACTAAGGCCAAAAAGTCCTATAGGGAACTCATCCTTTAAACCTTCACAATTGATTTCAACCCTCTAGGTGATTAGGGGTCTACAATCAAGCTTGTGGGGTTTGCAGGGAGTTAAGAAGTAGTTTGAATTTTTAAATGGTGGGTTCCATTTCTAGTCCTCTAAGATTAGTCAATGGAAAAGCCTAAGGCTAGATCCTAAGTACTAAAGAGAGAAGCAAAAGACCACACCAAAATTGAGGTCAACAAATGGATCCCCAATAGGTGTGGTGTGCTAACCAAGCACACCGCGCGTATTGGCGTTGACCAAAGAGATCAACAAAACCAACACAGACGTCCAAGTGACAAACTTAGGACGAAGTAGAAGAATTTCCGTTGGGGAGTATCAGGTATATTTCCAAGACTGTAGATTCCTGAACTCTCGCTGGGGAATGGAAAAAGAGGTGAACTACAAATCACAAGATATGGGGAATTCGATTTAGATTTCATTTTACTTTTAAATTTCAAGTTTCAATGTGTGAGTTTAGATTTCGATTTGTTCTGAGTTTCAATTTCGATTGAAGTTTAATTTAAAATCAATTTAAGGAAATTTTGAATTTGAAACTTGGATTTGAAATGAGAATTGAAACCTGGGTTTCAACCTCGGGATTGTGAAGAGAATTGGAATTAAGGTACCAGCCTCAGAGTGAGAATCAGAGTTTAAGTATCGATGGAAAAAGGATGAGAATCAGAATTTAGGTACTAATCTCGAGAGAGTGAGATTTGAAATTTAAGTATCAATCCTGAAAGAGAATCGAAATTTAGGTATCGATCTCGGAATGAGAGTCAGAATTTAGGTACCGACCTCGAAATGAGAACTGGAATTTAGGTACCAGTCTTGAAAGTTGTGAATCGAAATTTAGGTATCAATTCGAATGAGAGTCGGAATTTGGTACCGACCTCAAAGGAAGAGAACTAGAATTTGGTACCAGTCTCGGAAATTTAGAATTTAAATTTGGTATCAATTCGAAAGAGAGTCGGAATTTGGTACCGATGTCGAAGGAAGAGAACTGGAATTTGGTATCAGTCTCGGAAATTTATAATTGAAATTTGGTATCAATTCGAAAGAGAGTCAGAATTTGATACCGACCTCGAAGGAAGAGAACTGGAATTTGGTACCAGTCTCAGAAATTTAGAATTGAAATTTGGTATCAATTCGAAAGAGAGTCGGAATTTGGTACCGACCTCGAAAGGAAGAGAACTGGAATTTGGTACCAGTCTCGGAAATTTAGAAATGAAATTTGGTATCAATTTGAAAGAGAGTCGGAATTTGGTACCGACCTCGAAGGAAGAGAACTGGAATTTGGAACCAGCCTCGAAAATTTAGAATTGAAATTTGGTATCAATTCGAAAGAGAGTAGGAATTTGGTACCGACCTCGAAGGAAGAGAACTGGAATTTGTTACCAGTCTCGGGAATTTAGAATTAAAATTTGGTATCAATTCGAAAGAGAGTCGGAATTTGGTACCGACCTCGAAGGAAGTGAACTGGAATTTGGTACCAGTCTCGGAAATTTAGAATTGAAATTTGGTGTCAATTCGAAAGAGAGTCGGAATTTGGTACCGACCTCGAAGGAAGAGAACTAGAATTTGGTACCAGTCTCGGGAATTTAGAATTGAAATTTGGTATCAACTCGAAAGAGAGTCGGAATTTGGTACCGACCTCGAAGGAAGAGAACTGGAATTTGGTACCAGTCTCGGAAATTTATCTGTATGAAGAGGGACCCAGTCTTATGCCATCAGAACCAAATCGAACAAAGTTCATGGCTCCGTGTCAACAGAATTAGTCGATCCTCTGAAACAAGAGGAAAGAGAACTGAAAGGAACTGGTAAGTGTACCAAGCTGAAAAGACTTAACTTAACGACAAGTCGAAGAGAATATTCAGATTTCAAAAGCGTTTCCAACAGATTTCGATGGAGGAAAGAATTGAAAGGTTCGAATCAGAGGTTTGAGATCGAAATTCAATTCAGAGTTTAGATTCATTTCGTTTGTCCTTTAACGATCTCATTTTATTTTTTTGTTGTTTATTTAGTGTTCATGTGAATTTAAAGTTCATTTTAATATTCAGATTTTTAGGAAAAGTTCTCATTTATTTTCTTTTCTTTTCTGTTCTTCGTTCAAAGTTCATTTAACTCTAATGGCGTTTCCCAGTTAATTTGCACAAAAAGAGGTGAAGGCAAAATAAGATGTAGTTGTTTTCATTCCAACTTGCTGAAAATACATCATACAATTTGATCTAATCATGATGACATTTTCCTCGGAAATTTAATGTCTCATACAATCCATGTAAATCCAAAACGGATTGTGTAAGATTCTTGTTGATCCATCCAAAAGCGTCTGTCAAAAATCCATGTCTAAATAGTAAGAAACATGGGCAATAACATCACCTTCCAAGCCACCCTTGGCGAGAATGCCGCATGGATGTGTATTGGAGGTGTGCTATTTCCCATGTAACTCACAACATCGTAGGGCGGAGACTCTCCAATTCTGGATCTGGCTGAAAGTGGTAAGGCATTTTTCTGTCGTCCATTCTTCTAAAAGTAACTGAGATCCACTCCACAGGCACTCCTAGAATGCAATGCTTCACAACGTCTGCTCCGTTTCCTTTCAACACCAGGATGGAACCTACCGGTAGTGGTATCTCCACCGGCCCTTGGAACTCACCGGGGCCTGCAATCCGGAGGTCAGATCCAAACATGATGTTGCACTGGTTGACAAATGACACTGTGCGGAAGGGTCTAACAAAGTCATGATGGTCTATATGTGGAGGTATGCAGTCGCCTTCCTTGTAGATGTTAATAATGCAGCTGTTGGGTATGCAATCTGCAGGCAATACCCTCCATGTTATAATCCTTTTCACCATTCTCTTAATGATTGTTGGCATCAGATCCACCTCACTGCGACGGAGTATCCATGGTGGATTTCCTTTTCTATCTATGGCAAAATTGTAGCAACATCCGCATTGGATTGTAACTCTTACTTTTCCTGGCATCCATCTTCGGGGTTCTGAGTAGGTATTTTCTCTCAGGCAGCTAGCTCGGCCCATTTTCTGTAATTCGAGGATGCAGTCCACAATTTTTTGTTGCTCGTAACCTGAGAATACATCTATATGCAGCTCGAGGCCGTCTAAAATGTTGACCCTCTTGTCTCCAATTCTTGCAAAGTATTCAAAGGTTTTCTTCTCAACTAGTTGCATTTTCTCCAGCTCGTATTCCGGGATTATCTGAAGTCCTCGGTGTCTAGTAACGTACCGCGGGATGTATGGCTCAACCCCAGCATGTTCTTCTGCATTTCTCAGCTCCTCAGGGATAGTCTCTGTAGGGACATCCTCCGGGGTTGCTTTCGCAACAAGACTCTTCGGATCCGGTACATCTGCTCGGCGTCGAGGTACTGACTCTATTTCTGCTTTTCTTGGTACTTCTTTTTTCTATTCTGACTTTCTTGGAGTTGACTTTCTTCTTTCTGGTTCCTGACGAACCGGTATCCTTGGAGCATTTGCACTAACGGTATCCACTGTCTGTTTATGTTGATCTTCTGCTAACTTGGTCAACATTTTGCGAATGCGACGATTCTTATTTCTTCGCTGGGTAGCAGTGAGAGTAGCTCTCCTTACCCCTTGAATTTCTGCAGACGCGGCACTGACAAGCCTACCTTATGCTGTGGCAACCACGGACTTAACTTTCTTATCTTCTTCGATTGCATGAGCGGCATTTGCTTTTCTTTCCTTGCTGCTGGATTGGTGGCTCGGGCCACCCATTTTCATCACTGTCTCGCTGTGAAGTTCTACTCGATCAACTGGGATCCAATCATTTTCTTCATATTGTAAGCCGGCCGGTGTGAAGTCCGAGTCAATCTCTATCACTTGCTCCATCCCTCACCCTCTTTTCATCAAGTGCTAGACTCACGCCATTTCTAAAGTTTAGAACCAACCGCCCGTTCGACATTTCCCTGTGAAAAAACAAGGAAAGGATCAGGGGCTGTACTAAGAACAAGAACAATAAGAAAAACACTTAAAAATTCTAATTCACTTCTTTTAAATTTAAAGAAAGTAGGAAGAGATGAGAAAATATCAGGAATGAATGGATTTAAAAGGAAAGATTGACATTTTATTATTACGATTTCCCATGTTTTCTTTTTAACATTTTCATTGATGAGATTTTTTTTTATCATCCATTTTATTTTGTTTTGGGTTCGGACCCAATCACAAAGTGATTACTTCACCCGTGTTTCTAGGGATAAGATTCTACTTTAGAGGCCACCCTTCGAAACATCAGGTCGTGTAATACTTCTTTAAATACCGTCCATTGATTGGAAGCATGGGTCGTTCTCCACGGCAATTCACCAGTTGGTAGGAACCTCCAGAGTAGACTGTCTCGACCACAAATGGTCCCTCCCAGGTTGGTTCAAACTTACCTCCTTTCTTGTGGTGTGCAAGGATAGGTCTCTTGAGAACAAGAACTAAGTCACCAACTTTGAAAGTTCTTGGGCGGACTCGCTTTATCATGGGCCTCGGATCATCTTGGCTTGATATGGTTCCAAATTCCGCCGTGCGGAAAGTCTTTTCCCTTCCAAGCTTTCAAATTCTTTCAGTCGTAGTCTGGCATTTTCTTCTGTAGTGATCTTGTTTGCAACTGCAATTCTGAGTGACAGAAGCTGAACTTCCAGGGGCAAGACGGCCTCGGACCCGTACACTAAGGCATAAAGCGTAGACTGAGTAGGAGTCCTAAAAGTCTTCCTGTAGGCCCATAAGGCTTCTAACAACTTCTCGTGCCAATTTCTCTTGTTGTCGTCCAAAGTTTTCTTTAAAATTTGAATGAGAGTTTTATTAAAAGCCTCGGCCAAGTCGTTTGCTCTTGTGTAGTAGATCGATGAGTATCCCCAATCGATCCCGTGTCTTCTGACAAAATTGTTGATCTTTGTACTTTTGAATGCAGACCCATTATCTGAAATGATCCTGCGCGGTACCCCAAAACGGTAGACGACTTGGTTCTTAAAAACTGTAGCACGTGGTGTGCCTTCACTTCTCTGAGTGGTATAGCTTCTGCCCATTTAGAAAAGTAGTCTGTAGCTGCAAGAATGAAGCGATGTCCTCTTGAAGAAGGCAGTTCTATCAGACCCACTATATCTGTGCCCCAACACTCAAATGGCCACGATGCGATTGTCTGGATGTAGCACATTTAGAGGTTGGTGTAGAACCACTCCGTGCACTCGGACTCGGTGACAACTTTTGGCAACTTTCATACGATCGGTCATCATTGAGGGCCGTAGTACCCTAGTCTTTTAATCTTCATTTTCATTTTCGGACTCGACTAATGAGCGCCACAAAGTCCTGAATGTACTTCTTTTATGATTTCACGAGCCTTGGACCCGCTCAGGCATCTTAGCCACATCTGATCGAAAGACCTTCTGTATAACGTGTTGTTTATTAATGCGTAAGGCAGAGTTCTTTTCTTGATTTGATGGGCTAATGACTTATCGTCCGGTAAGTTTCCTCGTCCGCAAGTAGTTCATTAATGGCCGTCGCCAATCTTCCGTATTTTCTCGTTATCGCCGCAATCGATTCTTCTCGCTTTTCCGATTTGTGTACTCGTATCCATGTCGAGTTGTGATAGGACTTGTCGTCCCTGAACTGACATTTCAACTGACTCATCCTGCAAGGTGCAAATTCCTTTGCAAGGCGGGCTAACAAATCAGCAAGAGCATTTTCTTTTATGGGAATCTTGTAGATTTTTACGTTTGGAATTAGTTCCAGCAATTTCATGGCGTACTGAAAGTACTGCTCGATCCTTGGCTTTAAAATTTTGTACTGTCTCGCAACTTGCTGAATGATCAACTGTGAATCTCCGTAGATATTGATATCCGTTATCCCCATCTGAATGGTTAATTCCAATCCAGTTATAAGGGCTTCGTATTTTGCCTCGTTGTTTGTACACGGTTTCGTTAAGTGGTAGGAGTATCTTAACATCCCCCGCTCCGGTGTTATAAAGATTAGTCCGATTCCTGTCTTACCGGGCACTATCATTTGTAATTCTTTGTTCTTCTGTGCTGCGGACGCACCGTCGAAGTATAGTTCCCAACGTCGATCATCAGGGTCTTCTAGGCTCATTATCTGCTCGTTAGGCAAATCGTCATCGAGAGGCGAATCCGCCGGCAAAGGGTGTGCTGCGAGGAAGTCTGCTAGGACTTGTCCCTTTACGTCGCGAAGAGGAACGAAAGTTATGTCGAATTGCAATAGTATCATCGACCACCTGGCAAGTCCGCGGAAAGCGTCGGTCGGGTCATCAAGTATTGCAACCGATTAACTCTCGAAATAAGGTTGACCTTATGAGAAAGCATGTAATGCCTGAGCTTTTGAGCGGTGAAGATCAGGGCCAAACAATGCTTCTCAATCGGAGGATACTTTACTTCCGTCGGGATTAGACGACGGCTTAGGTAGTAGAGAGTGTTTTCTTTTCCCTTATCATTGACCTGGGCTAGCAGGGCTCCGAGAGAATCGTCTAAAGCTGCGGTATAAAGTATCAACAGTCTACCTGAGACTGGGGCTGCTAAGACAGGAGGTGTCATTAAATATTACTTAATGTCCTTGAAAGCCTGCTAGCATTTCTCATCCCAAACGAATTTGGTGTCCTTTTTAACCAATGTCAAGAAGGGCTGACACCTACTTGACAAGTTCGAGATAAAGCGTCGAAGATATGCCAACTTCCCTTGAAAGGATCGTAGTTGTTTCAAAGTTTTGGGAGGAGGCATTTCTAAAATAGCTTTAATCTTCTCTGGATCGATTTCAATCCCGTGAAGTCGGACAACAAATCCTAAGAATTTCCTGGAGGTCACGCCGAAGGCGCATTTTAAGGGATTCATCTTAAGGTTAAATTGTCTTAGTCGCTCGAAAACAATTCTCAAATCATACAGGTGATCTTCCTTCAATTTACTTTTGATGACCACATCATCCACGTAGCACTCGACTTGGTTGTGAATGAGATCATCAAAAATCTTCGTCATCGCTCTTTGGTATGTTGCTCATGCATTCTTTAGTCTGAATGGCATTACTGTGTAGAAATACACTCCGATCGAAGTTCTGAATGCCGTGAGCTTTTCGTCTTCTGGTGCCATCTTTATCTGGTTGTATCCTGACGATCCATCCATAAATGAGAAGATTTCATGCGTCGAAGCGATGTCGATCATCAGTTCTGGGATTGGTAGTGGAAATTCATCCTTCGGACATGCTTTATTCAAATCTCTGAAATCCACGCAGATTCTGATCTGACCATTCTTCTTTCTGACTCGTACCACGTTGGCTAACCAAGTTGGGTATTGTTCTTCATGGACAAATTTAGCGTCTATTAGCTTCTTAACTTCGACTATTACTTGTTGCTCAATTTCTAGACGCATTCTTCTGGGAGCTTGTCTGACTGGAACGGAAGTAGGATCCACTCATAGCCTGTGAACTGCGACTTCTGGAGCTAATCCTGACATTTCATCGTAACTCCAAGAAAAACAGTCCTTGAATTCCATTAATAGCTTGATTATGTCTTCAAAGTCTTCTTTATTGAGTAAGGAGCTAACAAAGGTAGGCCTAGGCTCTTCGCTAGTACCTAAGTTAACTTCCATTAACTCGTCTATTGTAGATTTGATTTCTTCTTCGAATTCAGGTGGAGCGTCTCCGATTGGTAGATCTTCGAGGTCTTCGAAGCTTCCAAGCGCCTTTATTAGGTTCGCAAGTGACAGCACTACAAAATCCCGTATCATCAATCGATCCTACTATGATGAATCCGAGACCATGTTTTGAATTGGGAGGCCGACCGACATTATTCCATAATTTTTCAAAGTGTTGTGATCGGCCTTTTGTCCATCGTCGAGGTAAGACACAGCGTTGAATTAAATTTTGAACACAGGGAAAGTACCACTCAAAAGGTAGTTCCATTAATTCAGATGAAGTAACATCTTCAAATTGTACATCACTTTCAATTTTGGAAGAAGAAGCACCACGGTAGAACTTGATTGGTTTAATATCGCCACCATGTACTTCCTTGACCACCATACCTTCGATCTTATTAGAATGGATCGGGGTCAGGGTCATAGTATGTACATAATAGTTAATCTTCTCGTACATTGATTTATATTCTTCATTCTTTTCATCTTTGAGAGAAATCTTGAATTGTGGTTCCTTCTAACTTATTGTCGCTGCTTCTTTCTCAATTTCTTCTTCTTCTTCGGAACTGTTCTCCCAATCAACATCGATGACCGGTTTCCTCTGTCCAACTATTCCAACGTTTCTTCCACGTCCTCGTCCCCGACCTCGACATCGGGTGCGAGTTCTGGAGAAATCTTCACCATCTCGTCGTAAGGGAGTGGTGAGTAACTGTTGGACTAGAACTTCAAGTTCTTCATCGTCTCAAATTTCTTTTGCTTCATTTGGTATGGTATTTCTGGAAAAGATTGTTTTCTTCAGAGGCGCGTAGTAGGCCGCATGTTGATGAATTCCAATTTCGTGCACGAAGAACGGTTACAAATCACCATTGATGCACTGTTCCCCTCCTTCGTAATACTTTATGCACTGGTGCAGAGACGGCGGTACCATCCGGTTTTCATGGATCCATGGCCGACCCAGTAGAGCATTGAACTATGTCTTAGAATCAATTATGTGGAATTTTGCGGTTGTCTTTGCTAAATCACCGGTCTTCATTAGTAGTGTTATCGATCCAAGAGCTCTTTCTCCTTTTTGATTGAAGCCTCTTAATAACATCTTATCTGCTTCAAGCTCGCGAGCATCAATTTCCAAATATGCTAGCGTTCAAAGATTCATTATGTTGATTGATGCTCCCGGATCAACCAATACTCTCGAGAGCGTAAACTTTCCAATAGTGACTGAAATGTATAACGGTCGGTTGTGATCAGCTGTTCCCAGTAATAGATCATTGTCCGTGAAGGTAACACCTCGCTGTTCTTTTAACGAGCAAACCTCTTCGAAGGAATCACCGGCCATTTGAGCTAAAAAAATCTCTGGATCAAGTAAAGCCTTGATCAGAGCTTCCCTCATCTTCTTTGACAGGATCAGAGCGTCTTATATGCTTAGTTTGGCTGGTAGCTTCCTAAGATGCGCTAGCACGTTGTAGTCCACTTGATTACCATGTTCCTCAGTTTCTTCCCGAATGGGCAGTTCCTCTGCTAGGGTTAACTCTTCCTGAGCAACGACCTGCTTTCCTTTATCCTTTGGACCCATTCTCGGGGGTAGAACTTTTCTGCTTCTTAAATTGACCTCTGTTATCCCTTCTAAATTTACCGGTGTCTTCTCTTGAATCGGAACAACTGGCTCTTCTGAAGTTGCTTCGGTGTCTAATAGTTCTAATTCTATCGTGATAGGAGCTCCTCAGAATTCATAAATGGACTCGTTGCTTGTCGAGCTTTCGTACCCTCCTTTGTGAACATCTTCTTCGTCGTGGTCATCGAGGTTGTGTATGATTTGAGAATCATTATTTGTATCGGAATCGAGATCCAGATTAAGCCGGTTGTCACTAGTTACGTAATCGTTAGAAACAGTCAAAACATAGCCAACGCCATAACCCTTATCATTATAAGATCCCGCCGGGGCGAGTAGATAATCATATAGAGTCAGGAGTTCGAGGAATTTCTCCCCTGAATTGGAAACAACCATCCTAGGATAAGCAGCCCCTAGTCTACCCTTCGGAGCCTCGGTTTTCTTCTCTTCTGCGATCTTCTCTTCCTTCTAGGGCGGTTCTTCAATCGCAAGTGATAGTGCCGGCTCGACAGGTTTCAAACTCTGAGTTGAAGCGCGTACCGCAGCGTCCGGATGTGATCCAAAATTTTCTTTGAAGACTTTTTCCAGACGATACTCCATCCATCATCGGTCGTGTAAGGGTCTATCGGAACAATAGGATCCGTCGAGATAACATTGACAGAACCTCCTTTTTGCGATTCCTTCATGTATTCCTTCGGGATCGTTATGTTCCCTTTCCGGAGATTGTCATCAAGCCAACTCTTTAAAGTGATGCAATCCTCTATCTTGTGTCCGAGCATCCGGTGGTAAGGGCAATAGTTCAGATGATCTTTTTTATTGACTTCCTCCGACCTCTTGGGCTCTGGCAGCTGAAAATCCGGTGTCTTCATTAAGCTACGGAACATCTTCGATATTGCTTCAGTTTTGAATGGATATTCCTTATTTAGCAAATCTTTCAGGGTATGCTGTGGACGAGACGGTTGTTCATAATGCTGAGGCGACTGATAGCTCGGTCGAGGCTGTTGATAGCCCTGTTGAGGTTGCTGATAGATCTGTTGCGGTTGTTGGTATGTCCGTTGCGGTGGTTGGTAACTAGGCTGTGGACGCTCTGGCTGTATCTGAACCGCCTGCTTGCCCTTATCTACTGCCGCGAAGATTCCAGATTTCTTTTCAAATGCTTTTACGGGCTTTTGCTTATCGTTCTTATCCACGAAACTTAACTGCTTTGCCTCTTCTTGCAAGCTCCCAGCCTTGCTAAGCAACTTATCGAAAGTCTTGATTGTAAATCCTTTAAGGAGAAGTGCTATCGGGCCATGGATACTCTTATCCCGACTACATGTTGTTCTTGAAGCTGTGGTTCACACTTCATGCTTAAATTCCTCCATCGAAGTATGTAATCCACTAAAGTCTCGTTCGGTTTCTGGTGCTCCACCACTAGATCACGGATGGTGATGTGGTGCCGAGCCCCGCAAACCGCTTAACGAAAAGGTTTTCTAACTCCGCAAAGGTCTTAACCGAACCATTCGGCAACTCCGTGTACCCGCCGAAGGAAATCCCCGACAAGCCGCCGACGAACCGACGGAAGAGTAAGCGTCACTCCCACCGGCATTGCAGCAACTAGCACGAAAATGTGCGACATGCTCGCCGGGGTTTCCGTTCCATCAAAAGTCTTAAACAGAGGTGGTACGAAGCCTTTCAGGTATTGGACTGCATCGAACTCTTCATGGTAAGGTCTACCCATCTGAATAGATGCTCCACTCTTAGATTGTACTAGGGCTTCTCGCACCTGCTGTTCTACCATGTTTTGATGTCTTTTTCTGGAATCATGCTTTGTGTTGGATCTTTCTTTGGTTGTTCATCTCCATTGATGGATGTGATCTCTTTTCCTCCATCTACAATATGGATAATTTCTGGGGGTGTCTCTTTCTGAGGCTGAACCTAACTCTGGAGAGTGGCTAAAGCGACATCCATCTCTTCCATCCTCTTTGCCATCTAGGAAATTGTATCATCCTTCTCTTGAAGTCGTGCTCTCATCACTTCCGCTAATCTCTCTCTGCAGACTACGTGGAGCACCTTATGAAGCCGATGATGCTCACGTCTCAACCATGTTGATTTCAGCATACTCGTCATTCATAAATTCTGATGAATCAACTTCATCTTCTAGTTTTTCTTCTCTTTCTTTTGCTAACCGTTGAATGTCGGTCCTTAACTTGTCCATGGCATCTTCTAGTGGCCTTTTCCGCACGGTCTCGCAGTTGTCACATGACGGTTGTTGAAATTCCTTTCCGGGAGTCCCCTTTATTGCAGTAGAACTTTCTTCTGATTCAAGTCTCCTGACGAGACTTTTCTTCTCAAGGCATTGTTTTGGTCTTAGCTCGCTAGTAGTAGGTCGCCATACCATCCTTCTTGCAGCCGGAAGCCTAGGACCGGATGGTCTGTCGGCCATATGCTGGAAGGTGGTATCCTCTCTAATTTGCAGATCCGATACAACAACGGGTGAACTGACTTTTATCTTCTGCTTTGGTTTCTCTGTGGCAGCAACAGGCTCTATTCGCAGTCTGAGGCAGGATTTAGCTGGCACCCGTCCTATCCTTCTTAAGATTTCTGACACAGAGCATCTTTCTTTCTTTGTCAATATTTCTATGACAGCTTGTAGTCGAGCAAATGGCGTAGTCTTATCCCTTTTCCATTTAGGTTCAAATCTTGGGCAAATCAAGTTAGTGTTTTGTTTATGGGGTTGTTAGGAAGTCTTTAGAAAAGATTTGGGGCCAATTGGAGTTGAATTGGGCTAGGTTTGAGTCATGGGTCAAAATTGGGCCTTAAGCCCCAAATTGGAATTGGGCCCAAATGTCAATCAAATTAGACTTGGATTTGGTCTAAATTGATATTGGGGATATTTAATTGATGTTTAGAATTGAATTGGACCAAAATTGAGGTCAATTGGGGTGGTTTGGTTTGACATTGGGTTCACTTGGGTTAAAAAATGGGTCAAATTGGGGGTTTTGGTAAAAGTGGGGTAAATTGGCAAAATTGGCCCATGGTGTAGTTGAACAAAATGAAATTAAGAATATTTGGGATTTTCTGGAGTTTTTTTGGGAATTTTTAGAATTTTTGGATTTTTGGGGTAAAAGGGTATTTTGGTAATTTAGGGAGGGGTTTAGGGGTATTTTTGGAAATTTTGGTATTTTTGGCCAAAGGTGGTCAATTTGAGTGGTGGGAAGTGTTTAGGATTAATTTTGAGGAATTTTGGGTAATTTAGGTAATTTTGCAAATTTTGGGTCATTTGAAGGGTATTTGGTAGGTTTGGGGGGTCCGGGGCCCCGCGGGTCGAAAACTGAAATTTTAAAAAAAAGAAGATTGATCAAGTGTGAGTGAAATGGAATCATTTTGGTTGAGCCATGAAGCCATATCAACCCCATATGAGCCATGAGAGGACTCATTTGAGACATTCACTATGTTGTTCCTAACCCTCTTAGCCAGGGGCTTAGGGGTTAAGGACCATCCATATGAATTACCTACATGAGTCAGGAAGTCAAGTTGGGTGAGAGTGTGGTTTTAGGACTTGTAATGTGTGTGAGAGTGTAGTGTAAGTGCAAGTCAACCCTCACCAGACCAGGCCATCCAGGGTATTCCTAAGGCCAAAAAGTCCTATAGGGAACTCATCCTTTAAACCTTCACATTTGATTTTTACCCTCTAGGTGATTAGGGGTCTACAATCAAGCTTGTGGGGTTTGTAGGGAGTTAAGAAGTAGTTTGAATTTCTAAATGGTGGGTTCCATTTCTAGTCCTCTAAGATTAGTCAAAGGAAAAGCCTAAGGCTAGATCCTAAGTACTAAAGAGAGAAGCAAAAGACCTCACCAAAATTGAGGTCAACAAGGGTGACTTGACCCTGGTCGGCCAGCCAGCACAGCCGCCGGAAACCACCAGGCCGAGAGCACCCATGTGAGCCAATTTTTGAATTCTTCCTTGCTGACTTGTCCCATGCCTAATGGCTACCATGGCTGTTCTTCTCCTCACCAGAGCAGTTGATCCAAGCCATTAAACCCCCCTGGGAAGCCCTCCAGCCACCTCTATTTAAACCACACGACCTCTCAGCCAAAGGAGGTTTTGAACCAAATCCTACTGAAACTCTATCAAAATTGTTTCAGACCACTCTCCACACATAGAGCACTTGATCCCCATTGGATTCCAGCCCCAATTTCCCCCAGCTGAGCTCAATTTCCGAGTTCAAATTCAAGCCCAAAAACGGGACATCTCACAAACCTCCACCAAATCCAAATTAAACTCACCCACACTCGCACGAGACCAAGAGAAGGAGTTCCCCAGTGAAAGCCCCCTCTTCAGGCCACCCAGTTGCTCTAGCCTCCAAGGTTTGAAATCGGCTGTGGACACTTTCATACCTAGACAATTCCCTAGAGCCAGAGACTTCATCTAGAGCTTCCGTAGGTGCGATTGAAGGTGACACAGCTCTCTGATTGAAGCTACAATTCTCAGAGCAAAGGTATGGATCATTCCTTCCTCCCGAGCTTCCAACAATTCTCCATTTCATTTCAGTTAATTTCATGGCATGTAAACCATATGGATGTGTTCGTCTCCTCAAGACAAATCCATAGAGCACAAGAACATGAAAATTCGTTGAGAAATGAGAGAATTCTTAGGGTTTTAGTGTGGACGGTCACGGGTGCACACCAGTCGTAGACGATGACCAGGCGCCGTCCGATCGCGCGTGTATCGGTTGAACGACTCAGATTGCGTCGGATCAAAGGAAGGAGCGAGACAGCGGGACGCTTGGTGGCTGACTCAGAAGGAAACGTCAAATGGGAGCTCGCCGCATGGTCTTTCGATCCGCCGTAGGTTGACGCGGCGCTGAGTCGGATAAGTAGATAAATAGGATTTTTTCTATTTATTTAAATACCCAGAACTTCGAAAATTCATATCTTTGTGTAGAAAAATTATAAAAATAAAATAAGAATACCCACTTGCTCAGTGAACAGAGGAGAATAATGTGGAAAATAAATCAAGTTATTTTGATGAGTATTTTATTTTTAATTAATTATTTACTCATTTCAGTATTTTGATTCTCCATTTGCATAGACAATTCACCATGGCATGAGACCAAAGGGCTTTTGAAGCCTCTGATCTTGGGAACATTCCCTGAATTGTTCAAGGTCAGAGCCTATCTCTATGGCAAGTTATGTATTTTCAAGTTTATGTCACTGTTTTTGGTATTTTAATTTCAATAATTTGCATATTGCTCAATAAATTCTACAAAAATTTGGAGAAGTTTCTTAGGACCAGAGGACCCTAGGATAATTATGGTTAGGCTTAATTCATTAAGAATAACCCTAATTAGCCTAAATACTCAAAATTTAATTTTAATTAATTAAGGTTAACCACACATTAAAATAACTTGAAATTAATTCTTCATTGATCTTTAGGATACAGAGAACCTTGCATAAGAATTTGAAGCTAATTAGAAATAATTAGCCCCACTAAATGAATTAATTAAGCTACATGATCAAAATTAAACTTTAAAAATTTATAACTCCAAAAATACATTTCAAAAATTCACCAAATTAGTTTTGTGGGCTCTCTGATATCTAAGGAGTCTATAAAAATTAAAATTGGAATTTTCTAAAATTTTTCATTTTTAATGATATTTTTGATATTTAAATAATTAAAAAATAATAAAAATCACAAAAAAAATAAAAATCATAAAAATGTCATATTTTGACTCCTAATCACTTAGGAACAAACCAAATATTTTCCCCAAGTCTCAAAGTAAAGATATTGAATTTTAAATGCTTAAAACAATTTTTAATATTAAAAAATGTATTTTCCAACCTTTTCACTAAATTAATTCCAATAAATTAAAGAAAAATCAGAAAATTGTAAAATTTTTTTCTCTGAACTCCTTGAGGTTAGAGAGATTTAAGAAAAATATAAAATCCAATTTTCAACTTTAATTTAATTTTATAATTAATTAATACTCCAAAACTCAAAATAATTATAATAAATAAAATTTAATTTAAAAAATCACCAAAATTGGTCCAAGTGGACCTCTAGTTATTAGGAACATGCCATAATTCTCTTAAGTATAGAAACATTACTTTGGTCATATTGTTGAATTTTCCTTGAAATCCTTATTTTTCACTAAAAATAATTATATAAATAAATTAAATTTAGAAAAATCACATTTTCTCCTCTAATGTCTTAATTGACATATGAGTGAGGTGACATAAAAATTTCAAGTTCATTTGAACTCAATTTAGTGAGTTATGAAATAAATAAGCCTAAAAGGGCATAAAGGTAATTAAAGAATTTAAACCCCTTTATTAAAATTTTAGGTTTAATTAAAATGGAGGGTAAAATATTTGATTTTATCTTTCTTGGATGATTGAAACTTTGGGAAATTAAAAGGGTTGGAACCCATTAATCACTTTTAATAAAAAAAAAATGAAACTTTAATTATTTAAAGAATTTAAATTTTGGAAGATTAATGAAAATTTGAATTATTAAAAATAGGGATATAACTTGAGAGGATATTAATTTTTTTTAAAAAAATCCCTAAATAAATCACTTCAATAATATTTAACTCTTAATTAAGATTAAAATGATAATCCAAACTAAGTAAATTAAAAATTTAAAAAAAAATATAACCCTTAAATTAAAGGAAAGCTCAAAATACTAAGTGGTTTAACAGTTAAATTAAATTAAATTAAAATTAAATTAAATTAAATTAAGTAAAAATTAAATTAAGTAAAAATTAAATTAAGTAAAAATTAAATTAAAAATAAAATTAAATTAAATTAACATTTTATCAATTAAGTTAAATTTAAAATATTGAAATTAAATTAAATTAAATTAAGTTAAATTCAATTAAATTAAATTTAAATTATATTAAATTAACATCATTCAATAATAAAAGTAAAACAAATTTAAAATATTAAGATCACTTAAAGTATAAAGATTTAAACCAAAAATAATTTGAACATTATTCCAAACTTAAAATTATTAATTAAGACCTCATAATTAAACTAAATCACTTTAAACCTTTAACTCAAACTTCAAATTAAGAATGATTAAAATTCTCAACAAACCAACTTGCCCCTAAAGACTTTAATTATTATAACTCTTAAATGGAGTATTAAGTGAGATGTCACTCATTCATCAGGTAAGCCAATGCCCAAGTTCACTGAGCAAGAGACAAAGCTTAACTAAACTCTTGGATGATTAATTCACCTGTACAATTAAATTTAATTGGACTCAAAATAATCTCAGAAATATTGAAAAGATGTTTAGGACTCTTCCTAAACACTTCCTCAATATGATGGGATGTTTTATAAGAACAATTGAATTTAATTGTTCTTTGATGAAGAAAATCATCCTTAAACAAAACACAAGAACCTAGACGTCATAGGAGTTGACTAGCAATAGATTAGGATTTTTGGTAGACAACCAAAACCTTCCCTTAGCTTTACCTAGGTACTTGTTATAAACATTTTAAATGCCTTAATATGTGTTTTAAGTGTAGCTTGGGATGACGGGAAGACCCTCCAGGTACGCTTTTATTTTATTGCAATTTACTTACATGCACTGCACTTTACTTTTTCTTGCATGTTAAACAAGATTGTTGCATGAAAACTGAAACATTTAGGATAGCCACAAAATTGAAACCAAAACTAAATTAAAAGTCACCACAAGATAAAATTCACTACCACAACATTCCAAAATATAAAACAACTCAAAATTTAATCACAAACAGAACAACAAAACTACAATTGCAACTAAATTAAAACATCTCGTTGAATGATCGGGAATACCTCGGAAGATGTAACCCACGTGTTACTAACGGGATTTCCCACGGTCTAAATGAAAGTGGGGAACTCATTCAGTTGAGTTTAGCAAATTCATCTGGACTAAGTGAATTCGATGAAAATAACGGTGCCGGGATGACGGAACCGTGGGATCTTAATCGGTTCTATTTAATCAACTTTAAGATTTGTTTTATTTAAAACATTAATACATCTGAACATTAAGACTCTTCTAAACCAAAACACTTCTCTCATCTCCTGATTTTCACTTTCTAAAACTAAACCTCTGCAACAACAAGGAGCTTAGAGCATGGTGGGCAGCACGGCCATCGTCATCAGCAAAACACGGGTCTACACCAGCTAAACCTTTCTTAGAATTAAATAACCAAGCCATAGGACTTCGAGGTAGTTTGCCTAGTGCAACATAAATCCTCAACTCTTAGTTATGCATTTGCATGATCATGTCATGTAAATTAAGCCCTAACCAGTCTTAGGACTCCGAGGTAGTCGTTTGGTACGACATAAACCCTCACATCTTCGAGGTTATTTGTGTGATTATATCATATAAATATAAGTCCTAATAAATTAAAATTGGCAAGATTGAAACATTAAATAATTTTCCCTAATTGAAGCCAAACAATAGGATAGTTTGGGAAGTTGCTATGATTCTTCTTGGATCCTCAGCTTCTCGTACTTTTCTTCCTTTGGATTCCCAAAATTACTATTCCAAATTTGAGCTAATCCCTATTGAAATTTCTAAAATCCAATCCTTTGAAAACTTTAAACTTTGAAATTCTTGAGAGCAAAACCACTGATCATTATCGAGAGTTTTCTTAAGTCATTCCCGTCACTTAGGATGTAATTAACTATAGGGGCTTGCCCTTATAGAGAACTTTAAGAACCTGGGTAATATAAACCCCGCTTAATTCCTTTATATTAAGCAGGGAACTTGTCGGCTTATAAAATTGGTTCGCGGACCAAACGGATGTCACAAATCTTCTAGTTTATTTAATCAAGCACCATCATCAAGCAAAGTGTGTCTATTCTTCGGCATAGATACACGGTTTTGTGGTGTGGTGCTCGTTTATATAAACTCGTTCGGGATGAGAGATCAGCTTGATTTTATATCTTAAAATTTTTAAACTTAAAATTATTTTCAAAATCAAATGCTACTTTCTAAATTATATATATATATATATATATATATATATATATATATATATATTATTTAAATTATATTTAAAATCTAAAATTCACCGACAATTTCCGTAGGCGACCCATTTTTCAAAATACAACACTCAACCTAAAAATATGCCGACAACTTCTGGCGACTCCACTGGGGACTAGTTCCTCTCTTCATTTTGATTAGATGGTTTTGCTTTCATAAATCGATAGTGAGTCCATATCCCTAGTTGACCAAAACTATCATTCTTCCTTTGGCATACTACGTTCATTTCTATCTTGAACGGGTATAGTCAACTTCTCTAGAATTTAGGAGCCACTATTTAGACACCCTTAAACAAAGAGGTTCCGAAATCATTTTACCTCTTTTTCCCGATGTGGGGTGGACCCCCAATAGGTGTTAGCTTAGGAGCGGACCTTCGGGTTGAGAAGTTTTATGAGAATTTCTCTTCCTTTTCAATCCCGAATTGGGTCCCTCTCCTTTCTATAAACCTCCGTTGTTAAATCATTTTTTTCCTAACAAACAAATCCTGTAATAAAAAACCCTTTAAACAAACTCTTTTAAATCATAAATACATTAAGATAAACGGGAATGTGTTTGGACTCTTTCTTTTTCGTTCTACGTTTTGTGACGAAGGGAAGCATAATTCGGGACTGACCTTTGGAATCTACACTACAGAAAATGACTGCCCCAAAGTTAATTTTCTCCTTCACCAATGGAATGGACTTTGCTGTCTACAAGGATGAACTTCCCGACAATGGAATCATCCGTTTTGGACAAGGATTCGACAATACAGATATTAAGTTCACTGACGTTACTCTTTTCACACTAATGGACAAAGTGCCTGGAACTGAGGAGCCCGTAATTGAGTTCAACCTGAAGTCGGCTCAAGAATTCCCTCCCCTACAAAGGGTTCCAGCTGAAAGAAATACTGCTAATTCATAGGAGGACTGTTGTCTCTACCACCACCGGTATAGTCATCTCTGTACCTAACCCGACTTCTGCCAAACTGAAGGGGAAGGAAATCCAAGTCTGTGATGAGCCTGTCACCGTGGAGGGTACATATTTTGCTACAATACCATCTATTTTTGAGATTGAGTCCAGTTCATGAGTTGCACCCCTAACTCAGACTCAAAGGAGAAATAGAAGCAGAAAGATAGCCAGGATTGAAAAAGCCAAGGTCGCTGAAGTTGCTTTCCTGGAAGAGATCCCTGAACTACCTGAGTATACACCTCTATTGGAGGGAAGTAGGTTTCGCCCCCTCTCTGCTGCATCGGATGAAGAAGTTGTCCGAAGGATTTCCGCTACATTACCCCAACCTGCATACTATAGTAACTACAAAAGAAAAAGGGTTAAGACTACGCCATTTGCTCGGCTACAAGCCGTGATAGAAAAATTGGCAAAGAAAGAAAGATGCCCTGTGTCAGAAATCCTAAGAAGAATGGGACGAGTGCTAGCTTGATCCCGCCTCGAACCGCTATTAGAGCCTGTGACTGCCATAGAGAAACCAAGGAAGAAGATGAGAGCTAGTTCACTTGTGGATGTATCAGGTCATCATATTAGGGAGGACACCACCTACCAGCATATAGCCGACAGACCATCCGGTCCTAGGCCTTCTGCTGCAAGAAAGATGGTGTGGCGACCTATTATTACCGAGCCGAGACCAACACAACGTTCTGAAAAGAAAAGCCTCGTCAAAGAGCTTGAATCAGAAGGAAGTGCTACTGCAATAAAAGAAACTCCCGGAAAAGAAGTTCACAGTCGTCATACGACAACCACGAGACCGTCTGGAAGAGACCCCTCGAGGATGCTATAGGAAAGCTAAGGATGGATATCCGACGGTTGGCAAAAGAAAGAGGAGAAAAGTTAGAAAATGAAGTTGATTCATCAGAATTTATGGATGAAGAGTATGCCAAAATCAACATGGTTGAAACACGAGCATCGTCAGCTTCGCAAGGTGCTCCGGCAGCTGCGGAAAGAGATGAACCGGAAGTGATGAGAGCACAGCTTCGGGAAAGAGATGACACAATTTCCCAGATGGCAAGGAGGATGGAAGAGATGGCTGCTGCTTTAGCCACTCTCCAAAGTCAGGTGCAACCTCGTAAAGAAACACCCCCGTAAATCATCCATATTGCGTATGGAGGAAAAGAGATCACATCCGTCAACGGAGACGAGCCACCAAAGAAGGATTCTCGCACGCAGCATGATTCCCGAAAAGGACATTAAAAACATGGTAGAACAAGCAGAGCGAGAAGCCCTAGCACAATCTAAAAGTGGAGCATCTATTCAGACGGGTAGACCTTACCCTGAAGAATTCGACGCAGTCCAATGCCCGAAAGGCTTCGTACCACCTCTGTTTAAGACCTTTGATGGAACGGGAAACCCCCGGCAGCATGTCGCACATTTTCGTGCTAGTTGCTGCAGTACTGGTGGGAGTGACGCCTTACTGTTTTGATAGTTTGTCAGCAGCCTGTCAAGGATTGCCTTCGACTGGTACACAGAATTGCCAAATGGTTCAGTTAAGACCTTTTTAGAGTTAGAAAACCTCTTCGTTAAGCGGTTTGCCGGGGCTCGGCACCACATCACCATCAGTGATCTAGTGGTGGAGCACCAGAAACCGAACGAAACTCTAGTGGATTACATACTTCGATGGAGAAATTTAAGCATGAAGTGTGAACCACAACTTCAGGAACAACATGCAGTCGGCATCTTGCTTAAGAGTATCCATGGCCCGATAGAACTTCTCCTTAAAGGATTTACAATCAAGACTTTCGAGAAGCTGCTTAGCAAGGCCGGGAGCTTGCAAGAGGAAGCAAAGCAACTAAGTTTCGTGGACAAGAGCGATAAGTAGAAGGCCATAAAAACATTCGAAAAGAAGTCCGGAATCATCGCGGCAGTAGATAAGGGCAAGCAGCCAGTATAGATACAGCCAGAGCGGCCACAGCCTAGCTATCAACCACCGCAACGTACTTACCAACAACCTCAGCAGGGTTATCAACTGCCTCGACCGAGCTATCAGGCACCTCAGCATTATGAACAACCGTCTCGTCCACGACATACCCTGAAAGATTTTCTGAGCAAGGAATATCCATTCAAAACTGAAGCAGTGGCGAAGATGTTCCGCAGTTTAATGAAAATACCAGATTTTCAGCTACCAGAGCCCAAGAGGCCGGAAGAAGTCAATAAGAAAGATCATCCAAACTATTGCCCTTACCACCGGATGCTCGGGCATAAGATAGAGGATTACATCACTTTCAAGATTTGGCTTGACGACAATCTCCGGAAAGGGAACATAATGATCCCGAAGGAATACATGAAGGAACCCCAAAAAGGAGGTTCTGTCAATGTTATTTCAAGGGATCCTATTGTTCCGATAAACCCGTATACAACCCATGATGGATGGAGTACCGTCTGGACAAAGTCTTCAAAGAAAATTTTGGATCACATCCAGACCGCTTCGGTACGCGCCTCAATTCAAAGTTTGAAACTTGCCGAGCCGGCACTATCGCTTGCGATCGAAGAACCGCCTCAGAAGGAAGAGAAGATCGTAAAAGAGAAGAAAACCGAGGCTCCAAAGAGTAGACTAGGGGCTGCTTATCCTAGGATGGTTGTTTCCGATTCGGGGGAGAAATCCCTCGAACCTCTGACTCTGTATGATTATTTTCTCGCCCCGGCGGGATCTTATAATGATAAGAGTTTTGGCGTTGGCTACGTTTTGACTGTTTCTAACGATTACGTAACTTACGAAAACCAAGCTAATTCGGATCTCTATTCCGATATAAATAATGATTCTCAAATCATACTAAACCTCAATGACCACGACGAAGGAGAAGACGTTCACAAAGATGGCTACGAAAGCTCAACAAGCGGCGAGTCTATTTGTGACTTTCGAGGAGCTCCGATTGTGATAGAATTAGAGTCATCAGATTCCGAAGCAACTCCAGAAGAGCCAGTCATTCCAATTCAAGAGGATACACCGACAGATTCAACACCAGATTCAGAAGAAATAACTGAAGTCAATTTAAGAAGCGGAAAAGTTCTACCCCCAAGAATGGGTCCAAAGGATAAAGGAAAACAGGTGGTTGCTCAGGAGGAACCAACCCCAGCAGAGGAATTTCCCATTCAGGAAGAAACTGAGGAACATGGTAATAAAGTAGACTACAATGTGCTAGCCCATCTTAGGAAGCTACCAGCCAAACTAAGCATATTCGACGCTCTGATCCTTTCAAAGGAGATGAAGGAAGCTCTGATCAAGGCTCTACTTGATCCAAAGATTTGTTTAGCTCAAATGGCCGGTAATTCCTTCGACGAGATTTGCTCGTTAAAAGAACAGCGAGGTGTTACCTTCACGGACAATGATTTACTACTCGGAACGGCTAATCACAATCGATCGTTGTACATCTCAGTCACTATTGGAAAGTTTAAGCTCTCCAAGGTGTTAGTTGATCCGGGAGCATCAATCAACATAATGAGCCTTCGAATGTTAGCATATTTGGAAATTGATGCTCGCGAACTTGAAGCAAACAAGATGCTATTAAGAGGGTTCAATCAGAAAGGAGAAAGAGCACTCGGATCGATAACACTGTTAATGAAGATCGGTGATTTAGCAAAGACAACTGCAAAATTCCATATAATTGATTCTGAGACATCGTTCAATGCTCTACTGGGTCGTCCATGGATCCATGAGAATCGGATGGTACCGTCGTCTCTGTACCAGTGCATAAAATATTATGAAGGAGAAGAATAGTGTATCAAAGGTGATTTGCAACCATTCTCCGTGCATGAAATCAGAATTCACGAAGATGCAGCCTACTACGCGCCTCCGAAGAAAACAATCTTTTCCAGAAATGTCATACCAAATGAAGCAAAAGAAGTGCAAGATGATAAAAAGCAAGAAATTCTAGTCCAACATTTACTCACCACTCACTTACGGCGAGATGGTGAAGGTTTCTCCAGAACTCATACCCGAGGCCAAGGCCTGGGACGAGGTCGTGAAAGAGACGTTGGAACAGTTGGAAAGAAGAAACCAGTCATCAACGTTGATTGGGAGACCAGTTCTGGAGAAGAAGAAATCAAGAAAGAAGCAGCAACAGTAAATCAAAAGAAACCCCAGTTCAAGATCTCTCTTGAAGATGAAAAGAATGAAGAATACAAATCAATGTACGAGAAGATTAACCATTATGTACATACTATGACCCTGACCCCGATCTATTCTAATAAGATCGATGGTATGGTGGTCAAGGAAGTACGTGGTGGTACTAAACTGATCATATTCTACCGTGGTGCTTCTTCTTCCAATACTGAAAATGATGTACAATTTGAAGATGTTACTTCTTCCGAATTAATGGAACTGCCTTTTGAGTGGTACTCTCCTTGTGTTCAAAATTTAATTCAACGTGGTGTCTTGCCTCGATGATGGACAAAAGGTCAATCACAACATTTTGAAAAATTATGGAACAATGCCAGTCGGCCTCCCAATTCAAAACATGGTCTCAGATTCAGAACAGTAGGATCAGTTGACGATACAGGATTTTGCTTGGTTGTCACTTGCAAGCCTAATTAAGACTGCTCGGAAGCTTCAGAAGATCTTGAAGATCTACCAATCGGAGATGCTCCACCAGAATTCGAAGAAGAAATTAAATCTACAATAGATGAATTAATGGAAGTTAACTTAGGTACTAGCGAAGAGCCCAGGCCGACCTTTGTTAGCTCCTTACTCGATAAAGAAGACTCCGAAGAGATAATCAAGTTATTAATGGAGTTCAAGGACTGTTTTGCTTGAAGTTATGATGAAATGCCAGGATTAGCTCCAGAAGTCGTAGTTCACAAGTTAGGAGTAGATCCCACTGCAGTTCCAGTCAGACAAGTTCCGAGAAGAATGCGTCTAGAGATTGAAAAACAAGTAATAGCTGAAGTTAAGAAGCTAACAGACGCTAAATTTGTCCATGAAGAACAATATCCAACTTGGTTAGCAAATGTGGTACCAGTCAGAAAGAAGAATGGTCAGATCAGAATCTGCGTAGACTTCAGAGATTTAAACAAATCATGTCCAAAGGACGAATTCCCGCTACCCATTCCAGAATTGATGATCGACATTGTTTCAACACATGAAGTCTTCTCATTCATGGATGGATCTTCGGGATACAACCAAATAAAGATGTCACCAGAAGATGAAAAGCTTACAGCCTTCAGAACGCCGTTTGGAGTGTACTGCTACACAGTAATGCCATTTGGATTAAAGAACGCAGGAGCAACTTATCAAAGAGCAATGATAAGGATTTTTGATGATCTCATTTACAACCAAGTCGAGTGCTACGTGGATGATGTGGTCATCAAAAGAAAACTAAAAGAAGATCATTTGTATGATTTGAGAATTATTTTCGAGCGATTAAGACAATATAACCTTAAGATGAATCCCCTGAAATGCGCCTTCGGCGTCACCTCTGGGAAATTCTTAGGATTTGTTGTTTAACATCATGAAATTGAAATCGATTCGGAGAAGATTAAAGCTATCTTAGAAATACCGCCTCCCAAAACCTTGAAACAACTACGGTCCTTTGAAGGGAAGTTGGCATATCTTCGACGCTTTATCTCGAATTTGTCAGGAAGGTGTCAGCCATTTTCTGCTTTAGTTAAGAAGGATGCCAAGTTTACTTGGGACTCCAAATGTCAACATGCCTTCGATGACATTTAACAGTATTTAATGACACCTCCTGTTTTAGCAGCCCCAATCTCGGGTAGACTGTTGATACTTTATACCGCAACTCTAGACCACTCTCTCGGAGCCCTGCTAGCCCAGGTCAATGACGAGGGAAAAGAAAACGTGCTTTACTACTTAAGCCATTGTCTAATTCCGACGGAAGTAAAGTATCCTCCTATTGAGAAGCACTGTTTGGCCCTGATCTTCGCCGCACAGAAGCTCAGGCACTACATGCTTTCTCATAAGGTCAACCTTATTTCGAAGTTTAATCCGTTGCAATATTTGATGACCCGTCCGACACTTTTCGGCAGACTTGCCAGGTGGTCAATGATACTATTGCAATTCAATATAACTTTCGTTCCTCTTCGTGCCGTAAAGGGACAAGTCCTAGTAGACTTCCTCGCAGCACACCCTTTACCGACAGAATCGTCTCTCAACGACGACTTGCCAGACGAGCAGATAATGAGCTTAGAAGACCCCGATGATCAGCGTTGGGAACTGTACTTCGACGGAGCATCCTCAGCACAGAAAGACAAAGAATTGCATACGATAGTGCCCGGTAAGGCAGGAATCGGACTAATCTTTATAACTCTGGAGCGGGGAATGTTAAGGTATTCCTACCACTTAACAGAACCGTGTACAAATAATGAAGCAGAATACGAAGCCCTCATAACCGGATTGGAATTAACTATTCAGATGGGAATAACAGATATCAATATCTACGGGGATTCACAGTTGATCATTCAGCAAGTTGCGAGACAATACAAAATTCTAAAACCAAGACTCGAACAATACTTTCAGTATGCCATGAAACTGTTGGAGCAAATTCCAAATGTAACGATCTACAAGATTCTCAGGAGAGAAAATGCTCTCGCAGATGCGTTAGCTCGCCTTGCAAAAGAATTTGCCTGCTTGCAGGATGAGTCAGTTGAAATGTCAGTTTAAGGACGACAGGTCCTATCACGGCTTGATATGGATACAATACACAAATCTGAAGGAAAAGAAAAAGAATCGGTTGCATCTGTAATAGAAGTTACGGAAGACTGGCCTCAGTCACTAATAGACTACTTGCGAACAGGAAACCTATCAGACGATAAGTCGATAGCCCATCAAATCAAGAAAAGAACTCTGTCTTACGCATTGATCAGATGTGGCTAAGGTGCCTGAGCGGGTCCGAGGCTCAGGAAATTGTCAAAGAAGTACACTCAGGACTTTGTGGCGCTCATCAATCGGGTTCGAAAATGAAAATGAAGATTAAAAGACTAGGGTACTACTGGCCCTCAATGATGAGCGACTGCGTGAAGATTGCCAAAAGTTGTCACCAGTGCCAAGTGCATGGAGTGGTTCTACATCAACCTCCAAATGTGCTACATCCAACAATTGCGTCGTGGCCGTTTGAGTGTTGGGGCACAGATATCGTGGGTCCGATAGAACCGCCTTCTTCAAGAGGACATCACTTCATTCTTGCAGCTACAGATTACTTTTCTAAGTGGGCAGAAGCAGTACCACTCAGAGAAGTGAAAGCAAATCACGTGCTACAGTTCTTCAAGAATCGAGTCATCTACCGTTTAGGGGTGCCATGCAGAATTATCTCAGATAACGGATCCGCGTTCAAGAGTACGAAGATCAACAATTTTGTCAGAAGACACAAGATCGACTGGCGCTATTCAACAATCTACTACCCAAGAGCGAACGGCTTGGCTGAGGCTTTTAATAAAACTCCTGTCCAAATCCTAAAGTAAACGTTGGACGACAACAAGAGAAATTGGCACGAGAAGTTGTTAGAAGCCTTATGGGCCTACAGGACGACTTTCAGAACTCACACCCAGTCTACACCTTACGCCTTAGTGTACGGGTCTGAGGCCGTTCTACCCTTAGAGGTTCAGCTTCCGTCTCTCAGAGTTGCAGTTGCAAACAAAATCACTACGGATGAAAATGCTAGACTACGACTAGAAGAATTGGAAAGACTGGAAGGGAAAAGTCTTTCAGCACAGCAGAATTTGGAACTGTATCAAGCCAAGATGATCCAGGCCCATGATAAATTGGTCCGTCCAAGGACATTCAAAGTCGGTGACTTGGTTCTAGTTCTCGAAAGACCTATTCTTGCACGTCACAAGATAGGTGATAAATTTGAACCGACTTGGGAAGGGCCATTCGTGGTCGAGACAGTTTACTCAGGAGGTTCCTACCAGCTTGTAAATTGCCGTGGAGAGCGACCTATGCTTCCAATTAATGGATGATATCTAAAGAAGTATTATGCAACCTGATGTTTCGAAGGATGAATCCTCATTCCTAGAAGCACGAGCACAATAATTACTTATGACTGGGTCCGAACCCAAAAATATAAATAAAAAAAGTGGATGATAAAGAAAATCGTTAAAAAAAATGTTAAAAGGAAAACATGTGAAATCATGATAATAAAGTTTTTTTTTATCCTTCCTTTCAAATCGAGCCTCACTCTTGATCTTTCTTCATCTTTTCTTACTCCCATTTAAATTTAAAATAAACGAATAAAAGCTCTTCATTAATAAACATATTTTTCTACTGTTCTTGTTCTTAGTACAGCCCCTGATCCTTTCCTTATTTTTCGCAGGGAAATGTCGAACGGGCGGTTGGTTCTGAACTTTAAGAATGGTGTGAGTCTAGCACTTGATGAAAAGAGGGTGAGGGATGGAGCCGTGATCGAGATTGACTCTGACTTTACACCAGTCGGGCTACAATATGAAGAAAATGATTGGACCCCGATTGATCGGGAAGAGTTCTGCAGCCATACAGTAATGAAATTGGGTGACTCAAGTCAACCATCCGCCAGCAAGAAGAGAAAAGTAAACACCGCTCACACAACGTGAGAAGACAAGAAAGTTAAGTCCATTGTTGCTACATCTGAGGGCAAGCTTGTCAGTTCTGTGCCCACAGAAATCCAAGGGGTAAGGAGACTACTCTCACAGCCACTCAGCGAAGGAACAAGAATCGCCGCATTCGCAAGATGTTAACCAAGTTAGCAGCAGATCAACATGAAGAGACAGTTGCTACTGAAAATACAAATACTCTAAAGAAATTGGTTCGTCAGGAACCGAAAAGGAGGAGATCAACTCTAAGGAAAGCAGAACAGATAAAGGAAATTCCAAGAAGAGTAGAGATAGAACCAGCGCCTCGACGCCAAGCAGATGCACCAGTTCTGAAGAGTCTTGTTGCGAAAGCAACCCCGGAGGATGTCCCGACAGAGACTACCCCGGAGGAGCCAAGACATGCAGGAGAGCATGTCGGGGTGGAACCATACATTCCCCAGTACGTTACTAGACCTCGCCAGTTGCAGATAAATCTAGAATATGAGTTAGAAAGAATACAGAATGTCGAAAAGAAAACTTTTGAATACTTCGAAAGAATTCGAGGTAAGAGGATCAATATCTTAGAAGGCCTCGAGCTCCATACAGATGTGTTCTCAGATTACGAACAACAACAAATTGTAGACTGCATAATTGAACTCCAGAAAATGGGCCGAGCTGGTCGTCTGAGGGAAAAGACTTATTCAGAACCCCGAAGATGGATGCCAGGGAAAAGAAGATTTACGATCCAGTGCGGATGTTGCTACAACTTCGCGGTAGATAGAAAAGGAAATCCACCAGGGATACTCCGTCGTAGTGAGGTGGATCCGATGCTGAATGTTATTAAAAGAATGGTAAAGAGGATGATAACATGAAGGGTATTGCCTGCAGATTGCATAACCAACAGCTGCATCATTAACATCTACAAGGAGGGCGACTGCATACCTCCACATCATGATTTCGTTAGACCTTTCTGCACAGTGTCTTTTGTCAACCAGTGCAATATCATGTTTGGATCTGACCTCCGGATAGCAGGCCCCGGTGAGTTCCGAGGGCCAGTAGAGATACCACTACCGGTAGGTTCCGTCATGGTGTTAAAAGGGAATGGAGCGGACATCGCAAAGCATTGCATTCCAGGAGTGCCTGTTGAGCGGATCTCTGTTACTTTCAGAAGGATGGACGACAGAAAAATGCCTTTCTACATCCAGCCAGATCCAGAGTTAGAGAGTCTCCGGCCTTACGAGCTGTGAGTTACATGGGAGATAGCACACCTTCAATGCACATTCATACGGCATTCCTGCCAAGGATGACTTGGAAGGTGATGTTATTGTCCATGTATCTCACTATTCAGACATGGATTTTGACAGTTGCTTTTAGAAGAAACTTGAAGAATCTTACACAATCCGTTTTGGATTTATATGGATTGTATGAGATATTAAATTCTCAAAGAAAATATCATCAATCTTTGGATCAAGATGTATGATGTATTTTCAACAAGATTGGAATAAAAGTGACCATGTCATGTTTTGCCTTCACCACTTTTTGTGCAAATTGATTGGGAAACGCCATTAAATTAAAAGAATTTTGAGCAAAGAACAAAGGGAAAATGAAAATAAACGAGAACTCTTTTAAGAATCTAAATTTCAAAATGAATTCTAAACTGACACGAACTGTAAATATTTTTGAATTTGAATCACCAAAACGAACGAAATGAATTTAAATCTCAATCTGAATCCGTCGATCTGAATCCTTCGATCTGAATACTTCAATTATTCTTCAAAACGAAATCTGTTTGAAAATATTCTGAAATTCAAATCTTTTCCTCGACTTGTCACCAGGTCAAATCTTTTCAACATGGTACACTTACCAGTTCTTTTAAATCTTTTCTCTGCGTGTTAGAGGATCGACTAGTTCTATTGACATGAAGCTACAAACTTTGTTCGATTTGGTTCTGATGGCATGGGACTGGGTCCCTCTTCATACAGATAAACTTTCGAGGCTGGAGCCGAACATCTAGTTCTCTTCCAGACTAGAGTCTAACTTCTAGTTCTCATTAAATCTTCGAGATTGGAACCGGTTTCCATTTCTCATTAAATCTTTGAGATTGGAACCAGTTTCCATTTCTCATTAAATCTTCGAGATTGGAAACATTTTTCATTTCTCATTAAATCTTCGAGATTGAAACCAGTTTCTATTTCTCATTAAATCTTCGAGATTGGAAGTAGTTTCCATTTCTCATTAAATCTTCGAGATTGGAACCAGTTTCCATTTCTCATTAAACCTTCGAGATTGGAACCAGTTTCCATTTCTCATTAAATCTTCGAGATTGGAACCAGTTTCCATTTCTCATTAAATCTTCGAGATTGGAACCAGTTTCCATTTCTCATTAAATCTTCGAGATTGGAACCAGTTTCCATTTCTCATTAAACCTTCGAGATTGGAACTAGTTTCCATTTCTCATTAAACCTTCAAGATTGAAACCAGTTTCCATTTCTCAATAAACCTTCGAGATTGGAACCTGTTTCCATTTCTCATTAAATCTTCGAGATTGGAACTAGGTTTCATTTCTCATTAAACCTTCGAGATTGGAACCAGTTTCCATTTCTCATTAAATCTTCGAGATTGAAACCAGTTTCCATTTCTCATTAAACCTTTGAGATTGGAACCAGTTTCCATTTCTCATTAAACCTTCGAGACTGGTACCAAATTCCAGTTCTCGCCTTTGAAGGTCTGTACCAAATTCTGACTCTCTTCCCGAGATTAATACCAAATTTCAACTCTCTCCCTCCGAGGCTGGTACCAAAATTCCAGTTCTCATCGCAGTCTCGAGGTTGGAACCTAGGTTCCAATTCTCTTTTCAAATCCAGATATCCTTAAATTGATTTTAAATTAAACCTCAATCGAAATTGAAACTCAGAACAAATCGCAATCTAAACTCACACATTAAAAAAAAAAAACTTAAAAACAGAAAATGAAATGAAATCTATATCAAATTTCCCCAGATCTTATGTTCTGGAATTCACCTCCTTTTCTTTTCCCCAGCGAGAGTTCAGGGATCTCCAGTCTTGGAGATATACTCGATACTCCCTAGCGAAAATTTGTTTCTACTCTGTTCTAAGTGTGTCACTTAGACGTCTGTGTTGGTTTTGTTGATCTCTTCGGTCAACGCCAATACGCGCGGTGTGCTTGGTCAGCACACCACACCTATTGGGGGTCCATTTGTTGACCTCATTTTTTATGAAGTCTTTTCTCTTCTCTCTCCTTAGTACTTAGGATCTAGCCTTAGGCTTTCCCTTTGACTATCTTAGAGGACTAGAAATAGAACCCACCACTTAGAAATTTAAACACCTCTTAAACTCTCTGCAAACCCCATAAGTTTGATTGTAAACCCCCAAGTCACTTGGAGGATTAAGATCAAATATGGAGGTTTAAAAGATGAGTTCCCTATAGGATTCTTTGGCCTTAGGACTACCCTGGGTAGCCTGGTCTGGTGAGGGTTGAATTGCACACACATTACACTTTCACACACATTCCAAATCCTAAAACCATTCATACCTAGCTTGACTTCCTGACTTATATAGGTAATCCATATGGATGGTCCTCAACCCCTAAGCCCTTGGCGAAGAGGGTTAGGAACAACATAGTGAATGCCTTAAATGAGTCCTCTCATGGCTCTTATGGGCTTGATATGGCTTCATGGCTCAACCAAAGTGATTCCATTCTACTCAAACTTGATCAATCTTCATTTTTCCAAAATTTCAATTTTTGACCCCCGGGGCCCTACACCCGCTAAACCAACCAAATGTCCTTGAAACTATCCAAAATTTGCAAAAATTGCCTAAATAACCCAAAATTTCTTAAAATCAGTACTAAACATTTCCCACCATTCAAATTGATCATCCTTAGCTGAATATACAAAAAGTTCCAAAAATACCCCCCAATACCCTCCAAATACCCAAAATGCCCTTCTTAACCAAAAATTCCATAAATTCCAAAAATTCCCAGAAAATTCCAGAAAATCTCAAATATTCCCAATTTCATTTTGTTCAACTACACTATAGGCTAATTTTTTCGATTTAATCCACGTTTACCAAAACCCCCAATTTGACCCATTTTTAACCAAAGTAAGCCCAATGTCAAACCAAATCAACCCAATTGACCTCAACTTTGACCCAATTCAATTCTAAACTTCAATTAAATATACCCAATATCAATTTAGACCAAATCCAAGCCCAATCTGATTGACATTTGGATCCAATTCCAATTTGAAGCCTAAAGCCCAATTTTGGCCCATGACCTAAACTTAGCCCAAACCAACTAATTCAACTCCAATTAACCCCAAATCTTTTCCTAAACCTTCCTAATATCCCCACAAAGAAAACACTAATAAGATTTGCCTCAAATTTGAACCTAAACTTCACCCAAACCTAACCCAAAACCAAAATCCCAATTTTTAACCTAAACCCAAACCTAACCTAAATGGGCCCAAATCCCAAAATCAAAGCCCAACAAAAGTTGAAAACTCTTTGTAGCACCCCCATAAACATTTCTCAACATTAATTTTACTTTAAATCCAACACTAGCCCAACTTTAGCCCAAGTTAGCCCAATTTAACCCACTTTGACCCCTTTACCAAAAAATCCCAAATTAAACCCAATTCAACTAAAAATTATTTCAAACCTATTCTAGATCACTCATGATACATCCCTAAACTAAACCCAACATTTGTTTGGCCCAATATTTTACAAAACTTCCATTTACCAATTTGTTTTCAAACCTAAAAGACCACCTCCTTAAACCTTTCTAAAGGCCCATCCAAAATAAATCCAAAAGCCCAAAATCTATCCTAAAGCCCACATGAAATTTCTCCTCATCATCCCCTTTGATTTAAATCACTCCGTAAGTTTCAAATTCATCATTAAACTTTTCTAAACTAAGTTATGTGCCAAATTACCCCTAAATATCCTAAATCCTTAAAACCCATTTTCATGAAAGCAAGCCAAGCCATCCCTAAGCCATATGAAGCCATGGAGCCATGCATAAGCCATATGCAAGCCTTGGGAGCCCCTTTCCACCTCACCAAGCCATTAATGGAAAGAGGAGGGGCCCCTTTCTTAAGCCTTCCTTAAGCACTTTTAACCCCATTCATGCTACACACTAAACCAAGTTTAGCCACCTCACCATGGATGGAGACCACACCATTTTCTCTTGGCTGACCCAAGTGATTCTTTTCAGCCCAAAACTAGGCCTTGGGTGGTGAACCTAGCCCAAAACCATGGGTTGACTCATTTGGACCCAAAATAGCCTTCCCCCATTCCATTTCAATTCAACTCCTTTACACATGTCCATGGCCAATTGACTGCACTAAACCTCAGCCATGACCTCCCTGACCTTGAAGGTGACCTGACCCTGGCCGGCCAGCCACCATAGCTGCCGGAAACCACCAGGCCGAGAGCACCCATGTGAGCCAATTTTTGAATTCTTCCTTGCTGACTTGTCACATGCCTAATGGCCACCATGGTGTCGGCATATTTTTAGGTTTGTGTGTTGTATTTTTGAAAAGGGGTCACCTACAGAAATTGTCGGTGAATTTTAGATTTTAAATTTAATTTAAATGTATATATATAATTTAGAAAGTAGAATTTTATTTTGAAAATAATTTTAAGTTTGAAAATTTTAAGATATGAAACCAAACCGATCTCACATCCCAAATAGTTTATGTAAACGAGCACCACATCACAAGCCGTGTATCTATCCCGAAGAATAGACACACTGCTTGACGATGGGGCTCGATTAAATAAACTAGAAGATTTGTGACATCCGTTTGGTCTGCGAACCAATTTTATAAGCCGACAAGTTCCTCTGCTTAATATAAATGAATTAAGTAGGGTTTATATTACCTGGGTTCTTAAAGTTCCCTATAAGGGCAAGCCCCTATAGTTAATTACATCTTAAATGACGGGAATCATTTAAGAAAACTCTCGATAATGATCAGTGGTTTTGCTCTCAAGAATTTCAAAGTTTAAGGTGTTCAAAGGATTAGATTTTGGAATTTCAATAGGGATTAGCTCAAATTCAGAACAGTTTATTTCAAGAATCCGAAGGAAGAGAAGTAGGAGAAGCTGAGGATCCAATAAGAATCTTGGCAACTTCTCAAACTATCCTATTATTTGGTTTAGATTTAGGAGTTTCTTTAATGTTGCAATCCTGCCAATTTTATTTATTTAGGGCTTATATTTATATGACATGATCATATAAATAGCATCGAAGATGTGAGGGTTTATGTCGTACCAAACGACTACCTCGGAGTCCTAAGACCGGTTAGGGCTTAATTTGCATAAAATAATTATGCAAGTGCCTAACGAAAAGGTTGAGAATTTATGTTGCACTAGGCAAACTACCTCGAAATCCTATGGCTTGGTTATTTAAAACTAGGAAAGGTTTTGTTGAAGTAGATCCGAGTTTTGCTGATGACGATGGCCGAGCTGCCCACCATGCTCCGAGCTCCTTGTTGTTGCAGAGGTTTAGTTTTAGAAGTCATGAATCGGGAGATAAGAGAAGTGTTTTGGTTTAGAGAAAATCTTAAAATCCAAGTGTTTTTTAATATTTTAACTAAAACAAATCTTAATGTTATTTAAACAGAACCGATTAAGATCCCACGGTTCCTTCATCCCGGCACCGTTATTTTCATTGAATTCACTTAGTCCAGATGAATTTGCTAAACTCAACTGAATGAGTTCCACACTTTCATTTAGACCGTGGGAAATCTAGTTAGCAACACATGGGTTACATCATTCGAGGTATTCCCGATCATTCAATGAGACATTTTAATTTAGTTGTGATTGTAGTTTTGTTGTTCTGTTTGTGATTAAATTTTGAGTTGTTTTATATTTTGGAATGTTGTGGCAGTGAATTTTATCTTGCAATGAATTTTAATTTAGTTTTGGTTTCACTTTAGGGACTATCCTAAAGGTTTTGGTTTTCATGCAACAATTTTATTTATCATGCAATAAAAGTAAAGTACAGTGCATGTAAGTGAATTGCAATAAAGTAAATTGCAATTAAATAAAAGCATACCTGGAGTGTCTTCCCGTAATCCCAAGCTGCACTTAAAACACATCTTAAGGCATTTAAACATATTTTTGCAAGAAATACCTAGGTAAAACTAAGGGAAAGGGTTTTGGTTATCTACCAGAATCCTAATCCTATAACTAGTCACTTCCTATGACGTCTAGGTTCTTGGTTTGGTTTAAGGATGATTTTCTTCATCAAAGAACAATTAAATTTAGTCATTCTTCTAAAACATCCCGTCGTATTGAGGAAGTTCTTAGGACGAGTCCTAAACATCTTTTCAATATTTCTGGGATTTGTTTTGAGTCCAAGTAAATTTAGTTGCACAGGTGAATTAATCATCTAGGAGTTTAGTTAGACTTTGTCTCTTGCTCAGTGAACTTAGGTACTTGATTACCTGATGAATGAAGTGACATCTCACTTAATACTCTATTTAAGAGTTATAATAATTAAAGCCTTTAAGGGCAAGTTGGTTTATTGAGAATTTTAATCAAATTAATTGAAAGTTTGAGTTAATTGTTTAAAGTGTTTCAATTTAATTATGAGATTTTGATTAATAATTTTAAGTTTGGAATAATGTTCAAATTATTTTTGATTTAATTCTTAATGATTTCATTTAGGTTTGTTGTTAAATGATTTTAGTTTAATTTAATTCAATTTGATTTTAATTTAATTAAATTTTATTTAATTTTATTTAATTTTAATTTGATTTTAAATTTAATTTACTTTAATTTTAATTTTAATTATTAATTTAGATTAATATTTTAATTTTTTTGAATTAAGAATTAAATATTGATAAAGTGACTCATTTAGGGATTTTTTAAATTAAAGAATAAATGTCCTCTTAATAATATCCCTATTTTAATGATCCAAATTTAAATATATTCTTTCCAAAATTTAAGTTATTTAATTAATTAAAGTTTCATTTTTGATATCTTCAAAGTGTTTAATGGGTTCCCACCCCTTACTTTACCTAAGTTTCAATCATCCAAGAGAAAATTAAAATCAAATATTTTACCCCCCATTTTGATTAAACCTAAAGTTTTAATGAAGGGGCTAAAATTTTTAATTACCTTTATGCCCTATTAAGCTTATTTATTTCATAACTCACTAAATTTAGGTCAAATGAATTTGAAATTTTTATGTCACCTCACTCACATGTCAATTAAGACATTAGGGGAGAAAATGTGATTTTTCTGAATTTAATTTATTTATATAATTATTTTTAGTAGAAAATAAAGGTTTTCAAAGAAAATTCAAAACATGACCAAGGTAAAGTTTCTGTCCTTAAGAAAATTATGAGATGTTCCTAATGACTAGAGGACCACTTGGACCAATTTTGGTTATTTTTTGAATTATATTTTATTTATTATAATTATTTTTGAGTTTTAGAGTTTTAATTAATTTTAAAATAAAATAAAAGTTGAAAAATAGATTTTATATTTTTTTTAAATCCCTCTAACCTTAAGGAGTCTAGAGAAACAAATTTTCTAATTTTCTAATTTTTTTTGATTTATTAGAATTATTTTATGGAAGAGGGTTGAAAATTCATTTTTAATATTAAAAATTACATTAAGCCTTTAAACTTCAATATCTTACCCTAGGGACTTAGGAAAAATATTTGGTTTATTCCTAAATGAGTAGGAGTCAAAATGTGACATTTTTATGAATTTTAATATTTTTGTGATTTTTATTATTTTTTAATTATTTAAATATTAAAATATTGTGAAAAATCAACTTTTTTAGAAAATTCCAATTTTAATTTTCCTGAACTCCCCTAATACCAGAGAAGATCCAAAACCAATTTTGTGAATTTTTGAAATGTATTTTTGGAGTTATGAATTTTTAAAGTTCCATTTTGCTTATGAGGCTTAATCAACCCATTTGATAGGGTTAATCAAGTCCAATTGATTTCAAATTTTTATGTGAGGTCTCTCTGATCCTAAAGATTAGTGGAGAATTATTTTCAAGTCAATTTGATGTGTGGTTAACCCTAATTAATTCAAATTCAATTTTAGGGGTTTAGGCCAATTAAGGTTATTATGAATGAATTAACTCAAAATATATTTTTCATAGGGTTCCCTTGTCCTAAGGAACATCACCAAATTTTTCTAGAATTTATTTCACAACATGCTAATTATTAGAATTAAAATACCTAAAATAATGACATGAACTTGAAAATTCAATAACTTTCCACAGAGATGGCCTCTGACCTTGAAAAATTCAGGGAATATTCCCAAGATCAGACGCTTCAATAGCCCTATGGTCTCATGCCATGGTGAATTGTTTATGCAAATGAAGAATCAAAATACTGAAAATAGTAAATAAATTATTAAAAATAAAATGCTTATCCAATTAACTTGATTTCTTTTCCACATTATTCTCCTCTATTCACTGAGCAAGAGAGTATTTTTATTTTATTTTTGTGATTTTTATATCCAAAGATATGAATTTTTAAAGTTCTGGACATTTAAATAATTCAAAAATACCCTATTTATCTACTTATCCACGCGGCGCCAGCGCAACATCGGCAGCTCCGAAAGTCCACGCGGTGCATTCCCATTCGACGCCGCCATCCGACTCAGCGCTCCGGGGGCCCGCGGTTCACGTAACATTCCCTGGTCCGGTGCAATCTGAACCGTCCGCTCGATACACGCGCGATCCAACGGCTCCCGGTCATCGTCTACAACTGGTGTGCACCCATGACCGTCCACACTAAAACCCTAAGATCTCACTCGATTCTCAATGGATTTTAGTGTTCTTATGCTCTATGGATTCATCTTGAAGAGACGAATACATACATACGGTTTATAGGCTATGAAATTAACGTAAACAAAATGGAGAATCACTGGAAGCTCGGGAGGAAGAGTGAGTTCATACCTTTACTCAGAGAAGTGAAGCTTCGATCTGAGAGTTGTGTCACCTTAGATTGGGTCCAGGCAAGCTTCAGATGAAGTCTCTCGCTCTGGGGAATTGTCTAGGCATGAAAGTAACCAAGCCCGATCACAGAGCTTGGAGGCTAGAAGCAATGGCTGGCCTGGTGAGGGGGCTTTTGCTGGGGAACTTCTCCTCTTGGTCTGGTGAAGGTGTAGGACCAATCAATTTGGAGATTGGCTCACTGTGGTGAAGTGTTCTGTTTTTTGGGTGGATTTTCAACTCAGAATTTGAGCTCACAGAGGGGGTTTTAGGGCTAGATTTCAGTGGGGATCAAGTTCTCTATGTCTGGGGAGGAGTCTGGAATAATTTTGGCAGAGTTTCCTTAAGGTTTGGTTCAACTCTCTTGTTTGTTCGAGAGGTGGTGGTGTTTAAATAGGCATGGCTGGAGGGCTTCCCAGGGGCAATTGAAGGCTGGGATCAGCTGCTCAAGGGAGGAGAAGAAGAGCTCTGGTGTCCACTAGGGTTGAGACAGCTCAGCAAGGGAGAATTAAATTTTTTGGCTCACATGGAGTTCTCGGTCATGGTGTTTTCCAGCGGCTGTGGTGGCTGGCCTGCCAGGCATGGGTGACCATCTAACTTAGTGGGGTCAGAGGTTGAATTTGGTGAAGTCAATTGGAGTTTGACATGTGTAAAAAGCTTGATTAAAATGGAATGGGGGAGAGTGTATTTTGGGCTTGGTTTGGTCAATCCATGGAAATAGGCTTGATGCACCTCCCCAAGACCTGATTTTGAGCTGAGGGAATCATTTAAGTCATCTTGGAAGGGGTGGTGAAGTCTCCATCCATGGTGAGGTGGCTAAGCATGGTTTAGAGTGTGACATGAGTATGGTTAAAAATGCTTAATGAAAGATTAGGAAAGGGTCCCCTCTTCTTGCCATTAATGGCTTGATGAGGTGGAAAGTGGCTTCCATGGCTCCCATGTGGCTTGTACATGGCTCAATGGCTCACATTTGGCTTGGAAAAAGCTTGGTCAATTTCATAAAAGGGGATTTTATGAATTTTGGCTTTTTTGGTGGAAATTTGGATGAAGCTTTATTTGGAATTATTTGATCATTGGTTTAGGACTTAGGGATGATTTTAATTGAATGGATGATGTATAGAAGTTTCATGTGGGCTTTGGATGAATTTTGGGCCTTTGGATGTGGTGGAAGTGGGCTTTTAAAATGGTTTAAGAAAGTGGGCCTTTAGGCTTGAAAATAAATTGGTGGATGGAAATTTTGTGAGGGATCATGCCAAATAAATGTTGCAATTGGTTTAGGTATGTGTCATGAGTGGTTTGGAACAAGTGTGAAGTGATTTTGAATTGAATTGAGTTTAATGTGGGGTCTTTATTTAAAGGGGCCAAAGTGGGCCAAATTGGGCTAACTTGGGTTAAGGTTGAGATAAAGTTGGATTTGATGTAAAATTAATGTTGAGAAATGTTTGTGGGAGTGTTACAAAGAGTTTTCAACTTTGGTTGGGTTTTGATTTTGGGATTTGGGCCCATTTGGGTTAGGTTTGGGCTTAAGTCAATTTAAGAGGTTTTGGTTTTGGGTTAGGTTTGGGTGGAGTTTAGGTTCAAATTTTGGGTAAATCCAGTTAGTGTTTTGTTCATGGGGGTGTTAGGAAGGCTTTAGAAAAGATTTGGGGCCAATTGGAGTTGAATTGGGTTAGGTTTGGGCTAGGTAGGTCATGGGCCAAAATTGGGCCTTAGGCTTCAAATTGGAATTGGATCCAAATGTCAATCAAATTGGGCTTGGATTTGGTCTAAATTGATATTGGGGATCTTGAATTGAAGTTTAGAATTGAATTGGACCAGAATTGAGATCAATTGGGATTGTTTGGTTTGACATTGGGTTCACTTGGGTTCAAAATGGGTCAAATTGAGGGTTTTGGTAAAAGTGGGGTAAATTGGCAAAATTGGCCCATGGTATAGTTGAACAAAATGAAATTGGGAATATTTGGGATTTTTTAGAATTTTTTGGGAATTTTTAGAATTTTTGGATATTTTGGGCTAAGAAGGGCATTTTGGGTATTTGGAGGGAATTAAGGGGTACTTTTGGAATTTTTGGTATTTTTGGCTATGGATGATCAATTTGAGTGGAGGGAAATGTTTAGGACTGATTTTGAGGAATTTTGGGTAATTTAGGTGATTTTGTAAATTTTGGGTAGTTTCAAGGGCTTTCGGTAGGTTTAGTAGGTGTAGGGCCCCAGGGGTCAAAAATTGAAATTTTGGAAAAATGGAGATTGATCAAATTTGAGTAAAATAGAATCACTTTGGTTGAGCCACAAAGCCATATTAAGCCCATATGAGCCATGAGAGGACTCATTTGAGGCATTTACTATGTTGTTCCTAACCCTCTTAGCTAGGGGTTTAGGGGTTAAGGACCATCCATATGAATTACCTGCATGAGACAGGAAGTCAAGCTAGGCATGAATAGTTTTAGGATTTGGAATGTGTGTGAAAGTGTAATGTGTGCAGGTCAACCCTCACCAGACCAGGGCACCCAGGGTATTCCTAAGGCCAAGAAGTCCTATAGGGAAGTCATCCTTTAAACCTCCACATTTGACTTCAACCCATCTAGGTGATTAGGGGTCTACAATCAAGCTTGTAGGGTTTGCAGGGAGTCAAGAGGTAGTTTGAATTTCTAAAGGGTGGGTTCCATTTCTAGTCCTCTAAGATTAGTCAAAGGAAAAGCCTAAGGCTAGATCCTAAGTACTAAAGAGAGAAGCAAAAGACCTCATCAAAAATGAGGTCAACAAATGGACCCCCAATAGGTGTGGTGTGCTGACGGAGCACACCGCGCGTATTGGCGTTGACCGAAGAGATAAAAAAAACCAACACAGATGTCCAAGTGACAAATATAGGACGAAGCAGAAGAATTTCCGCTGGGGAGTATTAGGTATATTTCCAAGACTGGAGATTCCTGAACTCTCGCTGGGGAATGGAAAAGGAGGTGAATTTCAAATCGCAAGATTTGGAGAGGGATAAATTGGATTTAGATCCATTTCATTTTTATTTCAAGTTTCAATTTCGAGTTTCAAATTGATTTGAGTTTCAATTTTAGTTAAAGTTCAGTTTAAGATTGATTTTAAGGTGGATTTTGTTAAGATTCAGAATTTGGAATGAGAATCAGAACCTAGGTTCGAACCTCGGAATTTGAAAGAGAACTAGAATTTGGGCTCTAGTCTCGATGAAGAGAGTTGGAATTTAGGCTCCAATCCTTAGAAAGAAGATCAGAATTTAGGTATTGATCGAAAGGAATGAGGACCGGAATTTAAGTACCAGCTTTGGAGAGAGAATCGAAATTTAGGTACCGACCTCACAAAGGATGAGAATCAGAATTTAGGTACTGATCTCGAGAGAGTGAGATTTGAAATTTAAGTATCAAACCTGAAAGAGAATCGAAATTTAGGTATCGACCTCGGATGAGAGTCGGAATTTAGGAACCGACCTCGAAGGAAGAGAACTGGAATTTAGGTACCAGTCTCAGAATTTTAGAATTGAAATTTAGGTATCAATTCCAAAGAGAATCGAAATTTAGGTATCGATCTCGAATGAGAGTCGGAATTTAGGTACCGACCTCGAAGGAAGAGAACTAGAATTTAGGTACCAATCTCGGAAGTTTAGAATTGAAATTTAGGTATCAATTAGAAAGAGAATCAAAATTTAGGTATCGATCTCCAATGAGAGTCAGAATTTAAGTACCGACCTCGAAGGAAAAGAATTGGAATTTAGGTACCAGTCTCGGAAGTTGAGAATTGAAATTTAGGTATCAATTCGAAAGAGAATCGAAATTTAGGTATCGATCTCGAATGAGAATCAGAATTTAGGTATCGACCTCGAAGGAAGAGAACTAGAATTTAGGTACCAGTCTCAGAAATTTGAGAATTGAAATTTAGGTATCAATTCGAAAGAGAATCGAAATTTAGGTATCGATCTCGAATGAGAGTCGGAATTTAGGTACCGTCCAAGAAGGAAGAGAACTGGAATTTATGTACCAGTCTCGGAATTTAGAATTGAAATTTAGGTATCAATTCAAAAGAGAATCGAAATTTAGGTATCGATCTCAAAAAGAGAGTCGGAATTTAGGTACCGACCTCGAAATGAGAACTGGAATTTTGGTACCAGTCTCGGAAATTTTAATGAGAAATGGAAACTGGTTCCAATCTCGAAGATTTATCTGTATGAAGACGGACCCAATCCCATGCCATCAGAACCAAATCAAACAAAGTTCGTGGCTCTGTGTCAATAGAATTAGTTGATCCTCTAAAGACACTGAAGAAAGAGAATTGAGAGGAGCTGGTAAGTGTACCAAGCTAAAAAGACTTGACTTAACGACAAGTCGAGGAAAATATTCAAATTTCAAAAGAGTTTCAAACAGATTTTGATTGAGGAAAGAACTGAAAGGTTCGAACCAGAGGATTCAGATCGTAATTCAATTTGAGATTTAGATTCATTTTTTTGTCCTTTAACGATCCCATTTTTATATTATTTTATTTTTTTTATTTAGTGTTCATGTGAATTTGAAGTTCATTTTAATTTTCAGATTTTGAGGAAAAATTCTCATTTATTTTCTTTTCTTTTCTGTTCTAGTGGCGTTTCTTAGCCAATTTGCACAAAAAGAGGTGAAGGCAAAATATGACGTAGTCGTTTTCATTCCAATTTGCTGAAAGTACATCATACAACTTGATCTAGCCATGATGACATTTTCCTCAGAAATTTAATGTCTCATACAATCCATGTAAATCCAAAACGGACTGTGTAAGTTTCTTGTTGATCCATCCAAAAGCGTTTGTCAAAAATCCATGTCTGAATAGTAAGAAACATGGGCAATAATATCACCTTCCAAGCCATCCTTGGCAGGAATGCCGCATGGATGTGCATTGGAGGTGTGCTATTTCCCATGTAACTCATAGCTCGTAGGGTCGGAGACTCTCCAATTCTGGATCTGGCTGAAAGTGGTAAGGCATTTTTCCGTCATCCTTTCTTCTAAAAGTAACTGAGATCCGCTCCACAGGCACTCCTGGAATGCAGTGCTTCGCAACGTCCGCTCCGTTTCCTTTTAACACCGGGACGGAACCTACCGGTAGTGGTATCTCCACCGGCCCTCGGAACTCACCGGGCCTCGCAATCTGGAGGTTAGATCCGAACATGATGTTGCACTTGGCCGAGGAATGACACCGTGCGTGAAGGGTCTAACAAAGTCATGATGATCTATATACGGCGGTATGCGGTCGTCTTCCTTGTAGATGTTGATAATGCGAGTATTGGGTATGCAACTGCGAGCGGTACCCTCCATGTTATCATCCTTTTCACCATTCTCTTGATGACTCTTGGCATTGGATCCACCTCACCGCGATGGAGTATCCTTGGTGGATTTCCTTTTCTGTCTGTGAAAATGTTGTAGCAACATCCGCATTGGATTGTAACTCTTCCCTTTCCCGGCATCCATCTTCGAGGCTCTGAATATGTCTTTTCTCTCAGCCGGCCAGCTCGACCCATTTTCTGCAATTCAAGTATGCAGTCTACAATTTGTTGTTGCTCATAGTCTGAGAAAACATCTGTATGTAGCTCAAGGCCTTCCAAGATGTTGACCCTCTTGTTTCCAATTCTTTCAAAGTACTCAAAGGTTTTCTTTTCGACTAGCTGCATTTTCTCCGGCTCGTATTCCGGGATTATTTGAAGTCCTCGGTGTCTAGTAACATATTGCGGGATATATGGCTCAACCCTAGCACGTTCTTCTGCATGGTCTCGGCTCCTCGGGGATAGTCTCCGTAGGGACATCCTCCGGGGTTGCTTTCGCAACAAGACTCTTCGAATCTGGTACATATGCTCGGCGTCGAGGTACCGACTCTATTTCTGCTTTTCATGGTATTTTTTTTATTTGTTCCGACCTTCTTGGAATTGACTTTCTTCTTTCTGGTTCCTGACGAACCGGTCTCCTTGGAGCATTTGCACTAAAAGTATCCATCGTTTGTTCATGTTGATCTTCTGCTAACTTGGTCAACATTTTGCGAATGCGACGATTTTTATTTCTTTCTTCGGGTAGCGGTGAGAGTAGCTCTCCTTACCCCTTGAATTTCGCGGGTGCGGCGCTGACGAGCCTACCCTCTGCTATGGCAACCATGGACTTAACTTTCTTATCTTCACCGGTTGCATGCGCGGCGTTTACTTTTCTTTCCTTGCTGCTGAATTGGCGGATCGGGCCACCCATTTTCATCACTGTCTAGCTGTGAAGTTCTTCTCGATCAACAGGGATCCAATCATTTTCTTCGTATTGTAAGCCGGCTGGTGTGAAGTCTGAGTCAATCTCTATCACTGCTTCATCCCTCACCCTCTTTTCATCAAGTGCTAGACTCACTCCATTTCTAAAGTTTAGAACCAACCGCCCGTTCGACATTTCCCTGCGAAAAAATAAGGAAAGGATCAGGGGCTGTACTAAGAACAAGAACAATAAGAAAAACATTTAAAAATTATTATTCACTTCTTTTAAATTTAAAGGAAATAGGAAGAGAAAATATTAGGAATGAATGAATTTAAAACGAAAGATTGATATTTTATTATTATGATTTCTCATGTTTTCTTTTTTAACATTTTTGTTGATGAGATTTTTTTTATCATCCATTTTATTTTGTTTTGGGTTCGGACCCAGTCACAAAGTGATTACTTCACCCGTGTTTCTAGGGGTAAGATTTTTCATTAGAGGCCACCCTTCGAAACATCAGGTTGTGTAATACTTCTTTAAATACCGTCCATTAATTGGAAGCATGGGTCGCTCTCCACGGCAATTCACCAGTTGGTAGGAACTTCCTGAGTAGACTGTCTTGACCACGAACGGCCCTTCCCATGTTGGTTCAAACTTACCATTTATCATGTGATGTGCAAGAATAGGTTTTCTGAGAACAAGAACTAAGTCACCGACTTTGAAAGTTCTTGGGCGGACCAGTTTATCATGGGCCTGGATCATCTTGGCTTGATACAGTTCTAAATTCTGCTGTGCGGAAAGTCTTTTCCCTTCCAAGCTTTCCAATTCTTCCAGTCGTAGTCTGGCATTTTCTTCTGTGGTGATCTTTTCTGCAACTGCAATTCAGAGTGACGGAAGCTGAACTTCCAGGGGCAAGACGGCCTCGGACCCGTACACTAAAGCGTAAGGCGTAGACTGAGTAGGAGTCCTGAAAGTCGTCCTGTAGGCCCATAAGGCTTCTAATAACTTCTCGTTCCAATTTCTCTTGTTATCGTCCAAAGTTTTCTTTAAAATTTGAACGAGAGTTTTATTAAAAGCCTCGGCCAAACCGTTTGCTCTTGGGTAGTAGATCGTTGAGTATCGTCAATCGATCCCGTGTCTTCTGACAAAATTGTTGATCTTTGTACTTTTAAATGCAGACCCATTATCTGAAATGATCCTGCGCTGCACCCCAAAACGGTAAACAACTTGGTTCTTGAAAAACTGTAGCACGTGGTGTGCCTTTACTTCTTTGAGTGGTATAGCTTCTGCCTATTTAGAAAAGTAGTCTGTAGCTGCAAGAATGAAGCGATGTCCTCTTGAAGAAGGCGGTTCTATCGGACCCACTATATCTGTGCCCCAACACTCAAATGGCCACGATGCGATTGTCGGATGTAGCACATTTGGAGGTTGGTGTAGAACCACTCCGTGCACTTGGCACTGGTGACAACTCTTGGCGACTTTCATACAGTCGGTCATCATTGAGGGCCAGTAGTACCCTAGTCTTTTAATCTTCATTTTCATTTTCGGACCCGACTGATGAGCGCCACAAAGTCCTGAATGCACTTCTTTAATGATTTCACGAGCCTCGGACCCGCTCAGGCATCTTAGCCACATCTGATCAAAAGACCTTCTGTATAATGTATTATTTATTAATGCGTAAGACAGAGTTCTTTTCTTGATTTGATGGGCTAATGACTTATCGTCAGGCAGGTTTCCTGTCTGCAAGTAGTCTATTAATGGCTGCCGCCAATCTTCTGTATTTTCTGTCACTGCTGCAATTGTTTCTTCTGCTCTTTCTGATTTGTGTATTGTTTCCATGTCGAGCTGTGATAGGACCTGTAGTCCTTGAACAGACACTTCAACTGACTCACCCTGCAAGCAGGAAAACTCCTTTGCAAGGCGGGCTAACGCATCGGCGAGAGCGTTTTCTTTTCTAGGAATCTTATAGATCGTTACATTCGAAATTTGTTCCAACAACTGCATGGCATACTGAAAGTACTGCTCGAGTTTAGGCTTTAAAATTATGTACTATCCGGCGACCTGTTGAATGATCAACTGAGAATCTCCGTAGATGTTGATGTCTGTTATTCCCATCTGAATAGTTAATTCTAATCTGGTTATAAGGGCTTCGTATTCTACCTCGGTGTTTGTACACGGTTCTGTTAAGTGGTAGGAGTATCTTAACATTCCCCGCTCCGGTGTTATAAAGATTAGAGTATAGTTCCCAACGTCGATCATCGGGGTTTTCTAGGTTCATTATTTGCTCGTCAGGCAAATCGTCGTCGAGAGGCGAATCTGCCGGTAAAGGGTGTGCTGCAAGGAAGTCTGCTAGGACTTGTCCCTTTACGGCGCAAAGAGGAACGAAAGTTATGTCAAATTGCAATAGAATCATCGACCACCTGGCAAGTCTGCCAGAAAGTGTCGGTCGGGTCATCAAGTATTGTAACGGATTAACTCTCGAAATAAGGTTGACCTTATGAGAAAGCATGTAATGCCTGAGCTTTTGAGCGACGAAGATCAGGGCCAAGCAGTGCTTCTCAATAGGAGGATACCTTACTTCTGTCGGAATTAGACGACGGCTTAAGTAGTAGAGAGCATTTTCTTTTCCCTCATCATTGACCTGGGCTAGCAGGGCTCCAAGGGAGTCGTCTAAAGCCGTGGTATAAAGTATCAACGGTCTACCTGAGACTGGGGCTTCTAAGACAGGAGGTGTCATTAAGTATTGTTTGATGTTTTCGAAGGCATGTTGACACTTGGAGTCCCAAATAAACTTGGCATCCTTCTTAACCAAAGTAGAAAAAGGCTGACACCTTCCTGACAAATTCGATATAAAGCGTCGAAGATATGCCAACTTTCCTTGAAAGGATCGTAGCTGTTTCAAGGTTTTAGGAGGTGGCATTTCTAAGATAGCTTTAATCTTCTCTGGATTGATTTCAATTCCGCGATGTCGGAAAACAAATCCTAAGAATTTCCTGGAGGTGACGCCGAAGGCGTATTTTAAGGGATTCATCTTAAGGTTGTATCGTCTTAGTCGCTCGAAAACAATTCTCAAATCATACAGGTGATCTTCTTTCAGTTTTCTTTTGATGACCACATCATCCACGTAGCACTCAACTTGGTTGTGAATGAGATCATCAAAAATCTTCGTCATTGCTCTTTGGTATGTTGCTCCTGTGTTCTTCAGTCCGAATGGCATTACTTGTAGCAATACACTCCGATCGACGTCCTGAATGTCGTGAGCTTCTCGTCTTCCGGTGCCATCTTTATCTGGTTGTATCCTGACGATCCATCCATGAAAGAGAAGATTTCATGTGTTGAAGCGATGTCAATCATCAGTTCTGGGATTGGTAGTGGAAACTCATCCTTTGGACACGCTTTATTTAAATCTCTGAAATCTACGCATATTCTGATCTGACCATTCTTCTTTCTGACTGGTACCACGTTGGCTAACCAAGTAGGGTATTGTTCTTCACGAAAAAATTTAGCGTCTATTAGCTTCTTAACTTCGGCTATTACTTGTTGCTCAATTTCTAGACGCATTCTTCTGGAAGCTTGTCTGACTGGAACGGAAGTAGGATCCACTCCTAGCCTGTGAACTGTGACTTCTGGAGCTAATCCTGGCATTTCGTCGTAACTCCAAGAAAAATAGTCCTTGAATTCCATTAGTAGCTTGATTATTTCCTCGGAGTCTTCTTTATTGAGTAAGGAGCTAACAAAGGTAGGCCTAGGCTCTTCGCTAGTACCTAAGTTAACTTCCGTTAACTCGTCTATTGTAGATTTGATTTCTTCCTCGAATTCTGGTGGAGCATCTTTGATTGGTAGATCTTCGAGATCTTCTGAAGCTTCCAAGTAGTCTTCATTAGGTTCGCAAGTGACAACCAAGCAAAATCCCGTATCATTAATTGATCCTACTATGCTGAATCCGAGACCATATTTTGAATTAGGAGGCCGACCGACATTATTCCATAATCTTTCAAAATGTTGTGATTGACCTTTTGTCCATTGTCGAGGTAAGACACCACGTTGAATTAAATTTTGAACACAGGGAGAGTACCACTCAAAAGGTAGTTCCATTAATTCGGAAGAAGTAACATCTTCAAATTATACATCTTTTTCAGTATTGGAAGAAGAAGCACCACGGTAAAACTTGATTGGTTTAGTACCACCACCATGCACCTCCTTGACCACCATACCCTCAATCTTATTAAAATGGATCGGGGTCAGGTCATAGTATGCACATGATGGTTAATCTTCTCGTACATTGATTTATATTCTTCATTCTTTTCATCTTCGAGAGAAATCTTGAATTGTGGTTCCTTCTAACTTATTGTCGCTGCTTCTTTCTTAATTTCTTCTTCTTCTTCGGAACTGTTCTCCCAATCAACATCGATGACCGGTTTCCTCTGTCCAACTGTTCCAACGTTTCTTCCAAGTCCTCGTCCCCGGCCTCGACCTCGGGTGTGAGTTCTGGAGAAATCTTCACCATCTCGCCGTAAGGGAGTGGTGAGTAACTGTTGGACTAGAACTTCAGGTTCTTCATCGTCTCAAATTTCTTTTGCTTCATTTGGTATGGTATTTCTGGAAAAGATTGTTTTCTTCGGGGCGCGTAGTAGGCCGCATCTTCATGAATTCCAATTTTGTGCACGGAGAACGGTTGCAAATCACCTTTGATGCACTGTTCCCCTCCTTCGTAATACTTTATGCACTAGTGCAGAGACGACGGTACCATCCGGTTTTCATGGATCCATGGCGCGTTGAACGATGTCTCAGAATCAATTATGTGGAATTTTGCGGTTGTCTTTGCTAAATCACCGGTCTTCATGAGTAGTGTTATCGATCCAAGAGCTCTTTCTCCTTTCTGATTGAAGCCTCTTAATAGCATCTTGTCTGCTTCAAGCTCGCGAGCATCAACTTCCAAATATGCTAGCATCCGAAGGTTCATTATGTTGATTGATGCTCCTGGATCAACCAACACTCTGTAGAGAATAAACTTTCCAATAGTGACTGAAATGTATAACGGTCGGTTGTGATCAGCTGTTCCCAGTAATAGATCATTGTCCGTGAAGGTAACACCTCGTTGCTCTCTTAACGAGCAAACCTCGTCGAAGGAATCACTGGCCATTTGAGCTAAACAAATCTCTAGATCAAGTAGAGCTTTGATTAGAGCTTCTCTCATCTCCTTTGACAAGATCAGAGCTTCGTATATGCTTAGTTTGGCTGGTAGCTTCCTAAGATGGGCTAGCACGTTGTAGTCCACTTTATTACCATGTTCCTCGGTTTCTTCCCGAATGAGCAATTCTTCTGCTGGGGTTGGCTCTTCCTGAGCAACCACCTGCTTTCCTTTATCCTTTGGACCCATTCTCGGAGGTAGAACTTCTCCACATCTTAGATTTACTTCAGTTATTTCTTCTGAATTCGGTATTAAATCTGCCGGTGTATCCTCTTGAATTGGAACCACTGGCTCTTCTGAAGTTTCTTCGGTGTCTGATGGTTCTAATTCTATCGTGATCGGAGCTCCTCGGAATTCACAAATGGACTCGTTGCTTGTCGAGCTTTCGTAACCTCCTTTGTGAACATCTTCTTCTTCGTGGTCGTCGAGGTTGTGTATGATTTGAGAATCATTATTTATATTGGAATCAAGATCCAGATTAAGCCGGTTGGCATTAGTTACGTAATTGTTAGAAACAGTAAAAACGTAGCCAATGCCATAACCCTTATTATTATAAGTTCCCGCCGGAGCGAGCAAATAATCATGCAGAGTCAGGAGTTCGGGGGATTTCTCCCCCAAATCGGAAACAACTATCCTAGGATAAGCAGCCCCTAGTCTACCCTTCGGAGCCTCGGTCTTCTTTTCTTCCACGATCTTCTCTTCCTTCTGGGGCGGTTCTTCAATCACAAGTGATAGTGCCGGCTCGACAGGTTTCAAACTCTGAGTTGAAGCACGTACCGAAGTGGCCTGGATGTGATCCAAAATTTTCTTCGATGATTTTGTCCAAACAGTACTCCATCCATCATCAGTCGTGTAAGGGTCTATCGGAACAATGGGATCCGTTGAAATGACATTGACGGAACCTCCTTTTTGGGGCTCCTTCATGTATTCCTTTGGGATCGTTACATTCCCTTTCTGGAGATTGTCATAAAGCCAACTCTTGAAAGTGATGCAATCCTTTATCTTGTGTCCGAGCATCTGATGGTAAGGGCAATAGTTCGGATGATCTTTCTTATTGACTTCCTCTGGTTTCTTCAGCTCAGGCAGCTGAAAATCCGGTGTCTTCATTAAGCTGCGGAACATCTTTGCTACTGCTTCAGCTTTTAAATGGATATTCTCTATTTAGAAGTTCTCTTAAAGTACGTGATGAACGAGGCGGTTGTTCATAATGCTGAGGCGACTGATAGCTCGGACGAGGTTGCTGACGACCCTGCTGAGGCTGCTGATAGCCTTGTTGAGGTTGTTAGTATGTTCATTGCCGTGGTTGATAACTAGGATGCGGTCGCTCTGGCGGTATCTGCATTGGCTGCTTGCCTTTATCTACTGCCGCAACGATTCCAGATTTCTTCTCCAATGTTTTTACAGGCTTTTGCTTATCATTCTTGTCCGCGAAACTTAACTGTTTTGCCTCTTCTTGCAAGCTCTCTGCCTTGCTAACCAACTTCTCGAAAGTCTTGATTGTAAATCCTTTAAGGAGTAGTGCTATCAAGCCATGGATACTTTTAAGTAGGATGCCGACTGCATGTTGTTCTTGAAGCTGTGGTTCACGCTTCATGCTTAAGTTTCTCCATCGAAGTATGTAATCCACTAAAGTCTCATTCGACTTTTGTTGCTCTACCACTAGATCACTGATAAAGATGTGGTGCTGAGCCCCGGCAAATCGTTTAACGAAGAGATTCTCCAGCTTCGAAACGGTCTTTACCGAACCGTTCGACACTCCGTGTGCGCGCCGAAGGCAATCCCCGACAAACTGCCGACGAACCGGCGGAAGAGTAAGCGTCGCTCCCACCGGCATTGCGAGTAACTAGCACGAAAATGTGCGACATGCCGCCAAGGGTTTCCTCGTTCCATCAAAAGTCTTAAACAGAGGTGGTACGAAGCCTTTCGGGTATTGGACTGCATCAAACTCTTCGGGTAAGGTCTACCCGTCTGAATAGATGCTCCACTCTTGGATTGTGCTAAAGCTTCTCACACCTGCTGTTCTACCATGTTTTTAATGTCCTTTTCGAGAATCATGCTCTGTGCATAATCCTTCTTTGTTTGCTCGTCTCCATTGACGGATGTGATCTCCTTTTCTCCATCCGCAATATGGATAATTTCTGGGGGTGTCTCTCTCTGAGGCTGGGCCTGACTCTGGAGAGTGGCTAAGGCAGCAGCCCTCTCTTCCATCCTCTTTGCCATCTGAGAAATTGTATCATCTCTTTCCCGAAGTTGTGCTCTCAACACTTCAGGTTCATCTTATTCTGCAGCTGTTGGAGCACCTTGCGAAGCTGACGATGCTCGTGTCTCAACCATGTTGATCTCAGCATACTCGTCATTCATAAATTCTGATGAGTCGATTTCATCTCCTAATTCTTCTTCTCTTTCTTTTGCTAACCGTCGTAGGTCGGTCCTTAACTTGTCCATGGCATCCTCTAGTGGCCCTTTTCGCACGGTCTCGCAGTTGTCTCGTGACGGTTGTTGAACTTCCTTCCCGGGAGTCCCCTTTATTGCAGTAGCACTTTCTTCTGATTCAAGTTTCCTGATGAGGCTTTTCTTCTCAGGACATTATTTTGGTCTTAGCTTGCCGGTAGTAGGTCGCCATACCATCCTTCTCGCTGTCGGAAGCCTAGGACCGGATGATCTGTCGGCTATATGCTGGAAGGTGGTATCCTCCCTAATTTGTAGACCCGATACAACAACGGGTGAACTGGTTTTTATCTTCTTCTTTGGTTTCTCTGTGGTAGCAACAGGCTCTATTCGCGGTCCGAGGCGGGATTTAGCTGGCACTCGTCCTATCCTTCTTAAGATTTCTGACACAGGGCATCTTTCTTTCTTTGTCATTCTTTCTATCACAGCTTGCAGTCAGGCAAATGGCGTAGCCTCATCCCTTTTTCTTTTGTAATTGTTATAGTATGCAGGTCGGGGTAATGCAGTGGCAATCCTATGGACATCATCTTCATCTGATGCGGCAGAGAGGGGGGGGAAACCTGCTCCCTTCCAATAGAGGTATATACTCAGGCAGTTCTTCTCTTTCTTCAGGAATTTCTTCTAGAAAAGCAACTTCAGCAGCTCTAGCTTTCTTGGCGATCTTCCTGCTTCTATTTCTACTTTGAGTCCGAGTTAGGGGTGAAACTCTTGAACTAGACCCAATCTCAAAAATAGATGGTATTGCAGCGAAATCTGTACCCTCCACGGTGACAGGCTCATCACAGACTTGGATTTCCTTCCCCTTCAGTTTGGCAGAAGTCGGGGTAGGTGCAGAGATGACTAGACCGGTGGGGGTAGAGACAACAGTCCTCCTACGAACAGTAGTACTCCTTTCAGCTGGAACCCTCTGCAGGGGAGGGAATTCTTGAGCCGACTTCAGGTTGAACTCAATCACGGGCTCTTCAGTTTCTGACACTTTGTCCATTAGTGTGAAGAGAGTGACATCAATAAAATTGATGTCTGTGTTGCCAAATCCTTGTCTGAAACGGATGATCCCATTGTCGGGCAGCTCATCCTTGTAAACGGCGAAGTCCATTCCATTGGTGAAGGAAAAGATTAACTTCGGGGCAGTCATTTTCTGCAGGGCAGATTTCGAATGTCAGTCCTGAATTATGCTTCTTTTCATCGTAAAGTTTAGGATGAAAAAGAAAGAGTCCAAACACATTTGTGATTTTTAAAAGAGATTGTTTATTAGAAGGTTCGTTTGTTAGAAACAAAACGATTAAAGGAAAAAGGTTATAGAAAAGGTAAAGGACACGATTTAGAATTGGAAAGGAAGAGAAAGTCTTATGCAAGACTTCTCGACATGAAGGACCGCTCCTAAACTATCACCTATTGAGGGTCCACCCCACCTCAGAAAAGAGTTGAAAGGATCTCAGAACCTCTCTGTTTAGGGGTGTCTAAACAGTGGCTCCTAAATCCGAGAGGAGTTGGTTATACTCGTTCAAGACAGAAATGAACGAGGTATCCCAAAGGAAGAATGGTAGTCTTGGTCCACTAGGGATATGGACTCACCACCGATTTATGAAAGAAAAACCATCTAATCAAAAATGGAGAGAGGAACTATTCCCCAGTGGAGTCGCCAGAAATTGTCGGCATATTTTTAGGTTTGTGTGTTGTATTTTTGAAAAGGGGTCGCCTAAAGAAATTATCGGCGAATTTTAGATTTTAAATTTAATTTAAATGTATATATATATAATTTAGAAAGTAGCATTTTATTTTGAAAATAATTTTAAGTTTGAAAATTTTAAGATATGAAATCAAACCGATCTCACATCCCAAATAGTTTATGTAAACGAGCACCGCATCACAAACCGTGTATCTATCCCGAAGAATAGACACACTGCTTGACGATGGGGCTCGATTAAATAAACTAGAAGATTTGTGACATCCGTTTGGTCTGCGAACAAATTTTATAAGCTGACAAGTTCCCCTGCTTAATATAAATGAATTCGTCCATTAATTGGAAGCATAGGTCGTTCTCCACGACAATTTACAAGCTCGTAGGAACCTCCTGAGTAAAATATCTCGACCACAAATGACCCTTCCTAAGTTAGTTCAAATTTACCACCTATCTTGCGATGTGCAAGAATAGGTCTTCTGAGAACCAAAACTAAGTCACCGACTTTGAATGTCCTTGAACGGACCAATTTATCATGGGCCTGGATCATCTTGGCTTGATACAGTTCCAAATTCTGCTGTGCTGAAAGTCTTTTCCCTTCTAAGCTTTCCAATTCTTCTAGTCTTAATCTAGCATTTTCTTCTGTAGTGATCTTGTTTGCAACTGCAATTCTGAGTGATGGAAGCTGAACCTCTAAGGGTAGAACGGCCTCAGACTCGTACACTAAGGTGTAAGGCTTAGACTGGGTGGGAGTTTTGAAAGTCGTCCTGTATGCCCATATGGCTTCTAACAGCTTCTCGTGCCAATTTCTCTTATTATCGTCCAATGTTTTCTTTATGATTTGGACGAGAGTTTTATTAAAAGCCTCGGCCAAGCCATTCGCTCTTGGGTAGTAGATTGTTGAATAGCGCTAGTCGATCCCATGTCTTCTAACAAAATTGTTGATTTTCGTACTCTTAAACGCGGACCCATTATCCGAAATGATTCTGTGCGGTACCCCAAAACGGTAGACGACTTGATTCTTAAAGAATTGTAGCACGTGGTGTTCCTTCACTTCTCTGAGTGGTATAGCTTCTGTCAACTTAGAAAAGTAGTCTGTAGCTGCAAGAATGAAGCGATGTCCTCTTGAAGAAGGCGGTTCTATCGGACCCACTATATCTGTGCCCCAACACTCAAACGGCCCCGACGCGATTGTCGGATGTATCACATTTGGAGGTTGATGTAGAACCACTCCATGCACTTGACACTGGTGATAACTTTTGGCAATTTTCATGTAATCAGTAATCATTGAGGGCCAGTAGTACCCTAGTCTTTTAATCTTCTTTTTCATTTTCAGACCCGACTGATGAGCGCCACAATGTCCAGAGTGTACTTCTTTAACGATTTCACGAGCCTCGGACCCGCTCAGGCATCTTAGCCACATCTGATCAAAAGACCTTTTGTATAACGTGTTGTTTATTAATGCGTAAGACAAAGTTCTTTTCTTGATTTGATGGGCTACGGACTTATCGTCCGGTAGGTTTCCCGTTTGCAAGTAGTCTATCAGTGGCTGCCGCTAATCTTCTATATTTTCTGTCACTGCTGCAATTGTTTCTTCTGCTTTTCTCGATTTGTGTATTGTATCCATGTCGAGCTTTGATAGGACCTGTCGTCTTTGAACTAACATTTCAATTGACCATCCTGCAAGCAGGAAAATTCTTTTGCAAGTTAGGCTAACGCATCTGCGAGAGCATTTTCTCTTCTGGGAATCTTATAGATTGTTACATCTGGAATTTGCTCCAACAGTTTCATGGCATACTGAAAGTACTGCTCGAGTCTTGGTTTTAGAATTCTGTATTGTCCTGCGACCCGCTGAATGATCAACTGTGAATCTCCGTAGATGTTGATGTCTATTATCCAGTAGTCACATTGCTTGCATGTTATGGTCACATGAATCTCCCAATATGGTATGGTCACATGAACACCACTCACATTGCTTGCATGGGGCTTAAGGATCGCTTCATGACTAGCCTATGGCTTGTCCATGGCTTGGACAATTTTCATGAAAAAAGGTTATTTGGAATTTTTTGAAAACTTTAGATTTTTTGATTGGTTTTGTCATGATGCTATTTTGGTTTAATCAAAATGATGGGTTTTGGACTTAGGGGAGATTTAAATCATAGGGAATGATGAGGGAAAATTTCATGTGGGCTTTGGAATGAAATTTGGGCTTTTGAATTTGTTGGAAGTGAGCTTTTAAAAAGGTTTAAGGAGGTGGGCTTTTAGGTTTGAAAACAAACTGATAGATGGAAATTTTGTAAAATATTTGGTCAAAAAAATGTTGGTTTTAGTTTAGGGATGTGTCTTGAGTGATTTGGAACAAATTTGAAGTGATTTTGAATTGAATTGGGTTTAATTTGGGTCTTTTTTGTAAAGGGGCCAAAGTGGGTCAAATTGGGCTAACTTGGTTTAAGGTTGGGCTAATGTTGGATTTGATGTAAAATTAATGTTGAGAAATGTTTATGGGAGTGTCACAAAGAGTTTTCAACCTTGGTTGGGCTTTGATTTTGGGATTTGGGCCAATTTGGGTTAGGTTTGGGTTTAGGCCAATTTAGGAGATTTTTGGTTTGGGCTAGATTGGGTGGAGTTTAGGTTCAAATTTGGGGAAAATCTAGTTAGTTTTTTGTTTGTGGGGATATTAGGAAGGTTTTAGAAAAGATATGCGGTTAATTGGGGTTGAATTGGGTTGGTTTGGGCTAGGTTTAGGTCATGGACCAAAATTGGGCCTTAAGCTTCAAATTAGAATTGGATCCAAATGTCAATCAAATTGGGCTTGGATTTGATCTAAATTGATATTGGGGATATTGAATTGAAGTTTATAATTGGATTGGATCAAAAATGAGGTCAATTGGGTTGGTTTAGTGGGACGTTGGGTCCACTTGGGTTAAAAATGGGTCAAATTGGGGGTTTTGGTAAAAGTGGGTTAAATTAACAAAATTGGCTTATGGTGTAGTTGAACAAAATGAAATTGGGAATATTTGGGATTCTCTGGAATTTTCTAGGAATTTTTGGAATTTATGGAATTTTTGGGTAAAAAGGGCATTTTGGGTATTTGGAGGGTATTGAGGGGGTATTTTTGGAAAATTTGGTATATTTGGCTAAGGATGATTAATTTGAATGGTGGGAAATGTTTAGGATTGGTTTTGAGGAATTTTGGGTAATTTAGGTAATTTTGCAAATTTTGGGTAGTTTCAAGGGCATTTGGTAGGTTTGGTGGGTGTAGGGTCCCGGAGGTCAAAAATTGAAATTTTGGAAAAATGAAGGTTCATCAAGTTTGAGTAGAATGGAATCACTTTGGTTAAGGCATGAAGCCATATCAATCCCATAAGAGCCATGAGAGGTTTCGTTTGAGGCATTCACTATGTTGTTCCTAACCCTCTTAGCCAAGGGCCTCGGGGTTAAGGACGATCCATATGAATTACCTACATGAGTCAGGAAGTCAAGCTAGGTATGAATGGTTTTAGAATTTTGAATGTGTGTGAAAGTGTAATGTGTGCAGATCAACCCTCACCAGACCAGGCCACCCAGGGTAGTCCTAAGGCCAAAGAGTCCTATAGGGAACTCATCTTTTAAACCTCCACATTTGATCTTAACCCTCCAAGTGAATTAGAGGTTTACAATAAAAAATGTGGGGTTTAAAGGGAGTTAAGAGGTGTTTAAATTTCTAAGTGGTGGGTTCCATTTCTAATCCTCTAAGATAGTCAAAGGGAAAGTCTAAGGCTAGATTTTAAGTACTAAGGAGAGAGAAGAGAAAAAACCTCATCAAAAATGAGGTCAACACCAGGACAACTCTGAAACCTCCACCAAAATCAAATTAAACTCACCCACACCTGCAAAAGACCTAGAGAAGGAGTTCCCCAGTGAAAGCCCCCTCACCAGGCCAGCCATCCTCTCTATCAGCCAAGCTTTTAAATTGGCCTTGGTCACTTTCATACCTAAGCAATTCCCCAGAGCTAGAGACTTCATCTGGAGCTTCTTGGGGTGCAATTGAAGGTGCCACAACTCTCTAATTGAAGATTCACTTCTCAGAGACAAGGTATGGAGCCCTTCTTCCCCCGAGCTTCCAACGATTGACTATTTTGCTTGGCTTAATTTCATAGCATATAAACCTTATTGATGTGTTCGTCTCCTCAAGACGAAGCCATAGAGCCTAAGAACACAAAAATCCATTGAGAAATGAGAGAGATCTTAGAGTTATAGTGTGGACAGCTCACGGGACACACCAGTCGTAGACGATGACCAGGCGTCGTCTGATCGCGCGTGTATCGAAGGGACGGTGCAGATTGCATCGGATCGAAGAATGGAGGGAGACCGCAGGCCGCGTGGCATCCGAGTCAGATGGCGGCGTCTAATGGGAGCACTCCGCGTGGACTTTCGGATCTACTGAGGTTGAGTCAGCGCCGCGATGGATAAGTAGATAAATACGCTATTTTCTATTTATTTAAATACCGAGAAATTGAAAAATCCATAACTTTGCATAGAAAAATCAAAAAAATAAAATAAAAATACCTTCTTGCTCAGTGAACAGAGGACAACAATGTGGAAAAAGAATTGAGTTAATTTGATGAGTATTTTATTTTTAATTAATTATTTACTCGTTTCAATGTTTTAATTCTCCATTTGCATGGACAATTCACCATGGCATGAGACCATAGGGCTTTTGTAACCTCTAATCTTGGGAATATTTCCTGTGTTTTCCAAGGTCAGAGGCCACCTCTATGGCAAGTTATTGATTTTCCAAATTTTTGTGCTTGTTTTCATATATTAATTCCAGTAATTAGCATGTTGCTTAGAAAATTCTAGGAAAATTTGGGGAAGTATCTTAGGACCAGAGGACCCTAGGAAAATTATGGTTTAAGTTAATTCATTAAGAATAATCCTAATTGGCCTAAATACTCAAAATTAAATTTTAATTAATTAGGATTAACCACACATAAAAATAACTTGAAAACAATTCTTCACTGGTCTTTATGATCGGACCTCACATAAAAATTTGAAAGCAATTGGAGGTGATTAGCCCCACTAAATGGACTAATTAAAACACATAATCAAAATTAAACTTTAAAAATTCATAACTCCAAAAATACATTTTGAAAATTCACCAAAATGGTTTTGGGGCTTCTCTGATGATAGAGTAGTATAAAAAAATTAAAATTATAATTTTCTAAAAATCTTCATTTTTCACCATATTATAATATTTTAATAATTAAAAAAATAAAAATCACAAAAATATTAAAAATCATAAAAATGTCATATTTTGCCTCCTAATCACTTAGGAACAAACCGAATATTTTTTTCAAGTCTCTAGGTTAAGATATTGAATTTTAAAGGCGTAAAATAAATTTTAATATTAAAAAATGAATTTCCTTATATTTTCACTAAATTAATACTAATAAATCAAAGAAAAGTCATAAAAATATAAAATTTGTTTCTCTGAACTCATTGAGGTTAGAGAGATTTTGGAAAAAAATTAAAATCCATTTTTTAACTTTAATTTTATTTTATAATTAATTTACACTCCAAAACATAAAATAGTTATAATAAATAAAATATAATTTGAAAAATCACCAAAATTGGTCCAAGTGGTCCTATGGTCAATAAGGACATCCCATAATCTTCTTAAGGATAGAAGCCTTTCCTTAGTCATGTTGTTTCCATTCAAAATCCTTATTTTTCATAAAATTAAATATATAAATTAAATTAAATTCAGAAAAATCACTTTTTCTCCTCTAATGTCTTAATTGAAATGTGAGTGAAGTGACATAAAAATTTTAAGTTCATTTGAGCTTAAATTGATGAGTTATGAAATGAATAAGCTTAAAAGGACATAAAGGTAATTAAAAAATTTTAACCCTAATTAATATTTAGGTTAAATCAAGGGGAGGGTAAAATATCTGATTTTAGAATTTTTATTAGATAATTGAAACCTAGGGAATTAAGGGGTAGAAACCCATTAATCTTCTTGAAAATATTTAAAGTAAATTTTAATTAATTAAACAATTTGAATTTTGGAAGAATAAGTTAAAATTTGGATTATTAAGATTAGGGATATGATTTAAGAAGATATCAATTCTTTAATTTAAAATCCCTAAATGAATCACTTTAATAATACTCAACTCTTAATCAAACTCAAAAATGATAATTGAAATTAATAATTAAATAATTAAAGGGAAAATAAACCTTAATTAAATTAAAAGCTTAAAACATTAAGTAATTTCATAATCAAATTGAAATAAATTTAAAACATTAAAATTAATTTGAAATCACATAAAAAAAACAAATCTAAAACAAACTTGAAACATCAAAATCAACCTAAAAAATAATTCATAATTGAAAATAAAACCAATTAAAAATTAACCTAAAATATTTCAATTAAATTAAAAATAAATCATTAAAATCTAAATTGAATAATCTAAATACCTCTTTCAACTCAAATTATTCTAATACATTGAGATCATTTAAAATGTAAAGATTTAATTAAATTAAAACAACTTGAACATTATTCCAAACTTAAATTTATTAAAATTTCATAACTAAATTAAACCACTTTAAATCATCAATCCCAATTTTAAATCATTAAAATCTTTAATAAATTAATTTGCCGTTAAAGGCTTTCATTATTATAAATCTTAAGTAAAGCATCAAGTGAAATGTCACTTTACTCATAGGATAATCAAACATCCTAATTCACTGAGAAAGAAACAAACTAAACTTATTTTTTGGATGATCATTTCACCAATACAATAAAACTCATTTGGACTCAAAATAATCCCAAAAATATTGAAAAGAAGTTTAGGACTCGTCCTAAACACTTCCTCAGCATTATGAGATGTTTTAGAAGAACAACTGAACTTAATTGTTCTTTGATGAAGAAAATCATCCTCAACAAAACACAAGAACCTAGACGTCATAGGAATTAACTAGCTATAGGATTAGGACTTTGGTGGACAACCAAAACCTTTCCCTTAGCTTTACCTAGGTATTTGTAATAAACATTTAAATGCTTTAACATGTGTTTTAAGTATATCTTGGAATGACGAGAAGACCCTCTAGGTACGCTTTTATTTTATTGCAATTTACATACCTGTACTGCACTTTACTTTCCTTGCATGTTAAACAAGATTGTTGCATGAAAACTGAAACCTTTTAGGATAGCCACAAAACTAAAACCCAAAACTAAAATTAAAAGTCTCAACAAGATAAAATCCACTGCCACAATATTTTAAAATGTAAAACAACTCAAAATTTAATCACAAACAAAACAACAAAACTACAATTGCAACTAAATTAAAACGTCTCGTTGAATTATCGGGAATACCTCGGATGATGTAACCCACGTGTTGCTAACGGGATTTCCCACGGCCTAAATGAAAGTGTGAAACTCATTTAGTTGAGTTTAGCAAATTCATCTGGACTAAGTGAATTCGACGAAAATAACGGTGTCGGGATGACGGAACCGTGGGATCTTAATCGATTCTGTTTAAACAAACTTTAAGATTTGTTCTAATTAAAATACTAAAGACATTTGGACTTTAAGATTTCTATAAACCAAAACACTTCTCTCATCTCTTGATTATCATTTTCTAAAACTAAACCTCTGCGACAATGAGAAGGAGCTTGGAGCACGGTGGGCACCACGACCATCGTCATCAGCAAAACTCGGGTCTACTTCAACAAAACCATTCCTAGAATTAAATAACCAAGCCATAGGATTTCGAGGTAGTTTGCCTAGTGCAACATAAATCCTCAACCTTTCGTTAGGCACTTGCATAATCATTTTATGCAAATTAAGTCATAACCGGTCTTAGGATTCTGAGGTAGTTGTTTGGTACGACATAAACCCTCACATCTTCGAGGCTACTTGTATGATTATATCATACAAATATAAGTCCTAATTAATTAAAATTGGCAGGATTGCAACTTTAAATAATATTGCCAAAATGAAGCCAAATAATAGGATAGTTTGGAAAGTTGCCAAGATTCTTCTTGGATCCTCAGCTTCTCTTACTTCTCTTCCTTCGGACTCCTGAAAATAACTGTTCCAAATTTGAGTTATTCCCTATTAAAATCTCCAAAATTCAATCCTTTGAAAACTTTAAACTTTGAAATTATTGAGAGCAAAACCACTGATCATTATCGAGAGTTTTCCTAAGTGATTCCCATCACTTAGGATGTAATTAGCTATAGGGGCTTGCCCTTATAATATAAACCCTGCTCAATTTCTTCTTATTAAGCAGGGGAACTTGTCCGCTTATAAGATTAGTTTGCAGACCAAACGGATGTCACAAATCTTCTAGTTTATTTAATCGAGCCCCATCATCAAACAGTGTGTCTATTCTTCGGGATAGATACACGACTTGTGGTGTGGTGCTCGTTTATATAAACTATTTGGGATGTGAGATCGGTTTGACTTCATATCTTAAAATTTTCAAACTTAAAATTATTTTCAAAAATCAAATGCTACTTTCCAAATTATAAATTTAAATTAAAACCTAAAAAACATGCTGACAAACAAACATTGGCGACTCCGCTGGGGAGTAGTTCCTCTCTCCATTTTGATTAGATAGTTTTGCTTTCATAAATCGGTAGTGAGTCCATACCCATTTTGGACCAAACTACCATTCTTTCCGTTGGCATACCACGTTCATTTCTGTCTTGAACGGGTATAGTCAATTCCTTTTGGATTTTGGAGCCACTGTTTGGACACCCCTAAACGGAGATGTTCCGAAATCCTTTTGCCTCTTTCTAAGGTGGGGTGGACCCCCAATAGGTGTTAGCTTAGGAGCGGTCCTTCGGGTTGAGAAGTCTTACGAGACTTTCTCTTCCTTTCCGATTCTGAATCGGATCCTTTACCTTTCCTTTAACCTTCCTCCTTTAATCGTTTTTTTCCTAACAAACAAATCCTCTGAAAAACAACCATTTAATAAGCGAACTCTTTTAAATCACAGATACATTAAGATAAACTAAAATGTGTTCGGACTCTTTCTTTCCCGTCTTAAGTCTTGAGACAAAAGGAAGCATAATTCGGGACTGACGTTCGTAATTTACCATCCAGAAAATGACTGCACAAAAAATAATTTTCTCCTTCACCAATGGAATGGACTTCGCCGTCTATAAGGATGAACTGCCCGACAATGGAGTCATCCGTTTTGGATAAGGATTCGACAATACAGTTATTAAGTTCACTGACGTCACCCTCTTCACACTAATGGACAAGGTGCCAGAAACTGAGGAGCCCGTGATTGAGTTTAACCTGAAATCGACTCAAGCGTTCCCTCCCCTGTAAAGGGTCCCAGCTGAAAGAAGTACCACTGTTCGTAGGAGGACTGTTGTCTCTACCCCCACTGGTCTAGTCATCTCTGCACCTACCCCGGCTCCTACCAAATTGAAGGGGAAGGAAATCCAAGTCTGTGATGAGCCTGCCACCGTGGAGGGTGCATATTTCACTGCAATACCGCCTGTCTTCGAGATTGGGTCCAGTTTAAAGTTTACACCCCTGACTCGGACTCAGAGGAGAAATAGGAGCAAAAAGATCGCCAGGATCGAGAAGGTCAAGGCTGTTGAAGTTGCTTTTCTGGAAGAGATTCCTGAGGAAGAAGAAGAACTACCTGAAATTTCACCGCTGTTGGAAGGAAGTAGGTTTCACCCTCTCTTTGCTGCATCAGACGAAGAAGATGTCCGAAGGATTGCCACTGCATTACCCCGACCTGCATACTATAGTGACTGTAAGAGGAAGAGGGTCAAGACTACGCCGCTTACTCGACTGCGAGCAGTAGTAGAGAAACTAGCTAAGAAGGAAGGATGCCCCGTATCAGAGATCCTAAGAAGAATGGGATGAGTGCCAGTCAAATCCCGCCTCGGACCGCGAGTAAACCCCGTCACTGCCCCGGAGAGGCCAAGGAAGAAAGTGCGAGCTAGTTTGTCTGTTGTTGTATCGGGACACCATATTAGGGAGGATACCACCTACCGACGCACAGCCAATAGACCATATAGTCCTAGGCTTTCTACTATGAGAAGGATGGTGTGGCGACCTATTATTGCTGAACCGATACAAGCACAATGTTTTGGAAAGAAGAGTCTCGTCAGAAGGCCAAAATCTGAAGAAAGTGCTACTGCATTAAAGGAAACTCCTGAGAAAGAAGTCAAACAGTCATCACATGACAACCGTGAAACAGTTTGGAAGAGGCCACTAGAGGATGCAATAGGCAAGCTAAGAACCGACATCCGAAAGTTGGCAAAGGAAAGAGGAGAAAAATTGGAAACTGAAGTAGATTCATCAGAGTTTATGGATGAAGATTATGCTGAGATCAATATGGTTGAGACACGAGCATCGTCAGCTTCGCAAGGTGCTCCAGCAGCGGCAGAAAGAGATGAACCGGAAGTGATGAGAGCACAACTTCAAGAGAAGGATAACACAATTTCTCAAATGCTAAGGAAGACGGAAGAGATGGCGGCCGCCTTAGCCACTCTCTAGGGTCAGGTGCAACCTCAGAAAGAAACACCCCTGGAGATCATCCATGTTGTGGACGGAGGAAAAGAGATCACATCTGTTAACGGAGATGAACAACTGAAAAAGGATTCTGCGCAAAGCATGATTCCTAAAAAGGATATCAAAAACATGGTAGAACAGCAGGTGCGAGAAGCCTTAGCACAGTCTAAGAGCGGAGCTTCTATTCAGACGGGTGGACCTTACCCTGAAGAATTTGACGTGGTCCAATACTTAAAAGGCTTCGTACAACCTCTGTTCAAGACTTTTGATGGAACGGAAAACCCCCGGCAGCATGTCGCTCATTTTCGTGCTAGTTGCTGCAATGCTGGTGGGAGCTATGCTTTACTCTTCCGTCAGTTCGTCAGCAGTTTCTCAGGGATTTCCTTTGATTGGTATGCAGAACTTCCGAATGATTCAATCAAGACTTTTTCAGAATTGGAAAACCTCTTCGTTAAGCAGTTTGCCGGGGCTCAGTACCACATCACTATCGGTGATCAAGTGGTGGAGCAACATAAACTAAACGAAACTTTAGTGGACTATATACTTCGATGGAGGAATTTAAGCATGAAGTGTGAACCACAGCTTCAGGAACAGCATGCAGTCGGTATCCTACTGAAGAGTATCCATGGCCCGATAGCATTTCTCCTCAAGGGATTTACAATAAAGACTTTCGAGAAGTTACTTAGCAAGGCCGGGAGCTTGCAAGAGGAGGCAAAGCAACTGAGTTTTGTCGACAAGACTGACAAATAGAAACCAGTGAAAGCATTTGAAAAGAAATCCGGGATTGTCGCGGCAGTCGATAAGGGAAAGCAACCAGTTCAAATGCGGCCAGAACAGCCACAGTCCAGTTATCAACCACCGCAACGGACTTACCAAAAACCACAACAGGTTTATCAGCAACCTCAGCAGGGCTATCCACAGCCTCGACCGAGCCACCAACCATGGCAGCATAGTCAACCACTACCTCATTGATCACGTCCCCCAGAGGAACTTCTGAACATGGAGTATCCATTCAAGACGGAAGCAGTAGCTATGATGTTTTGCAGTTTGATGCAGACACCTGATTTTCAATTACTAGAGCCCTAAAAGCCAGAGGAAGTCAACAAGAAGGATCATCCGAACTACTGCCCTTACCACCGGATGATCAGACACAAGATTGAAGACTGCTTCACTTTAAGAAGTTAATCTCCGAAGAGGGAACATAATGATCCCGAAGGAATACATGAAGGAACCCTAAAAAGGAGGTTCCATCAATGTCTTTTCAACAGATCCTATTGTTCTGATATACCCATACACGACCGATGATGGATGGAATACCGTCTGGACAAAGTCTTCAAAGAAAATCTTGGATCATATCTAGAATGCTTCGGTGCGCGCTTCAACTCAAAGTATGAAACCTGTCAAGCCGGTGCTATTGCTTGCGATTGAAGAACCACCCTAGAAGGAGGAGAAGATCGTGGAAGAAAAGAAGACCGAGGCTCCAAAGGGTAGACTAGGGGCTGCTTATCATAGGATGGTTGTTTCCGATTCGGGGGAGAAATCCCTCAGACCTCTGACTCTATATGATTATATGCTCGCCCCGGCTGGATCTTATAATGATAAGAGTTTTGGTATTGGCTACGTTTTGACTGTTTCTAACGATTACGTAACAAATGATAACCAACCTAATCCGGATCTCAATTACGATACGATAAATGATTCTCAAATCATACTAAACTTCGATGACCGCGACGAAGGAGAAGACTCTCACAAAGATGGCTACGAAAGCTCAAGAAGCAACAAATCTATTTATGAATTCTGAGGAGCTCTAATCACTATAGAACTAGAGTTAACAGATTCCAAAACAATTCCAGAAAAGCTAGTCATTCTGATTCAAGAAGAGACACCGGTAGAATCACCACCAGATTCAGAACAAGTAACTGAAGTCAACCTAAGAAGCGGAAAAGTTCTACCTCGGAGAATGGGTCCAAAGGATAAAGGAAAGCAGGTGGTTGCTTAGGAGGAGCCAACCCCAATAGAAGAATTACCTGTTCGGGAAGAAATCAAGGAACATGGTAATAAAGTGGATTATAATGTGCTAGCCCATCTTAGGAAGCTACCAGCTAAACTGAGCATCTACGATGCTCTGATCCTGTCAAAGGAGATGAGGGAAACTCTGATCAAGACCCTACTTGATCCAGAGATTTGTTTAGCTCAAATGTCAGGTAATTCCTTAGACGAGGTTTGCTCGTTAAAAAAACAGCGAGGTGTTACCTTCACGGACAATGATCTGCTACTTGGAACAGTTGATCACAACCGACCTTTGTACATTTCAGTCACTATTGGAAAGTTTACACTCTCCAGAGTATTGGTTGATCCAGGAGCATCAATCAACATAATGACTCTTCGGACATTAGCATATTTGGAAATTGATGCTCGTGAGCTCGAAGCAGATAAGATGTCATTTAGAGGGTTCAATCAAAAAGGAGAAAGAGCTCTTGGATCGATAACACTATTAATAAAGACTGGTGATTTAGCAAAGACAACCGCAAAATTCCACATAATTGATTCTGAGACATCGTTCAACGCTCTATTGGGTCGGCCATGGATCCATGAAAACCGGATGGTACCGTCGTCTCTGCATCAGTGCATAAAGTATTACAAAGGAGGAGAACAGTGTATCAAAGGTGACTTGCAACCATTCTCCGTACACGTGATTGGGATTCATGAAGATGCAGCATATTACGTACCTCCGAAGAAAACAATCTTCTCCAGAAATACCGTACCAAATGAAGCAAAAGAAGTTCGGGACGACGAAGAGCCTGAAATTCTAGTCCAACAGTTCTTAGCAAACTTCCTCACAGCACACCCTTTACCGCGGAATTGCCTCTCAAAGACGACTTACCAGACGAGCAGATAGTGAGCCTATAAGACCCCGACGATCGACGTTGGGAACTCTACTTCGACTGAGCATCTTCAGCACAAAGAAATAAAGAATTGCAAACGATAGTGCCCGGTAAGGCAGGAATCAGACTAATATTTATAACACCGGAGCGGGGGATGTTAATGTACTCCTACCACTTAACAGAACCGTGTACAAACAATGAAGTAGAATACGAAGCCCTTATAACCAGATTGGAATTAACCATTCAGATGGGGATAACAGATATCAACATCTATGGAGATTCTCAGTTGATAATTCTACAGGTCGCAGAATAGTACAGAATTCTAAAGCCAAGACTCAAACAGTACTTTCAGTATGCCATGAAATAGTTGGAGCAGATTCCGAATGTAATGATCTACAAGATTCCCAGGAGAGAAAATGCTCTCGCAGATGCGTTAGCCCGCCTTGCAAAGGAATTTGCCTGCTTGCAGGATGAATCAGTTGATGTGTCAGTTCAGGGACGTCAGGTTCCCTCACAGCTCGACATGGACACGATACACAAGTCAGGAAAAGAAGAAGAAACAATTGCAGCAGTAACAGAAAATGCAGAAGATTGGCGTCAGCCGCTAATAGATTACTTGCAAATAGGAAACCTATCGAACGATAAGTCATTAGCCCATCAAATCAAGAAAAGAACTTTGTCTTACGCATTAATAAACAATACATTATACAGAAGGTCTTTCGATCAGATGTGGCTAAGGTGCGTGAGCGAGTCCGAGGCTCATGAAATTGTTAAGGAAGTGCACTCATGACTTTGTGGCGCTCATCAGTCGGGTCCGAAAATGAAGATGAAAACTAAAAGATTAGGTTAGTACTGGCCCTCGATGATGACCGATTGCATGAAAGTTGCCAAGAGTTGTCACCAGTGCCAAGTGCTTGGAGTGGTTCTACATCAGCCTCTAAATGTGCTACATCTGACAATCGCATCATGGCCATTTGAATGTTGGGGCACAGATATTGTGGGCCCGATTGAACCACCTTCTTCAAGAAGACATCGCTTCATTCTTGCAGCAACAGATTACTTTTCCAAATGGGCAGAAGCAGTACCGTTCAGAGAAGTTAAGGCAAACCACGTGCTACAGTTCTTTAAGAATCAAGTTATCTACCATTTTGGGGTACCACGCAGAAACATTTCAGATAATGGGTCCGCGTTCAAGAGTACGAAGATCAACAATTTTGTTAGGAGACACGGAATCGACTGGCGCTATTCAACGATCTACTACCCAAGAGCAAACGGCTTGGCCAAAGCTTTTAATAAAACTCTCGTCCAAATATTAAAGAATATTTTGGATGACAACAAAAGAAATTGGCACGAGAAGTTGTTAGAAGCTTTATGGGCCTACAGAACAACTTTCAAAACTCCTACCCAGTCTACGCCTTACGCCTTAGAGTACGGGTCCAAGGCCGTTTTACCCTTAGAGGTTCAGCTTCAGTCACTCAGAATTGCAGTTGCGAACAAGACCACTACAGAAAAAAATGCCAAATTACAACTAGAAGAATTGGAAAGCTTGGAAGGAAAATGAATTTCAGCGCAGCAAAATTTGGAACTGTATCAAGCTAAGATGATCCGAGCCCACGATATACAGGTCCGCCCAAGGATGTTCAAAGTCGGTGATTTGGTTCTAGTACTCAGAAGACCTATTCTTGTACACCGCAAGATAGGAGGTAAATTTGAATGAACTTGGGAAGGGCCGTTTGTGGTCGCGACAGTCTACTCAGGGGGTTCCTACCAACTGGTGAATTGCCATGGAGAACGATATATGCTTCCAATTAATGAATGATATTTGAAGAAGTATTACGCGACCTGATGTTTCGAAGAATGAATTCTCATTCCTAGAAACTTGGGTGGAGTAATCATTCGTAACTGGGTCCAAACCCAAAATATAAAAAAAATGGATGATAAAATAAAAATCATTAACAAAAAATGTGTTAAGAAGACAATAAGTGAAATGATAAAATTTTGATCTTTTCTTTTAAATCAACTCATTCCTGATCTTTCCTCATCTCTTCCTACTTCCTTTAAAATTTAAAAGAAGTAAATAAAATTTTTCATTAATAAATGTTTTCTTATTGTTCTTGTTCTTAGTACAGCCCCTGATCCTTTCCTTGTTTTTCGCAAGGAAATGTCGAATGGGCGGTTGGTTCTGAACTTTAAGAATGGCATGAGTCTGGCACTCGATGAAAAGAGGATGAAGGATGGAGCCGTGATTGAAATTGACTCTGATTTCACACTGGTCGGGCTACAGTATGAAGAAATTGATTGGACTCTGATTGATCGGGAAGAGTTCCATAGTCAGACAGTGATGAAATTAGGTGGTTCAAGTCAGCTGTCTACTAGCAAGAAGAGAAAAGAAAACACCGCTCATGCAACGGGAGAAGATAAGAAAATAAAGTCCGTGGTTGCTACAGCAGAGGGAAGGCTTGTCAGCGCCATGGCCACAGAAATTCAAGAGGTGAGGAGAGCTACTCTCACTCCTACTCAACGAAGAAACAAGAACCGTCACGTTCGCAAGATGCTGACTAAGCTGGCGGCAGATCAGCATGGAGAGACAGTTGCTACTGTCAATGCGAGTACTTCGAAGAGATCGGTTCATCAGGAACCATAAAAGAGGAGACTAACTCCAAGAACAACAAAAAAGATAAAAGAAATCCCAATAAGAGCAGAAATAGAATTAGTACCACGACGCCAGACAGAGTTACTAGTTTTGAAGAGTCTTGTTGTGAAAGCAACCCCGGAGGATGTCCCGACAGAGACTATCCCCGAGGTGCCAAGACATGTAGGAGAACATGCTGGGGTTGAGCCTTACATCCCGCAGTATGTTACCAGACCCCGAGGACTTCAAATAATCCCAGAATACGAGCTGGAGAAATTAAAGCAATTTGAAAAGAAAACTTTTGAATACTTCGAGAGAATTCGAGGCAAGAGGGTCAACATCTTGGAAGGCCTTGAGCTGCATACGAATGTATTCTCAGATTACGAACAACAGTAGATTGTGGATTGCATTATCGAGCTTTAAAAAAATGGGCCGAGCTTTTCGTCTGAGGGAGAAAACCTATTCAGAGCACTGAGGATGGATGTCAGGAAAAGGTAGAGTTACTATCCAGTGCGGGTGTTGCTACAACTTCGCAGAAGACAGAAAAGGAAATCCACCAGGGATACTCCGTCACAGTGAGGTGGATCCGATGCCAAGAATTATCAAAAGAATGGTAAAGAGAATGGTGACATGGAGGGTATTGCTCGCAGTTGCATACCCAATAGTCGCATCATTAACATTTACAAGGAGGGCGACTGCATACCTCCACACATAGACCATCATGACTTTGTCAGACCTTTCTGCACAGTCTCTTTTGTCAACAAGTGTAATATCATGTTCGGATCTGACCTCCGAATAGTGGGCCCCAGAAAATTCTGAGGGCCAATGGAAATACCACTACCGGTAGGTTCTGTCATGGTATTAAAAGGAAATAGAGCAGACATAACAAAACACTGCATCCCAGGAGTGCCTGTTGAGCGAATCTCCGTCACCTTCAGAAGGATAGACGACAGTAAAATGCCTTTTCATTTTCAGCCAGATCTAGAGATAGAGAGTCTCCGACCCTACGAGTTGTTAGTTACATGGGAGATAGCACACCTCCAATGCACATCCGTACAGCATTCCTGCAAAGGGTGGCTTGGAAGGTGATGTTGTTGTCCATGTATCTTACTATTCAGACATGGATTTTGACAAATGCTTTTGGAAGAATCAATAAGAATCTTACACAATCCATTTTGGATTTATGAGGATTGTATGAGATACTGAATTTTCGAGGAAAATATCATCATGTTTTGGATCAAGTTGTATGATGTATTTTCAACAGATTGGAATGAGAATGATCATGTCATGTTCTGCCTTCACCTCTTTTTTGTGCAAATTGACTGGGAAACGCCATTAAGCTAAATGAACATCGAACAAAGAACAAAAAGAGAAAGAAAATGAATAAGGAACTCCATCTTTTTATGAATTTGAATGTCAAAATAAACTGCAAATAAATACGAACTCCAAATAGACGAAAATGAAATCGAATCACTAATACAAATCTAAATCTCAGATTGATTTTCATTCTGAATCCTTCAATTCCAACCTTTCAATTCTCCTTCCTCTGTGTATTAGAGGATCGACTAGTCCTATTGAAACGGAGCCACGAACTTTGTTCGATTTGGTTTTGAGGGCATGGGATTGGGTTGCTCTTCATACAGATCAAATTTCTAAGGCTCGAGCTGAACTTCCAGTTCTCTTCGAGGGTAGAGCCGAACTTCTAGCTCTCCTTCAAATTTTTGAGGCTGGAGCCGAACTTCCAGTTCTCTTCGAGGCTAGAGCCGAACTTCTAGCTCCCTTTCAAACTTCCGAGGCTGGAGCCGAACTTCTAGTTCTCTTCGAGGCTAGAGCGGAACTTCTAGCTCTCTTTCAAATTTCCGAGGCTGGAGTCGAACTTCCAGTTCTCTTCGAGGCTAGAGCCAAACTTCTAGCTCTCTTTCAAATTTCCGAGGCTGGAGCCGAACTTCCAGTTCTTTTCGAGGCTAGAGCTGAAATTCTAGATCTCTTTCAAATTTCCGAGCCTGGAGCCGAACTTCTAGTTCTCTTCGAGGCTAGAGCCGAACTTCTAGATCTCTTTCAAATTTTCGAGGCTGGAGCCGAACTTCCAGCTCTCTTCGTGGCTAGAGCCAAACTTCTAGCTATCTTTCAAATTTTCGAGGCTGGAGCTGAACTTCCAAATCTCTTCGAGACTAGAGCTGAAATTCTAGCTTTCTTTCAAATTTCCGAGGCTGGAGCCGAACTTCCAGTTCTCTTCGAGGCTAGAGTCGAACTTCTAGCTCTCTTACAAATTTCCGAGGCTGGAGCCGAACTTCCAGTTCTCTTCGAGGCTAGAGCCGAACTTCTAGCTCTCATTCAAACTTCCAAGGCTGGAGTCGAACTTCCAGTTCTCTTCGAGGCTAGAGCTGAACTTCTAGCTCTCTTTCAAATTTCTGAGGCTGGAGCCGAACTTCCAGTTATTTTCAAGGCTAGAGCCGAACTTCTAGCTCTCTTTCAAATTTCTGAGGCTGGAGTCGAACTTCCAGTTCTCTGAGGCTAGAGCCGAACTTCGAGCTCTCTTTCAAACTTTTGAGGCTGGAGCCGAACTTCTAGTTCTCTTCGAGGCTAGAGCCGAACTTCTAGCTCTCTTTCAAACTTTCAAGGCTGGAGCCGAACTTCCAGTTCTCTTCGAGGGTAGAGCCGAACTTCTAGCTCTCTTTCAAATTTCCGCGGATGGAGCCGAACTTCCAGTTCTCTTCGAGGCTAGAGCCGAACTTCTAGCTCTCTTTCAAATTTTCGAGGCTGGAACCGAACTTCCAGTTCTCTTCGAGGCTAGAGCCGAACTTCTAGCTCTCTTTCAAACTTCTGAGGCTGGAGCCGAACATCCAGTTCTCTTCGAGGCTAGAGCCAAACTTCTAGTTCTCTTTCAAATTTTTGAGGCTGCAGCTGAACTTCCAGTTCTCTTCAAATTCCAACTCTCTTCTTGAGGCTAGAGCCTAAATTTTATTTCTCTTCAAATCCCGAGATGGGAACCTATGTTCTGATGCTCACTTCAAATCCAGAATTTCCATGAAATCCCTCTTAAAATAAATCTTGAATCGAACTTCAATCGGAATTGAAACTCAAACCAAAATCCAAACTCACACAATAAAACTTGAAACAAAAAAATGAAACGAATCTAAAATCGAATCTCTATAGATCTTGTGATCTAGAATTCACTTCCCTTTCTCTTCCCCAGCGAGAGTTCTGGAATCTTCAGTCTTGGAGGTTTACCTGTCACTCCCCAGCGGAAAATTTTCTGTACTTCATTCTAAGTGTGTCACTTAGACGTCTGTGTTGGTTCTGTTGATCTTTTCGGTCAACGCCAATACGCGTGGTGTGCTTGGTTAGCACACCCCACCTATTGGGGGTCCATTTGTTGACCTCATTTTTGATGAGGTCTTTTCTTTTCTCTCTCCTTAGTACTTAGGATCTAGCCATAGGGCTTCTCCTTGACTATCTTAGAGGACTAGAATTGGGACCTATCAGTTAGAAATTCAAACAGTTCTTGGCTCCCTTCAAACCCCATAAGTTTGATTGTAAACCCCTAAGCCACTTGGAGGGTTAAAACAAATGCGGAGGTTTAAAGGATGAGTTTCCTATCAGACTCTTTGGCCTTAGGATTACCCTGGGTGGCCTGGTCTGGTGAGGATAAGCTTGGACACACTACACTCACACACACATTCCAAACCCTAAAACTACCTTTAACCAATTTGACTCCCTGACTCATGTAGGTAACTCATATGGGTGGACCTTAACCCCTAAGCCCCTGGCTAAGAGGGTTAGGAACAACATATTGAGTGCCTAAAATGAGTCCTCTCATGGCTTTTGTGAGCTTAATATGGCTTCATGGCTCAACCAAAATGATCCCATTTCACTCACACTTGATCAATCTTTACTTTTCCAAAATTTCATTATATTGACTTCGGGGAACCTAAACCCACCAAGCCTACCAAATATCCTTGAAATTGCCCAAAATTTGCAAAATTGCCTAAATTACCCAAAATTCCTCAAAATCAGTCCTAAACATTTCCCCCCACTCAAATTGATCATCCATGACCAAATACACCAAAAATTCCAAAAATACCTCCCAACACCCTCCAAATACCCAAAATACCCTTTTAACCCAAAAATTCCAAATATTCATAAAATTCGCAGAAAATTCTAAAAAATCCCAAATATTCTCAATTTCATTTTGTTCAACTACACCATAAGCCAATTTTGTCAATTTAAGCCACTTTTACCAAAACCCCCAATTTGGCCTGTTTTTAACCTAAGTGAACCCAATGTCAAATCAAACCACTCCAATTGACCTCAATTTTTATCCAATTCAATCCTAAACTTCAATTCAAAATCCACAATATCAATTTAGATAAAATCCAGATCCAATTTCATCAATATGTGAATCCAATTTCAAATTGAAGCTTAAAGCCCAATTTTGGCCCATGACCTAAACTTAGCCCAAACAAATCCAATTCAACTCCAATTAGCCCCAAATCTTTTCTAAAACCTTCCTAACACCCCCAAAAACAAACACTAACTTGATTTGCCCAAAATTTGAACCCAAAATTCACTCAAATCTAACCCAAATAAAAAATCCCCAATTTGGCCTAAAGCTCACCATGAATCCAAATAGGCCAAAATCTTCAACCAAAGCCCATCCAAAGTTGAAAGCTCTTTGTTACACACCCATAAAAATTTCTCAACATTAATTTTACATCAAATCCAACATTAGCCCAACATTAGCCCAAGTTAGCTCAATTTGCCCCACTTTAACCCCATCATTATGGAAGCCTAAATTAAACCCAATTCAATTCAAAATCACACCAAACCTTTTCCAAATCACTCATCATATATCCCTAAACTAAACCCACCATTTATTTGGCATGGTCCTTCACAAAACTTTCATCCAAAAGTCCATTTTAAAATCTAAAAGCCCACTTGCCTAAAGCCTTTAAAAGCCCATTCCTAAACAATTCCAAAAGACCAAAATTGACCCTAAAGCCCACATAGCATCTCTTTCCATCATCCATTTCAATTGAAGCCATCCCTAAGTTTTAAATCAATGGATAAATCATTCTAAATCAAGCCACTGCTAATTTCCCCTAAATTCATCAAAAATACCTAAAACCTACTTCCATGAAATTGACTAAGCTTGGCCCCAAGCCAAATGGAGCCATGGAGCCATGCAAAAGCCATATGCAAGCCATGAGGAGCCCTTTCCACCTCACCATGCCACTTATGGCAAGAAGAGGGGAGCCTTTCTTAAGCCATCATTAAGCCCTTTTAACCCCATTTATGCTACACTCTAAACAAAGTTTAGCCACATCACCTTGGATGGGGACTTCACCACCCCTTCCTAGCTGACCCAAATGATTCTCCCTCAGCCTAAAGTCAAGCCTTGGGCAGGTGCACCTAGCCTAAACCATGCCTTGGACCAAATCCAGCCAAAATAAACCTTCCCCCCTTTCCACTTAAATCAAATCCTTTACACATGGCCAAAGCCTATTGCTTGCACTAAACTCAATCCTTGGACTCATTGAGTCGAGATGGTGACCTGACCCTGCCGGCCAGCCGCCTGGGTAGCCAGAAAACGCCATGGCCGAGAGCTACATGTGAGCCAAACTCCCAAATTCTCCCTGGCGGAGCTGCCCCATGCCTAATGGCCACTGTAGCTGTTCTTCCCTTGACCAAGGCAGCTGATCCCAAGCCTTAACTCCTCTTGGGAAGCCCTCCAGCCAGCTTTATTTAAACTCCACCCCCTCTCGGCCAAATAAGGTGATGAACCAGAGCTTAACAAAACTCTTCGAAAATTACTCGAGGACCTTCTCCTAACCTGCGAGCAATTGATTCCCGGTGTCCCTTTGCCCTAATCCCCATCAACAGAGCTCAATTTCTCAGTAAAAAATCCACCCAAAAACCAGGACAACTCTGAAACCTCCCCCAAAATCAAATTAAACTCACCCACACCTGCAAAAGACCTAGAGAAGCAGTTCCCCAGTGAAAGCCCTCTCACCAGGCCAACCATCCTCTCTATCGGCCAAGCTTTGAAATCGACCTTGGTCACTTTCATACCTAGGCAATTCCCCAGAGCTAGAGACTTCATCTGGAGCTTCCTGGGGTGCAATCAAAGGTGCCACGACTCTCTGATTGAAGCTTCACTTCTCAGAGCCAAGGTATAGACCCCTTCTTCCTCCCGAGCTTCCATCGATTCTCTATATTGCTTGGCTTAATTTCATAGCATATAAACCGTATGGATGTGTTCGTCTCCTCAAGAGGAATCCATAGAGCCTAAGAAGACGAAAATCTGTTGAGAAATGAGAGAGATCTTAAGGTTTTAGTGTGGACGGCTCACGGGACACACCAGTCGTAGATGATGACCAGGCGCCTTCCGATCGTGCGTGTATCGAATGGACGATCCAGATTGCGTCGGATCGAAGGATGGAGCGAGACCGCGAACCGCATGGCATCCGAGTCAGATGGCGGCGTTGAATGGGAGAGCGCCGCATGGACTTTCGGATCTGCTGAGTTTGAGTCAGCGCCGCGATGGATAAGTAGATAAATAGGCTATTTTCTATTTATTCATATACCCATAAATTGAAAAATCTATAACTTTGCATAGAAAAATCAGAAAAATAAAATCAAAATACCCTCTTGCTCAGTGAATAGAGGAGAACAATGTGGAAAAAGAATTGAGTTAATTTGATGAGTATTTTATTTTTAATTAATTATTTACTCATTTCAATGTTTTAATTCTCCATTTGCATGGACAATTGACCATGGCATGAGACTATAGGGCTTTTGTAACCTCTGATCTTGGGAACATTCCCTGAATTTTCCAAGATCAGAGGCCACCTTTATGGCAAGTTATTGATTTTCCAAATTTTTGTGCTTGTTTTGATATATTAATTCCAGTAATTAGCATGTGGCTTATGAAATTCTAGGATAGTTTGGGGAAGTATCTTAGGACCAGAGGACCCTAAAAAAATTATGGTTTGAGTTAATTCATTAAGAATAATCCTAATTGGCCTAAATACTCAAAATTAAATTTTAATTAATTAGGATTAAACACCGATCAAAATAACTTGAAAAAAGTTCTCCACTGGTCTTTAGGATTGGAGGGACCTCCTATAAAAATTTGAAACCAACTTGAGGTGATTAGCCCTACTAAATGGACTAATTAAATCACATGATTAAAATTAAACTTTAAAAATTCATAACTCCAAAAATAGATTTTAAAAATTCACCAAAATGATTTTGGGGCTTCTCTGATGTCAGAGGAGTCTAAGAAAATTAAAATTAGAATTTTCTAAAAATCTTCATTTTTCACCATATTTTAATATTTTAATAATTAAAAAAAATAATAAAAATCATAAAAATATTAAAAATCATAAAAATGTCATATTTTGCCTTCTAATCACTTAGGAACAAACCAAATATTTTTCTCAAGTCTGTAGGTTAAGATATTGAATTTTAAAGCATTAAAACAATTTTTAATATTAAAAAATGAATTTCCCTACATTTTCACTAAATTAATTCTAATAAATCAAAGAAAAATCATAAAAATATAAAATTTGTTTCTCTGAACTCCTTGAGGTTAGAGATTTATGAAAAAATATAAAATCCATTTTTCAACTTTAATTTTATTTTATAATTAATTAACACTCCAAAACTTAAAATAATTTTTATAAATAAAATATAATTTGAAAAATCACCAAAATTGATCTAAGTGGTCCTCTGGTTAATAGGGACATCCCATAATTTTTTTAAGGATAGAAGCATTGCCTTAGGCATGTTGTTGAATTTCCATTGAAAATCCCTATTTTTCATAAAAATAAATATATAAATTAAATTAAATTCAGAAAAATCACATTTTCTCCTCTAATGTCTTAATTTACATGTGAGAGAAGGGAAATAAAAATTTTAAGTTCATTTGAGCTTAATTTGAGGAGTTATGAAATGAATAAGCTTAAAAGGACATAAAGGTAATTAAAAAAATTTAACCCTAATTAATATTTAGGTTTAATCAAGGGGAGGGTAAAATATCTGATTTTAGAATTTTCATTAGATAATTGAAACCTAGGGAATTAAGGGGTAGAAACCCATTAATCATCTTGAAAATATTTAAAGTAAATTTTAATTAATTAAACAATTTGAATTTTGGAAGAATAAGTTAAATTTTGGATTATTAAGATTAGGGATATGATTTAAGAAGATATCAATTCTTTAATTTGAAATCCCTAAATGAATCACTTTAATAATATTCAACTCTTAATCAAACTCAAAAATGATAATTGAAATTAATAATTAAATAATTAAAGGGAAAATAAACCTTAATTAAATTAAAAGCTTAAAACATTAAGTAAAATGATAATCAAATTGAAATAAATTTAAAATATTAAAATTAATTTGAAATCACTTAAAAAAAACAAATTTAAAACAAACTTGAAACATCAAAATCAACCTAAAAAATAATTCATAATTGAAAATCAAACCAATTAAAAATTAACCTAAAATATTTCAATTAAATTAAAATTAAATCATTAAAATCTAAATTAAATAATCTAAACACCTCTTTCAACTCAGATTAATCTGATACATTGAGATCATTTAAAATGTAAATATTTAATTAAATTAAAACAAATTGAACATTATTCCAAACTTAAAATTATTAAAATTTCATAACTAAATTAAACCACTTTAAATCATCAATCCCAATTTTAAATAATTAAAATCTTTAATAAATTAATTTGCCCTTAAAGGCTTTCATTATTATAACTCTTAAGTAAAGCATAAAGTGAAATGTCACTTTACTCATAGGATAATCAAACATCCTAATTCACTAAACAAGAAACAAACAAAACTTAATTTTTGGATGATCAATTCACCAATACAATAAAACTCATTTGGACTCAAAATAATCCCAAAAATATTGAAAAGATGTTTAAGACTCGTCCTAAACACTTCCTCAACATGATGAGATGTTTTAGAAGAACAACTAAACTTAATTGTTCTTTGATGAAGAAAATCATCCTTAAAAAAACACAAGAACCTAGACGTCGTAGGAATTAACTAGCTATAGGATTAGGACTTTGGTAGACAACCAAAACCTTTCCCTTAGCTTTACCTAGGTATTTGTAATAAACATTTAAATGCTTTAACATGTGTTTTATGTATAGCTTGGAATGAAGGGAAGACCCTCCAAGTACGCTTTTATTTTATTGTGATTTACTTACCTGTACTGCACTTTACTTTTCTTGCATGTTAAACAAGATTGTTGCCTGAAAACTAAAACCATTTAGGATAGCCACAAAACTGAAATCCAAAACTAAAATTAAAAGTGAAAAAAGGTTAAAATCCACTGCCACAATATTTCAAAGTATAAAACAAATCAAAATTTAATCACAAACAAAACAACAAAACTACAATTGCAACTAAATTAAAACGTCTCGTTGAATGATCGGGAATACCTCGGATGATATAACCCACGTGTTGCTAACGGGATTTCTCACGGTCTAAATGAAAGTGTGGAGCTCATTTGGTTGAGTTTAGCAAATTCATCTGGACTAAGTGAATTCGACGAAAATAACGGTGCCGGGATGACGAAACCGTGGGATCTTAATCGGTTTTGTTTAAACAAACTTTAAGATTTGTTCTAATTAAAATACTAAAGACATTTGGACTTTAACATTTCTCTAAACCAAAACACTTCTCTCATCTCTTGATTATCATTTTCTAAAACTAAACCTCTACGACAACGATAAGGAGCTTGGAGCACGGTGGGCAACACGACCATCGTCATCAGTAAAACTCGGGTCTACTTCAACAAAACCATTCCTAGAATTAAATATCTAAGCCATAGGATTTCGAGGTAGTTTGTCTAGTGCAACATAAATCCTCAACTTTTTCGTTAGGCACTTGCATAATCATTTTATGCAAATTAAGTCCTAACAAGTCTTAGGATTCCGAGGTAGTTGTTTGGTACGACAAAAACCCTCACATCTTCGAGGCTACTTGTGTGACTATATCATACAAATATATGTCCTAATTAATTAAAATTGGTAGGATTGCAAGATTAAATAATATTCCCAAATTGAAGCCAAACAATAGGTAGTTTGGGAAGTTGCCAAGATTCTTCTTGGATCCTCAGCTTCTCCTACTTCTCTTCCTTCGAACTCCTGAAAATAACTGTTCCAAATTTGAATTTTTCCCTATTGAAATCTCCAAAATTCAATCCTTTGAAAACTTTAAACTTTAAAATTGTTGAGAGAAAAACCACTGATCATTATCGAGAGTTTTCTTAAGTGATTCCCGTCACTTAGGATGTAATTAACTATAGGGGCTTGCCCTTATAGGGAACTTTAAGAACCTAGGTAATATAAAACCTGCTTAATTTCTTTATATTAAGCAGGGGAACTTGTCGGCTTATAAGATTGGTTCGCAAACCAAACGGATGTCACAAATCTTCTAGTTTATTTAATCGAGCCCCATCATCAAACAGTGTGTATATTCTTCGAGATAGATACACGGCTTGTGGTGTGGTGCTCGTTTATATAAACTATTTGGGATGTGAGATCGGTTTGACTTCATATCTTAAAATTTCAAACTTAAAATTATTTTCAAAAATCAAATGCTACTTTCAAAATTATATATTTAAATTAAAACCTAAAAAATATGCCGACACCAGGTACAAAGAACATTGACTAATCTATAGAACGGTACAGGATGTTTTATTAGTAGAATGGGTTAATCTAGGCTCACACTACTAGATGTTCAAGGGTGGCTATGGTCGGCCCTACCAGTGATCTGTTCCCTTTCTATAAACCAAATTATTAGAATTTAGTCTATCACTCTAAAAACTAATTAATTTTACACCCAATAAATCATATCTTCCTATTTATTTGCACTTCACCTTGAATAACTTGCATAAAGCCTTCGACTACATCAGGATTCATGTGATATCTACTAGTTAAGAATTTATCTCCGGATAGGTTTCAAAATTCTTCAACAGGTTTTAACAATTTAAATGGCAAATTTAAAAAGTAAACTAAGATCAGGTATTAATATCATCACAATGTTTTAAATATTTTAAATTTAATTCTCCTACAAAATTTAATTAATTTATTATCTTTTGATAGCTCAAAGGAGAAAGATAACTAGCTAGTCAGAACACATTGAAATCACACAACAAAACATATTTATAAAACTTTGAACCAAGGTACAAATACTTATCTGAAGTGTTCCTTCAAGTGATCCACTGACTTATATTGACTCCAAAGCAATGATGAAAGACTCCAACAGTAACAACACACAATAAATACTCAAAATAAACTCACTAGATACAAAGTAAAGGGCACCTTAAGTGTGAAAGAGACTAAGAAAAACTAAGTAAAACTAGAGGGGGGAGAGAAGGTGTTAAAAGGGGCTTGGGGACTATATGGTGCCTGGGAACTATATGGTGCGATTTTCTTTGTAGAATGGGCTCCTATTTCTAGAGCTCTGAATTTGACCAGGTGTTGCTTAAGGAACCCCTTCAAAATTCATCCAAATTCAATGCATCTTCTAGAAGGTAACTGTCGCGCCTAGGCGCCGGGATCTGGCGCCTAGGCGCCGGACTCCGTGACCAGGTCTTCGCACCTCTTCACTTTGGATCACACCTCTTCGCGATTAAAACCGTTTCCTTGTGTCCAAATGCATTGTATCACATGTCCTATATATTAGGAGTAACTTGCTGACATCTACAAGCTCCAATAATGGCTTAACTTCGTCAAAATAACTCCCCAAAATCATCAAAAAATCATAATAGCGTCTGTATCGAGCTGGCGCTTAGGCGCCGGATTCTAGCACCTAGGCGCCAGACCAATAATTCTATTATTTTTCACCATAAGCTTCATTTTTGCTCCTTTTTGCTCCTTTTTCCTTCTATTTCTTTCTTGGAATCTTTTTAATCATCTACATCCAAAAGCATGAAAATACCTTTCATTAAAGCCTAATATCCTTAAGAATTGAATCATAAATAAGGCATAAAAATGGGTATCTTTTAGGAAGAACATTGCCTTATCCGCTTCTTCCATGTGACTTGTATGAATGAATTAGATCTTGAGTTGCCATCCCATATGCTCCAAATGTGAGTTAGTTTCGTTAATCTTTGCTTCGATTGAAGTCATTAGGGCTTCGATCTTTACAATCTTTTCTATAATTTCTTGAATACTAACGGCGAGAAATCCATTGAATAACTCTTTATCACTATCACTAATAAACTTATTCTTGTCATAATCCTCTTTCTTCTTGATCTCATTCTCCTAGGAGGACATGATGCACTCAAAACACTCTTCTTAAGACTCAGAAATGAAAATAGGACTTGGGGCAAGTGTTTCTCTTAATCCATGGCTTTTTTTATAGACTTTAGAAGTACATAAACAACCCTTAAATGTTTTAAAACTAAAAAAAAAACTTTAAAAATCACTTCCCCACGATGTAGGCTTCTAGAACCTCATTTTTCACATGCTTCATATATTATTTCTTAAAAACTTTGCAACACTTTGAGCGTCACATCGAGGTAAAGCAATAGCTTCAATCCATTTGGAAACATATTCTACTGCTATCAAAATATAAACATTTTCGAAAGATGGTGTAAATGGACCCATGAAATCTAATCCCCAAACATCAAATATTTTAACTTCCAACATATAATTGAGGGGCATCTCATTTCTTCTAGAAATATTGCCTACACGCTTACATCTATCACAATTTTTAATAGAAGCATTCACATCCTTAAAAATTGTAGGCCAATAAATTCCAGATTGTAAGATTTTATAAGCAGTTCTTTCAACTCCAAAATGTCCCCCATAATCAGAATCATGACATTTTTGAATAATTTCATAAGTCTCTTACAAAGGTACACATCTTTGACTTATAAGATCCTTTCCTTGTTTATATAAAAATGGGTCATCCGAAAAATCAGTCTTAGCATTAGACATAAATTTTTTCTTTTCCTAGTATGTCAAACCATAGGGTATAATATTACTAACAATGAAGTTTACTATGTCGACATACCACGGAACATGTCACTCATTAATAATGAATAATGTTTTCATTAGGAAAGTGTTAATTAATTTCTTCACCATCACAGCAAGATTTTTCATTTCCAAGCCTGGACAAATGATCTGCAATTTGATTATCAGAATCGTTCCTATCTACTATCTCAAAATCAAATTCTTGCAAAAGAAGAATCCATCTAATTAATCTCGGGTTCACATTCTTCTTATTCATTAAATATTTGATAACAGAATGATCAGTATGCACCACACATTTAGTTCTAACTCTTTCTCAATAGTGGTATAATTAATTCGAGCATCATTAAGAGTTTTACTAGCATAATAAATAACTTTGAAAATTTTATCATATTTTTTGTCCTAAAACAGCACCAATAGCATAATCACTAGCATCACACATTAATTCAAAAGGTTTATAACAGCGGCAGTAATTAATTTTTCTTTTAATGTTTCAAAAGTTTTTAGGCAATCATCATCAAAATAAGAAATTGCATCCTTTTCCTGTAAATGACATAAATGTTCTGTAATCTTTTAAAAAGTCTTTGATGTAACGCCTGTAGAATCCAGCATTTCCCACAAAACTTCTAATTCCCCTTAGATTGGTCGGGCAAGGTAAATTGGAGATAACTTGAATTTTTCCAGGATCTACCTCCAAATCTCTTTCTGAAATCCGATGTTCGAATACAATTCCTCCTGCTACAATAAATTGGCGTTTTTCCCAGTTAAGGAATAAATTAGTTTCTTCACAGCGTTTTAGAACTCTAGACAAATGTTCTAAACATGATTCAAATGAAATTCCAAACACTGAAAAGTCATCCATAAAAATCTCAATCCCTTTTTAATTAAATCACAGAAAATAGTCATCATACATCTCTGGAATGTAGCAGGGCATTACATAAACCAAAGGCCATTCTTCTAAAATCAAACGTACCATAAGGACTGGTAAACATAGTTTTCTCTTGATCCTCAGGAGCAATTTGAATTTGGTGGTAACCAGTACATCCATCCAAAAAACAAAAGTATTTATGCCCTGCTAGTATATCCAACATCTGATCCAGAAATGGGAGTGGAAAAAGATCTTTCCTTGAGGCAAGAATTAATTTTCTATAATCAATGCATATTCGTCACCCTGTAACTTGTCTAGTTGGAATCACTTCATTCTTTTCGTTAACAGTCACAGTTACTCCTCCTTTCTTAGGAACACAGTGAATCAGACTAACCCATGCACTATCTAAAATAAGGTAGATAATTCCAGCATCCAACCACTTCAAAATTTCTTTCTTAACAACATCTTTCATGATAGGATTTAATCTCCTTTGGGGATCAGCCCGAGGTTTGCAATTATCATCCATATGAATTCTGTGCATACGAATTGAAGGACTGATTTCTTTAATATCAGTAATTGTCCATCCAAAGGCTTTCTTGTACTTATTTAAAATTTCAAGCAAACTCTTTTCTTCTTTTTCAGTCAATTGAGATGAAATTATAACAGGCAAGGTTGAGGACTCACCCAGAAAATCACACTTCAAATGATTAGGAAGCATTTTTAACTCAAGTTCAGGAGGTTTTTCAATTGATGGACCGTAAGATTCATCTTTTCAGTCATATCCAACAATTCAAAATTTTCATGAACATAATTTAATTCTTCCTCTTGAAAATCTTCAGAATGATGTAACTCTTCTTCTTGCTTATGTTCCAATTCTTCTCTTTTAGGTTTTTCTTCATAAGTTAACTTGAAATGACATTCACTGAAATATTTGATGACATCCATCCTAAAACATTCATCATGTTTAGCTCTGGCAGAATACTTCATCGATTTCAAAATATTAAATGTAACAGTTTGATCATTAACCCTCATCATTAATTCCCCTTTTTGCACATCTATCATTATTGTGTTTGTGGTTAGGAATGGTCTTCCCAAAATGATGGGTATCTCTCTATCTTCCTCCATATCAAGCACAATGAAATCAACAGGAAAGATAAATTGATCCACATTAACCAAAACATCTTCTATAACTCCTTTTGGATATGTGATAGAACGATCTGCTAACTGCAATTATAGTTGTTGGGGTTATTTCTCCTAATCCCAATGTTTTGAATATTGATAGAGGCATAAGGTTAATGCTTGCACCCAAATCACGTAAATATTTTCCATAGAATCTATCTCCGATTGCACATGGAATTGTGAAACTACCAGGATCTTTAAGTTTTTTAGGAAGCTTATTCTGAATTATTGCACTACACTCCTCATTAAGTGCAACTGTCTCATTATCTTCTTCCTCTTTCTGTTGAGAATATCCTTCTTAAATTTCAAATAACTCAGCATTTGTTCTAAAGCTTCAGCAAATGGAATATTAATGGTAAGCTACTTAAATATCTCCAAGAATTTTGAAAATTTCTTATCCAGCTTTTGTTGATGAAGTCTCTGAGGAAATGAAGGTGGTGGCTTTTCTAAATCAACCTTAGGTGGATAAATTGGTCTTTCTAAACCTTTCGAAGAGTCCTGTTTTAGTTCTTTAATCTCTTCTTTCTCTACTTCAGTTTCTTTCTGAACTCTACCTTCCAACTCTCTTCCACTTCTCAGTTGAATTGCTTTTACATGCCCTTTATTCTTTTCTCTTGGATTCACTTCAGTATTACTTGGAAGCATTCCGTAGGATCTATTACTTAATGAATTTGCAATTTGCCCCAATTGATTTTTAATATTTCTAATGGTTGCTCATTGAATTTGCAATTGATTTTCCATATGTGACACCACTTCTTCAATAGACAACTTCTTCTCCTTTAATTGTAAAGCATTGTGAAAACTTGGAGGATAGGTTAGTCTATAATTATTATTTCCTTGGTTGTTCCATTTTCTCAATGGGTTTACTTAGTGGTTCCTCCATTGTTGATTAATACCACACTGATTATTGGTATTCCAATTAATGTTTGGGTGGTTCTTCTAACCTTGGTTATAATAATTGGAATATGGGTTATTAGGCTTGCTTATAACATTCAATGTTTCTGGTGAATAAGAAGAATCAACCATTTGGCCTAATGAATTTTCTTCAATCATGGAATTTGGCTGAGAAAAATTCATCCCAAATTGGTCTATCTTCCTTAAAGTTGCAGCAACTTGATTTGTTAACATTGCACAAGCATTATTTTCATGAACACTGGCTACCTTTTTAGGATTTAAACTTTTAGAATGCCATTGAAAATTATTAGTAGCCATTTCTTCAATTAAGGCATAAGCATCAGAAAACTGTTTAGACATTAATGATCCACCAACAACAGCATCGATAATTGATCTAAGAGATCCAACTAATCCATTGTAAAAGGTTTGAATTATTAACCAATCTGGTATTGAATGATTTAGACATTTCCTGAGGAGATCATTAAATCCTTTCCATGCTTCATATATTGATTCACCTTCAAAATGATAAAAAGATGTAATATCATTTCTCAATTTCACAGTCTTAGATGGTGGAAAATATTAAGCAAGGAATTTTTGTGCTAAATCATCCCAAGTTCTGATAGATCCAGGTGCTAACGAATTTAACCATATCTTAGCTTTATCCCTTAGTGAGAAAGGAAAATGTCTGAGTCTAATAGCATCATCCGAAACACCATCATATTTAAAAGTAGCAAACAACTCTAGAAAATTAGCAAGATGCAAATTAGGATCTTTAGTTGTTGCTCCCCCAAACTGATTATTAGACACCATTTGGAAAATAACAGGTTTATGCTCAAAGAAATTAGTAGCTACAGTAGGGTGGTGAATACTACCATGAAGTTCATCCACAGTAGGGTTAGCATAATCTCTTAAAGGTCTGAATTCTTGATGGATGCCAACATTTTGATTTTGATGATTTGTCATTTCTTGGATATTTTTATCTTTTCCTATATTTTAATTTTTTTGATTTTTCTGATAGTTCTTTCAAATTCAAAATTGTAAGGCACAAGTCCCTCAGAACCTTAACTACACATACAATAATAAAATAAAACAAGACACAACAGACTAACACAAACAAAGAAAAGTAAAAATTTAAATTTTTCTTAATTTTCTTTAAAAATGCAGTTTTAATTAATTTACCCAGCAACATCACCAAAAACTTGATCCCGACAAATATATGTGCTTACGATTTAGATATGAAAATTATGATTTTATAATATCTCATACTATGCAAGTATACGTATCATTTATCAAGTAATATAGGACTTTATCAAGTATACGATTTTGTTATTTCACTGCTGTTGCTGTTATCCCGATTGTTCGAGAATTTTATGCAAATTTTCTGGATGCTGAAGATTATGAAGTCTTTGTCAGAGGGAACGGAGTAGGATTTAGTCCAGAAAGAATCAACATATTTTATGGCCTACCACCGACTATTGAGTGCTTATTATTACGGATTATCACCATCCGAGGGAGATTTGGATATGATTATTGCTTATTTGATCGACAAGATCTTGGATCTTGGAAGATCGGGAATGGAAAAAGGGTAAACTTCAAATCCTCCAAATTAAATGGTATTTCTAAAGCATGACACTACTTTATTTCTGCAAGATTGTTACCTTCCAACCACCTGAGTGAAGTGACTAGAGATCAAGCGATCTTAAACTACAACATTCAGGAGAGGAAGCCTATTGATGTCAGGAGCATTATTTATGATTTTGTGGATTCTACTGCGAGATCCAACACTTCTATTGGATTGGGATTTCCATCTCTGATATACTCACTGTGTGTTAGTAATGGAGTCACTGCTGATATTTCTGAGGAGAAGTTAAAGTCTACCAAGCCAATTAGGCAGGAGTGTGTTAGTATCTATGATCGTCTTTGAGGGAAGAGATCGACCGCTCCTTCTACTTCTGCACATACTTCAGGTAGACCTTCTACTTCTAGACCCTCTACTTCTGCCGAGCCACCATCGGATTTCGGGAATCAATGCATGATCGAGTTTTAGAGCGACGGCAGGAGTTATTTCAAACTCACTGCAGGATTGATACTATTGATAGAAAACTAGATCATTTATCTGATTATACCCGAAGGAAGAGTAGTTATGATGCTGAGTATGATGAAGCCCTAGTCAGATTTCTGAAAGGTGAACGAGATGTTAGTTTTCCTACTTTTCCTAGTTTCACACCATTTGTTGATCCTAAGGACGTAGAATTTTCCTTTGTTGATGATGATGATGACGAGGCTACAACCAGTGACTAGTAGTTATAGATCTTTATGTTGTGTTACTCTGTTAGTTTGTTTTGTTTGGATTGTTTGTTTAGTTTTGTGTTTGATGTATGTTGACTGATTAGTGATAGGATTCTATTATGTTAAAACTGAAGTTAGAGTTAATTTATATGTTTGTTTTAGTCTACTACTTAGTACTTAGTAATTTTGCTCTGTTTTAATTCTGTTTCAAATTTAGTATCATCATAAAATTAGCCTGCTTACTTTTTATACATGCTTAAATTTTATTTTTAATTATTCATAAAAGCATGAGTAGAAGTAATTTTTCTTTTTAAGATTGTTTTTACATACTTATAAAAATTCTTATGATTTTCTTTCTCTCATACTTTCAAATTATCATAGAATACCAAAACTTAAGTTTGGGGGAAGGGAAAATCCATTCAAAATTAAATTTTAATTATCCTTAAAGAATTAGTATTTTCATAAAAAAAACATTTTAACATAACTTAAGGAATGAAGAATTTATTTGAGATCACTTTTATTTTTGAAATTATAAACAATTTAGTGAAAATAAACCAAAATTTTACTAACTTTGATTGACTTTAAGAATAGAATTATTTAACTTAAAGAAGAATAAGATAAATAATTTTTCTATTCATCATAGAAATAATAGATTTTAGAAATATTAAGTAATAAAAAATTATCACTTGAAAAAGAAAAGATTGGAAATCTTTTTAAATTCTTTTTTATGTTATAATAATTAAGTGGAAATGTATAAGTTTTGAAAATGTAAGTTAAGGATAGTGAAGTTCAAAACCATTAACAGGCTATCCAGATATAGTAATTCTCTCTAAATATATATATATAAAAAAAGAAAGAAAAAAAAGAAGAGAGGAGAAGCTTGAGGAAATGCCTAATCAAAAATTCGCTTCACTTGAATAATCTTATAGGGAGAAAACAAGTTACATACTTTACTTAATTTTTATACATAAATATTTATTTAGAAAAGATTTTTTAGGAAGATCTTTTTCTTGTGAATAATCTATGAAAGCTTAATATAATAGATTTCTATTATTTTCAAAATGGATGGAAAGTTTGAAATCTTATGATTTGGTAGTTAAATATTCTTTAAATTCTTAAAATTAAACCTAGTTAGTGAAATTGGGTTAAAAATTTACTAAAGACTTTATAAAATAAAAAATTATAAGGAATCTCAAATATTTATCTTTTATTCCAAAGGTTATATATTTTATATAGTAGAAAGAGTTACTTGAGGACAAGTAACATTTAATTTTGGGGGATTTTGATCTATAAAAAAATACATATTTCTTTATGTCTTAATCTTATCAATTAAGGATATTATGCTTTAATAAAAGGTATTTTTTCTGTGTTTTTGGATGTAGGTGATGTAAAAAGGTCCAAAAAGGAAAAAGAAGCAAAAAGGAGCAAAAATGGAGCAAAATACAAAAATAATAAAAAACTATGGCCTGGCACCTAGGCGCCAGAAGCTGGCGCTTAAGCGCCAAACTCGATACAAAAACTGTCAAGTTTTTGACAACTTTTGATCAGTTATTTTGACGGAGTGAGCGGTTATTGGACATTCTAGAAGACTGGCAGTTCTTCCTTGATAATAGGACATGTGATACATTGCATTTGGACGCTCGAAAATGGTTTTAAACCTGAAGAGGTGCGAGCAAAAGTGAAGAGGTGCGAAGAACTGGACGCGGTGTCCGGCGCCTAGGCGCCAAACCGACCATCTAGAAGATTCATTGAATGTGGACATGTTTTGAAGAGGTGCCTCAAGGCAACCCTTGAAGTCTATAAATAGGGGTCCATTTCTTCAGAAAACGTGCCCCTCTCATTGTAACCCTTTCTCTTATCCACTTTAGGACCTCTCATCCTTAGAGAGAGAAATAGAGAGAGAAATTTAGGGCCAACTTTTGTTTAGTTTAGTGATTTTATTTTCAAGTTGTTGCATCTGGAGTTCATTACACTGTGGAGTCGGTAGGAATCGGAAGATCCGTAGAAGGAATAATTGAGATAAGTATTTTACATTTGATTCAAAGTTTATTTATTATGTTTTGCTGTTTATTTTCAATGTGTTCTGAGTAGTTGTTTACTTTCTTCCTTCAATTATGAAGAGATAGATAAGATAATATAAAGATTTGATGGAGAATTAAAATTCAAAATATTTTCAAAACATTGTGATGACATTAATACCCGATCTTACTTTACTTTTTAAATTGGCCATTTAAATTGTTAAAACCTGTTGAAGTGTTTTGAGACCTTGAAGGAGAAGAACTCTTAACTTGTAAGTGTCACATGAATCCTTGGGTAGTTGAAGGCCATGTGCGGGCTATTCAAGGTGAAGTGCAAATAAATAGGAAGATAAGATTTAAAAGGTGTAGAATTGATAAGTTTTTAGTGTGACAGACTAAATTCTTATAATTTGATTTATATATTAGGAAAGGGTCACTAGTAGGGCGGACCATAGCCACCCTTGGACATCTAGAAGTGTGAGCCTAGATTAACCCATTCTACTAACAATACATCCGGACCTATTCTATAAATTAGCCAATGTTCTTTGCGCTTGGATCAAAGGGTAAAGAACAGGAAAGCTTCTGTTTGGCACAATACCATAAAGCAAATTCTCCAATGAATATTAAATTATCTTAAAATTCTTAGATTAATTGAAGGAAAGAAAGTTGTTTATTTTATAGTTTTTATAAATCATTTTATTATTGTTTTCTTTATTTGCATCTAGTAAATTAATATTAATTTATAGTTAATTTAGAGGATAAAAAGATATTTTAGAAATTTAATACTTGGAAAATTTATTACTTTATTTTTTCCCCGTGGGATCGATACTGGGGTTATTAAAGAAAACCCTACATTACTTGAAACGATACGTATACTTGCGTAGTATCCCTAGTGTGTAAAAATATTTTCTAAAAATTTACATCATTTTGATTTTATACACTAGCCGCCATTTATAAATTGGGTCAAGCTTTTTGGCCATCTTTTGGAAGCGAATATTACTCGCGTTTTTTGCGTTCGGGTTAAGTTTTTGGCGCCATTGCCGAGGAAAGAAATAAAATAGTTATAAATTTTTGTTAAAAAAAATATTATATTTCTAAAAATATAAAAATATAAAAAAAATTTAAAAAATAGTAAAAATAAAAAAAAGAGAGAAAGATATATATTTTTATTTCTTGTTTTATGCGAAGATTTGGTTCTGAAGGATTAATACCTTTAGATTCTGAATTAGAAAGAACAATTAGAAAAATTTAAAAGGGAAAACAAATTCAAAAATTTCAAGAAATGGCTACTTTACAAAATCCAATCGAACTTAATGATCAAAATGTTTATAAACCATTAAGGGATTATGCTAACCCTACGAGTTGATGAACTTCATAGTAGTATTCAAATACCCATCTGTAGATGCTAATTCTTTTGAACTTAAACCGTCTATTATTCAAATGGTGCAAAACAATCAATTTGGTGGATCACCAAATGAGGATCCAAATTTACATCTTGTTAGTTTTTTAGAACTTTGTGCTACCTTTAAATATAACAATGTTTTTGATGATGCTATTAGACTTAGAATCTTTCCTTTTCTTTAAGAGATAAAGCAAAGATGTGGCTAAACTCATTAGCGACTGGTTCTATTAAAACATGGGCTGAAATGGCACAAAAATTCCTTGCTAAATATTTTCCTCCTTCTAAAACTGCTAAATCATGAAATGATATTACTTCGTTTAGTCAATTTGACGGGGAGACAATATATGAAACTTGGGAAAGATTTAAAGAACTATTAAGAAAATGTCCTCATCATGCTTTACCTGATTGGTTGATTATTTAAACATTTTATAATGGGTTAATTGGATCTTTAAAATCAATTATTGATGCTGCTGCTGGAGGTTCTTTAATGTCAAAATCATTTGAAGAAGCTTACACTTTAATTGAAGAAAAGGCTAATAACAATTTTCAATGGCCTTCTGAAAGGATTAACCCTAAAAAGGTGGCCAGTATTCACGATAATGAAGCCTTTTCTATTTTAGCTTCACAAGTTGCAGCAATGTCTAAGAAATTAGATAATTTTGCAATTAAAATTTTACATAATAACTCTGCTAATATTGAAGATTCACAAACTATTGAAACTTTACAAGCTATTGCAAGTAAAAATAATTCCTATTCAAATTATTATAATCTTGGGTGGAAAAATCATCCTAATTTTAACTGGAATAATTCGCAACAACAATGGGGTAATAATCAATCTCATCCCACTGGAAATTGGAATAATCAAGTTAATTCAAATTATAAACCTCCTGGATTTAATAATCAACAGAAAAAGTTATCAATAGAAGAATTAATTATGAAAATCAATAATCAATTACAAAATCAAAATACTGCTATTCGTAATATTGAAAATCAAATGGGGCAAATTGCTACTTTAATTAATAACAGACCTGTAGGAATACTTCCTAGTAATGTTGAAATTAATCCAAAGGAAACTGGAAAAGAACATGAACAAGCTAAAGCTGTGCAACTTAGAAGTGGGAAGGAATTAAAAGAAAGAATGCATAATCAAATTGAAAAAGAGATTGAGGTTGAAGAGATTGAAAAACCTAAAGAAACTCTCTCTCCTAGTCAAGATCAAACTGTTATACCTGTTAATGTGGAAGTTGACAAACCACCACCACCTTTTCCTCAAAGACTGAAACAGCAGAAACTTCATCATCAATTTTCTAAATTATTTGACATTTTTAAGAAACTTACTATTAACATACCTTTTGCTGAAGCTTTGGAACAAATGCCAACTTATACAAATTTATGAAGGATATTTTAAGCAAAAAATGAAAATTGGAAGCTTTTGAAACTGTTGCATTAAGTAAAGAATGCAGTGCAATAATTCAAAAGAAATTTTCTGAAAAGCTTAAGGATCCTGAAAGTTTCACTATACCCTGTGCTATTGGAGAAAAATTTTGTGGAAAAGCTTTATGTGATATAGGAGCAAGTATTAATCTCATGTAATTTTCTATCTTTCGAAGATTAGATTTAGGAGATATTACTCCCACCACTGTAACTCTTCAGTTAGCTGATAGATCTATCACTTATCCTAAAGGAGTTATAGAGGATGTCCTTGTTAAAGTGGATAAATTTATCTTCCCTGTAGATTTCATAGTACTTGATATAGAAGAAGATAAATAGATACCTATTATTTTAGGAAGACCTTTTCTAGCTACCGGACGAGCTATGATTGATGTACAAAAAGGAGAATTAACCATGAGAGTTAATGATCAAGAAATTAAATTGAATGTTCTTAAATCAATGAAGTACCCTGATAAAGAGAAATGTTATCGAATGGATATAATTGATTATTTAATTGAAAAATATTATCAAGAAAAATGTAAAGTCATTTCTCAAGAAAAATTTGAATTTTTAACAGATGAAAATGAAGAAGTAGAAGAAGAAGAGACTCATTTTATTAAAGATAATTAGGAAACTTTAGACATAACTCAAAATGATATACTTTTACCCTCAATTAAAAGAGCCCCTGAACTGGAATTAAAAATGTTACCTTCCCATTTAAAATATGCGTTTCTTGGAAATTCATTAACTTTACCTGTTATTATTTCTTCTGACCTGAGTAAAGATCAAGAAGAAAAATTACTAGGTGTGTTAAAGAATTATAAGAAAGCTTTTGGTTGGACGATTAATGATATAAGAGGAATAAGCCCTTCCATTTGCATGCATAGAATCTTAATGGAAGAAAATTTTAAACATACTATAGAATCGCAAAGAAGATTAAATCCTATTATGAAAGAGGTTGTTAAAAAAGAAATTATTAAGTGGTTAGATGCTGGTATTATTTATCCTATTTTGGATAGTCAATGGGTAAGTCCTATTCATTATGTTCCGAAGAAAGGAAGTGTAACTGTCATTGTTAATGATAAAAATGAACTAATTCCTACAAGACAAGTTACTGGATGGAGAATTTGTATTGACTATAGGAAATTAAATAAAGCCACTAGAAATGATCATTTTCCTTTACCTTTCTTGGATCAAATGATCGATAAATTAGCTGGACACTCATATTTCTATTTTCCGGATGGATATTCTCGGTTATCATCAATTACTTATTGCTCCTGAGGACTAAGAAAAGACAACATTTACAAGTCCTTATGGAACATTTGCTTTTAGAAGAATGCCTTTTGGTTTATGTAATGCGCCTGCAACTTTTCAAATATGTATGATGTCAACATTTTGTGATTTAATTGACAAAGGAATTGAAATATTCATGGACAATTTTTCAGTCTTTGGAACTACTTTTGAATCTTGTTTGGAAAACATAACAAAAGTTCTGAAAAGATGTGAAGAAACAAATTTAGTTCTTAACTGAGAAAAATATCAATTCATGGTCACAGAAGGCATTGTACTTGGTCACAAAGTGTCATAAAAAGGGATGGAAGTAGATCAAGCAAAAGTGAAAATTATTGTTGAATTGCAACCACCTACTACTGTTACTGATGTGAGAAGTTTTCTAGGTCATGCTTGGTTTTATAGAAGATACGTAAAGGATTTTTCTAAAATTGCTAAACCTCTTTGTCATTTATTAGAAAAAGATGCAAAATTTGAATTTAATAAAGAATATATTAATGCTTTTAATATTCTAAAAGAAAAATTAATAATCGCACCTATCATTGTTGCACCCGATCGGAATAAATCTTTTGAATTAATGTGTGATGCAAGTGATTTTGCAATTGGAGCTGTATTAGGACAAAAATATGAGAAGGTTTTCAAAGTTGTATATTATGCTACTAATACTCTCACTGAAACACAAAGAAATTACACTACCACTGAGAATGAGCTTCTAGCTATAGTATATGCCTTTGATAAATTTAGACCTTATCTTCTTGGTACAAAATGCATAGTTCATACTGATCATTCTGCTATTAAATATCTATTATCTAAGAAGGATTCTAAACCTAGACTTATAAGATGGGTTTTACTTTTACAAGAATTTGATTTTCAAATAGTAGATAGAAAAGGAACTGAAAACCAAATTACTGATCATTTGTCTAGAATTAAAAATGATATTATTTCAGAAGAAAATATAAATGAGAAATTCCCTGATGAATCTTTATATGTTATTCAAAGATGCAAAACACTTGGTATGCTGATATTGTTAATTATTTAGTTAGCAATATTTTGCCTTATGACTTGGATAACATATTTATTAAGAAATTTAAATATGATGCTAAATCATATATTTGGGAAGAACCTCATTTATTTAAAATTGGAAGAGATTCTACGATTTGAAGATGTGTACCGTATGAGGAAACTTTTGCTATTATTCAAAAATGTCATGATTCCGATTTTGGAGGAAACTTTAGCATAGATAAAACTGCATTTAAAATTTTAAATTCTGGATTTTATTGGCCTACCTTATTTAAAGATGTGAGAAAATATGTGAAAACATGTGATCGATGTCAAAGGATGAGAAATATATCCAGGAAAGATGAAATGCCTTTAAACTATATATTGAAAGTTGAAATTTTTTATATATGAGGTTTAGACTTTATGGGACCATTTGTTCCATCATCTAGAAAAATTTATATTTTATTAGCAGTTGATTATGTTTCAAAGTGAATTGAAGCTGTTGCTTTACCAAACTGTGATTCCAAAAGTTTTTCAAAATTTTTAAAGAAAATGATATTTTCAAGATTTGGAATGCCTAAGGTAATTATCACTGACGGTGGAAGTCATTTCAGGAATATAAGAATTCAATCATTAGTACAAAAATTTGTCATCAAACATAGAATAGCAACTGCTTATCCAAGTCTAATAGAAGTGCTAGAACAAGCAGTAGTCTCTACAGAATCATAAATGATACTCCCTACATCAATCAGCTTCCTCTCTTGTATGGAGTAGTTGAGGATAACTACGTCTCGGGCAACCTCGCTTAAATGATCGGATGGAAGGAGACGAGCAGAAATAAAGTAGTGTCATGCCTTTGAAACACCATTAAGCTTAGAAGATGAAAAATTTACCCTTTTTTCGATCCGGATCTTCCAAGCTCCAGTACCATCAGTCAGGTAAGCAATAATCATATCTAAATCTCCCTCAGATGGAGATAATCCGGAGTAATAGTACTTGATGTTCGATGGCAGACCGTAGAAATATTGATATGCTCTGGAGTGAATCCTACTCCAACTCCTCTTACAAAAATCTCATACTCTTCAGCATCCATGAAATTGGCATAAAACTCTCTAACGACAGGGATAACAGCAACATCAGTAAAATAGCAGAATCGTTGCCAGTTGAGTGCAACGACTATATCCTCAATCCTTCCTCCAGGATTGTAAAAACTTCATTCCGAGATAAACTTCCGAGTCATAGAAAAATACTTGTACCGAAAATGTACAGCAGCAATATCAAACTTGCTATGATCAAAATTTTTTCATTCCTTTCCTCGCTTAGACTTGGGTGCCATCTAAACGTGAAATAAAAATGCAAAATAAATTTATAGAATCAAAGGAAATGAACTAATTTAAGCTTTTCAAACTTGAAAGAGCTTAAAAATCCTTGGATTTAACTCTAAAAAATCAATCTTTTCTCAAAATTTTATTTTTCCTCAATGAGAACAAAATCCAAGGTGAAAATAAAATTTAATTGGTTTAAAATGTAGACCTGACCTTGGGATGAAGAAATCAAGTGATTTCAAGCTAAAAAACTTAAAAATCCGGCCTCAAATGGGATCTCTAGGGTCTATTTTCACGAAACCAGAGGAAAGGGAAGCTTAGGCGTCAAAAATGGCGTGGGGGTGTTTAAGAAGATGAAGTTTTGGGTTCAGGCCGAATCGGATCCTAGGCGCCGAATTCTGGCGCCTAGGTGCCAGACTCATCTTTCCAAAAATTCAATTTAAATTTTATATTTTCCACCAAAACTTGTCGAATTTGACTCCTAATTACTCTTATGATAGTATTAATCCAATTTATATCATCCAAACATTTCCAAAATCAATTTAAAATGATAACTTAGATCCACATTTCAAACACCAAATATAACTAAAATCTTTAATTCCAATTCATAATTTTCATTTCAAACTCAATAAATTCCATAACAAGACTATAACAAGGTTCATCATTCTATAAACAACACAAACAACATAAATTCAAAGCAAATTTTCAATCCAACAACACACATTGAACAATTAAGCAAATACACAAATTCAATATTCAACACACTAGAACTTGACTCAATCACACCTAGAACACATAAGAGATCTATTCAACACCGATCTTCAATTTCCTTCTCTTTTGCAATGAAGTTTGCCAGGACCGTCGAGATAGAAAACCAACGCCCTTGGAAATTCCAAAGCTGTCTTTTCATCAATCCACTTGTTCTTCGCGTACATTGCTACTTGAGCGTCTTGATAGGCCACCATATAATCAAATTGATGTTTCATTTGCCATTCCAAATGCTCAATTTGATGATACATTTCATGCAAATGATTCCCAATGCTTTGAACTTCCACTTCAATCTTTTCCAATCGACTAAATAATCTCTCCATACTAACTGCAATAAAACCATTAAAATAAGGTTGAGGATCTTTAGGGGATTTGTCTCTTACCTCATTTCCATTATTTCCTCTATCCATTGCTTCCAAACTCCTCTTAACTTCTCCAAAATGGATTGTTCTGGTCAAAATTAAGGTTTTTATGTGATTGGGGACGAAGATAGGGTAATTTAACTGAAGTTTTTCAGTTTTTACACGACCTGTAACTATGGCGCTTAGGCGCGGGAATCTGGCGCCTAGGATCCGAATCATCGATACGCTCAGGTTATTCTGGCACTTAGGCACCAACTTTTGGCGCCTAGGTGCTGGAACCACGATTGACTCTAATTTGCCTATCTTCAAATTTTACAAAGTTTTGGTCTTAAAAATAGGTCTAATAAAAGGGTGTTATCCACATACAAACAATGACTAAGATAAATTCGAATCACAACAGTCACAATGATAATAAATTGATTGCCTCTCACAAAGTGCTTGATTTAACGTCGTCAGCCCTACGTAATCAGTTGAATTAATTGGGTAGACTCAGTTTGTAAGCCTCTCTGTAATTTGGTTTCATTTCTCCCATATAAGGCTCCAGTCCTAATCCGTTAACTTTAAATACTTTTCCAGTTTTGGGATCTTTAATATCTACAAGTCCATAAGGGTATACTTTCTCAATTATAAATGGTCCCATCCATTTAGATCATAATTTTCCAGGAAAAAAAGTTAAACGAGCATTAAATAATAACACTTCTTGTCCAGGCTCAAATATTTTTCTTGAAATCTTTTTGTCATGCAATTTCTTCATTCTTTCCTTATAAATCTTTGCAGTGTCATAGGACTCATTTCTTATCTCTTCCATTTCATTCAATTGTAATAATCGTTTCTCTACTACAGTTTTCAAATCGTAATTGAACTCCTTTATCGCCTAGTAAGCTTTATGTTCCAGTTCAACAGGTAAGTGACAATGTTTACCATAAACTAACCGATAAGGTGACATTCCGATAGGTGTCTTATAAGCTGTTATATAAGCCCATAATGCAGAATCAAGTCTATCGACCCAGTCAGTTCTTTTAGGATTAACAGACTTCTCCAATATTCTTTTAATTTCTCTGTTTGATACTTCAGCCATTCCACTTGTTTGAGGGTGATAAGCAGTTGCAATTCTATGTTTAATTCCAAATTTTTCCAATAATGATTGAATTCTTATATTTCTGAAATGACTTCCCCCATCTGTGATAATTACCCTTGGCATTCCAAATCTTGTAAAAATCATCTTCTTTAAAAATTTTGAAACACTTTTGGAATCACAGTTAGGTAAAGCTATGATACACCTAAAATATATAATATTTTTATGCACGTTTTTATACCGATTTTTAATGATATTGCACTTTAAGGGAAGGTATTTTGTGTTTTTCTTACAGGTATGATGAAAATGGATGGTCATGATGAAAGGAGCAAAACTAGATAAATTTGGAGCAAAAATAATGAAAAATCAAAATTTTGGCACTGGCGGCTAAGCGCCGCTGGGCCGGCGCTTAGCTGCCACAGTTAAAAATCAAAATTCAAATGAATTTGGCTCCAATTTCAAAGGGGATGGGATGCAACTCTTGGTGGTAACTACCATAACTTCCTTTGGATGGCAAGTTTGAATGAAGGGGTACGTTCTTGGTAGATACATTGAATCTGGACACATTTTGAAGAGACACCAAGACACCTTTTAGTTTACTATTTAAAGAGAGTCTTAGGAAAGATTAGGGGAGGCTTTAGAAGGCTCTTCCACTGCGTTTTGAAGGGAGGCTTTAGGAGGCTCTTCCACAGCATATTGAAGGGGAGGCTTTAGGGGACTCTTCCACTGCGTTTTGAAGGAGAGGCTTTAGGAGCTCTTTCACTGCGTTTTGACGGAGAGGCTTTAGGAGGCTCTTCCACTGCATTTTCAAGGGTACTTCAATTGTTCTTCCACTGCATTTTTATGATTTTTTATTAAGAGTAGGAGTAGAGAGTAGAAAGGAGAAAAGGGTCAGAGTGAAGTCTTCTTCTTCCAACTTCTTTTCTTTCTTTTAGTTTAGTTTTTATTGAAGTCTGAAGTCTGTATGCTGAGTCATCGGAGTTGGGAGACTTGCTCTGAGGAGTAGTTTAGCGAAGAGTTAAAGTTTCAGATGAACTTCCTTAGTCTTGTGGAGAGGATTTTCGGATAAGTATTTACCTTTAATCTTTTTTTAACACTTGCTTTCATTTGTTATTTTTTTTTGTTGTTTTTAATTTCAAATCAATGTGTTTTTGTATTTTCTCAATGCATTCTGAGTAGTTTACTTTATCTTTTTCTTTCTTAAATGAAGAAGTAATTAATTTATAAAGAATTGTTGTGGAAAGTATAAGTGTTTAAAAGTTGGAAGAAGTTGTGAAGATTGATTCTGAAAACTTTGTTTACTTCTTAATTTGTCTTGTTAAGTAATAGAATTTCTTGATATTATGTAAGATCCAAAGTGGTATTGTCTCATAAAAGTTAGTAAGAATCACATGCAATTATATGGGTGAGAATTGTAGTCCATATAATTGAATGTAATATTAGAAGATATTTTTATGAAAGAGAGTAGAATTAGAGGATTTTAGAGTGACAGGCTAAAACCCCCTAATTTGGTTTAAAATTTTGAGTTTTATTATGAGAAGTTAGCCCCCAAGTGGTGGGAATCAAGGGAACTCTAGAGTGAGAGATCGGTATCTTCCACCGCCTAACCATGTTCAAACTAATAAAAATTTCAAATTAACCTATGTTCTTTATAGAACCAAGTAAGGGTAAAGAACACATTTGCTTATATCTGTCACAACAAATTTAATTATTTCCACAATAATACTTTAAGAATTATTACTACTTCATAATAGGAAAGAAAAAGATATTCTAGTTAATAGTATTTTACATCCAGTATTATTAGTTATTATAATTTTAATTTCATTACTTAAAATTTTATTAAGGAAATTTTAAAAAAGAAATCAACTTTAAAAACTTTTCAAAATCAAGACATACATTTTCAAAAACAATTAAAGAAAGTAAAAAGATAATTTTCTGATTTCTTTAAAAATTTTCATATTTTCCCTGTTGGTTCGATATCTCGGGACTTAATCAGAAAGTCCTATATTACTTGATAAACGATACATATACTTGTGTAGTATCCCATATTATAAAATCATAAGTTTAATATCTAAATCATCAGCGCATTTATCGGACGGTACCAAGTTTTTGGCGCCGTTGGATTTATCGAGGATCAAGTTTTTGGTGCCGTTTTCGGGGAAAATTAATTTAAATTGCTTTTTAAAGAGAATTAAGAAATTTTAAATTTTAAATTTTCTTTTTTTTTTGTTAGTGTGTTGTGTTTTGTTTTGTTTTATTGTTGTATGCGTAGTTCAGGTTCTGAAGAACTTGTGCCTTACGATTCTGAATCAGAAAGAACTATCAGAAAAATCAAAAAAATTAAAAAAATATTAAAAGATAAAAATATTTAAGAAATGAAAAATTATCAAGATCAAAATGTTGGCATCCATCAAGAATTAAGACCTTTAAGAGATTATGTTAACCCTACAGTAGATGAACTTCATGCTAGTATTCAAAACCCTGTTGTAGCTGCTAATTCATTTGAGCTTAAACCTGCTATTATCCAAATGGTGTCTAATAATTAGTTTGAGGGAGCAACAACTGAAGATCCTAATTTGCATCTTGCTAATTTTCTAGAGTTGTGTGCTACTTTTAAATATGATGGTGTTTCGGATGATGCTATTAGACTTAGACTTTTTCCTTTCCCACTAAGGGATAACGCTAAAATGTGGTTACATTCGTTAGCACCTGGATCAATTAGAACTTGGGGTGAATTGTCACAAAAGTTTCTTGCTAAATATTTTGCACCATCTGAGACTACTAAGTTGAGAAATGATATAACATCTTTTTGTCAGTTTAAAGGGGAATCAATATATGAAGCATGGGAAAGATTTAAAGATCTCCTCGGGAAATGTCCACATTATGCGATACCAGATTGGTTAATAATTTAAACTTTTTGTTATAGATTAGTTGGATCTCTTAGATCAATCATTGATGCTGCTGCTGGTGGATCATTAATGTCTAAACCATTTTCTGATGCTTATGCTTTAATTGTAGTAATGGCTACTAATAATTTTCAATGGCCTTCTGAAGGGTTAAATTCTTAAAAGGTAGCCAGTGCTTATGAAAATGATGCTTTTACAATGTTAGCAAATCAAGTTGTTGTTGTATCCAGGAAGATAGACCAATTTGGGATGAATTTTTCTCAGCCAAATCTCATGATTGAAGAAAATTCATTAGGCCAAAAGGTTGATTCTTATTCTTCACTGGAAACTGTGAATGATATAATCAAACCTAACAACCCATATCCCAATTATTATAACCCAGGTTGGAAGAATCATCCAAATTTTAACTGGAATAACAATAGTCAGGGTGGTGTTAATCAACAATGGGGGAAAACCCATGTAAACCCATAGCAGAAATGGAACAACCAAGGTCATAATAATAATAGATTAACTTATCCTTCAGGTTATAACAATGCTTTACAAAATAAGGAGAAGTAGTTGTCTATGGAAGAAGTAGGATCACATATGGGAAATCAATTACAAATTCAAGGAGAAACCATCACAAATATTGAAAATCAATTGGGACAAATTGCAAATGCCTTAAGTAATAGATCCCATGGAATGCTTCCAAGTAATACTGAAGTGAATCCAAGAGAAAAGAATAAAGAACAAGTGAAAGCAATTCAACTGAGAAGTGGAAAAGAATTGGAAGGTAGAGTTCAAAAATAAATTGAAGTAGAGAAAGAAGAAATTGAAAGACCTAAAGAGAACGCTCAAAAAGGTTTTGAAAGACCTATTTCTCCACCTAAGATTGATTTAGAAAAACCACCACCTCCATTTCCTCAGAGACTTCGTCAACAAAAGTTGGATAAGCAATTTTCAAAAATTCGTGGAGATATTAAAGAAGCTTACCATTAATATTCCATTTGCTGAAGCCCTAGAACAAATGTCAAGCTATGCGAAATTTATGAAGGATATTCTTAATAAAAGAGAAAGTTTGAAGAAAATGAGACTGTTGCACTTAGTGAGGAAAACTTAAAGATCCTGGTAGTTTCACTATTCCATGTGCAATCGGTGAAAGATTCTGTGGAAAAGCTTTATGTGATTTAGGTGCAAGCATTAACATTATGCCTCTATCAATATTCAAAAGACTGGGACTAGGAGAAATAACTCCAACTACTGTAACTCTGCAATTAGCAGATAGTTCGATCACATATCCTAAAGGAGTTATAGAAGAAGTTTTGGTAAAAGTGGATCAATTTATTTTTCTTGTGGATTTCATTGTGTTAGATATGTAGGAAGATAAAGAGATACCCATAATTTGGGGAGACCTTTACTAGCTACATGCAGAGCCATGATAGATGTACAAAAAGGGGAATTAATGATGAGGGTTAATGATCAGACTGTTACATTTAATATATAAAAATCAATGAAATATCCTGCTAGAGGTAAGGAAGATGTGTGTTATAGGATGGATGTTATTGAATATTTAAGTGAATGTCATTTCAAATCAACCTATGAAGAAAAAGATGAAAGAGAAGAATTTGAATATAAGTAAGAAGAGGAGTTATGTGATTCTTGAAGACTTTCAAGAGGAAGATTTAAAGTATGTTCGTGAAAGTTTTGAAGTGTTGGATATGACTGAGAAAGATAAATCTTATGGTCCATCAATTGAAAAACCTTCTGAACTTGAGCTAAAAATGCTTCCTGATCATTTGAAATATGTTTTTCTAGGTGAATCCTCAACCTTGCCTGTTACAATTTCCTCTCAATTAACTGAAATTGAAAATGAGAGTTTACGTGAAATTTTGAAGAAGCACAAGAAAGCCTTTGCATGGACAATTGCTGATATTAAAGGAATCAGTCCTTCAATTTGTATGCACAGAATTCTTATGGAAGATAATTTCAAATCACAGGTTGATCCACAAAGGATATTAAATCCTATCATGAAAGACGTTGTTAAGAAAAAAATTTTAGAATGGTTGGATGCTGGAATTATCTACCCTATTTCAGATAGTGCCTGGGTTAGTCTTATTCACAATGTTCCTAAAAAAGGAGGAGTAACTGTGACTGTTAATGAAAAGAATGAAATGATACCAACAAGAAAAGTTACAGGGCGGTGAATATGCATTGATTATAGAAAGTTAAACCTTGCCACAAGGAAAGATCATTTTCCACTCCATTTTCTAGATCAAATGTTGGATAGACTGGTTGGGCATAAATACTTCTGTTTTCTGGATGGATATACTGGTTAACACCAAATTTAAATTGCTCCAGAGGATCGAGAGAAAACTATGTTTTCCAGTCTTTATGGTACGTTTGCTTTTAAAGAATGCCTTTTGGGTTATGTAATGCCCCTGCTACATTTCAGAGATGTATGATGGCTATTTTTTGTGATTTGATTGAAAAAGGGATTGATGTTTTTATGGATGACTTTTCAGTGTTTGGGATTTCATTTGAATCATGTTTAGAATTTCTATGTAAAGTTCTAAAATGCTGTGAAGAAACTAATTTGGTCCTTAATTGGGAAAAATGCCAATTTATGGTAGCAGGAGGAATTGTTTTGGGACATCTGATTTCAAAAAAATGTTTGGAGGTAGATCCTGCAAAAATTCAAGTTATATCTAATTTACCTTGCCCAACCAATGTAAGGGGAATTAAAATTTTTTTAGGACATGATGGATTCTACAGGCGTTACATCAAAGACTTTTCAAAGATTACAAAACCTTTATGCCGTTTACTGGAAAAGGATGCAATTTTTAATTTTGATAATGATTGCCGTAAAGCCTTTGAAACATTAAAAGATAATTTAATTGCTGCACTTGTAATAATTTCACCAAATTGGGAAAAACCTTTTGAATTAATGTGTGATGCTAGTGATTATGCTATTGGTGCTGTTTTGGGTCAGAAATATGATAAAATTTTCAAAGTAGTTTTTTATGCTAGTAAAACTCTTAATGAAGCTCAAGTTAATTATGCCACTACTGAGAAAGAGTTATTAGCTATAGTATTTTCTTTTGATAAATTTGGATCATATTTAATTGGAACTAAATGTGTGGTGCATACTGATGATTCTGCTATTAAATACTTAATGAAGAAAAATGATGTAAAATCGAGACTGATAAGATTGATTCTTCTTTTGCAAGAATTTGATTTTGAGATAGTAGATACGAAGGATTCTGATAATCAAATTGCTGATCATTTGTCCAGGCTTGAAATTGAAACATCTCTCTGTGATATTGAAGAAATTAATGAATATTTTCCTGATGAAAAATTGCGTGTTCCGTGGTATGCAGACATAGTAAACTTTATTGTCCGTAATATTATACCCTATGGTTTGACATATCAAGAAAAGAAGAAATTTATGTCTGTTGCTAAGACTTATTTTTGGGATGATCCATTTTTATATAAACTAGAAAATCATCTTATAATTCGAAGATGTGTACCTTTGGAAGAAACTTATGAAATTATTCAAAAATGTCATGATTCTGATTAATGGGGACATTTTGGAATTGATAAAACTACATATAAAATATTACGATCAGGATTTTATTGGCCTACAATTTTTAAGAATGTGAATATTTATATTAAAAATTGTGATAGATGTCAGCGTGTAGGCAATATTTCTAGAAGAAATGAGATGCCCCTCAATTATATGTTGGAAGTTGAAATAGTTGATGTTTGGGGACTAGATTTTATGAGACCATTGTCGGCATATTTTTTAGATTATGTGTTTTGAACAGGGGTCGCCTACAGAAGTTGTCGGCGAATTTTAAATTTAATTTAAATATAGATATAATTTAGAAAGTAGTATTTGATTTTGAAAATAATTTTAAATTTGAAGATTTTAAGATATGAAATCAAACCGATCTCACATCCCAAATAGTTTATATAAACGAGCACCGCATCACAAACCAGTGTATCTACCCCTAAGGATAGACACATCGCTTGATGGTGGGGCTCGGTTAAATAAACTAGAAGATTTAGTGACATCCGTTTGGTCCGCGAACCAATTTTATAAGCCGACAAATTCCCCTGCTTAATATGAAACTATTAAACGAGGGTTTATATTACCCGGGTTCTTTAAAATTCCCTATAAGGGCAAGCCCACTATAGTTAATTACATCTTAAGTGACGGGAATCACCTAAGAAAACTCTCGATAATAATCAATAATTCTGCTCTCAAGAATTTCAAAGTTTAAGTTTTCGAAAGGATTGAATTTTTGAAATTTCAAAAGGGATTAGCTCAAATTTGGAACATTTTATTTTGGAAATTCAAAGGAAGAAAAGTAGGAGAAATTACGGATCCGAAGCGGACTTCGGTAATTTCCGACTATCCTATTGTTTGGCTTGGATTTAGGAGAGTCCTAACGTTTATTTAATGTTTTAATCTTGCCAATTTTAGTTAATTAGGGCTTATATTTATATGATAGAATCATACAAATTGCACTGGAAGATATGAGGGTTTATGTCGTATCGGACGACTACCTCGGAATCCTAAGACCGGTTAGGGCTTAATTTGCAATGCAAATGCCTAACGAAGAGTTGAGGATTTATGTTGCACTAGTGCAAACTACCTCGAAGTCCTATGGCTTTGTTATTTAATTCTAGGAAAGTTTTGTTGAAGTAGGTTCGAGTTTCTGCTGACGACGATGGCCGTGCTGCCCACCATGCTCCGAGCTCCTTGTCGTTGCAGAGGTTTAGTTTTAGAAATCATAAATCAAGGGATGAGAAAAGTGTTTTGGTTTAGAGAAGTCTTAATTTCCAAGTGTTTTTTTGTGTTTTAATTAAAACAAATCTTAAAGTTGATTATAACAACACCGGTTAAGATCCCACGGTTCCATCCTTCTGGCATCATTATTTTTATCGGATTCACTTAGTCAAGATGAATTTGCTAAACTCAAGCTGAATGAGTTCCACACTTTCATTTAGACCGTGGGAAATCCCGTTAGCAACACGTAGGTTACATCATCCGAGGTATTCCCGATCATCCAACAAGACGTTTTAATTTAGTTGTAATTGTGGTTTTGTGTTCTGTTTGTGATTAAATTTTGAGTTGTCTTATATTTTGAAATGTTGTGGAGGTGAATTTTATCTTGTAGTGTCTTTTAATTTAGTTATGGGTTTCAGTTTTGGTTTTTGTCCTAAAGGTGTAGGTTTTCATGCAACCGTTGTTTATCATGCAAGAAAAATAAGTGCGATGCGATTAAATAAATTGCAATAAAATAAATTGCAATAAAATAAAAGCGTACCTGGAGGGTCTTCCCGTCATCCCAAGCTGCACTTAAAACACAATTTAGAGCATTTAAGCATTCATAGCAATTTCCTAGTAAAGCTAAGGGAAAGGGTTATGGTTTTCTACCAAGTTCCTAATCCTATAGCTAGTCATTTCCTATGACGTCTAGGTTCTTTGTGTTTGAGGACGATTTTCTTCATCAAAGAATAACTAAGTTCAATTGTTCTTATAAATATCCTATCATATCGAGGAAGTGCTTAGGAAGGATCCTAAACATCTTTTCAATATTTCTAGGATTGTTTTAAGTCCAAGAGAATTTAATTATGTAAATGAATCGATCGTCCGAGGTTTTCAAGTTTTATTAACTTGCTCGAGTGAACTAGGACATTTGAATGTCCTATAAGTGAAGTAACATTTCATTTAATATTCGTTTAGGAGTTATGATAACTAAAGCTCCTGAGGCAAAATGATACTTAATGATTCGTGATGCAATTTTAAGTTCAAATTAATGATTTAAGTTTGGAATAGTGTTCAAGTTATTTTAGATTTATTTTTGAGTTCTTTATGTCTTAGGTGATGTTATTTAATTCAACTTAATTCAATTTAATTTTAGTTTAATTTAATTTAATTCAATTTAATTTATTTAATTTAATTTAATTTATTTATTTATTTAATTTTATTTATTTAATTTAATTTAATTTAATTTATTTATTTAATTTTATTTAATTTAATTTAATTTAATTTTATTTATTTAATTTAATTTATTTAATTCATTTAATTTAATTTAATTTGTTTATTTAATTTAATTTAATTTAATTTAATTTAATTCAACTTTTAATCTTAATTTAATTTAATTTAATTTTAATTTAATTCAACTTTTAATCTTAATTTAATTTAATTTAATTTTAATTTAATTTACTTAATTTAATTTAATTTTTAATTTAATTTAATTTAATTTAATTGAAATTTTTGAAAGAGTTTAATGATTTAATTTTAGTTTAATGATTAAGTCTTTTAATATTTTAAATTTGAGTTATCATTTTAATTAAGAGTTGAATATTAATGAGATGATTAAATTTAGGGATTTTTAAATTAAAGAATAAATCTCTTCCTAATAATATCCCTATTTTAATAATTCCAATTTTATTATTCTTCCAAATTTAATCAATTATTTAATTAAGGTTTAATCATTTTAAATTGCTTAATGGGTTTCTACCCTTTAATTATTTAAATTTCAATCATCCAAATCAGGTTAGGATCAAATATTTTACTTGTTAATTTTTTATTAAACCTAAAGTTTTAATTAAGGGTTAAAATTTTAATTACCATTTTGCCCTTTAAGCCTAATAATTTCATAACTCACTAAATTGAACCCAAATGAACTTGAAATTTTTATGTGACTTCACTCATATGTCAATAAAGACATGAGAGGAGAAAATGTGATTTTTCTGTATTTAATTTATTTATATAATTATTTTTAGTAGAAAGTAGAGATTTTCAAGGAAAATTTGATAACATGACCAAGGGAAAGTTTCTGTCCTTAAGAAAATTAGGGGACATTCCTAATGACCAGAGGACCACTTGGACCAAATTTTGTAATTTTTTGAATTATATTTTATTTATTAGAATTATTTTAAGTTCTGGAGTATAAATTAATTTAAAAATAAAATAAATGTTGAAAAATGAATTTTATAATTTTTAAAATTCTCTCTGATATCAAGGATTCCAGAGAACCAAATTTTACAATTTTCTCGATTTTTCTTTGATTTATTATAATTATTTTGGTGAAAATGCTAGAAAATACATTTTTTAATTTTAAAATTACCCTAGAGCTTTAAAAATTTAATATCTTACTAAATAGACCTAGGAAAAATATGGGATTTGTTCCTAAGTGATTAAAATTCAAAATGTGACATTTTGGTGAATTTTATTATTTTTGTGATTTTTATTATTTTTTAATTATTAAAAATATTAAAATAATATTAAAAATCAACTTTTTTAGAAAATTGAAATTTTAATTTTCTTAAATTCCCTCGATATCAGAGAGACTCCAAAACCAATTTGGTGAATTTTTGAAAGATATTTTGAAACTTATGAATTTTTAAAGTTTAAAATGACTAAGTGGCTTAATCAACCCAATTAGTAGAGCTAACCAAGTCCAATTGACCTCAAATTTTTATGGTGGGTTCCTCTGATCCTAAAGGTCAGTGGAGAATTGATTTCAAGTCAATTTGATGTATGGTTAGCTCTAATTAATTAGAGACCTATTTTGGGTGTTTAAGCCAATTAGGGTTATTCTGAGTGAATTAACTCAAGTCCTATTTTTCCTAGGGTTCTCTGGTCATAAGGAACATCACCAAATTTTCCTAGAATTTATTACACAACATGCTATTTATTGGAATTAAAATACTCTAAACAGTGACATGAATTTGAAAAATCAATAACTCTTCATAGGGATGGCCTCTGACTTTGGAAAATTCAGGGAATGTTCCCAAATTCAGAGGCTTCAAAAGCCCTATGGTCTCATGCCATGGTGAATTGTATACATGCATGGAGAATTAAAACAATGCAGGGAATAAATAATTAATTAAAAATAAAATACTTGGACAAAATTAATTAATTTCTTTTCCACATTATTCTCCTCTGTTCACTGAGCAAGAGGGTATTTTTCTTTTATTTTTCTGATTTTTCTACACAAAGTTATGAATTTTCCAAGTTTAGGGAATTAAATAAATAGAAAATACCCCTAATTTTCTACTTATCCACGCGGCGCCAGCGAAACATCGGCAGCTCCGAAGTGCCGCGTGGCGCGCTCCCATTCGACGCCGCCATCCGCGTCAGCGCTCCCGGGACCCGCCGTATCGCTCCGTCCTCCGATCCGACACGATCCCGGCCGTCCGTCCGCGCGTGTATTAAATGGACGGCATCCGTTCATCGTCCCCAAGTGTCCTCACCCGAGAGCCGTCCACACTAAATCCTTAATATCTCACTCGATACTCAATGGATTTTCATGTTCTTATGCTCTATGGATTCGTCTTGAAGAGACGAACACATCTATACGGTTATCATGCATCGAAATTAAGGCATTTGAAATGGAGAATCTCCGAAGCTCGGGATGAAGAATTAGTTCATACCTTTGCTCGGAGAAGTGCGGCTTCGATCCGAGAGTTGTTGCACCTTCGATTGGATCCCAGCAAGCTCCGCATGAAGTCTCCCGGTCTCGGTGAATTGTCTAGATGTGATTTCGACCAAGCCCGATCACAAAGCTTGGAGGTCCGGAGCAACCGGGTGGCTCCGGAGATGGGGCTTTTGTCGGTGGACACCTTCCCTCGGTCCGGTGAAGGTGTAGATCCAATCAATTTGGGGATTGGCTCACTCGTGGAGAAGTGTCCTGGTTTTGGGTGGAATTTCAACTCCGAAATCGAGCTCGCGGAGAAGAAATGGCGAGGGGATCTCACCTGGAGATCAAGTGCTCTAAGTATGGAGAATGATCCGGAGCAATTTTGGCGCAGTTTCGAGTAAGGTCCGGTTCGAGCACCTCTTCATGGCCGAGAGGGTGAGGGGTTTAAATAGGAGAGGTTCGGAGGGCCTCCCGCGGGGAGTTGAGGGCCGGGATCGCCGCTTCTTGGCATGTGAAGAACGGCCATGGTGACCATCGGGCATGGGGCGGCCTCGACGAGGGAGAATTCCAAAGTTTGGCTCCTCCCAAGGTCTCAGGCCATGGTGTTTTCCGGCGACCCGGGCGGCTGGCCGGCAGTGCATGGGTCACTCTCGGGTCCGAGTGGGTCGTGGTTGGAGGCTTGTGCAATCAATTAGCATTGGCCATGTGTAAAGGGTTCGATTTAGATGGAATGGGGGCATGGCTAAATTTGGACCTAAATGGGTCAACCCCCCATTTGGGCTAGGTGCACCACCCAAGGCCTGGTTTTGGCTGAGGGAAAAGTGATTTGGCTCAGCATAATCGGTAGGGTCAAGTCACCATCCAAGCACAATTAGGCATAAGCATGGTTAAGGGGAATCATGGGAGTGGTTAATCACCTTTAGGAATTAAGGAAAGAGTCTCCTCCTTTTGCCCAAAATGGCATGGTGACATGTAAAGAGGTTCTCATGGCTTGCATATGGCTTGTGCATGGCTCCATGGCTCCATTTGGCTTGGGAAAAGGTTGGGTCAATTTCATAAAAATGGGTTTTAAGAATTTTGGATATTTTGGTGAAAATTTGCATGAAGCTTGATTTGGAATGGTTTAATTGATGATTTTGAAACTTAGGGGTGATTTTGATTAAATGGATGATGAAAGGAAGTGTCATGTGGGCTTTGGATGAATTTGGGCTTTTGAATTTGAAGGGAGTGGGCTTTTAGGAAAGTTTAGGGAAGTGGGCTTCTTTGATTTGAAAATGAATTTATGGATAGAAATTTTGTAAAGAGGTTGGGCCAAATAATTGTTGAGTTTGGTTTAGGGATGTGTCATGAGTGGTTTGGAGTCAATTTGGTGTGATTTGGACTTGAATTGGTTTGAATTTGGGTTTAATCGGTAAGTGGGCCTATGTAGGTCAAATTGGGCTAACTTGGGCCAATGTTGGGCTAGAGTTGAAATTGATGTAAAATTAATGTTGGGAAATGTTTATGGGAGTGTTTCAAAGAGGTTTTGGCTTTGATGGGTTTTGATTTTGGGATTTGGGCTCATTTGGGCTAGGTTTGGGTTTAGGTCGAAAATGGGCCTTTTAATTTTGGGTTGAATTTGAGTGGGGTTTGGGTCTAAATTTTGGGCAAATCATGTTAGTGTTTTGTTTATGGGGATGTCAAGGAAGGTTTAGAAAAGATTTGGGGTTTATTGGAGTTGAATTGGGTGAGTTTGGGTTAAGTTTGGGTCATGGGTCCAAATTGGGCTTTAAGGCCAAAAGTGAAATTGGATCCAAATGTCAATCAAATTAAGCTTGGATTTGGTCTAGATTGGTGTTGGGGATGTTGAATTGAAGTTTAGAATTGAATTGGACCAGAATTTAGGTCAAATGGGTAGGTTAGGTTTGACATTGGGTTTACCTTAGGTTAAAATGGGTCAAATTGGGGGTTTTGATAAACGTGGGGTAAATTGACAAAATTGGCCCATGGTGTAGTTGGACAAAATGAAATTGGGAATATTTGGGATTTTCTGCAATTTTCTGGGAATTTTCTGAATTTTTGGATTTTTTGGCTAGGAGGGGTATTTTGGGTATTTGGAGGGTATTGGGAGGTTTTCTTGGAATTTTTGGTATTTTTGGATATGGATGATCAGTTTGAGTGATGTGGAAATGTTTGGGAATGATTTTGGAGAATTTTGGGTGATTTGGAAATTTTTGAGAAATTTGAGATTCATTCGAGACTTTGGGTAGGTTAGCGGGTGTTGGGCCTCGGGGTCAAAAATTAAAAATTTGGAAAATTGAAGATTGGGTGGATGTAAGTGGAATGAAATCATTTTTGTTGAGCCATGAAGCCATATCAAGCCCACATGAGCCATGAAGGGACTCATTTGAGGCATTCAGCTATGTTGTTCCTAACCCTCTAGCGAGGGCTTAGGGGTTAGGGACCATCCATGTGAATCACCTACATGAGTCAGGAGGTCAAGTCGGGTATGGGTGTATTTTTAGGAAGTGTGTGAAAGTGTAGTGTGTAAGTCAACCCTTCACCAGACCAGGCCACCCAGGGTAGTCCTAAGGCCAAAGAGTCCTATAGGGAACTCATCCTTTAAACTTCCACATTTGATTTCAACCCTCTAGGTGATTAGGGGTCTACGATCAAGTTTGTGGAGTTTGCAAGGAGTTAAGAAGTGGTTTGAATTTCTAAGTGGTGGATCCCAATTCTAGTCCTCTAAGATAGTCAAAGGAAAAGCCTAAGGCTAGATCATAAGTACTAAAGAGAAGAAGAGAAGACCTCATCAAAAATGAGGTCAACAACCATTTACACCATCTTTTGAAAATGTTTATATCTTGATAGCAGTAGACTATGTTTCCAAATGGATTGAAGCTATTGCTTTACCTCGATGTGATGCTCAAAGTGTTGCAAAGCTTTTAGAAAAGAATATATTTTGCAAATTTGGAATATCATGACTAATCATAACTGATGGGGGAAGTCATTTTAGAAATGCGATTATTGGGAAGTTAGCAAAAAAATATCATATTAATCATCGCATTGCTACTGCTTATCATCTGCTGATAAGTGGTTTAGTTGAATTATCCAATCATGAAATTAAAAGAATATTGGAAAAAGCTGTTAATCCAAATAGAAAGGATTGGTTAATTAAACTGGATTATGCTTTGTGGGCCTATAGGAGTGCTTACAGAACACCTATAAGAATGTCTCCATAAAGGCTGATTTTTGGAAAAGCTTGTCATTTACCTTTTGAACTTGAGCATAAAGCTTATTGGGCTATTAAAGAGTTCAACTATAATTTGAAAGATGCTGTTGAAAAGAGATTATTGCAATTGAATGAGCTTGAAGTAATAAGGAATGAATCTTATGAAAATGTTAAGATTTATAAGGAAAACAATGAAGTTATGGCTTGATCGGAAGATTCTTACTAAAAATCTTGTACCAGGACAACAAGTTTTGCTATAAAATGCTAGATTGAGAATATTTTCTGGAAAACTTAAGTCCAGGTGGATGGGTCCATTTATTGTGATAAAAGTTTGTTCTTATGGAACTGTAGATATTCAAGATCCTAAGACAGGAAAAATATTTAAAGTTAACGAACATAGACTTAAACCATATTTCTCAGTCAATAAATCTAAATCTGATGAGAATTTGATGTTGGGTCACTCAAAATGAGTTCTGGGTATGTCAGGCAAAGACATTAAATCAAGCGCTTTATGGGAGGCAACCCATATTTATCGGTGTGCTTTGCTTTATGTTTGTTTTGTGTGTTTTGTTTGCTTTGTTTGGTTTGTTTTTATGTTTTCAGTGGTAGTAATTTGGAGTTTTTAAACTTAAGTAGAGTTTATTTGACATTAACTGATGATTAAGAGAAGTCAAAATGAAAATTTAGACACTTAGCGGACCTGTGCTAAATTGTGCACTGGCGGCTAAGCGCCGACTAGTTGGCGCTTAGGCGCCACAGTTATGAAAAATGTGAAAAATGTGGATCTAGCAGCCTAGATCATGGGGGAGAAGTTTTGGGAGTTATTTATGAGTTTCTAAACGTCTTGGAGAATATTCTAGCATTTCCCAAGTCTATAAAAAGGATCTGACTTAAGAAAAACAGTTGCCCCAAGTCCTATTTTCATTTCTGAAGATCTAAGAAGAGTATTTTGAGTGCATCATGTCTTCCTGGGAGAACGAGATGAAGAAGAAGCAAGATTCTGACAAAAGTAAGTTCATTTGTGATAGTGCTGAGGAGTTATTTAATGGATATCTAGCTGTTAGTATTCAAGGTATTACAGAAATGATTGCAAAAATTGAAGCCCAAGTGACTTTGATGGAAGCAAATATCAATGAAACTAACCTGCATTTGGATCACATGGGATGGAAACTCATGATGCGATTCAATCATTCATGGTACGTGGAAGAGATAGATAAGGCGATGTTTGTAAAGAACAAATGGATTGAAGAAGATGATGTAAGAATGAACAATGATCGCCCGTTCTATCAAATTTATATTCCAGAAGGGTCAAATGAGAATAATAGTGGTCCTGTATATATTCCACCTAATGGAGAATGGAATTAAGAATGTTTTATTTTTATTTTTTTAGTGTTATTGTGTGTTATGTTTAGTGTGTTTAGTGCTTATATATTAACTGAGCCAGATGATGTGATGGTTACATCCTAAAGATGTATACTTATCAGTTTGAGATTAAAGTCTCTTGTATTTAGAGAATTTCATCCTCTATGTGTGGATGGAAATTCTAGTATAGTATTAAATGTTATGTTTGTTTCAATATAAGTTTGTGTTTTTGTGAAATTTGTGTTGAATCAATGGTTATTTAACTTTGATTTGTAGCATTGGAAGATTTATGGGGAGAAATAATTCTTCTGGAGTAATTAAGGGTAATTAACAAAGTGATTTAGTGCATATACCTTAATTATGAAAATTTGGTTACTGGCGGCTAAGCGCCAGAGTGCGGCGCTTACGCACTAGATTTCGGAGCTAAGCATCGAAAGTTCGCTCTTAGGTGCCAATTTGCGAAAATTGGTTCCCCAAAGTTAAAAACCTGAAAATTGCCATTTTCAACCGCCCCATCATCTTCAACCTTCGTTTACCTCCAAAGAGGAGAGTAGGGTATCATTTTGTGGATCATTTAAGAGCCGATCTCAACAAAAATTGTTAGATTTCAATCCCTTGAGATAAGAACACTACTCCTAAGTAAAAATTTTTTATTTTCACCATGTATTTTGAGTACATTATGGAAAATCTTAAAATCACTATTCATTGTGAAAATTTGAGGAAAAACTTGAGAAATTGCTTGGATTTAGTGAAAATATCTTTTGAAAGATATTTTAGCAAGTTTAGTTTGATTTTGGAATTTATGGTGAATTTTTCGTGAATTTTTATAGATGGATCCAAAGTCAAAGTGTTCACGAGAAAAGACGAAGTTTGATTCTGACAAATTTGTTAGTATGAGGGCTGAGGAACGATACGTCGATCCATTGCAGTCACGTAAGTTGATGCCTGAGCGTGTGTTTAGTAAGACAGGAGAGGTGATTGAAGATATGATTGCTAGAAGGAATTGGGAGAATTACTGTTGCTTCTCTGCTATTGCTGTTGTTTCTATAGTTAGAGAATTTTATGCAAATTTGCCTGCTGCAGAACAGAATCAAGTGATGGTTAGAAGGCAGGAGGTCAACTTTTCTTCTGGTGTAATCGATACTTTTATGGACTACCTCCTGACATGTTCTATTTTTATTCTAACTATCATCCTTCGGAAGGAGAATTAGATGAGATCATTGAATTTCTGACTGATGGAAGAGGATTATGGAAAATAACAAATGATAGAAGAGTGACAGACTAAAACCCCCTAATTTGGTTTGAAGCTTTGAGTTTTGTTATGAGAAGTTAGCCCCCAGGTGGTGGGAATCGAGAGAACTCTAGAGTAAGAGACTGGTATCTTCCCTGCCTAACGATGTTCAAAATAATAAAAATTTCAAATTAACCTATGTTCTTTATAGAACCAAGTAAGGGTAAAGAACGCATTTCCTTCTGTCTGTCACAATAATTTTGAATACATCCATAACAATACTTTATGAATTATTACTACTTCATTAAAGGAAAGAAAAAGGTATTCTAATTAATAGTGTTTTACATACAGTGTTATTAGTTATTATAATTTTAATTTCTTGCTTAACCTTTTAAGGAAATTTCAAAAGACAAATCAACTTTCAAAACTTTTCAAACTCAAGACATGCTTTTTCAAAAGCAATTAAAGAAAGTGAAAAGATAATTTTCTAATTCCTTTAAAGATTTTCACATTTTCCTTGTGGGTTCGATATCTCGTAGCTTAATAAAAAAGTCCTATATTACTTGATAAACGATACGTATACTTGTGTAGTATCCCATATAATAAAATCATAATTTTCATATCAAAATCATCAGCACATATATTCCTAACGGCCCAAGTTTTTGGCGTCGTTGCCGGAGATCAAGTTTTTAGCGTCGTTACATTGACAGGACAATATCAAGTTTTTGGTGCAGTTACATTTATCGTGGATCAATGAGGTTTATCTATGTTGCTTGCAAGAATAATAAGAGGAGGAAAGAATGTGATGTGTCTAACATTTCAAATGTTGGAAATGTGGAATTGTTATACATGTGTAGCTTGTTTTCTTCATCTATATGCTAAGTGTTAGAAATGTAGCAGTGTTAATCATGTGTAGCTTGTTTTCTTCATCTGTATGCTAAGTGTTGGAAATGTGGAAGTATCATACATTTGTAGCTTATTCTCTTTATCTATATGCTCATGTTGGAGATTTTAAAAATGCTATACATGTTTAGTTTGTTCTCTTTGTTTTTATGCCGATGCTGGGAGTTATGTCTTTTTTTGCTTGCACATTTTGCATTTTTCTAAGAATTCTCTAGCTCGACAAATTAATCACCTTGCACCATGTTGAAGGGGATTGACTTCTCTATTTTATGTGTCTTATGGGATTTCATCTTCTCCTTTATATGTTTGATAAATCACTCCCCTCTCACCATGTTGGAGGGGTTTTGCTCTTCATATACCTTGTGACCACCTTTTCGCACCATGTTGGGAGAGGTTCGGCTCACTTATCCTGGATGCTTTACAATCATCCTCTCCCCTACACTCATTCGTAGGGGTTTATTTTTACATGTTATTCTCGCAACATGGTTGCCTCTTTTGCACCACAAAGGGAGTATTCCTTCACCTTTTATGCCAGTTCATGCATATTACTTCGTGTGGCTTTAAGATTCGATTCACCCCCCTTACAACGTTGTTCTGGGTGGATCACCATCTCCTCTTTCTTTTCCCTGACCTCTTGTCCTTTGTATCTTCTTACTTCTTGGCTTAGTTTTTGTGCTTATGCAGGACACATGAGCATGCATGTATAACCTTTTTGCTATATGTGGGGCCATCAAGTAAGGCTGTAGGTAGGGTGGAAGTGGGAGGATGAAGATGACATAGCAGTAAAAGAGGGATATAAGTGACTTCTCGAATAGTACCACCTGACTCAGAGACCCTGGAGAGGGTAGACGAAGGAATTCACCATATTATTCACCCATCCTTAGGGATTTCTGCTGCTGTCAGTCTTAAGTTGCTAGTAGTCCTAGTTTGATTAGGATAGTCAACCTTTGGGTGCTACTACTTTTATAAAAAAAATAATATATATATATATATATATATATATATATATATATATATATATATACATACTTTTTTTAAAAAAGAAAATTGCAAAAACTACCACTGAACAAAAAATAGCCTCCTTACCTATAAAATTTTCATTAGCATGAAACCCAAATTGAAATCTCTGAAAATTTTATAAGGTCCACTGTTGACTATTCAGATCGAGTTAGAATTATCTTCCATAGGGTGACGACTTAGTAGTTCTCACTTAAGGTGGGATATATACAGCATAGCTCTGAGTCCTTCGTGCCACCGTGCTTAAGAGTCCCCTGGACCAGTAGTCCATTTTTCGTGGTTTTCCTACGGAGCTTTCTACGGATTCTTTTATGATTTTCCTATAGATTTTGATTCACATATTTAATTTCCCACGAGATTTTCTCCTTAGTCTATTTTTGGTTTTCTCTTGATTTATGTCATAAGTTTTCATACTTTGCTTTTCATACAGACGTTTCAGCACACACACACATATGCCTTTTTAAGTTCAATTTGCTAGCTATATTTGCTACTATACATACTATTGTAGCTTTCTTGTTCTACTTCTTGCATATCTTAAACTGTGAAAATGATTGAACCCCGCATGTTTAAATAACTTAAAACTTAATCACCTACAAAAATAAACTTGCAACTTTAACTAAATCAAAATGACGCTTGGACGACCAGGAATCCCTCGGAAGAGGTATCTCACTGGTCACCATAATCAACTATAACATTTAATTAAAATACTAAGCCACCTCAATTTTATTCTTTCTAGAACACAATACTTCTCTTATCTCTTCAAAATGTCACTTCTAAAACTGAACCTGCTATGACGAGGAGCGTGAAGTATGCAGCGTGGGTAGCACAGCCATCTTCAACAGTAAAACATATTTTACATCAGCAAAAACATTCTTTAGAATAAAACAACAAGTCAAAGAATTTTGATGTAGCCTGCCTAGTGTAGCATAAACCCTCACTTGATCTTTTGGGCCTTTGCACTTAGTACAATATAAGCCCCAACCCGTATTAGGCTTCCGAGGTTATCATTCGATACGACAGAAATCCTCATATCTTCTAAGCTATTCACATGATCGATATCAAGTGAATATAAGCCCTAAATAATTAAAATTGGTAGAACAAAATATTAATAACTTTCCAAAATCAAAGCCAAACAATAGGATAGATTGGTAAATCATCGAGATATCCTCTTAGATCCATGATATCCCCTAGTTCTTCCTCCTTTGGATTCTTTACAATAAAATGTTCCCAAATTTACACCTTTTACCTATTGGATCCCGATCATCATAATATCATTGAAAATTATTTTGCCTTCTTGAAGTCATAAAAATATCTTCATGATCTTTATCGAAAGTTTTCTTAAGTAATTTCGGTTATCTAAGATGTAATTAACTATAGGGGCTTGCCCTTATAGGAAACTAAAACGCCCCCAGATTAATATAAACCCTATTTGATTCTCTTTTGTATTAAATGAAGGAACCTGTTGGTCAACATAACAGGTTCCGCAGACCAAAAAAATGTCATATTTGATTAGTTTATTTAACTGAGCCTCTATTATTAAGCGATGTGTCTGTTCCTCAGAGTAGATGCATAGCTTAATACGTGTGCTCATCTATTTAAACTATTCAAAGTATGAAATTAGTTTGATTTCAAATTTTAAAATTAAAAAAAAAAAATTATTTTTTCAAATTATATATATAAATTGGAAGTCCTTCCGAAGCGGAAGACGGGAGTTTGATTCCGGCGGTAGATAGCTTCTACTAAGCGACCTATATTTTAAAAACATGAACTAAAATGCACCGACAATTGCTGGTGACTCCGCTGGGGAGTACGTTTCTATTTCCATAAAGATGAATAAACTTATTTTTACACATCAATAATGTTTCTATGCCCCTCATAGACTAGATTACCATTCTTTTGTTGACATCTTTCCACTCATTTGTTTCTTGGGGGAATATGATCGACTCCTTTTCGTCTTCTGGACCACCTGTCTAAACACTTTTAGATAGAATGGACCAGAAGGCTCTTTAGACTTTCTCTTTGATTTTATGGGGTCGGACCCCCAAAAGGTGTGTCAGTGGGTAAATTCCGCCAAGTAATGTACGCCTTGAATAAGGTCCCAGCTGGGTCCCATATTTCACTGTTCCTGTTCTGAACTCAGTTTTGTTGAGTTACAAAATTAAGTCAGTTTCTTCTGTAATTTTGAAAACTTTTCTAATACTAACTCCCCTAAAATAAAAAATAATATAATAAGCAAAATAAAACAAACCTTCATAAAAAATTGCGATGAATGAGAACTTGCCTAGTTCTCAGATTAACCTTTGCTAACTTGTAGTGTTTTCACTATAATTTCAAGGTTTTGGCCTTTTGCTAATAATCAAAATTCTCTTTTTGTGATCGAGAGTGATGATGTCGATCCCCATGCTTACTTTCTCCTGTGACTTGCCTACTTCCCGCAAAGCTCGTATGGCCTCCTCTACAATTTAGTTCGGAGCTGGCTTTCAGCAATTTGAGGTCGTTCTCGGGAAAGCATGATTCGTCATGGTCAAAGTTGCTACCCCTGAGGTACACGAACCCTCTGTTGAATTTAACTTGAATTCCCACCAAGACTTCCCCGCTATTAACAAGATGAAAGTTACTCTTGCCCCCGTTAAGTCAGGTGTGCTGAGAAGGACAGTTACCTCCACTTTTATCAGGTTCACTGTAACTGCATCTACCTTCCCACTTGCAATGGGAAAAGAGATTCTGTATAAAGACACTGAGGAGGAATTTCTCATACCACCAGTTTTGTAGGTTGGTTCCTACACTAAGACGCAGAAGAGTAAACGTCGCCGCAGAAGTTCAAAGATTGTCAGGGCCAAGGCCGCTAGTTTGCATGTTATATATGAGATTCCTCATCATGAGGAACTTAGATTACCGAAAGCCGCTCCTCTCTTCCAAGTAAGCAGGTTTCATCAGCTAGTCGATACTACTGGAGAAGAGAGTCTCCATCAGATGGCCACTACAGTCTCGCCGTCTGTTTACCGTCGTGATGAGGTAAGTGAGGAACCCTCACTCATTACTCAAGTCTATTCTGTTTTCGATAAGCTCACAGAAGAGGAAGGATGTTCCATTGCTGAACTACTTAAGAGGATGAGATGTGCCCTGTCTTGATACACCTAAAATATATAGTATTTTTATGCACATTTTTATACCTATTTTTAATGATATTGCACTTTAAGGGAAGGTATTTTGTGTTTTTCTTGCAGGTATGATGAAAATGGATGGTCATGATGAAAGGAGCAAAATTGGATCAAATTTGGAGCAAAAAAATGAAAAATAAAAAAGTTGGCACTGGCGGCTAAGCGCCATGGGCCGGCCCTTAGCCGCCACAGTTATAAATCAAACTTTAATTAGATTTGGCGCCAAATTCAAAAGGGAATGGATGCAACTCTTGGTGGTAACGTCCATAACTTCCTTTGGGCGGCAAATTGGAATGAAGGGGTGCTTTCCTTGGTAGATACATCAAATCTGGACACATTTTGAAGAGACACCAAGGCACCTTTTGGTTCACTATTTAAAGAGAGTCTTAGAAGTGAAGAAGTGAAGAATTGAAGAGGCATTTCACTGTATTTCAAAGAGAGGAATTTCAGAGATTCTTCCACTGCATTTTAAGTTTTTATTTTGAGTAGGAGTAGAGAGTAGAAAGAAGGAAAGGGTCGTGGTTAAGGGATCTTCTCCCACTTCTTTTCTTTCTTTTAGTTTAGTTTTTATTGAAGTATGAAGTCTGTATTCTGAGTCATCAGAGTTTGGAGACATGCTCTGAGGAGTAGTTTAGCGAAGAGTCAAAGTTTCAGAGGAACTTCCTTTGTCTTGTGGAAAGGATTTTTAGATAAGTGTTTACTTTTATTTTGTTTATCAATACTTGCTTTCATTTATTTTTTTTCTTATCATTTTTAATTTCAAATCAATGTGTTTTTGTATTTTCCAAATGCATTCTATGTAGTTTACTTTATCTTTTTCTTTCTTAAAATGGAAAAGTAACTAATTTAAAGAGATTTGTTGTGGAAAGTATCAAGGTTTAAAAGTTGGAAGAAGTTGTGAAGATTGATTTTGAGAACTTTGTTTACTTCTTAATTTGGCATGTTAAGTTGTAAAATTTTTTGAGATTATGTAAGTTCCAATGCGGTATTATCTCATTAAAGTTAGTAGGAATCACATGCAATTATATGGGTGAGAACTGTACTCCATATAAGTGAATGTAATTTTAGAAGATATTTTTATAAAAGGGAATAAAAATAGATGATTTTAGAGTGACGTAACTAAAACCCCCTAATTTGGTTTGAAGTTTTGAGTTTTGTTATGAGAAGTTAGCCCCCAGGTGGTGGGAATCGAGGGAACTCTAGAGTGAGAGACTTGTATCTTCCCTGCCTAACCATGTTCAAAATCATATAAATTTCAGATTAACCTATTTTCTTTATAGAACCAAGTAAGGGTAAAGAACACATTTGCTTCTATCTGTCACTACAAAATTTAAATACTTCCACAACAATACTTTAAGAATTATTACTACTTCATTAAAGGAAAGAAAAAGATATTGTAGTTAAAATGTGCACTGGCGGCTAAGCGCCGACTAGTTGGCGTTTAGGTGCCACAGTTATAAAAAACGTTAAAAATGTGTATTTGAAGCCTAGATCGTGTGGGAGGAGTTATGGAAGTTATTTAGAAGATTCTAAATGTCTAGGGGAATATTCTACCATCTTCCAAGTCTATAAAAAGGACCAGACTTGATCGAAACGCTTACCCTAAGTCCAAATTTCATTTCTGAAGTCTAAGAAGAAAATTTTGAAGAGCAACATGTCTTCCTGGGAGAACGAGATGAAGAAGAAGCAAGATTACGATAAAAGTAAGTTCATTAGTGATAGTGTAAAGGAGTTATTTAATGGATATCTGATCGTTAGCATTCAAGGTATAACAGAGATGATTGCAAAAATTGATGCCCGAGTGACTTCAATGGAAGTAAAAATCATTGATATTACCTTACATCTGGATCACATGGGATGGCAACTCAAGATGCAATTCAATCATTCAAGGTATGTGGAAGAAATATATAACGCGATGTTTGTGAAAAATAAATGGATTGAAGATGATGATATAAGAATGAACAATGATCGCCCGTTCTATCAAATCTACATTACCTAAGGGTCAAATGAGAATAATAGTGGTCCTGGTTATATTCCGCCTAATGGAGCGTGGAATTAAAAGTGTTTTGTTTTTATTTGTTTAGTGTCTTAATGTGTTATGTTAGTGTTTTTGTGAGTTCATGTTTGATGTGTTTAGTGTTTTTATATATGCCTGACGATGTGATAGGTACATCTTAGAGATGTATACTTATCAGTTTATTATTATAGTGTCTTGTAATTTGAGAATTTTATCCTTCACATTTGGATAGAAATTCTAGTGTTGTATTGAATGTTAAGTTTGTTTTAATATAAGTTTGTGTTTTCTGAAATTTGTGTGGAATCAATAGTTATTAAACTTTAATTTGGAGCATTAGAAGACTTATCTGGGAGAATTAATTATTTTGAACTAATTAAGGGTGATTAACAAAGTGATTTAGTGCTTATATCTTAATTATTAAAATTTGGGTACTAGCGGCTAAGCGCCAGATTGACGGCGCTTACGCGCCAGTTTTCACGGCCAAGCACCGATTGTTCGCCCTTAAGCGCCAGTTTGCGAAATTTGTTTCCCATGAGTTAAAAACCCAAAAATTGCCACTTTCAACCACCTCATCATCTTCAACCTTTGCTTTGCCGCGAAAGAGGAGCCTAGGGTATCATATTGTGGATCATTTAAGAGTCGATCTCAACAAAAATTGTTTGATTTGGATTCCTTGAGGTAAGAGCACTACTCCTAAGTAAAATTTTTTTTATTTTCACCATGCATTTTGGAAAATCATAAAATCACTATTTATGGTGAAAATTTGAGGAAAAGCTTGAAAATTGCTTGGATTTAGTGAATATATCTTTTGGAAGATAATTTAGCAAGTTTAGTTTAATTTTGGGATTTATGGTGAATTTTTCGTGAATTTTTAGAGATGGCTCCAAAGTCAAAGTGTGCACGAGAAAAGATGTTGTTTTATTCTCACAAATTTGTTAGTTTGAGGGCTGAGGAACGATACGTCGATGCATTGCAATCACGTAAGTTGATTCCTGAGCGAGTGTTTAGTAAGCCAAGAGAGGTGATTGAAGATATGATTGCAAGAAGAAACCGACGGAAATATCTGTTGCTTCTCCGCTCATTGCTTCGTTGTTTCGATGGTAAGAGAATTTTATGCAAATTTGCTCGTCGCACGGGAAAATCAAGTGATGGTTAGAAGGCAGGAAGTAAACTTTTCTTCAGGTGCAATCAATACCTTTTATGGACTACCTCCTGATATGTTCTGTTTTTATTCTAACTATCATCCTTCGGAAGGAGAATTAGATAAGATTATGGAATTTCTGGCTGATGGAAGAGGATTATGGAAAATTACAAATGATAGAAGAGTGAACTTTCCTGCTTCCAAATTGAATGTCATTTCTAAGGCATGGCATTATTTAATCTCATCTAAGTTGTTACCTTCAAGTTATACAAGTGAAGTGACGAGAGAAAGAGCTGTGTTGAACCATTGTATTCAGAATGGGAAGCCTTTTAACATTGGAAGGATAATTTATGATTATGTTTTGAACTATGCTAGATCAACCACGACTGCAGGTATGGGATTTCCTTCCTTAATTCATTCACTATGTGAAAGATCTGGAGTGAGATTTGAGACCTGGGAAGAGGTACTTCAGCCATTGAGACCAATTACTAGTGCAAATGTTAGTGCTTACACTGTACATTCAGTCTTTGGTTGGAGAGGAGGATTTGGTAGGGATTCTACTGCTTCTGCTTCTGCTGCTTCTGCTTCTTGTGCTACTACTTTACGTGCTTCATCATCTACTGATTCACAGACTGGTTTATTAAGAAGGATTTTGAAAAAAGTGAGTCTTACCCGAGAGCATGTGAGAGATATGGATGGTAAGCTGGATAATGTTGAGAGATATATTGTAAAACATGATTGGATAGACTGATTAGAAGAAATCAGAGTGCTGAGATGCCACCCCATCCATTCTATATACCTTATGTGCCATCCAGATATTGGAACGAGCAAGATGATTATGATGATGAGGATGAAGAGTAGATGTATGTTGTTTGTTTTAGTTATTGTGTTGTTATGCTATGTCACTGTGTACTTTATCTAGTATTTTGTTTGATAATTGTGTTATGATGTGAACCTTAATAGTATGCAGATTGTAGTTGTACTATTTATCTGTTATGCATATTCAGGTATTGTTGTTGTTTTATTATGGATTTATATGTTGTTGTGTGGTAGTGTGTAATTGTAAATGTTTTTTATGTGTATGCTATGTCAGAGGTTTTAATAGTGTGTACTTTAATTCAAAAACTGTTAGGAGATTATAAACCACTAATAGGAACTTCTACTTAGGAAACTACATGTTTAAAATTCTTCAAATTCCACTATTATCTGTTATCTGTATCAGTGTGTTATTTTAGTTGGTGTGTATTTGCTTTGAAAACCTCCATTACTGTAGAAGTCTTTTGAAATTTTTTACTTTTCTTGTCATAAAAAAAAAGAAAAAATGTTTTAAAAAACTAAATTTGATTTCATTTTACTCTTGATATTTAAATTGTTATACTTGCATATTAGGACATTAAAAATTCTTGCAAGCATGATATGTTAGTTTTTATTTCTCACCCATGTATCATTTCTTATGCTTAAATGTTTTATCCTAATTAAAAATTTAAAGTTTGGGGGAGATCTTAAAAACAAAGATTTTCAAAAACCTAAAATATTATTTGATTCTCAAGAATACTTAAAAATAAATCTTATTTTTGATTAAGAAAAATTATGTACATGAAGTTATATTAGGGGAACAAAACTTTGAATATAGAAATGAATAAAAGAATTTAGTTAAAATTTATAGTAATCATGAAAAACTTAAAGTTAAAATTTTCTTAATGAAGAGGTGTTAAATAAATTTAAACTACCTTTAGTAAGAAGTTTTGTATTTTTGGATAAATAGAAGATTTGACTTTTATTCTTCGAAGCTTAAATTTATTTTATTGAAGAGTAATTTTCAAATACTATTATTATGATTTTTAAGTGAAAGGTGTATATCTGAACTTTATTTTAAATGGAAGGGTGGAATTCAAAATCATTAAAGGATTATACAGATACAGTAATCCTTACTCTATATTTTAAAAAAAAAAGAGAGAGAAAAATAATATATGAAAATGAAGGAGAAGCTTGAGGATTTAAGGGTCTAATAAAAAATTGGTTTAATACCTAAAGTTTAAGATATAAGATCAGAGAAAATCTAAAGCTTAAGGTTATAATATCGTAAGTAAAATTACTTTTCAAATAAAGATTTTTAAGTGAGAAAAATATATGTTTGAATCCTATATTTTGAAAAATCTACAAATATTTCTGAAACAGATAGAGACTTTTATTTATCATTTTCCTTTACTATAGAACTTTCTAAACTTTAAGTTAGTTTTAATTACTGAAATTTTTTCTAAATTGGACTATTCCATTTTTAGAACAAAATTTTGTTATCTTCCTAAGAAACTCATTACATAATTTGCATGCTAAAATGTTATATGAGATTTACTGTCACTTGAGGACAAGTAACATTTTATGTTTGGGGGATATTGATACACCTAAAATATATAGTATTTTTATGCACATTTTTATACCTATTTTTAATGATATTGCACTTTAAGGGAAGGTATTTTGTGTTTTTCCTGCAGGTATGACGAAAATGGATGGTCATGATGAAAGGAGAAAAATTGGATCAAATTTGGAGTAAAAAAAATGAAAAATTAAAAATTTAGCACTGGCGGCTAAGCGCCGCTGGGCCAGCGTTTAGCCACCACAGTTATAAATTGAACTTTAATTAGATTTGCCGCCAAATTCAAAGGGGAATGGATGCAAATCTTGGTGGTAATGTCCATAACTTCCTTTGGGCGGCACATTTGAATTAAGGGGTGCATTCCTTGGTAGATACATCGAATCTGGACACATTTTAAAGAGACACCAAGGCACATTTTGGTTCACTATTTAAAGAGAGTCTTAGAAGTGAAGAAGTGAAGAATTGAAGAGGCTCTTCACTGTATTTCGAAGAGAGGAATTTAGGACATTCTTCCACTGCATTTTAAGTTTTTATTTAGAGAAGGAGTAGAGAGTAGAAAGGAAGAAGGGTCGGAGTTAAGAGTTCTTATCCCACTTCTTTTCTTTCTTTTAGTTTAGTTTTTATTTAAGTCTGAAGTCTGTATTCTGAGTCATCGGAGTTTGTAGACTTGCTCTGCGGAGTAGTCTAGCGAAGAGTCAAAGTTTCAGAGGAACTTCCTTTGTCTTGTGGAAAGGATTTTCAAATAAGTATTTACTTTTATTTTGTTTATCAATACTTGCTTTAGTTTATTATTTTTCTTATCGTTTTTCATTTCAAATCAATGTGTTCTTGTATTTTCCTAATGCATTCTGAGTAGTTGACTTTATCTTTTTCTTTCTTCAAATGGAGAAGTAACTAATTTAAAGAGAATTGTTGTGGAAAGTATCAGTGTTTAAAATTTGGAAGAAGTTGTGATGAATGATTCTGAGGACTTTGTTTACTTCTTAATTTAGCCTGTTAAGTTGTAAAATTTCTTGAGATTATGTAAGATCCAATGCGGTATTATCTCATTAAAGTTAGTAGTAATCACATGCAATTATATGGGTGAGAACTGTAGTCCATATAAGTGAATGTAATATTAGAAGATATTTTTATATAAGGGAGTAAAATTAGAAGATTTTAGAGTGACAGGCTAAAACCACCTAATTTAGTTTGAAATTTTGAGTTTTGTTATGAGAAGTTAGCCCCCAGGTGGTGGGAATCGAGGGAACTCTAGAGTGAGAGACTGGTATCTTCCCTGCCTAACCATGTTCAAAATAATATAAATTTCAAATTAACCTATGTTCTTTATAGAACCAAGTAAGGGTAAAGAACACATTTGCTTCTATCTGTCACAACAAAATTTAAATACTTTCGCAACAATACTTTAAGAATTATTACTACTTCATGAAAGGAAAGAGAAAGATATTGTAGTTAATAGTATTTTTACATCCAGTGTTATTAGTTATTGAAACCTTTACTTTCATTGCTTAGCATTTTCTTAAGAAAATTTCAAAAGACAAATCAAATTTCTAAAACTTCTCAAAATCAAGACATACTATTTCAAAAACAATTAAAGAAAGTAAAAAGATAATTTTCAAAATTCCTTAAAAGATTTTCAACTTTTTCCTGTGGGTTCGATATCTCGGGGCTTAATCAGAAAGTCCTATATTACTTTATAAACGATACGTATACTTGCGTAGTATCCCATATTATAAAATCATTATTTTCATATCTTAAATCATCAGTGCACTTATATTCCTTGCGGCCCAGATTTTTGGCAGCTGTTGAACTTATATCTATTGGGGATCATGTCTCCTAAGATGAAAAGAGAAATTTTGAAAAGGGTTAAGCTGAAGCACCACCGGTCCGTGTTCCAGCAAAGTTCAGACTGGGAGAACGCATTACTACTACAGATACAGTCACAACCACCCCGACAGTCGTTGGACGCAGGGCGGTCAAGTCTCGGCTGAGTTCAAGAGTACTAATTGCTACAGTTTTTGAAGGATACTCCCCAGAGAGGGATAGGAGAGGATTACGATCCTTCGGATGAGGTCTACAGCCAAGGGAGCATACCTTTTCTCCCTACTCTGATGTCCCCACTGAGGCACTCTGCCTTAAGAAAACGGGCTTCAAAAGAAAGGAATGGTTCCCTAAGGTTGTCATACAAGTGTCACCAGAGAAATCAGTTGAGCATGAAATGGATCATGAGTCATATATTCCTATTGCCACTACTGATACCACTTCAGAATCAATTGCAAAGAAATCGTCGAATCTTCGATCAACAAAAGAGAAAGTAATGGAAGATAAGGTTCATAAACTTCACAAAGAAATTTCAAAATTAGCAAGAGACTAAGGGTTGAACGTTGATGATGAGGATCTCTTCTTGTCAGATTACATGGGTGAATTCATGGAAGTTAATGTGGTGGAAACTAGGGCTGTATCGAGCAGAAGACGACATTGATCTACCTAAAAAAACCTCATTTTTATGCCTTATTTATGATTCAATTCTTAAAGATATAATGCTTTAATGAAAGGTATTTTCATGTTTTTGGATGTAGATGATAAAAAAAGAGTCCAAGAAAGAAAAAAAAGGAAAAAGGAGAAAAAAGGAGCAAAAATGGAGCTTATAGAGGAAAATATTGGAATTATTCGCCTGGCGGCTAGGCGTCAGAATCTGGCGCCTAAGCGCCAGCTCGATTCAGACGCTGTTAAGATTTTCGATGATTTTGGGGAGTTATTTTAACGGAGTTAAGCATTTACTGGTCTTCTTGAAGACTGGAAGTTACTCCTATTATATAGGACATGTGATACAATGCATTTGGACACAAGGAAACGGTTTTAATCGTGAAGAGGTGTAATCCAAAGTGAAGAGGTGCGAAGACCTGGTCATGGAGTCCGGCGCCTAGGCACCAGATTTCGGTGCCTAAGCGCGACAGTTACCTTCTAGAAGATGCATTGAATTTGGATGAATTTTGAAGAGGTGCCTTAAGTAACCCCTGGTCAAATTTAGAGCTCTATAAATAGGAGCCCATTCTACAAAGAAAATCGCCCCTTTTAGCACCCCATAGTCCCTAGACACTTTCTCTCTCCCCTCTAGTTTTACTTAGTCTCTTCCACACTTAGGGTGCCACTTTACTTTGTATCTATTGAGTTTATTTTGAGTATTTATTATGTGTTGTTGTTGTTGGAGTCTTTCATCATTACTTTGGAGTCAGTAGAAGTCAGTGGATCACTTGAAGGAACACTTCAGATAAGTATTTGAACCTTGGTTCAAAGTTTTATAAATATGTTTTGTTGTGTTATTTCAATGTGTTCTGAGTAGTTAGTTATCTTTCTCCTTTCAACTATGAAAAGATAATAAATTAATTAAATTTGGTACGGCTTGGAAATTTATCTCGGAGCGAAGTTTTTACATACCTGGAGGAAGAATTGAGGATACAATCATTGCGCTCAACTGGCAACGATTCTGCTATTTCACTACTGTTGCCGTTATCCCGGTTGTTAGAGAATTTTATGCTAATTTCGTGGATGTTGAATAATATGAGATTTTTTTTCGAGATGTTGGAGTAGGATTCAGTCCTGAACGTATCAATATTTTCTATTGCCTGTCGCCAAACATTAAGTGTTATTACTCCAGATTATCTCCATCTGAGAGAGATTTGGATATGATCATTGCTTACTTGACTGATAGTACTAGAGCCTGAAAGATTCGGAACACAAAGGGTAAATTTTTCATCTTCTAAGCTTAATGGTGTTTCAAAGGCATGACACTACTTTATTTCTGCTCGTCTTCTTCTATCAAATCATCTGAGCAAGGTTACCAAAGATAGAGCTATCCTTAACTACTGCAATCAAGAGAGGAAGCCTATTGATGTAGGGAGCATTATTTATGATTCTGTAGAGGCTACTGCTCGTTCTAGCACTTCTATTTTACTTGGTTTTCCATCTCTGATATATTCTCTATGTCAAAGTGCTGGTGTAGTTGGTGAGCTATCTGAGGAAAAGCTCAAGTCGACAAAACCTATAGGAAGAGAAAGCGTCAGTATTTATGATCGACTTCGAGGTAAGAGTTCTACTGGACCTTCCAGTTCATTACCTACTTCAGGTAGAGCTTCTACTTCTAGACCATCTACTTCTATTGAGCCACCATGTACTTTTTGGGAGACCATGCATGATTAGTTTATAGAGTAGCAGAATGAGTTATTCCCGACTCATTGTAGAGTAGATACGATCGATAAGAAGATTGATCATCTTTCTGAGTATACCTAAAGAAAGAGTGATTACGATGCTGAGTATTCTGAGTCTTTAGTGAGATTTCTGAAGGGTGAGCATGATGTTCAGTTCCCTACTTGTCCCAGATTTTCACCGTATGTTGATCCGAAGGATATGGAATTTTCTTTTGGTGATGACAATGATGAAGCTACAGATAGTGATTTGTAGCTTGACTTACCTCTGGAGATGTGTTGTTTTTTTAGTTTATATCCTGTTTGTTAGTACTAATTAGTGTGATTGTATTGTTGTTTGCTAGTGTCGATTTTTTTAAGTAAATTTGTGTGGACTTTTTATGTTGAAACTGTTTTTAGATTATCTGATCTGTATTTAAGACTGAAATATAAATGAATTTTTATAAAAGTTTATTTCTGTTTCAGCCTACTGTTTAGCGTTCATGAATAGTTGGAAAGTTTGCATGTTCAAAAATAATAAAAAAATTATAAAAAAATAATATTAAAATTAATTAACTCCTGCTCTGCAAAACTTTTCTATACATGCTTTATCATTACTGTTATATTTATATTAAAGCATGTGTAGAAGTAGAAGTTAGTTTTTCCTTACTACATCATTATTATACTTACATTAATTCCTTTTTATTTCTTTCTCTCATGCTTTAGAAAATTTCATGATTCATATTTATACTAAAGCTGAAGTTTGGGGGAAGGGAAAACATTTATCAAATTTATACATTATTTGTCCTTAATGAACTAATATTTTCTTTAAAAATATATTAACATAACATAAGGAATGAAAAATCTATTTAAGATTACCTAAAATTTTTAATTTAAAATAATTTTGTAAACTTAACTAAAATTTCAATAGTTTTGATTGATTTTAAGAATAAAATTATTTAACTTAAAGAATAATAAGATCAAAATTTTTCTATTTATAGTAAAGAGAATTATATTTTTGAAATACTAAGGAATCAAGATTATTGCTTCAAAAAGAAAAGATTGAAATAAGTTTTGAAAAATAATCAATTATTAAAAATATCATATTTATTAAGTAAGAATGTATAAGTTTTTGAAAATAAGTTAAGGATAGTGAAGTTCAAAATAATTAACAGGCTATCCAAAAATAGTAATCCTCACTTAAAAAGAGAAAAGAATAAAAAGGAAAAATGAAGAAAAAAAAAGAAAGAAAATGGATTGAAACACAATCCTAAAGAAAAGAAAAGAAAAAAAAAAGAAAAAATGAATGTGTGGAGAAGCTTGAGGAAATGCCTAATAAAAAATTGGCTTCACTTGAATTATCTTATAGGAAGAAAACTAATTACATTTTTAACTTAATTTCTATATACAAATATTTTTACTAAAAAATTAATATTTGAAGAAAATCTTTTTCTTGTAAATATTCTATGTGACCTTAATATGATGAACTACAATTATTCTTGAAAAAAATGAAAAATTGGAAGTCTTATGATTCGGTAGTTAAATGTTCTTTAATTCTTAAAATTAAACTTGATTAGTGAAATTTTGTTAATGATTTGCTAAAGCATTTGTAAAACCAAAAATTATAAGGAATCTTAAATATTTTAACTACATTTTAAATGTTATCTATTTTATGTAATTAAAAAGGTTACTTGAGGACAAGCAACGTTTAAGTTTGGGGGAAACTGAGCTACCTAAAAATTACCCATTTTTATGCCTTATTCATGATTCAATTCTTAAGAATATTATGCTTTAATGAATGATATTTTCATGTTTTTGGATGTAGATGATAAAAAAAGAGTCCAAGAAAGAAAAAGAAGGAAAAAGGAGCAAAAAGGACAAAAAATGGAGCTTATGGAGCAAAATATTGGAATTAGTGGCCTAGCGGCTAGGCGCCAGAATCCAGCGCCTAAGCGCCAACTCGATACAGACGCTCTTAAGATTTTTGATGATTTTAGGGAGTTATTTTAATGAAGTTAAGCAATTATTGCACTTTTAGAAGACTTGAAGTTACTCCTAATATATAGGACATGTGATACAATGCATTTGGACACAAGGAAGCAATTTTAATCGCGAAGAGGTGTGATCCAAAGTGAAGAGGTGCGAAGACCAGGTCACGGTGTTCGGCCCCTAGGCACCATATCTCGGTGCCTAGGCGTGACAGTTACCTTCTGGAAGATGCATTGAATTTGGATGAATTTTGAAGAGGTGTCTTAAGCAACCCCTGGTCAAATTCAGAGCTCTATAAATAGGAGCCCATTCTACAGAGAAAATCTCCCCTTTTAGCACTCCATAGTCCCTATACACCTTCTCTCTCCCCTCTTGTTTTACTTAGTCTCTTCCATACTTAGAGTGCAACTTTACTTTGTATCTAGTGAGTTTATTTTGAGTATTTATTGTGTGATGTTGCTGTTGGAGTCTTTCTTCATTACTTTGGAGTCAGTAGAAGTTAGCGGATAACTTGAAGGAACACTTCAGATAAGTATTTGTAGCTTGGTTCAAAGTTTTATAAATATGTTTTGTTGTGTTATTTCAATGTGTTCTGAGTAGTTAGTTATCTTTCTCCTTTCAACTATGAAAAGATAATAAATTAATTAAATTTGGTAGGAGAATTAAATTTAAAATATTTAAAACATTGTGATGATATTAATACCTGATCATAGTTTACTTTTTAAATTGACCATTTAAATTGTTAAAACCCGTTGAAGAAACTTGAGACATATCCGGAGATAAATTCTTAACTAGTAGATATCACATGAATCCTTGTGTAGTCGAAGGCTTTATGCGGGTTATTAAAGGTGAAGTGCAAATAAATAGAAAGATATTATTTATTAGGCGTAAAATTAATTATTTTTTAGAGTGATAGAATAAATTCGAATAATTTGGTTTATAGAAAGGGACTGGGTCACTGGTAGGTCCGACAATAGCTACCCTTGGACATCTAGTAGTGTGAGCCTAGATTAACCCATTCTACTAATAAAACATCCTGAACCGATCTATAGATTAGTCAATGATCTTTGCACCTAGACCAAAGGGTAAAGAATAGTAATGCTTTTATTTGGCACAATACCATAATCTAAATTTCCCACAAAAGATAATTATTCTAAAAATATTGGATTAGATGAAAAGGATAAAGTCTTTTTTATACTTGTATTGAATTTTAATTACTGCTTACTTTACTTTACTACTGCTTACTGTTTACTTGCTTATAGTAAAATTTGTTAGTAAATTAAAATTGAATATATATATACACACACACATTATATATAAATTACTTTTAATTTGATAAATTCCAAAATATTTTTTTACTTTTTATAAAAACTCTATCCCTGTGGGATTAATAACCAAGACTCCACTAGAGCCCTGTATTACTTGAACGATATGTATAATTGCATTTAAAATTGTGACTTTTACAATAATTATTATAAAATCAAAATAAAAATTCATAAGTAAAAGTAAACATCACACATCAAGTTTTTGAAGCCAGGAATTAAACATTCTAAAAAGTGATATCAAATTCTTGTAATTAAAAGCATATATAAAATCACATCACATTGGACACCACAGAAGAACTCCGGTGGGTCATCCTATTAAGAGACGAACAAATAAGTCAAATGGAAAAGAAGATGGAAGAGGTGACCGCTACCCTTACCGCCATGGCTATGATACATGGACAGTCACAATCGCTACCTGCAACATCTCTATAGATTAATCAACCAGAAATCATGCATATTACCGATGAAAGATGAGAGGTCGCCTCCGCCAGTGGAGAAGATCAACAAAAGAAAGATACAACCCAAGTTGTGTCAGAAAAAGACATTAAACAAATGGTTGAGCGGCAGGTGCGAGAAGCCCTAGCTCAGTCTTGGGGCGGTGCATCAGTTCTAAAGGGTAGAGCTTACCCGGAGGAATCTGACACTGTGTAATACTCGAAAGGCTTCATACCTCCGACGTTTAAGACATTTGATGGCATGGGAAACCCTCGCCAACATGTCGCACATTTTAGAGCCAGCTGCTGCAACACGGGAGGAAGCGATGCCTTACTACTTCGACACTTTGTTAGCAGTCTGTCAGGGATAGCCTTCAATTGGTATGCAGAGCTACTCAATGGATCAGTTAAGACATTTACAGAAATGGAAGACTTGTTCATAACGCCATGTCACCATAGGTGATCTCGTCCCAGAGCAGCAGAAGCCCAGCAAATCCCTGGTAGACTATATCTTTAGATGGAAGAACCTTAGCATCAAATGTGAGCCACAACTACCGGAGCAACATGCGATCGAGATAGTACATAAGAGTATCCACAGTCCGATAGCATTCAAGCTTAAAGTTTTGACCATTAAGTCCTTCGGGAAGCTACTCAGCAAGGCGAGCAGTCTCCAAGAAGAAGTAAAGCACATGGAACCATCAGAAAAGGCAGAAAAGTCGAGACTAGTCAAAGCATTCGAGAAGAGATCCGACGTAGTGGCAATGGTCGACAAAGGGAAAAAGCCGCTGAGAATTCAGTCAGAGCTGTGCCCGCAGTACAGCCAGCCTCCAGCTCAAGACAGTCAGCACCCACAGTATGTTCAGCCTCAGTATGCTCAGCCCTACGGTCAGCCCCATTCGCCGCAGCAGTACAATCAGCTTGGTCAGCAGAATTTCCAGCAGAGGCTATAACAGATAGGTGTCAGATGGACTCAGAAAATAACAGAAAGATTAAATAAGGAATAATCCATCAAAGATGATGTCATATCGTTAATGTTCAAAAAATTAATCAAGAAACTCGAGTTCAGATTGCCGAAGCCGAAGAAGCTAGATGAAGTCGACAAGAAAGATCAGCCAAACTATTGCTCGTTTCATAGGATGTTGGGACACACAATAGAAGGGTGTCTTAGCTTCATGGATTTACTTGAAAGAAATTACAAAGAGGAAAACATCACGATCCTGAAGGAATACTTAAAGGAACCTCTGAGGGGTTCTATAAATGTAATTTCAGCCGAGTTGATCTCTCAGCTAGACCCCTACACCGGTGAGATAGGATGGAGCATTACGTGGGAGGACCTCAAGAATGTTCTGGATCAGATCTAATCAGATTTGAAGTAGGCTACCGCCCAAAGATCGCTGTCGACTTAGCCAAAAGTGTAGATTGCTATATGAGAATCATCCCGACTAATGAAGGTGGAGAAGAAAAATAATGTGAAGGGTATTAAGGACGATACCGCGAAGGGTAGGATAGAGGCTACCATGGTTAGATTGGTTGTCTCAGTGGGGACAAAACCCCTCGAACCCCTGACATTGTACCATTATCTCCATGCTCCCTTGGGCTCTTTTGAATCTAATAGATTTAATTTTGGTTACATTTTGGTTGTTTCCACTGACAACGTGACCGAATATGATCAATCTAACCCCAAATTCGATTCCCAAACCGATCCTCAAATCACGATAGTTCCGACAAAAACGTCAACGGAGAAGAAAACACTGATGAAATCAGAGTGAGGAGCCAGTCCTCGAGTGCAAGGGAGTTCCGCTCAGCTTAGACTCTTCAGACACAGAGTCAATGCTAGAAGAACCCGCTTCAACATTGGAAGAACCTCCGGGTCCGGAAGTGGAAGAAATAACAGAAGTACATCTCAGAAGTGGAAGAATACTGCCACCAAGAACAATGCCCGTGGAAAAGGGAAAACAGATAGTTTCTCAGGAGGGACCACCTCCAGTGACAGAAGAAATACATATTCAAGAAGAAGTGAGAAACTCATATCAAGTGGGCAACAATGTACTAGCACATCTTAAGAAGTTGCCGGCCAAACTAAGCATCTATGATGCTCTGATCTTGTCAAAGGAGATGAGAGATAATTTGGTAAGAGTCCTCCTTGACCTAGAAATTTTCTTAGCACACTTGGCTAGGTCGTCCTCAGATGGAGTTTGTACTGTGAAAGAACAGCCAAGAGTGACATTTGCTGATGAAGATTTACTACTCGGTACAACCAATCACAATCATCCGCTCAACATTTCTGTTAATATTCTTACTAGAGTGCTAGTAGACCCAGGAGCATCACTCAATATAATGAGCCTATAGACGCTAGCATATTTTGACATTGACGCTCGAGAACACTCTACTGACTGGATGATGTTAAGAGGATTCAACAAGAAAGGAGAAAGAGTGCTTGGATCTACTACACTACATATGAAGATTGTAAATCCAGTAACAACTGCAAAATTCCATGTTATTGACTTGGACACTTCGTTTAGTACTTTGCTTGGTCGACCGTGGCTTCACGAGTACAACATGGTCACGTCATGTCTTCATCAGTGCAACAAATGTTATAAAGATTGTCAAGAAAATTGCATCAAAGGGGACTTACAGCCATTCTCAATACACGAAGTGGGCATCCATGAAGAAGTTGCCTACTATGCTTCCCTGAAGAAGACTGTTCTCTCTAGAGAAGTTGTCACAAGAAGATTTGAAAATTCAGAAGGACCACAAGGACGAGACCATTCAGTTCCGCTTCCGCGATCTCTCACGGCTCCTTTGAAATGAGGCAGTGAAGGTTCTTTTAGCCCACGCACCCAAGATCAAGGCCGGGACGTGGTCAATGAAGAACTTACCAGATCATTAAACGGATAAAGCCAATGATCAGCATCAAAGCATAATTAAGTTCTGAAGAAGAGGAAAAGGAATTGATAATGATAAGAGAAAAGAAGCCTCAGTTCGAGATTTCCTCAAAAGATGTAGGGAAAAGTTAATACGAATAAATGTATGATCGGATCAACCATTCTGTGTAGGCCATGACTCTAACTTCGATCAATCCTCAAAAGATCGAGAGTGTGAAGATCAAGGAAGTCCATATTGGTGGTCCTAAGCCGATCAGGTTTTACCGAGCTTTTCCTTCTACTGTTGAACCTTCTGTAACTTTGGATGAGAACGACTTTAATGAATTAATGGAATTACCTTTTGGTTACTTTTTATCGTGTGTACAAAAATTGATTCAATAAGGATACGTACCAAAACAAATGCCAAAAGGCAAGTTACAATTGTTTGAGAAATTGTGGAATGTCAAAAGCCAGAAACTCAATTCGAAAGAAGGTCTCATGTTTGGTATGATAAGACCAGTTGATGACTCGGAATTTGGCTTGGTTATTACTAGCCAGTCAGAGGAATAATGCTTCGACGTTCAAGTTGAGCTCGAATATTCTACAATAGAAGATGCACCACCAAAGTTTGAAGAAGAAATTAAGACTACTGTGGATGAACTCAGAGAGATCAACCTCAGGACTGAGGAGCAGCCTTGGCCGACCTTTATAAGTTTGTTACTTGAAGAAGAAGTGGTTGTAGATTTGACGAAGTTACTGTCAGAATACAAGGATTTCTTTGCTTGGAGCTACGAAGAAATGCTGAGTTTGTCCCCAGAAGTCACAGTACACAGGCTTAGAGTGGATCAAAGTATAACCCGGTAAAACAAGCTCCCAGAAGGATGTGTCTCGACATAGAACAACAAGTTACAACATAGATAAAGAAATTAATAGACGCTAACTTTGTCCGAGAAGAACAATATCCGACATGGTTAGCCAATGTCGTGCCTGTTAAAAAGATGAATGGACAAATCCGTGTGTGTGTCGATTTCAGGGAATTAAACAAGGCATGTTTAAAGTACGAGTTTTCATTACCGATACCGGAGTTGATGGTGGAAATTACTTCGTCACATGAAAGTTTTTCCTTCATGGATGGATCGTCAGGATACAAACAGATCAAGATGGCTCCAGAAGATATAACACTTACAGCCTTCAGAATACCGATTGGGATCTACTGCTACACAGTCATGCTGTTTAGACTGAAAAATGCCGGAGCTACCTACCAGCGTGCGATGACCAGGATTTTTGATGACCGCATCCATAACCAAGTGGAGTGCTATGTAAATGACTTGGTCATGAAGAGCAAAGTGAGGAAAGATCACCTGTGTGATTTGAGGATTGTGATTGAATGATTACAAAAATATAATCTTAAGATGAATCCCTTAAAATGCGCCTTCGGTGTTATCTCTGGGAAATTTCTAGGATTCGTTGTCTGTCATCGGGGAATTGAAATCGAGCCAGAGAAGATTAAAGCCATCTTAGAAATGCCTTCCCCCAAACCTTCAAGCAACTACGTTCTTTTTAAGGAAAATTGGCATATCTAAGACATTTTATATCTAATATGTCAGGGAGGTGTCAGCCCTTCTCGGCATTATTTAAAAAGAACGCCAAATTTATCTGGGAAGAGAAAATGATAGCGAGCCTTTGAAGATATTAAACAAAATCTCATGACACCACCTGTTTGGCAGCCCCTATCCCAGGTAGACTACTGATACTTTATACCGCAGCATTAGACGACTCCCTCGTAGCCTTTCTAGCCCAAGTCCATGATAAGGGTAAGGCGAATGCACTTTACTACTTAATTTGGCGTCTAATACCGGCAGAAGTAAAGTATCCCACTATTGAGAAACATTGCCTAGCTTTGATTTTCGCCGCTCAAAAGCTTAGGCATTACATGTTATCTCATAAGGTCAACCAGATTTCAAAAGTTAATCCGTTGCAATATTTAATGAACCGATCCACGCTTTTTGGATGTTTAGCAAGGTGGTCGATGATTTTTTTGCAATCTAACAAAACATTTGTGCCCTTTCGCACTATTAAAGGTTAGATCTTAGCAGACTTCCTCGCGGAACACCCCGCACGACGATGATCTACCAGATGAGCAGATACTACAAATAGAAGGCCTCAGTGCTCAACGCTGGGAGATCTAATTTTACAGTGCTTCATCAGCAAGAAAAGATAAAGGACAACAGATAGTGATACCAGGCAAAGCAGGAATTGGTTTGATTTTCGTAATACCGGATCAAGGGGTGTTAAAATTTTCATACCACCTGACAGAGCCATGCACAAATAATGAGGCAAAATATGAAGCTTTGATAACCGGGTTGGAATTGGCAATACTGATGGAAATAACATATATTGTCATTTATGGCGACTCACAACTCGTTATCCAGCAGGTTGCAGGAAAGTACAAAATTTTAAAACCAAGATTAGCAGAATATCACAAGTACAAAATGAAATAATTGGAACAAATTCCTACTGTAACCTTCTACAGGATCCCTCGGGGTGAGAATGCCTATGTGGACGCTTTAGCTAAGATCTCTAAAGAATTGGCATGCCAACCAGAGGACTCTATTGATGTCACGGTACAAGGATGGCAGGTGCTATCGCAGATTGACCTAGAAACCCTACACCAATTAAGAAAAGAAGAAATAGTAGTTATAGTGATAGAAGATATTGAAGACTGGCGTTAGCCAACTGTAGGATACCTACAAACAGGAAAGTTACCAGAAGATAATTCAGCAGTGTATCAAGTTCAGAAACGAGCAATGTCATATGCAGAAGTCAACAATGTTCTGTACAGAAGATCCTTCAATCAGATGTGGCTCAGGTGCCTTAGCAGAACAGAAGTACAACAGATCGTTAAAGAAGTACAAGCCTGATTGTTTGGAGCTCACAAATCAGGGTTGAATATGAAAATGAAAATCAAAAGAAATGGATACTGTTGATCAGAAATGATGATAGATTGTATGGACACAGCTAAGAAATGTCATCAATGCCACGTACATGGAGTTGTCTTGCACCAACAACTGAATGTTCTACACCCCACGACTGCCCCGTGGTCATTCGAGTGTTGGGGCTTAGATATAGTGGGTCCGATAGACCCATCGTCTTCTAAAGGACATAGATTCATACTTGCAGCTATAGATTACTTCTCCAAATGGGCAGAAGCATTTCCACTGCAAGAGGTCACAACTCAGCAGGTGCTTCAATTCTTTAAGAGTCAGATAGTCTACCGCTTCGGTGTTCCGCGGAGGATCATTTCAGATAACGGATCTACCTTCAAAAGCAAGAAAATCACCAGTTTCTTCATACGACACGTGATAGATTAGAGATACTCTACGATCTATTACCCAAAGCCAATGGACTGGCAGAAGCTTTCAACAAAACCCTGGTACAGATTTTAAAGAAGACACTTGATAACAACAAAAGAGGTTGGCACGAGAGGCTGCTAGAAGCTCTATGGGCTTACAAGAAGATAGTCAGAACGTCGACACAGTCTACACCTTATGCTCTTGTATACAGGTCCGAGGCTGTTCTGCCGCTAGAATTTCAGCTACCATCGCTCTGAATCACCGTTGCAAATCAGATTACGACAAAAGAAAATGCCGGACTCCGACTTCCAGAGTAAAAGGGCCTTGAAGGAAGAAGATTACATGCACAGTGGAATTTGGAACTCTATCGAGAGAAAATGGTTCAAGCTCACGACAGAGTGGTCCGCCCATGGACGTTCAATGTTGGTGACCTTGTTCTCGTTCTCAGAAGGCCTATCCTTGCACACCGCAAGATAGGTGGAAAATTTGAACCAACCTAGGAGGGACCATTTGTAGTGGATAACATTTACTTCGGAGGATCTTACTAGTTGGTGGATTCTCGAGGATAAAGACCTTTGTTGCCCATAAATGGATGATATCTAAAGAAATATTATGCAACGTGAAAGCGTGGAAGAAGAACGTTTTTTCTGGGAAACACCTTGTGGCCGAATTCTGTGACTGGGCCCAAAGTTTTGTAATAAGTTCAAAACATATTAAAAACAAATTCTCTCTTAATATATTCATATGAAATTTTCCTAATTCGAAGCTTTGTTAAAACTTATTAAATAAAACAATGACATCAACATGTTAAAAATTAAAATTCATTAAATACTTTAACTTTATTATTGTTCTTGTTCGTGCAAAGTACCAATGAAATGTCTAAAATATATACACTTTTTGCTATATCATTTTACTCATTTTTGATGATATTACACTTTAAAGGAAGGTATTTTGTATGTTTTTTAATTATAGGTACAAGAAATGGTGATTGGAGCAAAAAGAAGCAAAAACAATGCAATTTGGAGCAAAAACCAACAAGAAAAGAAGTTATGCCCTGACACCTTTCAATTAGTCTTTTGATGCTTAATCTATTTTACACTTCTTGCATATTTTTGAATGATATTACTCTTTAAAGAAAGGTTACTTTTATGCTTATTTTGTAGGGCTATCTGTTACGAACGCAATGAAACTGAAACGGGGCGAATCAGAGCTAAAACGAAGCGAAACGATGGAGCTGCACAGCAGTCTGCTTGCTGACGGCGGCCTCAATCTCGCCGACGGTGAGATTTTCTAGAGAACACCAAAAAATGCCTGAAAAGCTCGCCGACAGGGGCCTCAAACCTGCCGACAGTGCCCGGGAAGATTCTAAACCGACTTTTAAGGGTTTTGGGTCGAAATTCGACGTATTTGGACGCTTTTTCGAAATGGTGCTTAAGGGAACACTTAGGAATTTGTCCATAATCTTTAAAAATGGTGAATATAGGTTAGAAAAGTAAAGAGAAAAAATAGAGAAAAAGTACAGAAAAAAGAGTGGAATGTTTAGGATTCTTATATTAAGAGTAGAAATATAGATTTCTACCCTTTTTGGAGAAATTAGAGAGGAGAATTTGAGAGAATTTGTAAGAGATGTTCTAGCATTGCATGGAACGACGGGAGACAATGTGGGAGAGATATTTGTCTTTCCTTCAAAGGGAAAAAGCTAAGTATTGTTCTTCATTATCTTATAATTTTGTAAACAATTACCTAGTGGATTTGCTTTGGTTAAATGAAGTTTCTATTGTATTTTCTTCATGCTCTGTGACACATCTCTCTTACTCTTTCTTCTTCTTTGAAAATAGTGACATGAGAAGATTATGCCATTATTTTAATTTTACTTTTCTTTTGTAATGAGTAGAAATCATGTTTAGGATTTTGTGATGCATGATAGAAGTAAATTTAATTATAAATGTGATGGTTTTTACTTGCATTTCATTTACATCACACTAAGGGCCTGTTGTATTGTTAAAACTTGTTGTAATTGCATTGTCCCAAATGGGCAGTGTAATTCTCAACAAAGTGGAACCACATTCAAATTCCATGGATAGTGAAGTTCATGGGAGTTGAGTGCAAATAAGTACATAAATAATATTAATCTGGCGTAGAATTGGAGATTTTAGAGTGACAGACTAAAATCCTCATTTCGGTCCTATAGTTTGGGTGCTGAAGTATAGATGTTAGCTTTCAGGTGAGGGGAACGTGGGAGCTCCAAAGTGAGAGCCAGTATCCTCCCAGCCTAGCCGCAGATTCAGTAACCAAGCATAGGATTAGTCAATGTTCTTTATACCTGGACCAAAGAGTAAAGAATAGGATTGCTCCTATTTGGCATGAACAATATTTAATGCATCTAATTCCTATACATTATCCATTTCATTACTTATGAATAGTAGTTTTTATTACCTCAAAATTCACCAAACCAATTCCTCAAAAAAGGGTTATCTTTAGAATTATTATTTGTATTTAGATATAGTTACTATTTTTACATTTAACACTTATATTTAGGAGTAGTTGCTAGATAAAACACAATATTAATCGACATTCAAAACTACGGACTATTAGTAGTAGACTAGAATTCGACTAAAGACCTCTTACTTCACTTCCTCGTGGGATCGATACTTGGGTTTTTAAAAGAAAACTCTATATTACTTAAAGCGATACGTATACTTCCTTAGTACCCCTAGTGTGTAAAATATTTTCTAAATTTTATATCATTTAAGATTTTATACGCTAGCCGCTATTTAAAAATTCGGTCAAGTTTTTGGGCATCCTTTGGAAGTTAATTCTTGCGTAATTGCGGGTTGGGTCATGTTTTTGGCGCCGTTGTCGTGGAAGCTTCGGTAAGAGCTTTATGAGAATTTTAGTTGAAGTAATTAGGCTTAGACTTGGAAAACTGTTTTGTGTGAAAAGTGTTTTTATATGAAAAAGTGTTGTGAAAAAACTATTTGTGTGAAAAACAAGGTGTTCGTGAAAATGTTTTGTTGTGTTGAATATATTTCATCTATTATTTATTTAATTGTTAATATATTGTTTGTTGTGTTACGTATGTGAAACAAAGAATCTTCAAGACTTGTGCCTTATGATCCCGAGTTTGAAAAAAGTAAAAAATAAAATTATGGTAAGAACTCGAAAAACTAAATATGGAAATGGAAAACTTTCAAGATAATAACATGGAAAATCATCATACTTCATTAAGGGATTACGTAAATCCTACGATAGATGAAATTCACATAAGTATACAAAACCCTATCGTAGAAGCTGACTCATTTGAAATAAATCCTGAGATTATCCAACTAGTGCAGAATAATCAGTTTGGGGGAACCCCTTTGGAGGATCCATATTTACACTTATCAAATTTTCTAGAATTTTGTGTTATATTTCGTTATAACGGTATGTCAGACGATGTTGTTAGACAAAGGCTTTTTCCTTTCTCACTAAGGGATAAGACTAAAATGTGCTTATACTCATTAGCACTTGGTTCTCTTAAAAATTGGGAGGAGTTAACTCAGAAATTCCTAGCTAAGTATTTTCCACCTTCAAGGACTACTAAACTTAGAAAAGATATTATCTCATTTTGTAAGTATGAAGGGGAATCAATATACGAAGCCTGGGAAAGATTTAAGAAACTCCTAAGAAAGTTTCCAAACCATGCTCTGCCCGATTGATTAATCATTCAAACTTTTTATAATGGGTTAGTAGGATCCCTTAGGTCAATAATTGATGCTGCTGCTGGTGGATCATTAATGTCAAAATCATTTGATGAAGCGTATGCATTAATTGAAGAAATGGCTACAAATGAATTTCAATGGCCCTCTACAAGGGTAAATCAAAAAGATGTAGCTAGTGTTCATTATACTGATGTGATTATAATTCTTGCATCTCAGGTTGCCGCAATATCAAGAAAGTTGGACCAATTTGGAATGAACCATCCTCAACTCACTACAGTGAGGAAAGTTCATTAGGGTATATGATTGATTCTAACTTATCATATGATGCTTTAAATACCATAAAAAACTCGTACTCTAACTTTTACAACCCAGGTTGGGAGAACCATCCTAAATTTAACTGGAATCATAATATTGATGGTGGAAACCAAAAATGGGAAAATAATCATGCAAATCCTAATGGAAGTTGGAATAATCAGGGGAACATAAACTATAGACCTTCATATCTACCGGACTCTAACAATGATCAACAATTTGAGGATAAGAAGAAGTTTATGGAAGAAGTGGTATTGCAAATGGGAAACCAGTTGCTAAGTCACAATGTTGCGATTAGAAACATAGAGAATCAACTGGGACAAATTGCTAATTCACTTAGCAATAGACCCCAAGGAACACTTCCTAGCAACATTGAGATCAATCCTAAAGAGAACACTAATGAACAAGTAGAAGCTGTCCAATTAAAAGTGGAAGAGAGATAGAGGATGTGGTTAGAAAAGAGAAAGATGTTGTGAGAGAAACAAAGGAAACTAAAAGACCTGAAGAACATGTTTCTAAGGATCTGGAAAAATTAATATCTCCAACTAAAATCAGTTTGGAAAGACCACCACCTCCATTTCCTCAAAAACTTAGACAGCATGAGTTGGATAAAAAATTTTCAAAGTTCATGAAAATACTTAAGAAGATAACGATAAATATTCCTTTCACTGAAGCTTTGGAACAGATGGCAAGTTATGCAAAGTTTATGAAGGATATGTTAAACAAGAAAAGGAAATTTGGAGATTACGAGACAGTTGCACAAGTGAGGAGTGCAGCGCGATACTTCAGAAAAATTTTCCTTAGAAACTTAAAGAACCTTGTAGCTTTACAATTCCTTGTGCAATTGGAAAAAGATTATGTGGAAAAGCTTTATGTGATTTAGGAGCGAGCATTAATGTGATGCCTCTATCTATATTTAGAAGGTTAGATTTAGTCGATATCCCTTCTGTTAGCTGCTCGGTTTATCATTTATCCAAAAGGAGTTATAGAAGACCTGCTTGTTAAAGTGGATAAATTTATCTTTTCTTTGGACATTATTGTATTAGATATGGAGGAAGATAAAAAAATTCCAATTATTTTAGGGAGACCTTTCCTTATTACTGGACAAGCTATGATAGATGTGCTAAAAGGAAATTTAACTATGAATATTAATGACCATAAAGTCACCATTGATGTACTAAAGACTATGAAATATCCAGCTGAGAGAAACGTTGATTATTGATTTTGGATAAATAAAATTGATTAACTAAGTAAAGACCATTTCTAAGAAAGTTTTGAGAGTAAGTTAGCAGATGAGATTGAAATGGATTTTCATGATGAGTTGAAAACATTATTTAAAGAAGACTATATGTATGTTCAGGAAAGGTGTGAAATGATGGACGCTACCAAAAATAGTAAATTTTTAATTCCATCTGTTGAAAATCTTATGAGCTTAAGATGGATTTACCCCATACAAATTTAAAGCCTATCTATTTAGGGAATTCATCTACATAACCAGTCTTTATATCTTTAGATGCGACTCAATCACAAAAAAAACCTGAATTAAATGATGCGCAGGATAAAATTATTAAACTAGGACTTAGAAGAGAATTTGAGGATATATTTCAAAAGAACCTTGAGTTGAGAAAAGAGGATAATGATATTGGAAGACCATTGGAAGAAATTCCTAAGGAATTAGAAAAACCTATTTCCTCAACTAAGATAGATCCTCCATCATTTAATAATTATAAAGGGGAAGAATTGGAAGATAACTTGAATCATAAGAGTGACATAGAAGAATTTGATTCTGAATCTGAATTTTCTAAATAGAATTTGATCCAAAATTTGGGAGATATTAAATTATCTTATAGAGATCCATTTCTTATAAATTTCAAGGATGATATCAATATGCAGATTGAGAAAATGTACCTAACTTGTTACAGGTGCTTAATTATAAGGATTAGGTAATGCCTGAGATTGGTGCCTAGGAGCCAATTTATCAGGGATAATCTTATCTTTCGGATTATAATCTATAAAACCTTTTAAAATGTACCTAATTTATTAGTGTAGTGATTCCATTAGAAATTGGAAGTAAATCAGTGTGATGTGATAAGTTAATGAAAGAATTTACCTCATTTATCATATGTGTGTTTATGTTTGTGTTACAACTTTATTTAGGTCTTGAAGAACATTTTTATATTCCATTGCTAATACATGCTATACTAGTTAAGCTTTTATTTAGTGAATTTCATTTTGGCATGATTAGTTTAGATTTACTTTCTGCTGCATATTGTTCCATTCTAATGAATACTTGTAAATAGTTTTGATAGATATTAGTGGTAGATAGAATTTCTAAATTGTTTTTTTCCTGCTTATATTTTCTATATTGAATGCTATATATGTTAAAAATTAAGCTTGGGGGTAGGACGAAAAATAAAATTTTATTGTGAAAATACGTTCTTTTAGTGTAATTTTCTTACAAGCATGTTTTAGGTTAGATTTACTTTCTCCTACAAACATTCTATCCTGATTATGCATATATATGAATTTGATAGGATGTTGTAGTAGTAAGTAGATTCAACCTTTATTTTTTTCTTCCTACAACATATTATGGAATTAATTACAAAATATTTTAAAATTTATGTTTGGGGGCAAGAAAAATTTTTAAAATGAAACTTTATTTGTCCTCAGTAGCCTGTATTTAATTTGATATCACTTTTAAAATGACTAGCGGTATGTGGAGTTACCATTAGGTTACTATAATTTTTATTTTAGGAATGTTAGAAAAATAACTTAGTTGAAATCGTATGTGAAAAAACTGTCTAGAGTTAAAATATTTTGTAGGAAACAATGGGAAAATGATTTTTCTATTTATGGTAGAAAAGAGTTGAATATTTGAAAAGCTAAAATTCTTAGATTTATACTTAATGAGAATTGAGCCTGTATTGAAAATATTTTTTGAACTAATACTTATACTTACAAAAAGTGAGGGAAAGTTTTGAGTTTTGGATTTTAGAGAGAGGATAGTGAAATTCAAAATTATTAATGGCTTATCCAGATATAATAATCCTCACATAAAAAAAAGATTAAAAAAAAGGATTAAAAATGATCCCGAAAAGAAAAAAAAAAGGAGGTGAAAAAAAGGGGGATTGAAAATGATCCCGAAAGAAAAGAAAAAAAAAAAGAGAAAAAATAAGTGAGGAGAAGCTTGAGGAGAAGCCTAATAAAAAATTGGCTTCACTTGAATCTTTTTAAATGAAAAGACTTAAAAACAATCCTAAGCTTATTCTTATATTAACAAGTATTGGTTAAATTGATATAGATAAGGTGCTTAAATTCCTTTTTTATACTTTCTATGAATATTTAGTTTGACAATTTTCAATAAAATTTGAAGTAGATAAAAAAATCAGGATTCCTAAGTTGAATATGAGATATTCTTACACTCTAGTCCTAGGTTGATTTGCTAGAACTTCTCCTATGTTATACTATAATATTTCTGAGATAAAAATATAAGAAAATCTTTTGAAACTCACAACCATAAGTCAACATATTTTATTTTTAAAGTTATAGTGTTACTTGAGGACAAGTAACAGTTATGTTTTGGGGATTTTGAGACGCCTAAAATATATACGTTTTTTTGCTATATCATTTTACTCATTTTTGATGATAATACAATTTAAAGGAAGGTATTTTGTATATTTTTTAGTTTTAGGAAGAAGAAATGGTGATTGGAGCAAAAAGAAGCAAAAATAATGCAATTTGGAGCAAAAACGAGCAAGAAATGAAATTCTGCCCTGATACTTTTCGATAAGTCTTTTGATGCTTAATCTTTTTTACACTTCTTAAATATTTTTGAATGAGATTATACTTTAAAGAAAGGTTGTTTTTATGCTTATTTTGTAGGGTTATCTGTTACGAATGCAACACAACTGAAACAGGGCGAATCAGAGCTAAAACGGAGCTAAATGGAGTGAAACGGTGGAGCTGCACAACAGTCTGCTCGCCGACGATGGCCTCGATCTCACCGATGGTGAGATTTTCCAGAGAACACTGAAAAATGCCTGGAAAGCTCGCCGACAACATCCTCAAACCCGCCGACAGTGCCCGGGAAGATTCAAGACTGACTTTTGGTGGTTTTGGGCCGAAATTCGACGTATTTGCACACTTTTTCGAAGGGGTTCTTAAGGGAACTCTTAGGAATTCTTCCATACTCTTTAAAAATGGTGAATATAGGTTAGAAAAGTAAAGAGAAAAAGTAGAGAAAAAGTAGAGAAAAAAGAGAGGAATGTTTAGGATTCTTAGATTAAGAGTAGAAATATAGATTTCTATCCTTTTTGGAGAGATTGGAGAGGAGAATTTGAGAGAATTTGTAAGAGATGTTCTAGCATTGTATGGAACGATGGGAGACTTTATGGTAGAGATATTCGTCTTTCCATCAATGCGAAAAAGCTAAGTATTGTTCTTCATTATCTTATAATTTTGTAAACAATTACCTAGTGGATTTGCTTTGGTTAAATGAATTTTCTGTTGTATTTTCTTCACGCTTTGTGACACATCTCTCTTTCTCTTTCTTCTTCTTTGAAAATAGTGACATGAGAAGATTATTCCATTATTTCTATTTTACTTTTCTCTTGTAATGAGTAGAAATCATGTTTAGGATTTTGTGATGCATGATAGAAGTAAATTTAATTATAAATGTGATGGTTTTTATTTGCACTTCATTTACATCACACTAAGGGCCAGTTGTAATATTAAAATTTGTTGTAATTGCATTGTCCCGAATGGGCGGTGTAATTCTCAACAAAGTGGAACCACATTCAAATTCCATGGATGGGGAAGTTCATGGGAGTTGAGTGCAAATAAATATGGAAATAATATTAATCTGGCGTAGAATTGGAGATTTTAGAGTGACAGACTAAAATCCTCGATTCGATCCTATCGTTTGGGTGCTGAAGTGTAGATGTTAGCTTTCAGGCGAGGGGAACGTGGGAGCTCCGAAGTGAGAGCCGGTATCCTCCCAGCCTAGCCGCAGATTCAGTAACCAAATATAGAATTAGTCAATGTTCTTTATGCCTGGACCAAAGAGTAAAGAATAGAATTGCTCCTATTTGGCACAAACAACATTTAATGCATCTCATTCCTATACATTATCCATTTCATTACATAAGAATAGTAGTTTTTATTACCTCAAAATTCTTCAAACCAATTCCTCCAAAAAAGGGTTATCTTTAGAATTATTATTTGCATTTAGATATAGTTACTACTTTTACATTTAACACTTATATTTATGAGTAGTTGCTAGATAAAACACAATTTTAATCGACATTCCAAACTAAGGACTATTAGTAGTAGACTAGAATTGGACTAAAGACCTCTTACTTCACTTACTCGTGGGATCGATACTGGGGTTTTTAAAGAAAACTCTATATTACTTGAAGCGATACGTATACTTGAGTAGTACCCCTAGTGTGTAAAATATTTTCTAATTTTTATATCATTTAAGATTTTATACACTAGCCGCTATTTAAAAATTGGGTCAAGTTTTTGGCCATCTTTTGGAAGTTAATTTATTTCGTAATTGCGGGTCTGGTTAACCAACCACTGACATCTCCCCCTGTCTTTCTTGTGCAGGAAATGTCAGGACGTAAGTCGGTACTTGCTTCCAAAAGCATTTTGAACCTTGTGTCATGGGAAGAGATAAACCTCGAGAGACGGTGGTACTGGAGGTTTCGTTGACTCACACTTGCTCGCCATGAGCCTTACTCAGCTTCAGTCCATGATTACCACTCTAAGAGGTGATCTAGTTACAGCATCAGTTGAGAGGTCACCAGCTACATTACCGGAACATACAAGAAAGAGAATTTCTTACCGACGTAAACACCGTTTGTTAGAAAGGAGGAGGAGAGGAAAGCGTAGGCTCTCTAGCTGGCTGCCGAGTTAGCATCAATATCGAAAGAAACTTCTTATGAGCCAGAAATGCAAGAGAAAGATGAAAAATCACCGTGCACAGATACAGAGCCAGAGTTCATTGAAGAGCCAGAGCCCGTGCAGGACCTAATAGAGGAGATTTTCACAGAGTGTCCGACATGCAGTACGGATTTCCCCAGGCAGCTGACAGTCTTAGGGGCATTCTCGATATGCCCAAATTGCAACGTGCTACGGTTTGAAGAGTATGGGTACTATGAAGCGTAAGCCGCCACCATACCGAGAAAAAAGCTTGGAGAATGGTTCGATGTCAAACTAAACATACAGGAATTCATCCAGCTACCACCTCCGCCATCGATACCGGATTATGTCATGTCAAAGATTAGAGGAATTTTTAAGAGCAAATTTAAAAGTTACGACATTATTTAAGGAAAGGCCGTTAATATCCTGGAAGGCCTTGAACTTTGCACCAGGTTCCTCAAGAAGTCGTGAATATCTTTGGGAGGAGAAATGCAATCCCCATCCTTGTAGATATTGATAATTCATCTGTTCGGACCACAGCTCATAGAGAGGACGTTCCATTCAACCATCCTTTCGATCATCCCTTTAATTTCTGGTGGCGTTTCGTCTACCTCATCGTGTTGTATGATCCCTGGGGGATTACCTTGTCTGTTCTTTGCAAAGTTATAGTAGCAGCCACACTGAATTGTGACTCTGCCCTTGCCTCTTTTCCATTTCCTGGGTTCTAAATAAGTCTTTTTCTTCAATAGTCTCTCATACAGGAATTCGTCCAGCTACCGCCGCCGCCGCCGATACCGGATTACATCATGTCAAAGATCAGAAGAATTTGTAAGAGCAAATTTGAATGTTACGACATTATTCAAGGAAAGGTCGTGAATATCCTGGAAGGCCTGGAACTTTGCAACAGGTTTTTCTGAAGAGACATGAGCAAAAAATCCTAGCCTGTATTTGGGCCCTCCAAAATAAAGGCAGGGAGAGACTATTGAAGAAAAAGATTTATTCAGAACCCAGGAAATGGAAAAGAGGCAAGGGGCAGAGTCACAATTCAGTGTGGCTGCTACTACAACTTTATAAAGGACAGACAAGGTAATCCCCCAGGGATCCTACAGCATGATGAGGTGGATGAAATTCCACTAGAAATTAAAGGGATGATCGAAAGGATGGTTGAATGGCACGTCCTCACGATGAGCTGTGTTCCGAACAGATGCATTATCAATATCTATGAGGTTAGGGACTGCATTTCTCCTCCCATTGATATTCACGACTTCTTGAGGCCATTCTGTATAATCTCATTTGTAAGTGAAAGCAAAATCCTGTTTGGCTTCATGATATAGATCTTTGGAGTAGGAGAGTTTGAGGGTACAATGAGGATCACTCTAACGATCGGGTTAGTTCTGATTCTGCAAGGAAATGAGGCCAATCTGGCCAAACAATGCATTCCAGGAGTTCGTGGACAAAGAGTCTCAGTTACATTTAGGAGAATGGATGAAGACAAGACACCTTTCTTTTACGAGCCTGATCTAGAGATAGAAGGTTACCGCCCGTTACCTCTTTGACAGCCATACCTCCGGGCAATGGCGAAGGGACTTCCATTCTAGAGCATAACTTTTGGCAGGTTGATTTGTCCACATAACAGTTTTGCATTAGCCTACAACAGCCAGAAGTTCTAAGGATGTTTCAGCTTACTGCATTTAGATATGTGTACCTGATCAGTTTTGAGATGCTTGACAACACTTGATCAATTATATGTACATTTCCAGTGAAATTAATGAAGATTCTTATTTCCTTCAGGTTGTTCCCTTTTCGTGCATTGGTTGATAAGTCGCAAGACTGTATTTAAGTCCTAAAAAATGAAAGAACAAAGAATGATATAAAACAAAAACAAAGCTAAATCATCATTAAAATACCTACAAACCAATCAAACAGAACAAAATGAAAAAGATATGTGCAATGAACATAATGATGATAAGAAAAGAAAATCAAAATTAAGCAAACATGAATAAATTCAAAAATTAATCCCTTCTCAAAATTCTGAGTTTCTCACTCGTCCTAATAATTCTACATTCTGAAAGCACTTTACATAGTATCACACTCTACGAACATCGTAAATCTAAGATCCTTGAGTTTTTTTTTCAAAATTTCTTTTCGTAGTTTGATTCCAGGATCGGTGCAGGGTCGTCCAATTCATTCAAATTTTAGATTTCATCCCTAAACTTCCATCTCCGCTTCCACATATTTTTCCACCTCCATATAATTTTCGGGATCGGTGCAGGGTCTTCCGATTCCTTCAAATTTCAAATTGCTTCCCTAAATTTTCCACCGACGTTTCCACATATTTTTCCACCTCCATATAATTTCTGGGATTCGTACAGGGTTGTCCAATTTCTTCAAATTTCATATTGCTTCCCTAAATTTCCACCTTCGCTTCCAAATATTTTTGTACCTACATATAATTTTTGGGATCGATGCAAGGTCGTTCTATTCCTTTCCATATGTTTCACGGAATTGATGCAGGGCCATTAAATTCCTATCCACATAATTCTTAGAATCAATGCAAGGTCGTTCGATTCCTTTCCATGTAATTCTCGGAATCAATGCAAGGTTGTTTGAATCCTTTCCATATAATTTTTTGGATCGATGCAAGGTCGTTCAATTTCTTTCCATATAATTCTTGGAATTGATGCAAGGTCGTTCGATTCCTTTCCATATAATTTTTGGGATCGATGCAAGGTCGTTCGATTCCATTCTATATATTTATCAGAATTTATGCAGAGTCATTTAATTCATTTCCATATAATTCTTAGAATCGATGCAAGGTCGTTCGATCCCTTTCTATATAATTCTCAAAATCGATGCAAGGTCATTCTATTCCTTTCCATATATTTCTTAGAATTGACGTAGGGTCATTGAATTCCTTTCCATATAATTCTCGGAATCAATGCAAGGTCGTTCGATTCCTTCCCATATAATTCTCAGAATCGATGCAGGCTCGTTCGATTCCTTCCCATATAATTCTCAAAATCGATGCAGGGTCATTCAATTCCTTTCCATATATTTCTCGGAATTGATGTAGGGTCGTTCGATTCTCTCAGAATCAATGCAGGGTCGTTCAATTTCTTTCCATGTCTTTCTCGGAATTGATGGAAGGTCGTTTGATTCCTTCCAAATTTCACTACCGAGGTTGGTACCTAAATTCTAGAACTTGCTCCTTTTCACATATCATCAATTTGTAAAACTTCCAATCATTATAAATTCCAAAACATATCTAAAATTGTACTTTAAATTCAAATTCAAATCAAAAATCAAGAAAATACAAAAATTTTTGTCAATAAAATTTCAAACCAGACTTAAAAATTATATCATTTTCTTCCAAAGTAAAAACAATATCCAAATTTTCAAGATCGAAATTTCCCAAGTTTCTAAACTAATGAATGAAAATCTTTCATCATTCCCAAATTACTTCATATCAGAATTCTAAAATCTAAATAAACATTTTCAAATCAAATTCGAGTGTGAGAAAGAAGTATACCCATCTCACCCCCAACATATATATTCACGCCGACTCTCTGGGATTTTCAACTAGGAGCTTTTTTTCACTCCTCAGTGGATGCTTCCTTGATGGAATCCATATTCCCTTTCACCCTAGCAAGTCTGCCTCGTTGAGACTCCGTCTTTCTATCCTTAGCAGATACTTTTTCACTCGATTTTGTGCACTGTTATGAGTTTCTTAAAATCAAGCAGCTATGTTGGTTTTTTTGATCTCGTCGGTCAACGCCAATACGTGTGGTGTACCTTGTGCAGCACACCAAACCTATTGGGGGTCTATTTGTTGACCTCACTTTTGGTTGAGGTTTAGTTTCTCTTTAGATAGCCTAGGGTCTAGCCATAGGACCTTCTTGGTGACTTTTCTTAGAAGACTAGCAACGGAAACCCCACCACATAGGAATTCCACATTTTTGTTTTCTTTACTTGGGCATTCACATGTTAAGGCTCAACCTCTAATACTTAGAAGGAATGAGCTAAAACATAAGGACCACCAAGTGGGATTCCTCATAAGTGATCAGACCTTAGGAATGACCCTGGGAGATCCAGAGCTCACACCCTGCACCTACACACATATCACCCACTCACAATTCCAAATCTTCCATATCTTATTTTGATTCCCTCTGTCTTTCAGACACTCAAGTGTTGCTCTCACCTAAACCTAAGCTCATGGCTAAGGTGGTAAGCACCGATACATAGAGGACCGAAAGATGGTTACCTTTGGTTCCATTCTCTTCACTTTGAAGCTTTTCCAATTTTCCCAAATTTCAATTTTTAACCCCCTGGCCCTGAAACTTTTCTAAATTACCAAATTACCCTTGGAAATCCCTAAATTGACAAAAATTACCTATATTCTCCAAAAATCATCCCGAAATACTTTTCACCACTCAAAATAACCAAAATCACCTAAATTTGTCAAATTTCCCAAAATACCCCCAAAACTCCTAAAATCCCCAAAATGCAATTTTTAGCCCAAAATATCAAGTTTATCCAGAGTTGTTCGAATTCCCCAAAAATCATTCGAGGACGTTTCTCTCGTCAAATGGTGAAGTTTGACTGTAAACATGTCATGCTTCATAGTTACTTTTAAACCCCTCAACACTTAAATAGCTAATACTTGAAAATCGCTCCGTGATTCGTAAAATCCACCGTATTAATCAGAAATGCTCCTGGGAACTACCATTTGACTCAAAATTTCATTTGGAACGACCTCGAGCCTTAGGTTCAATTTTTCGACCACTTTCCCAAAAAACCCCCAAAATTACCAAAATGCCCCTACTAGCCAAAAAAATTCATAAATTCCAAAAATTCCCAAGAAATTCCCAAAAAGCTCCAAATATTCCCAATTTCACTTTGCAACCATCAATTTTCCCAAATTGATTAATTTTACCTAACTTTACCAAAAGCCCTAATTTTGACCTAAAGTCAGATTTGACCCAAATTGGACCCAATGACAATCAATTTCGCTCAATTTGAATTTCAAAGTCTTCATAACACTCATATAAACTAAATAAATCATTTGATTGCAATCAATTTGAGCCCAAACCTCACCCAAATTCAATTTAATCTAAAATCTCAAATTTTACCTGTTTTTGATTGTTTTGATGATGAGGTTGCCCGTACGATCTCAGATCACCAAATAGACTTCGCCAATGTGACCAGAATGTTGAAATTATTTGAAATTGATATATAATTTTTTTATGGTTTGACGCATGTCGAAAAAGTCCAAAATTTGGCGCATTTCACGCAAAAATAATTAAAATAATCGTTTTACCCCCATTTAACCTAAATTTTACCCTCCTTCTCTCCCCAATAGCTTCCGTCACCCCTCCCTCCTCCATGTGAAATGAATATTTCGGCCATGGGAGCTTGGCCGAAATTTCCTTGCTCCCTCCCCATGCTTGTCCTCTTGCCTCCTACACCTTGTCCTTTTGTGGCATGAGAAGCATGGAGAAAACTTTTCCGATGCTTCAATCTATCCTATGGCATGTCGCTTTGCTTGTGTGGCAACTATGGATAAGCTCATGGATGCCATTAAAGTTTCATCTATATTTTTTATCATGGTCTAAGCCCTAACATAAAGGACAAGTATTTCTTTTATTTGGTTGTGATGATTATGGAATTGGTGGATTTTTCTTTTTCTCTCTTCTATCTTCATTTCTCTATAAGAATGATGCTTTCTTCTTTCTCCAAAGTGGGAGCCCAAAATTTAAAGAGACAGCGCTGCAGGATTCTCTACTCTTCATCCCTTCCGTTAGCTCAATCAATTCCGGTTTGTGCTTTATATTGGTAGAAATCTATTGCATGATTTAGCCTGATTTATGGAAATATTTAAGTGATGAAATGTCTCTTGACCCTCATGTTTAGTTTAAAATTTATGATTTGAAAGGCTTAAGTTCAATTTATTTTGTGGGATTTCATAGTTCAATTGATTTTTGTGAGGTTTTATGAAAAATTTGTGGATCACCCATGCTTGACTGAAAATCCAAGTAGGGGCTTCCAAGCTTGTTTTTGCTATATGTGATGGATGGCTAAGAATTTTTATGTTTGATGACTAAAAGTTCATATTCTCGGTGGCTAAAGGTTTTATATTTTTTATGGCTTATACTTTTCAAGATTTAGTGGTTAAAAGTTTCTATGGTGGCTTAAGAGTTGTGCTCATGTTTCACATTTAGCTTTATTCATGGAAGTTTTTAAGTGATGTATGAAAGCTTTATGTTAGTCTTTTCTATATGTGAAGTTTAAAGAGGTTTCTCTTTATACCGCTTTGATGAAATTTTATATTCATGCTTAATGGTTAACAAGTTTCATGGAAATATTAGGAGGTCTCCTCGTACCTCCTTCTTGATGGCTATAATTTTGTGTTCATTTGTAAATGTTTAGTTTGCTATATGGGAAATATAAGAGGCTTATTTGGTACCTTTTGGATGTCTAGAGTTTCACATTTGCAGCTGAGTCTTTAGATTTTTTTATGGGGTGTTCAAAAATCTATTTTAGCTCTATTTATGGAAGGTTAAAATGACATATTTCTAATTAAGAGTTTAAATGGTCTTATGAGATATTTGGATAGTCTCTTTTCCTCTTTTTATGGATAGTCCAAATTGTATATCATTGATTTGATAATCTAAATGACCCTTGTGATGTTTGGGAATGTTTTATGTTAATCTTGTGCTATTTAAAGTGAAAAATCTGCACTTGCGCACTTTCTTGGAAATGGTTTATATCATCTTTTACTTGACTAAACACAAATTCTACACTCATGGAATACCTTGGGATTGCTTTGTGTCAAATTTAGTCCATCTAAGAATAAAATTCTGCATTCATATGTTTTATAGAATCACTTTGTATCAACTTCATGTTTTCAAGAAATAAAAATTCTACACTTACCTTCTTAATTAGGATTAGTTTAAACCAAACTTATGTGGCTATAAAATGAGGGCTTTGCATCTTTGTGATTATTTGGAAAGAGTGGCAAGTTAATTTGAAATATTTAGCATGGTTTGGTGAGTTTAAAAGCAATTTTCGGATTAAAATTTCACCACTTGTGAAACACTTCCAAGTGAAGTCATGTGAGCGTGTTTTTCACCTATTTCACTAAGCTTTCATGTGTACATCACCTAGGATTTAATTCCACATGCTTTGCACCTCATTTTAACACATTGAAGTTGTTTGAAAATGATTGTTTCATATGGAAATAGTTTTGGTAAATTTAAGTGTGATTTTCGGATTGAAATTTCACCACTTTAGAAACACTTCCAAATGTGGCTACATGTGCTTGTTTGTCATCTATTTTACCAAGTATCACATGTATAACATATAAGCTTTGATTTTACATATTTTCACTTCATCCTAAGCATGAAAATGTTGTTTTGGCCATGGAATTTTGAAATCCCTTTCTCTACTTAAATCATCCTATGGTGAATGAGTTTTCACATGCTTATCATATGAAACTTGTCTTTCTTCACACGCATATCTAATACACTTCTCTTCGTTGTTTGTTGTGCTCTTTTGGAAAGGAGGCTATCATGCCTAGTCTATGCTAAAGAGGAAATTGATATTCATATGCTTACTTGGAAACAATGCTTTCACTTCTATACAATGTTAAATCAAAATTTACACATGCTAGCTTGTAGGAAATGTGTTTGGAACACTTCTATGCTATGTTAAATCAAAATTTGCACATGCTAACTTGTAGGGAATGAGTTTTGAATGGTTTTATGCTATGTTAAATTAAAAATCTGCACCTATTTACTTGCTTGTGGTTGTTTTAAATCACTTTTATCTCATCTTTATGTAAAAGTATGCAATGTCTTATTTGCTCGGGATGGGTTTAGATTCTTCCTATGAGGTCTTTACATGGAAATCTAATTACTTGGCATGTTCTAAGTTGGTTTAAATAGCTCTTTGTTTTCCCTATCATAAAATCCATATGGATGAGGTTTATCTATGTTGCTTGCAAGAATAAGAAGGGGAGGAAAGAATGTGGTGTGTCTACCACTTCGAATGTTCGAAATGTTGAAGTGTTTTACATGTGTAGCTTGTTTTCTTCATCTTTATGCTATGTGTTGGAAATGTGGAAGTGTTATACATGTGTAGCTTGTTTTCTTCATCTATATGCTAAGTGTTGGAAATGTGGAAGTATCATACATGTCTACCTTATTCTCTTTATCTATATGCTCGTGTTGGAGATTTTAAAAATGCAATAAATGTTTAGCTCGTTCACTTTGTTTTTATGCCGATGCTGGGAGTTATGTCTTTCTTGCTTGCATATTTTGCTTTTTTCTACGAATTCTCTAGCTCGAAAAATTAATCCCCTTGCACCAAGTTGAAGGGGATTGACCTTCTCTATTTTATGTTTCTTATGGGATTTCACCTTCTCCTTTATATGTTTGATAAATCACTCCCCGCGCACCATGTTGGAGGGGTTTTGCTCTTAATATACCTTGTGACCACCTCTCCGCACCATGTTGGGAGAAATTCGGCTCACTTATCTTGGATGCTTTACAATCATCCTCTCCTCTACACTCATTCGTAGGGGTTTACTTTTACATGTTATTCTCACTCCGTGGTTGCCTCTTTTGCACCACACGGAGTATACCTTTACCTTTTACGCCAGTTCATGCCTATTACTTCGTGTGGGTTTGAGAGTTGATTCACCCCCCTTACGACGTTGTTTTGGGTGGATCGCCATCTCCTTTTTCTTATCCCTGACCTCATATCCTTTTGCTTATGCAGTATACATGAGAAAGCATGGATAACATTTCTGTTATATGTGGGGCCATCAAGTAAGACTGTAAGTAGGGTGGAAAGGGGAGGAGGATGATGACATAGCAGTAAAAGAGGGATATAAGAGATTTCCCGAATAATACCTCCTGACCTAGAGACCCTGGAAAGGGTAGACGAAAGAATTCACAGTACTATTCACCCATCCTTAGGGATTTCTGCCGTTGTCAGTCTTAGGTTGTTAGTAGTCCTAGATCGATAAGGATAGTCAACCTGTGGGTCCTACTACTTTTATAATATATATATATATATATATATATATATATATATATATATATATAAATACTTTTTTATATAAAATGGCTGTGGTTGGTGCTGGTTTTGCTCTGCTAGGGTTTCTAGCATGAGCCTGCCGGCGGCAGCCTCCTGGACGGCAACTCTGGTTAGTGTAGGTGAGGGTCTTGCTGTTTTTGAGTGGCCTGTGGTGTGGTTTGGCTTGAAGGTCTGGTGGCCGGAGTTTTTACGCTTCCCGGGTTTTTTATTTTTGAATTTTTACCTGTTCCATTGTCGGTGGCTCGCCGGCATTTTAACTCTGGTCCTGAGTTTCTCTCTTCAGTTTTGGTCTTTTGTTATCCTGTTGTTCCTTCTGAAGTACTGCTGTTTTTTCTCTCAGAACTTCTTCTACCTCTGGAATCCCTGCCACTTGCTAGTTTATGCTGTTTTCCCTTTTACTAGTTTCCTGCTTTATGGCAAATCCTATTGATTTGAATACGCACATTGATTGGGCCAAAGCATCATATGCAGGTGTAGTGGGAAAGGCCCCTACTACCACTAACCCAGCTGACTTACTTTTCCCCGTAAATTTCATGATGTCACGCTGCTCGGAGAAGTTAACTCCCATTCATTCGACCAATAGAAGAGAAGGAAGGCTGTCCAGCTGTTTACTTTACTGATCAGGAATTGGAAGAACTAAACAATGAAGTCAGGCTCACCCTAATAGGAAAATTTGTTATGGGGCATCCAAAAATGGAATTAGTAAGAAGCTACTTTGAATCTTTACAATTCATAGGAAACTGGAGAGTAGGGCTGTTGGATGGCAGGCACCTGCTTATAAACCTATCTGCTGAGGAGGACTATGCTAAGCTATTTGCTAAACAACAAATCTCTATTGCAGGCAAGGATATGAAAATTATCAAATGGACCCCTGAGTTTGATCCTAGCAAGGAACCCCCCATTGTACCCATTTGGTTTAAATTTCGAAATCTTCCATACAGATATTTTAACCAATCTGCACTCTTCCAAATTGGGAGATCTCTTGGCACCCCCCTCAAACTTGATGCAACTACTACAAACAAAGCCAAACCTTAGGAAGCAAGAATTCAGATTGAGAGAGATATTTCACTCCCAGAAGTAAGGAAGATTTGGATTGGCTCTAAGACTGATGGCCAATGGCAGGAAGTGGTGATGCAACAAAAACCTTATTTTTGTACCCATTGTAGAATGTTTGGCCATACACCTGAAAGATGTTATAGGCTTCATCCACCTCCTAGAAATCCTGGAACACAATATAGACAGCCCACCATCATTGCTTCTCCTTCAAACCTTCCTCTGGTGGGTGAGCAGGAGAATACTCCATTGATGCCTGGTTTTAAGGACTCAGATATCCCTACTTCTCAACTACCAATCACCCCCACTGTCAATCAACATTCCAACCCCTTACCCATTAATCCCTCACCAACCACTAATCCAATTCTCATTCAATCTTCTAATGATTTATGTGTCCCACATCCTGCTGTGGTGGAGAAGGCTCAAGACTCCATGGAGGAGGAATGGATCATCCACACAGCTAAAAAGAAAAAGAAACCTCTACAAGAAACATTAAAGATAGCAGATTCCTCCTCTTCTAAGGGAAGAAAGACCTCCCCCCCCTTAACTAGAGGGAGAGTCAAACACAAGCCACATCACTCTACATCCCCCCTCCCCCAAACTCATGATTAACCTGATCTGTTGGAATATCAGGGGAGTGTCTAACACCCCTTCTCTTAAAAGACTTATCTATCTCAATAAAAAATATAACCCTTGGTGTTTTGCCATCCTTGAGCCTTTGGTACATCAATCCCCCAACAAAATACTAAAAAAACTCACTGGTTTCACCTACTATCTAAATTCCAACAATAAAATCTGGTTACTTTGCAGAGGTCTGTTGTAATGTCCTAATTGACCACCCACAACTGCTACATTGCTCTCTGAAATTTGCTGATCACCACATCCTAGCCACTTTTCTGTATGCTGGCTGCAGAAGACAAGATAGGATTGATCTCTGGAATCAGATTTGTGAGATTAGTTGCTCCCTAACCATCCCTTGGGTTGTGGGTGGGGACTTTAACTGTATTGCCACTTCTGCTGAGAAGCTGGGGGGAAGACCTCCAAACATTAGAAGCATGAACACCTTCAGAGATAACATCCAGGCAGCTGGGTTATTTGACCTTGGATACAAAGGTCCTCATTTCACTTGGAAAAGAGGCATGATATGGGAAAGACTGGACAGGCTGTTGGTAAATGAGTATTGGTACTCTCACTTCCTTCATACTACTGTAACTCATCTTCCTCTCAGCTGTTCTGATCATAGACCACTGTTACTATCTATATCTGCCCCCCCCACCAGTATTTCCAGACCTCCATTTAGGTACCAGAACTTTTGGTCTACTCATCCTAACTTTGTCCAGTTCATTCAGTCTTGCTGGCAGGGTGCTGATCATCTTGATCCTTGGAACAAGCTGAGGCTGCTGCACACCAAAATCAGCAATCTTCTCAGGAATTGGGGTTGGGCACAATTTGGGAATGTGTACACTGCTGTAATGCGAAGCTGAACATGAGATCCAAAATTTTGAAGCACTGGTTCAAGCTGGAAGGGTTGATGAGGACCATCTCCTAGCTGCCCAAACCAAGCTCTTACACTCCATAGAGGTGCAGGATCTTCTTCTTAAACAGAAAGCATCCCTCACTGGGTTCATGGAGGGGGACAGGAACACCAAATTCTTCCATGCTTACATCAAATACAAAAGGAAATGTAACACCATTCATAGCATCAAAAGTACTGAGGGTGACTGGCTTCACAACAGTGGGGCAATTGGGAGGAATGCTCTTAGCTTTTTTAAAGTCCTAACTCATCAGCCTCCTTATGATAGACATGCCCTCAACCCCTCCTTTCTTCCTGATCATCAGAATCACCTCCAACAGCTATCTCTCACTCATGCCCCCACTGAACAAGAAATTTGGGATGCTGTAAAATCTATTGACAGCAACAAATCTGCAGGCCCTGATGGGTTCACTGCAGACTTCTATAAAAAGTCCTGGGAAGTTATTAAATCTGATGTGGTAGCTGCCATCTCCAGCTTTTTCACTGGACAGGATCTTCCACAATATTTCATAGCCTCAAGCACTGTATTGATCCCCAAAAACAATAATCCTACTAGTTGGGACATGTTCAGACCCATCAGCTTAACCTCAGTCATCAGCAAAACAATTAGTAAGATCATTACTGCCAGGCTCCAACCTCACCTTGGGAATTTGATCTGCTTAAATCAAACTGCATTTGTTAAAGGAAGAGTTATTGCTGATAATGTTCTTTTGGCCCAAGAATTGATCCTGGATTTGGACAAAAACTGTAGGGGTGGCAATATGATTTATAAGTTGGATATTAAAAAGGCCTATGATACTCTAAACTGGGAGTTTCTGCTTCAGCTTCTCTCTGTCAGGGGTTTTAACCAATCTTTCTGTAACCTTATCCACAGATGGCTGAAGAATAATTCACATTCCATCCTCATCAATGGTTCCAGCTGGGGACATTTTAATGCTACCAGAGGACTAAAGCAAGGGCATCCACTCTCTCCCACTCTTTTCATTCTTGCCATGGATTATCTCTCTTAATCTTGAATAAACAATCGAGCTCCAATCAATCATACAAGTACCACCACAGGTCTAACATATTAATTACTCATCTTATCTATGCAGATGATGTTATGATTTTTTCAAATGCATCAAAACCTGCTGTCAAGCTCATCCACAAGTGTCTTCAACACTTCCAAGATACATATGGATTACAGTTCAATCCTTCTAAATGTCAAATTCTTTTTCAAAAGAAGCTTCCTGAAGTTAAGAACTGGGTCCTCAGCTACACTGGTTTCTCCTCTGCCCACTTGCCTTTGAAATATTTGGGGTTCCAATTATCTGCAGGCAGGACCAAACAAAATCATTTTGATGAAATCCTTAACAAATTAAACAGTTATCTTTCCAATTGGACTCATTTGTACCTCTCTTCTGGAGGGAGACTCACTTTACTCAAGAGCATCCTCACTACCCTCCCCTCCTATGTGATGCAGATGACTGCCATGAAGAGAAGTACCCAAGCTCAATTTGAAAGGCTTTTTAACAGATTTCTGTGGTCGGGTCAAAATAAGCAGATCCACTGGGCCTCTTGGGCTAAACTGGCTAAACCTGATTGGGCTGGGGGGTTAGGTTTCAAAAGTCTAAATCAGATTTTCCAGATTAATTTCTGTAAGCTTTGGATTAGATTCAGATCTCAGAATTCCTTATGGTCTCAATTCCTCAATGGTAAATATTGCAAACACTCACATCCTGCTTTGGTCACCAGTAAAGTGGGGGACTCCAAGCTGTGTAAGGCCATGCTGAAAAATAGACAACAAGCTGAAATAATTTTATCTCTGGAATCTTGGAAAGGGTACCATAAATTTTTGGCTTGACCATTGGTGTCCTCTTGATTGGCTTCAACCTTACACTACCCAGCTCAATCTTAATCTGCAGGTTACTGAGTGCTGGGATGGAGACCAGTGGTCTTTACCTCTTCTCCACACCATTTTACAAGCCCCTTCTGCCAGAAAAGTTGCTTCCATTACATTTAACAGAACTTCTGCTGATTCTATTACTTGGAAGGCTTATACAACTCAAAGTCTTTCTAAGGCTATTTATTCCCAAATTTTCCATTGGGAGACTGTGGATTGGACTAAAATTCTCTGGCATAGACAGCTTTCTCCTTCTATGAATTTTTTCAGCTGGAGGCTATTCAAGAAATTCCTACCTACTGATGATATATTAAAAATGAAAGGACTGAGGGGACCCTCTTGCTGCAGCCTTTGCCATCAGGCTGAAGAGTCAATCCCCCACCTCTTCTTTACTTGTCATTTCTCTCAACAGGTCTGGCAGAGGCTTATTAATAAGTTGAATATAAACACCATGCTTCTTCAATGGTTGGATCTTTCTAGATGCTTGGACTGATTGGTATAATCGGGGAGCTGGTGTTGTTCCTTTGTCAACTGCCTGGTTCCTGTGGATGGCAAGAAATAGAGCAATTTTTGATAATCAAATTCCCACAGTGGGGGCAGTGACCAGGAATTGCCTATCTTACCTTCACAAACTGATTCAAACTAGACAGCTCCTCAATATCTGCAACACCCCCTCTCCCCCTCAGCTGCAGTCCCACAAAATTATTCCAGTTTTTTGGCACCCCCCAAATCAGAATGTTATTAAATTTAACACTGATGGGAGCTATAGAGATGATGCTGCAGGCATGGGAGGCTTATTCAGAAACTCTAAGGGAAAATGCTTACTATATTTCTCCTCCCCTTTCATTGCTTTTGACCCCTTGGAATCTGAATTGATTGTAGTCTATTGGGCTGTTAAACTTGGCCAGTTCTTTCATTGGAACAGATTGCTTGTTGAATGTGACTCTATGGAGGTGATTGCCTTGATTCAATCTAACTGTTCTACCAATTGGCACCACTCTCAATGGCTGAGGAAGATCCAAACAATCAACAGCCAGCTTGCAGTCCAGTTCCAATTCACTTACAGGGAAGGAAACAAACCTGCTAATTGGTTAGCTAAGAGAGGAGCTGATGCAACTGATGTGTCCCTGTCTACCTCCCCTCCCCCAGCTTAGATTACTGATTCTTGGGGACCTACTGGAGGCCCCCCACCTCAGAATTCAGTCTCACACATTGCAGTAAACCTAATCCACATCTGACTGCTTTTTCACTTTTGATTTTTTCTTTTTTAATTTTCTGTTTGGTTACTTTTGTTGGGAGTGGGACCTGCTGTTGTTATGTAATGGGTTGAGAGAATTTCTGGCTTACACCTTATTGTTTGTTACTTGTTTTGTGAAGTTTTGTGGGCTGCACCTTTTGGGGGAACTTTTTGTAATTTTTCCATCATATTAACATGTAAGGGCCTCTGAGCCTTTTATTTATATATTTATATTTATATAATAATCATGGTGGTGGCGGCTGCCTTAGCTCTGCTAGGGTTTGGGCTGTGATGGAGAAGTTTGGGGGGCGGCTGAGTCTGTGGTGGTGTCTTTCAGGTTGGTGGGGGTTTGCTGCAGGTCTGGTAAGTGGTGCTCACCCTTGGTGTACTTACTCTGAGGACATTTTTTGGTTTAAAGCTTTCCCGGGCTCCTGCTTTTTTGAATTCGACTACTGTTCCATTGCCTTCTGGTTTGGTAGTTTGATTTGAACTCTTGGTTATTACTTGATCCTTTCTGGGGTGTGTTCCTTTTGGCTTTGGCTAGCTCTAGTGCCAATATGACCCCCCGACTTATGCTTCTGCTGTCATCAACGATCGGGGGCCTAAATCCGTAGAACATCCGACTTTTCCTCGAATCATCGCATGATGCATTGCTCGGAAGGGCTGATTGCCCCTTTGTTAGACCTTTGGGAATCAAGGATGGTCGACCTCGCTATTGTTTTTACTACTCGGGAAATGAATGCCCTTGCTGATTCGTTAAGTTCACCATTGTGGGTCGGTTCCAATATGGACATCCCAAATTGGAAATGGTCGGGAGACATTTTAAAAACTTTCGGCTTGAAGGACGATGGAAGGCTGGGGGTGATGGATGGAAGGCACCTCCTTATTAGGCTATCTAAGGAGGAGGACTATGCAAGGTCGTTGGGAATGCAAGTTATGCATTTGGCTAATTCATCTATGAAGCTTATCAAATGGTACCCGAGATTTGACCACCGCCAAAGAACCCCCTTTAAAACCTTTGTGGTTTACTTTCCCAAACCTACCAATCCAACTATACCACACCAATTCCATTTTTCGGATTAGCGGGGCTCGGGCACACCCTTAGAGTTGACTCTCCAACTCATGATATGGGTAACCCTACTCGCCGCAAAGGTTTTGATGGAAAGAGATGTGTCACTGCCAGACATTGATAAGATCTGGATTACTACTTCTGATAATAGTGATGGGTTTTGGCAGGAAGTAACATTAGAAAATAAACCGATCTATTGCCACCACTGCAGGATGTTTGGTCATCCTAAGGAAAAATGCTATAGGCTTAAACCACCTTCCAAAAACCGGAAAAAGGTAAGGGTGTAACCTAATCCGCCCAAGTGGTTAATGACACTCGGATGAACGAGGTGTAACTCGAATTAATTGATGTAATCCCTTCCGCTCGAAGCACAACCGAACCCAAAGAGTCCGTACCTCCAGCACATGTTTTGAATGCTGAACTCCACATACCAATTGATTGTCCCTCTCCAGCAATGTTAGAGGAAGATCAAAAGAAAATGGAAGAAGCCTGGCAAATCCAGAAGTCAAAGAAGAAAAAGCATCACTCTACTGAGCTGCATAAATTAACAGGTCCTTCACGAGAACGATCCGAACTAGTGAGAATTCACAATGGATCCCCTCGGCTCCCTTCCGGGAGCGGAACCACTACTAGATCCGAGTCCGGATCTAAATCTACTCATTCATCACCCAACCCTAAACCTCCGGATGATCAACTCGCCTGTGTTGGAATATTAGAGGGGTGGCACACCCCCTCACTTTAAAGAGATTATTACACCTGTATAAAAAACACCAGCTTTGGTGTATGATTCTTTTGGAACCAATGGTCCATAAAAATCAATCTAGAATCCTAAATAAATTCCCAGGATGCACTTTTTATGCTAATTACACCAACAAAATTTGGGTGATCTGCAGAAAATAACTCTCTTGGAAGGTTATGGTTGACCACTCCCATTTTTTACACTGTCAATTTCAGTTGATGGGTAATAGCTTTGCGGCAACATTTGTTTATGCTGGCTGTACCAAAACTGAGAGGATAACTCTGTGGAATGAGATTATAAAGATCAGTAAGGAGGAACATCAAAGTCTGGATTGTGGGGGTGACTTTAACGAGCATAGCTTCTCCAAGTGAAAAATTGGGTGGGAGAGTTCCCAACCAAGGTATGATCTCCGAATTTAATGATAATATCCTTTTGGCGAGGCCTTTTTGATCTTGGCTTCATTGGGAACCAGTTCACATGGAGAAGAGGGGCCATTTGGGAGAGACTTGGATAGGTTTTGGCTAATGATTCCCGGCACCACCAATTTCTCGCATACCACTATTTCTCATCTTAATTTTGCTGGATCCGATCACGGACCCCTTCTTTTAACCATTTCCACTCCACGACCCCAAACTTCCTCCCCTCCATTTAGATACCTAAGCTTTTGGTCGAGCCATCCCGAGTTTAATAAAATTATGCAAGACAACTGGAAAGGATTTCCTCTACTAACCCTTTTACTAAACTCGCAATACCTACAACGGAAACTTGCTAAAGCTCTCGGGAAGTGGAGCTGGGAGTCCATTGGTGATGTCTTCAAGGAGGTTATCCAAGCCGAATGGGAGGTCAACAATACCGAGGTTGCTCGCCCAATCCGATCATAACGAGTTCAAGGATTTTGTTGCTTGCCCAAGAAAAGTTGCTTACTTACATCAACCGGCAGGACCAAATCCTCGGTCGAAAGCTTCTATTAATAAATTTAAACTTGGGGATAGGAATACTAAATATTATCATGCTTGTATTAAGTACAAAAGAATGTGCAATGCCATTTTTTCAATCAGGACTGATCAAGGGACACTTCTTACTAATGGAACCGATATTGCAAATAGTGTCGTTTCCTTTTTCAAAAGCTTCGACCTTCGAAGCCGAGGCTCGGGTATTCCTATTGATAGTAATCCGTTTAATGATGTCCACAACTACACCTGCTCTCTCCATCTTACCGACACTCCCTCTAAGGAAGAAATTTGGCCGGCTTTGCGATCCATTGACAATTCTAAAGCCGCCTGGACTCGATGGGTTTAATGCTGAATTCTATAAAAAGGCTCGGAATTTTTGTCACACCGAAGTGGTTGCTTCGCTGTTCAAGGTTTCTTTAATGGCATTGATCTTAATCGAGTACTTTTACTCCTCTAACACCGTGCTTATCCCTAAAACAATTGCTCCCGTAAACTGGAACCACTACGGACCTATAAGTCTAACTTCGTGATAAGCAAACTAATTAGCAAAGTTCTTGTGGGGAGATTACAACCTCATCCGGACAAAATTATTAGCCCTCGGCAGTCGGCTTTTGTGAAAGGAAGGTCCATAACCGACAATGTTCGCTTGCCCGAGAATTACTTCTTGATCTTGACAAAACATGTAGGGGAGGTAATCTCATATACAAACTCGACATCAAGAAAGCATATGATACTGTAGATTGGAACTTCATTCTCCAAGTGCCGCATGCCGAGGCTTTCCACCTGAGTTCTGCCAAATGATCAAAAGATGGCTGAAGTTCAACCATCATTCCATTCTGGTAAATGGACAGTGCTGGGGAGGTTTTCAGGCTACCAGAGGTCTCAAACAGGGAGACCCTCTTTCCCCCTCCATTTTTATTTTAGTGATGGACTATCTCTCTAGACTCCTTGAAGCTCAAATCTCCCCTCACCACTATGCTAGATACCACCATAAATCAAATGTTATCATCTCCCATCTATTGTATGCTCGATGATCCGATGTTATTTTCCGGCAGCTTCCAAGCTGGTCGTCAAGAGAGTTAATGAATGCCTTACTCAATTCCAAAATATTTCGGGCTCCAATTTAACAAAACCAAATGTGAATTGATTTTTTCTAGTAACATCAAGCCCGACCTCATCCATTGGATCACTAGCTATACTGGATTTTCTACAGCATCTCTTCCTATGAAATACCTGGGAGTGCTTCTGATCAAGGGTAAATCTAAGCAGCTCCACTTTGATGAGATCATTGGCAAGCTGAACACCCAACTCTCTAATTGGTCTAATTCTTATTTATCTGATGGGGGCAGAATCACTCTACTTCACAGTATCCTTACCACCTTCCCTAATTATGTTCTCCAAATGGCTTGCTTAAAGAAAAGCTCCGGAATCCAAATTGAAAGAATTTTCAACGGGTTTCTTTAGTCCGGTCGAGAAAGCAAATGCACTCGGGCAAGTTGGCAGAAATTAGCCAAACCTACTTGGAGCTGGAGGTTTGGGTTTCAAAGGGTTGCATCATCTGCAGAAAGTCAATTTCTGCAAGTTATGGGTTGAATTCAGACAACAGAAGTCTTTATGGGCACTTTATTTGACAGGAAAATATTGTAAAGATAGCCACCCTGGTTTGGCCCAAATTAAACCAGGTTGCTCTAGAATTTTGAAACAAATGCTTATCAATAGAGATCCGGTCGAATCACTTTTCACATGGGAGCTTGGTCAAGGGAAGATTATGTTCTGGCAGGATACTTGGTGCCCACCTGAAATGAAGATTGCTATCCCCCACACAAACCAACAGATTTTCCCTGTGGCTACCTGCTGGGACAATAACCATTGGTCCCTCACTAAGCTTCAGGAATTGCTGACTGATTCTTCTGCTCAACAGGTTTCTGCTATTCACTTTGATACTTCCCAACCTGACAAAATTATCTGGCAGAATGGTAAGCCCCACAGCCTTACTAAGCATATCTACCGACCATCTACAATTGGCTCGACATTACTTGGGGCAAACATATCTCGGAACAATTATCTAACTCCATCCATGTCATTCTTCATCCGGAGGCTCTTTCACCATCTACTTCCTACCGATGACATTCTCAAACTCAAGGGAATCGAGAGGACCTTCCAAGTGCTACCTCTGTGGACCGCTCGCCGAATCTCTCGCAACATCTATTCTTCAATCGTTACTTTTCACGAGAAATCCGGAGGGGAGTGATCAATTTATTAAACATAAATACTCTTCTACTTGATTGGAAGGACATATCCACTCGCTGGCGAGCAATGGAATAAAGCTAATTTAGTTGCTTGTCCCATTTCGATTGCATGGTTCATCCGGATGCACAGGAACAAAGTAAAAAATGAGGAGGAGTGTAGCAAAGTATTAACCGTGGTAACAAACTCGTCGAGCCTTCTTGACCAAAATCAATCTTTGGAAGCAGCTTCCCAATATTCTTCACTATCCTACCCTTGTTCACCCCAAGCGAGTTTAAGATTATTTTAGTTAATTGGAAAGCTCCTCTCTCCCCTTTCATTAAAGTTAACACTGATGGGGCATTTGCAGCAGCTGGTGCTGGGTGTGGTGGTGTGTTCAGGGATCCAAGTGGCAAGTGTATCTGTCTCTTCCATACTCCTACTGTGGCGGCTGATGCTTTAGAAGCTGAGTTAACGAGCAGTTTTTTGGGCTATACATTTGGCCATTTCCTGTCATTGGCACAATATCCTTGTGGAATGTGACTCTGCCACTATTCTGCAATACTTACATAACACTCTCCATCCTCCTTGGCATCATTCAAATTGGATACATAAGATCAGAAGACTCTCCCAACAAAGTAATATCCAGTTCTCTTTCATTTACAGAGAAGGTAATAGGCCTGCAAATTGGCTAGCTAGGAAAGCCCTCCACTCTCAACAGGTCCTTGTGTCAGCTGCCCCTCCTCCTACCCTGTCCTACCTTTTGGATGCAGACCTTGTGCAGGCTCCACACTTTAGATTGGTGGCTATTAGTGGATGATATGTGTTTTGGTTTTGTTTTTCTCTTTCTTTTGGAAGTATACTGGTGTTTGTAAAGGGTGTGGTGTGCAGCATCTTATACCACCATAGTATTTTTGGTTACTTCATTAGGTTATGTAATTGTTCTTTCATCATTAACATGTAGGGAGCTAGTCTAGCTCTTTTCTTTTAAAATATATATATATATATATATATATATATATATATATATATATATATATATATATACATATATATATATACATACTTTTTTAAAAATGAAAATTGCAAAAACTACCTCCACAACAAAAATAGCCTCCTTACCCATAAATTTTTCATTTGCATGAAACCCAAATTGAATGTATGAAAATTTTATAAGGTCCATTGTTCACTGTTCAGATCGAGTTAGAATTGCCTTTCATAGGGTGACAGCTTGTTAGTTCTCACTTAAGGTGGGATATATACAGCACAACTCTGAGTCCTCCACGCCATCATGCTTACGGGTCCCCCAGACATGTAGTCCGTTTTTTGTGGTTTTCCTACAGAGCTTTCTACGAATTTTTTTGACGATTTTCCTACGAATTTTTCTTCACAGATTTGATTGCCCACAAGATTTTTTTCTTCATCTTTTTTTGGTTTTATCTTAATTTATGTCATAAGTTTTCATACTTTGCTTTTCATACACACGTTTCAGCACACACACACATAGGCCAATTTAAGTTCAATTTGCAAGCTATGTCTGCCACTATACATACTACTGTAGCTTTCTTGTTCTATTTTCTTGCATATCTTAAACTGTGAAAATGATTGAACGCCGCATGTTTAAATAACTCAAAACTTAATCACCAACAAAAATAAACTTGCAATTTTAACTAAATCAAAAGGATTCTTGGACGACTGGGAATCCCTCGGAAGAGGTAACTCGTTGGTCACCATAATCAACTGGAACATTTAATTAAAATACTAAAACAACTCAATTTTAAACTTTCCAAAACACAATACTTCTCTCATCTCTTCAAATATTCACTTCTAAAAATGAACCCGCTACGATGAAGAGCATGGATCATGCAGCGTGGGCAGCATGGTCATCTTCAACAACAAAACATATTCTACGTCTGTTGACCTCATTTTTGATGAGGTCTTCTCTTCTTCTCTTTAGTACTTAGGATCTAGCCTTAGGCTTTTCCTTTGACTATCTTAGAGGATTAGAATTGGGACCCACCTTTTAGAAATTCAAACCACTTCTTAACTCCCTGCAAACTCCACAAACTTGACTGTAGACCCCTAATCACCTAGAGGGTTGAAATCAAATGTAGAAGTTTAAAGGATGAGTTCCTATAGGACTTTTTGGCCTTAGGACTGCCCTGGGTGGCCTGGTCTGGTGAAGGGTTGACTTGCACACACACTACACCTACACACTACACTTCCACACACCTCCTAAAAACACACCCTTAGCCAACTTGACCTCCTGACTCATGTAGGTGATTCACATGGATGGTCCTTAACCCCTAAGCCCTTGGCTAAGAGGGTTAGGAACAACATAGTGGGTGCCTCAAATGAGTCCCTTCATGGCTCATGTGGGCTTGATATGGCTTCATGGCTCAACCAAAATGGTTGTATTCCACTTACATCCACCCAATCTTCAATTTTCCAAATTTTCAATTTTTTGACCCCCAGGACCCTACACCCGCCTAACCTACCAAATGCCTTTGAAACTACCCGAATTTCTCAAAAATTTCCAAATTACCCAAAACTCTCCAAAATCAATCCCAAACATTTACACACCACTTAAATTGATCATCCATACCCAAAAATGCCAAAAATTCCAAAAATACCCCCCAATACCTTCCAAATACCCAAAATACCCCTCTTAGCCAAAAAATCCAAAAATTCAGAAAATTCCCAGAAAATTCCAGAAAATCCCAAATATTCCTAATTTCATTTTGTTCAACTACACCATGGGCCAATTTTGTCAATTTACCCCACTTTTATCAAAACCCCCAATTTGACCCATTTTAACCCAAGGTAAACCTAAACTCAAACCTAACCCACCCAATTGACCCAAATTCTGATCCAATTCAATTCTAAACTTCAATTCAACATTCCCAACACCAATCTAGACCAAATCTAAGCTTAATTTGATTGACATTTGGATCCAATTTCACTTTTGACCTTAAAGCCCAATTTGAACCTATGACCCAAACTTAACCCAAACTCACCCAATTCAACTCCAATTAACCCCAAATCTTTTCTAAACCTTCCTTAACTTCCCCATAAACAAAACACTAACATGATTTGCCCAAGATTTTGATCCAAACCCCACTCAAATTCAACCCAAAATCAAAAAGCCCAATTTTGACCTAAACTTAAACCTAGCCCAAATGAGCCCAAATCCCAAAATCAAAACCTAACCAAAGCCAAAACCTCTTTGAAACACTCCCATAAATATTTCTCAACATTAATTTTACATCAATTTCAACCCTAGCCCAACATTGGCCCAACTTGGCCCACTTGGACCCATATAGGCCCACTTACCAAATAAACCCAAATTCAAACCAATTCAACTCCAAATCACACCAAATTGACTCCAAGCCCTTCATAGAACATCCATAAACCAATTATGACATTTATTTGACAAGGCCTTTCACAAAATCTTTACCCAAATGCCCATCCTAAAATCAAAAAGCCCATTTCCCTTAAACTTTCCTAAAAGCCCACTCCCTTCAAATTCAAAAGCCCAAATTCATCCAAAGCCCACATGACACTTCCTTTCATCATCCATTTAATCAAAATCACCCCTAAGTTTCAAAATCATCAATTAAACCATTCCAAATCAAGCTTCATGCAAATTTTCACCAAAATATCCAAAATTCTTAAAACCCATTTTTATGAAATTGACCCAACCTTTTCCCAAGCCGAATGGAGCCATGGAGCCATGCACAAGCCATATGCAAGCCATGAGAGCCTCTTTACATGTCACCATGCCATTTTGGGTAAAAGGAGGAGACTCTTTCCTTAATTCCTAAAGGTGATTAACCACTCCCATGATTCCCCTTAACCATGCTTATACCTAATTGTGCTTGGATGGTGACTTGACCCTACTGATTATGCTTGAGCCAAATCACTTTTCCCTCAGCCAAAACCAGGCCTTGGGAGGTGCACCTAGCCCAAATGGGGGGTTGACCCATTTAGGTCCAAATTTAGCCATGCCCCCATTCCATCTAAATCAAACCCTTTACACATGGCCAATGCTAATTGATTGCACTAAGCTCCAGCCCTGACCTCCCTGACCAAGATGGTGACCCTTGCCTGCCGGCCAGCCACCCCAGTCGCCGGAAACTCCATGGCCGAGAGGTCCAAGTCAATCCAAGCTTGGAATTCTCACCTGCTGAGCTGCCCCATGCCCAGTGGCCATTGCGAGCTGTTCTTCACTTGCCATGAGCAGTGATCCTGACCCTTAACTCTCCCCGGGAAGCCCTCCACCCTCTCCTATTTAAACACCCCCCCTCACGGCCATGAAAAAAGAGTTGCACAAACCTTGCCAAAACTCTGCCAAAATTGTTCCAGACTCCTCCCCATACACAGAGCACTTGATCCCCAGTGAGATCCCCCTGCCATTTCTTCTCTGTGAGCTCAATTTCAGAGTTGAAATTCCACCCAAAACCAGGACACTTCTCCACGGTGGACCAATCCCCAAATTGATTGGTCCTACACCCGCACTGAGACCAAGGGAAGGTGTCCACCAGCAAAAGCCCCATCTCCGGGCCACCCGGTTGTTCCGGACTCCAAAGGTTGTGATCGGCTTTGGTGGAAATCACACCTGAGCAATTCACCACATCCCCAGGGCTTCATCCCTAGCCTCCTGCATCTCCAACGAACGTGCCAAGCATCTCCGATCGAGGCTCCACCTCTCGAGCTAAGGTATGAGTTAATTCTTCATCCCGAGCTTCGGAGATTCTCCATTTCAAATGCTTTAATTTCGATGCATGATAACCATATAGATGTGTTCGTCTCTTCAAGACGAATCCATAGAGCATAAGAACATGAAAATCCATTGAGTATCGAGTGAGATATTAAGGATTTAGTGTGGACGGCTCTCGGGTGAGGACACTTGGGGACGATGAACGGATGCCGTCCATTTAATACACGCGCGGACGGACGGCCAGGATCGCGTCGGATCAGAGGACGGAGCAATATAGCGGGTCCCGGGAGCACCGACGCGGATGGCGGCGTCGAATGGGAGCGCGCCGCGTGTGCATTCGGAGGCTGCCGAGGTTGACGCGGCGCCGCGTCACTTAAATAGAAAATTAGGGATTTTCTTAATTTATTTAATTCCCTGAACTTTGAAAATTCATATCTTTGTGTAGAAAAGTCCTAAAAATAAAATAAAAATACCCTCTTGCTCGGTGAACGGAGGAGAATAATGTGGAAAAGAAATTAATTAATTTTGTCCGAGTATTTTATTTTTAATTAATTATTTACTCCCTGCATTATTTTAATTCTCCATGCATTCACACAATTCACCATGGCATGAGACCATAGGGCTTTTGAAGCCTCTGAATTTGGGAACATTCCCTGAATTTTCCAAAGTCGGAGGTCATCCCTATGAAGAGTTATTGATTTTTCAAATGCATGTTGCTGTTTTAAGTATTTTAATTTCAAAAATTAGCATGTTGTGAAATAAATTCTAGGAAAATTTGGTGATGTTCCATATGACCGAGAGAACCCTAGGAAAAATAGGATTTGGGTAAATTCACTCAGATTAACCCTAATTGGCTTAAATACCCAAAATAGATCTCTAATTAATTAGAGTTAACCATAGATCAAATTGACTTGAAATCAATTCTCCACTGACCTTTAGGATCAGAGGAACCCACCATAAAAATTTGAGGTCAATTGGATTTGGTTAGCCCCACTAATTGGGGTAATTAAGCCACTTAGTCATTTTAAACTCTAAAAATTCATAACTTTCAAAATATCTTTCAAAAATTCACCAAATTGGTTTTGGAGTCTCTCTGATATCAGGGGAGTTTAAGAAAATTAAAATTTCAATTTTCTAAAAAAGTTGATTTTTAATATTATTTTAATATTTTTAATAATTAAAAAATAATAAAAATCACAAAAATAATAAAATTCACCAAAATGTCATATTTTGAATTTTAATCACTTAGGAACAAGTCCCATATTTTTCCTAGGTCTATTTAGTGAGATATTAATTTTTAAAGCTCTAGGGTAATTTTAAAATTAAAAAATGTATTTTCTAGCATTTTCACCAAAATAATTATAATAAATCAAAGAAAAATCAGAAAATTGTAAAGTTTGGTTCTCTGGAATCCTTGATATCAGAGAGAATTTTAAAAATTATAAAATTTATTTTTCAACATTTATTTTATTTTTAAATTAATTAATACTCCAGAACTTAAAATAATTCTAATAAATAAAATATAATTCAAAAAATTACAAAATTTGGTCCAAGTGGTCCTCTGGTCATTAGGAATGTCCCCTAATTTTCTTAAGGACAGAAACTTTCCCTTGGTCATGTTATTGAATTTTCCTTGGAAATTTCTATTTTCTACTAAAAAATAATTATATAAATAAATTAAATACAGAAAAATCACATTTTCTCCTCTCATGTCTTTATTGACACATAAGTGAAGTCACATAAAAATTTCAAGTTCATTTGAGTTCAATTTAGTGAGTTATGAAATTATTAGGCTTAAAGGGCAAAATGGTAATTAAAATTTTAACCCTTAATTAAAACTTTAGGTTTAATAAAAATTTTTAACAAGTAAAATATCTGATCCTAATCTGATTTGGATGATTGAAATTTAAATAATTAAAGGGTAGAAACCCATTAAGCAATTTAAAATGATTAAACTTTAATTAAATAATTAATTGAATTTGGAAGAATAATAAAATTGGAATTATTAAAATAGGGATATTATTAGGAAGAGATTTATTCTTTAATTTAAAAATCCCTAAATTAATCATCTCATTAATATTCAACTCTTAATTAAAATGATAACTCAAATTTAAAATATTAAAAGACTTAATCATTAAACTAAAATTAAATCATTAAACTCTTTCAAAAAATTTCAATTAAATTAAAATTAAATTAAATTAAATTAAAAATTAAATTAAATTAAGTAAATTAAATTAAAATTAAATTAAATTAAATTAAGATTAAAAGTTGAATTAAATTAAATTAAAATTAAATTAAATTAAATAAACAAATTAAATTAAATTAAATGAATTAAATACATTAAATTAAATAAATAAAATTAAATTAAATTAAATTAAATAAAATTAAATAAATAAATTAAATTAAATTAAATAAATTAAATTAAATTAAATTAAATTAAATTAAATTAAAATTAAATTAAATTAAATTAAAAAATTAAATCAAATAAATTAAATTGAATTAAATTAAATCAAATCAAACTAAATTAAACTAAATTAAATTAAATTAAATTAAATTAAATTAAATTAAGTTGAATTAAATAACCTCACTTAAGACATGAAGAAATAAATCTAAAATAACTTGAACACTATTCCAAACTTAAATCATTAATTTGAACTTAAATTTGAATTACAAATCATTAAATATCATTTTGCCCTCAGGAGCTTTAGTTATCATAACTCCTAAATAGAACATTAAAATGAAATGTTACTTCACTTATAGGACATTCAAATGTCCTAGTTCATCGAGCAAGTTAACAAAACTTGAGAACCCCGGACGATCGATTCATTTACACAATTAAATTCATTTGGACTTGAAACAATCCTAGAAATATTGAAAAGATGTTTAAGATTCTTCTTAAGCACTTCCTCAATATGATAGGATATTTACAAGAACGATTGAACTTAATTGTTCTTTGATGAAGAAAATCGTCTTCAAACTAAAAACACAAAGAACCTAGACGTCATAGGAAATGACTAGCTATAGGATTAGGAATTTGGTAGAAAACCATAAACCTTTCCCTTAGCTTTACCTAGGAACTTGCTTAAATATTCTAACTGTGTTTTAAGTGCAGCTTGGGATGACGGGAAGACCCTCCAGGTACGCTTTTATTTTGTTGCAATTTACTTTCTTGCAACTTATTTAATCGCATCGCATTTACTTTTCTTGCATGATAAACAACGATTGCATGAAAACCTACACCTTTAGGACAGAAACCAAAAGCTGAAACCCAAAACTAAAATAAAAGACACTACAAGATAAAATTCACCTCCACGACATTTCAAAATATAAGACAACTCAAAATTTAATCACAAACAGAACACAAAACTACAATCACAACTAAATTAAAACGTCTTGTTGGATGATCGGGAATACCTCGGATGATGTAACCTACGTGTTGCTAACGGGATTTCCCACGGTCTAAATGAAAGTGTGGAACTCATTCAGTTGAGTTTAGCAAATTCATCCTGGACTAAGTGAATCCGATAAAAATAATGATGCCGGAAGGATGGAACCGTGGGATCTTAACCGGTGTCGTTATAATCAACTTTAAGATTTGTTTTAATTAAAACACAAAAAACACTTGGAAATTAAGACTTCTCTAAACCAGAACACTTCTCTCATCTCTTGATTTATGATTTCTAAAACTAAACCTCTGCAACAACAAGGAGCTCGGAGCATGGTGGGCAGCACGGCCATCGTCGTCAGTAAAACTTGAACCTACATCAACAAAACTTTCCTAGAATTAAGCAACAAAGCCATAGGACTTCGAGGTAGTTTGCCTAGTGCAACATAAATCCTCAACTCTTCGTTAGGCATTTGCATTGCAAATTAAGCCCTAACCGGTCTTAGGATTCCGAGGTAGTCGTCCGATACGACATAAACCCTCATATCTTCCAGGCTATTTGTATGATTCTATCATATAAATATAAGCCCTAATTAACTAAAATTGGCAAGATTAAAACATTAAATAAACATTAGGATTTTCCTAAATCCAAGCCAAACAATAGGGTAGTCGGGAAATTATCGAAGTCCGCTTCGGATCCGTAATTTCTCCTACTTTTCTTCCTTTGAATTTCCAAAATAAAATGTTCCAAATTTGAGCTAATCCCTTTTGAAATTTCAAAAATTCAATCCTTTGAAAACTTAAACTTTGAAATTCTTGAGAGCGGAATTATTGATTATTATCGAGAGTTTTCTTAGGTGATTCCCGTCACTTAAGATGTAATTAACTATAGGGGCTTGCCCTTATAGGGAATTTTAAAGAACCTGAGTAATATAAACCATGTTTAATGTTTTCATATTAAACAGGGGAATTTGTCGGCTTATAAAACTGGTTCGCAGACCAAACGGATGTCACAAATCTTCTAGTTTATTTAACCGAGCCCCACCGTCGAGCAGTGTGTCTATCCTTAGGGATAGATACACGGTTTGCGGTGCGGTGCTCGTTTATATAAACTATTTGGGATGTGAGATCGGTTTGATTTCATATCTTAAAATCTTCAAATTTAAAATTATTTTCAAAATCAAATATTACTTTCTAAATTATATCTATATTTAAATTTAAAATTCGCCGACAACTTCTGTTAGGCGACCCCTTTTTAAAATACGACACTCAACCTAAAAATATGCCGACAACGTCAGCAAAACCTTTCCTTAGAATAAAACAACAAGACATAGGATTTCGAAGTAGCCTATCTAGTGCAGCATGAACCCTCACTTGATGTTTTGGGCCTTTGTAATTTGTGCAATATAAGCCCCAACCCGTCTTAGGCTTCCAAGATTGTCATTCAATATGACAGAAATCCTCCTATCTTCTAGGCTATTCACATGATTGATATCAAGTGAATGTAAGCCTGAATTAATTGAAATTGACAGAATGAAATATGTATAACTTTCCTAAATCAAAGCCAAACAATAGGATAGATTGGGAAATCACTGAGATATCCTCTTGGATCCGTGATTTCTGCTAATTCTTCCTCCTTTGGATTATTTTCAATCAAATCTTCTGAAATTTACACCTTTCACCTATTGGATCCCGATCATTATAATATCATTGAAAAGTCCTTAGCCTTCTTGAAGTCATAAAAATATCTTTCCTGATCTTTATCGAAAGTTTTCTTAGGTAATTTCGATTATCTAAGATGTAATTAACTATAGGGGCTTGCCCTTATAGGAAACTAAAACGACCCCAAATTAATATGAACCCCATTTGATTCTCTTTTGTATTAAATGTGTGAACATGTCAGTCAACATAACAGGTTCCGCAGACCAAATAGATGTCATATTTGATTAGTTTATTTAACTGAGCCTCTATTATTAAGCAATGTGTCTGTTCCTCGGAGTAGATGCATAGCTTAATATGAGTCCTCATTTATTTAAACTATTTAAAGTATGAAATCAGTTTGATTTCATATTTTAAAATTAAAAAAAAATTATATTTTCAAATTATATATATAAATTGGAAGTCTTTCTGATGCGGGAGACGGGATTTCGTATATTTTACTCGGTGACGTATATTTTAAAAACATGAACTAAAATGCTCCGACAATTTTATGGAAATTGAAAATACAATTTAGTCATACTAGTCATGTTGAAAAAGTGGATAAAGCAATGTTTTTTGAAGAATAAGTGGATATAAGAAGATTCAGCTAGAGTTTTGAACCATCGCTCGTTCTATCAAATCTATATACTAAATGGTTCAGATGGAACTAACAGAGGGTATTTTCCACCTAAAGGAGATTGGAATTAAGTTTTATTTTTGTGTTATGTTCTTATTTGAGTTTTGTGTTAAACTTATTGTGTTAAGAGTTAGTATTTAAATGTTTTATGCATGTTAGGTGTTATATATGTGTTTGTATTTTTAGTTTGTGTTTAGTGTTTTGTTTTAGTATTTATAAATGTGTAGAAAGATGAGATCTTATCCTTGGATATAGGATTAAAGACTTATAATTTCTATTTGTAATTTATATGTGATTTATTAAGTAAAAGTTTGTGTTTGTGTAAATTATGAGTTGGATAGTTTTTTATTTTCTAGAAGTGTAATTCTGAAGTTTAGAAGATTACAAGGTGATTATATACTTATTAAAATAATTAGGGTTGATTAAGTGAGCAAAAATATGTATTTAACGAAAAAATCGAAAGTTGCAAGTTGGTTGCTAATCACCAAACCCCCGTTCTTATGTCCAAAAGCTCCGTGGCTATGCGCCATACTTGGGTTATAAAAAACCGAAAAAAATAAAAAAAATTTCACCTCATCATCTTCAACCTTCAACATTCGTTATTTAGAGGCCTAGAGTATCACTAAGCTTTGTGATTCTTGAGTCGTTTTAAATGAAAATTGTTGGATTTAATCTTCTTGAGGTAAGAGCGCTACTCCTAAGCAAAATTTTTTTTATTTTCTCCATAAATTTTGAGTACGTTTTGGAGAAATCTGAAAATCACTACTCATGGTGAAATTTTGAGAAAAAACTTTAGAAATTACTTGAATTTATTAATTTAAGCCTTTAGAAGTTAATTTTAGTAATTTTGAGTTGAAATTGGGATTTATAATGATTTTAATGCACATTTTAGAAATGACACCGAAGAGGAGCAGGTCGAATATCACTTTTGATACCAACAAGTTCATTAGCTCCAAAGCTCAAGATGGTTATGTGCAAGCGTTAAAGTCACAAAAAAATGATCAAGAATGTGGTTTTGATAAGCTAAGTGGAGTTATTTAAGATATGATAGTTAGTCACTTATGGGATAGATTTTGATGTTTTACTGCCATAGTTGTTTCTTCTGTTGTATGGGTGTTCTATGCTAGTCTCCCAGAATCAGAAGAAAAATTAATTTTTGTACGAGGACAGTTGGTACATTTTGTTTTTATTCAAATTACAATCCTACTAAGTAAGAACTAGATGAGATTATTTCTACCTTGACTGACGGGTTGGTTTATGGAAAATCACATATGAAATAGGAGTAAATTTCTTTGCTTCAAAGTGAAATGCTACCTCCAAGGCTTAACATTAATTTATATAATCTAAGTTGCTTCCTACAAACCATCTGAGTGAGGTGACTAAAAAAAGGACAACCTTAAATTATTTTATTCAACTGAGGAAGGCTATAGATAATCGGAAGATCATTTATGATTGTACTTGGTTGTCTGCTAGAGCTGCCACCACTGCTAGCATGGGATTTGCGTCCCTCATATTTTCAATGTGTTAACTAGCTGGTGTGAAATCTGAGAATTGGGAAGAGGTACTTCAACCTCTTAAGCCTATTACCAGCACAAATATCAGGACCTGTATTGAGCATTCATTGTTTGGTTGGAGGGGAGGATTTTCTACGGCATCCACTACATCTACTTATGTTGTATCTACTTCTCGTGCTTCTAAATCACAATCTTCTTTAGGTTATTTTTCTTATTCCTAGACATATCTTTTGAATTAGATAAAAAATAATATAAATTACACTACGAATTGAGTTCACGATATCGAGGGGAAAGTAGATCATATAGGGAATTATCTTTAACATCATAGTGAGTATGAGATGAACTATCATTGTTACAAGATAGACTGATCGGAGGTTTTTAGTGTCGTGTTGCTTACTCATCCACAATTTATCCCATATGTGCCTACTCGTATCTGGAACGAAGGAGATGATGAGGAAGATGAAGATGATGCTTAGGATTTTATTTTCTATTGTGTTATTTGTTATTTGTGTGGACTTTTATGTTGTGGAATGTTTTATGTTATTTATGTTGGACTTTGTGGTTTGTATTATGTTGTGAACTTTTTAGTATAGTTGCTATGTGAGTTTTATTCATGTAATAGTTAGCAAGCAATTTTAATATGTTTTTATGGATGTTAAATGTTTGTGATATGTGATTGTTTAAAGATTTGTGGAAATAATTGTGTAAGTAAGTTTGTAGTGAATTTTATTTGCTAGTTTATAACTTTTTCAGAATCTGTTAAGGAACTTTAGAACCCTATAAAAATCCACTATATAAATTTCGTACTGAGCTTTTCAATTTACTACAATATGTTTTAGTTGCGATTTTTGTTCAGTTTTGTGAATTTACTTTTACCTCCTCCACTACTTTAGAAGTCTTTTGAATTTCTATTCAAATAGAAAGTATTAAAATTTATTCTAGTTATTTTCATTCATGTTTTTAATTTTTATACATTCATATATAGGATATAAAAATTCCTGCAAGCATGATATTTATAGTTTTCAACTCCTACCTATATATCTTTTTACTATGATTAACTTTTTTATCATAAAGAAAATTTTAATGTTTTCAGGGAGAATGAAAAACTAATTTTCAAAAGAAAAAGAAACTTAAAATTTTATTTGTTCTCAAATGAGCAATAAATAAAATTTGGATTTTGATTGAAAAATAATTATGTGAATGAAGTTATATTAGAGAAATGAAATTAAAGTACAATATCATCAAAAATACATTAGTAGGAAAATTTGTGTTTTTAGAAAATTAGAAGGATTAGAATTTTATTTTTAATACATAAAATTCTTTTATTGAGAATAGTTTTCAAATATTTTATTATAATTCTAAGTTAAAGATATATATCTAGCTTATGCTTTAGGAAAGGAAGGGCGGAATTCAAAATCATTAAAGGCCTGTCCAGATAGAGTAATCCTTGCCTTAAATTAAAAGCAAAAAAGAAGAAGAAAGAAAGAAAATAAAAAGAAAAGAAAATAATAGAAAACCAAAAAAATATATATAGTATGTGGTAAGGGAGAAGAAGCTTGAGGATTTAAGGGCCTAATCAAAAATTTGTTTCACACCTTATCTTTTTAGAGTATAAGATTTAAGAAAATATTGTAGCTTAAAATATAATAAACTTAGTATAATTATTTTTCAGTGAAAATATTAAGTAAAGAAAATAAAAGGCCTAAGCCCTATATTTTGAAAAATCTACAAGTATTTTTGAATAAAATAGGAACTTATATTTTTCATAAAACTTTACATAAGAGGTATCTAAACTTTATGTTGGCCTCATTTACTAAATTTTTTTGGAAATCAGACTACTACATTTATAGAAAAATATTTTAAAAACTTCTAAACAAACTCATCCACATAATTTGAATGTATGATTTTTATGTGATTAAGGTGTCACTCATGGACAAGTAACATTTCAAGTTTGGTGGGAGATTTTGATACACCTAAAATATATAGTGTTTTTATGTACTTTTTTATAGCTATTTTTGATGATATTGTACCATTTGCATACATCTTATAAAAGCTTAGCTAAAGTTGTTGTCAACTTTTATTTCAAATTATAAAATTAACAAAAAGAATTAAATTTTATTTTCTAGTATATTATCTTTAGTTTAAGTAAGATCTTTCTTTAAAATGGTGAAAAATTTAATACTCTGTTTTCGTTATTTATCACTGTGATACACCTAAATATATATAGTGTTTTTATGCACATTTTTTTACTTATTTTTAATAAAATTGCACTTTAAGGGAAGGTATTTTCATGTTTTTTTTTTGCAGGTATGATTAAAATAAATGATTGTGATGAAAGGAGCAAAAAAAAAAATCAAATCGGAGAAAAAAATGAAAATTGTTCAAAATTAGCCTCTTGCGTCTAAGAGACAAGGGCTGGCGCATAGCAGCGACAATTAAAATTGATGAATTAAATCAAAGTTGGTGCCATTTTTAAGGGGTGTTTGAAGTAACATTTGGTTTAAACTTCCTTAACTTCTTTTGGGCAGTAAATTGGAATGAAGAGATGTATCCTTTGATAGACACACTGAATCTGGACATGAGTTGAAGAGACACCAAAGCATCCTTTGAAAAATTATTAAAATGACTTGTAATAAAAAAGTGAGATTTTTAAGAAATTTTAGAGTCTTTAAATAGTAATTGAATTCATTGGAGCCTTGTAGAGAGTTTCAGAGGGGAAAGAGCTGCTGTTGAAGCCTTCTTCTACCAATATTCTTTCATTCATTTATCTAGTTTGTATTTGAGTTTAAAGTCTGAGATCGTGTCTACAGAGTTAGGCGACCCACTCTGAGGAGTCATTTAATGGAAAGCAAAGTTTCAAAGGAAATTAAAGAGTCTTGTTTGAGAGGATTTTTGGATAAGTTTGTATCTTTATTTTTACATGTGGTTTAAAGTAAGACTTGTTGTGTTTTCACTATGATCTCTACTTTCAAATCAAATTGTGTTTGTGTTTTCTCTAAGATTTCTGAGTAGTTTCCTTTATCTATTTCCTTTTAAATGATGAAGTAATTAAATTATGGATGGAAGTCGTGTGAAGTATAGATGTTTAATGTTGGAAGAATTTGTTATAATTCAACTACTTGGCACTTCATTTACCTCTTGATTTGGCGAATTGAGATGTTAAATTTGTTGGAGAATATGTAAGAACCAATGTGGTATTATCTCAATCAACCAATGGAGAGAATCACATGAAATTATATGAATGAGAATTGTAGTCCATATAGTTGAGTGTAAATAAATAGGGAGATATGCTTTTGATTGGGTGTAGAATTAGAGTACGTTAGAGTGACAAGCTAAAGCTCCTAATTTGGTTTGATGATTTAAGTTTTTTTATGAGATTTTAGGCCCTAGGTGGAGGGAGAAGAGGGAACTCTAGAGTGAGAGCTAGCATCTTCCCTGCCTAACCCATCTTCATGATTTCAAAGCATCAGATTAACTTATGTTCTTTATAAAACCAAATAAGGGTAAAGAATATAAATGCTCCTATTTGGCACAATATATTTTGATACTTCCAGAACAAAATCCCATAATTATTACTGATTCATGAAGAGGAAAAAGATATTTTATTCTCATTTGCTTTCATATCATTTAATAGTATTGATAATTTTAGTTGCTTACTTTAATTTTTCTTAAAAATTATTAAAAAGAATTTAAACTTTCTATTCATAAAAAATAACTTAAAAATTTATTTTAAAAAATATAAAGTTGTTTTCTGCTTTCTTTAAATTTTTAGAACATTTCCCTTTGAGTTTAATATCACGGGGCTTAATCAAAAATTCTTATATTACTTGAAAAACGATATGTATACTTACGTAGAATCCCATATTATAAATAATGAAAGTTGATCTCTTATTTACTTCAGAATCAAGTTTTCGACATAGTTGAAAAAAAAGAGATATTACTGTTGAGAAGAAATATAATGTGTAATTTCATATATTAAACGTAAACATAAATATTCGGAGATCAAGTTTTTGGTGCCTCTACTGGGGAAATTAATTATTATATTATTTAAAGAAAATTTAAGAAAAACTAAATTTTTACTTTTCCATACCTTTGATAGTGTGTTTTATTTTATTTTATTTTATAAATGTGTATCCATAGTTCAGGTTTTGTGGGACTAGTGCCTTACGATTCTAAATTAGAAAGAACTATTAAAAAAATCAAAAAAATTAAAATACAGAAAAAGATAAAAATCTTCAAGAAATGGCGAATAAAAATAATCATAGTGTTGAATTCCTACTGTAGATTTTAGTCCTTTAAGAAATTATGCTAACATTACAGTAGATGAAATTTATGCTAGTAATCAAAATCTTACTGTAGGAGCTAATTCATGTGAACATAAACCTGCTATTATCCAAATGGTATCTAATAATCAGTTTGGGGGAGCACCAACTTAAGGTCCTAATTTACATCATGCCAATTTTATAGAATTGTGTGCCACTTTTAAATATGATGGTATTTTGGATGATGCTATTAGGCTTAAACTTTTTCCTTTTTCATTGAGTGATAAAGTTAAGATATGGTTAAATTCGTTAGCACCTGGATCTATCAGATGTTGGGGTGATTTAGCGTAAAAATTCCTTGCTAAATATTTTCCACCATCAAAGACTGCAAAAAATGATATTACATCTTTTTGTCAGTTTGAAGGGGAATCTGTATATGAATCATGGTAAGAATTTAAAGATCTCCTAAGTAAGTGTCCACATCATTGGATACCAAATTGGTTAATAATTCAAACATTTATAATGGATTACTTGGATCTCTGTGCCACTAAAAATATGTTAAGATTTTCATGCCTATTTTATATTAATTTTGATGATATTGCACTTTAAAGAAGGGTATTTTTGATGTTTTTCTGTAGGTATGTTAATTTATGGACAATGGAGCGAAAAAATGAAAAAAGGAGCGAATTTGGAGCAAAAAGGACAAAAAAGAAGATAATTTAAGTGTTTTGTTTCCATTAGAGTTTTAGATAGTGAGTTAAATTAGTGATATTTAGTGAGGACTTCTTCGAAAGATTGAAAAGAGTAGAAGGAAGTGAGAGATTTCTCCCTCCATACCGTTTCGGAGAAGAATTCTACGTGCTGAAAAGAAAGGAAGAGATTCAGAGGAATTTCTTAGAGTTTTCTTGGGGAGGAATTCGAGATAAGTTGTATTTACTTATTTTAGTCTATAAAACTTTATTTTTATATATGAAATCCAAGTTTAATCGTATCCTTATCATGAAGTCTGAGTAGTTTTTATGTCTTTCACCCTATTTTGATATTTTCATGAAATGGTAATTTAAAATTAGTGTGCCAAGAAATTTTAAAAGAAGTTGTGATAATTTTTCCTCTTAAATCTTAATTTATTTTCAATTTAGCTAATTCATTAGTTAAAATATGTTGAGTTTAACAACTATATTGAAGATTACATTTGAGATTCAGGGAGCCCAAAGTCTTTGAAAGTAGGGTGAAAATAAATAGAGAAATAATATTCATCGAGCGTAGAATTGGAGATTTTAGAGTGATAGACTAAAATTCTCAATTCGGTACTATCGGTTGGGTGCTGAAGTGTAGATGTTAGCCCTCAGGCGAGGGGAACGTGGGAGCTCCGAAGTTAGAGTCGTTATCCTCCCATCCTAGCCACAGATTCAGTAACCAAGCATAGAATTAGTCAATGTTCTTTATGCCTGGACCAAAGGTTAATAAATAGGTATACTCCTATTTGGCACAACACATTTTAAACTAATTCTAATTATCCATTCACTTAGATTTCTTAACAAGGAGAAAGATTCTTGCTTATATATTTGAACTTCACTTTATTAGTAGAATTAGTTAATTGTTAGTAGAATTAGTTTATTTTAAAAATTCCATCTTATTTACGATTGCATATTAGTGATAGATCGATAATTCGACTTACAAAGTTGTGATTCTAAATTAGTTTCTATAATCCTAGTCCGTAGCCTCTAAAATATCCCTGTGGGATCGATATCTAGGACTCCATTAGAGCCCTATATTACTTAAGCGATATGTGTACTTGTGTTGAAAGATAGCTCTGCGATTATTAAATATTTTTGTACACATCTTTATCAAATAAAAGCAATTTTAAATTAACGCAAAGTACACGGAGTACGTTCAATCTCTTAAATCGATTATTGATGCTGCTAATGGTGGATCATTAATGTCTAAACAGTTTACTGATGTTTATGCTTTAATTGAAGAAATGACAACTGATAATTTTTAATGGCCTTATTAAATGTTAAATTCTAAAACGGTAGCTAATATTCATGAAAAAGATGCTTTTGCAATGCTAGCTAATCAAGTTGCTGCAATTTTAAGGAAGATGGAACAATTTGGAATAAATTTTTCTCAGCCAATTTTTATGATTGAAGAAAATTCATTAGGCCAAATGGTTGATTTTTAAACATTATTAGAAACTTTGAATGCCATAAATAAGCCTAATAACCCATATTCAAATTATTATAACCCAGGTTGGAAGAACCATCCAAACTTTAACTGGAATAACTTTAATTCGGGTGGTAGTAAACAACAATGGGGGAACAACCAAGTAAATACATTGGGGAACTGGAACAACCAAGAGAATAATAATAATAGGCCAACCTATCCTCGAGGTTTTAACAATTCTTCACAATTTATGGAGATGAAGTTGTTTATAGAAGAAGTGGTGTTAAAAATGAAAAATCAATTGTAAAGTCAAGGAACTACAATCAGATATATTGAGAATCAATTGGGACAAATAGCAGATTCATTAAGTAATAGATCTCAAGGAATAATTCCTAGTAATACAGAACTAAATCCAAGAGATAAGAATAAAGAGTGAGTAAAAGCAGTTCAACTGAGAAGTGGAAGAGAGTTGAGTTGTAGAGTTCAAATAGAGATTGAAGTAGAGAAATAAGAGAATGAAGAACTAAAAGAGGACAGTCCAAATGGTTTGGAAAGACCTATTTTTCTGCCTAAGATTGATTTAGAAAAGACACCACATCCATTTCCTCAGTGACTTTGATAACAAAAGTTGGATAAGCAATTTTCAAAGTTCTTGGAAATGTTTAAGATGCTTACAATTAAAATTCTATTTAATGAAACCTTAGAAAAAATGCCAAGCTATGTGAAATTTATGAAGGATATTCTCAACAGAAAAAGGAAGTTTGAAGATTATGAAACTGTTGCACTTAGTGAGGAGTGCAGTGCTATAATTCAGAAAATGCTTCCTGAAAAGCTTAAAGATCCTAGTAGTTTCACGATTCCATGTACGGTCGGAGATAAATTTTATGGGAATGCTTTACGTGAATTAGGTGTAAGCATTAACCTTAAGCCATTATTTATATTCAAAAGACAGAGATTAGAGAAATAACCCCGACAACTGTAACTCTGCAATTAGCGCGTTGTTTGATCACCTATCCTAAAGGAGTTATAGAAAATGTTTTAGTGAAGGTGAATCAATTTATTTTTCTTGTTCATTTCATTATGCTAGATATGGAAAAAGATAAAGAGATACCCATGATTTTAGGGAAACCTTTACTAGCCACAGACAGAGTAATGATAGATGTATAAAAAAGGGAATTAACTATGCGCGTCAATGATCAAACTGTTACATTTAGTATCTCAAACTCAATAAAATATCTTGCAAGAGGTAAAGATGATGAATGCTATAAGATGGATGTTATCCGAAATCTCAGTGAATGACATTTCAAAACAATTTATGAAGAGAAACCTAAAATTGAGAAATTGGAACACAAGCAAGAAGAGGAATTACAACATTCTAAAGGTTTTCAGGAGGAAGATTTAAATTATTTTCATGAAAATTTTGAATTTTTGGACATGACTGAAATAATGAATCTTTTATTCCATCAATTGAAAAACTTTCTGAACTTGATTAAAAATGCTTCCTACTCATTTAAAATATGTTTTTTTAGGTGATTCCTTAACTTTTCCAGTTATAGTTTCCTCTCAATTGACTGAAAAAGAAGAAGATAGTTTGCTTGAAATTCTAAAGAAAAATAAGAAAGCCTTTGGATGACTATAGCTGATATTAAAGGAATCTGTCCTTCAATTTGCATGCATAGAATCTTTATTGAGGAGAACTGCAGACCTTGGGCTGATCTTCAAAGGAGATTAAATCCATTCATAAATGTTGTTCTTAAGAAAGAAATTTTAAAGTGGTCGGATGCTGTAATTATCTTCCCTATTTCAGATAGTACATGGGTTTGTCTTATTCACTGTGTTCCTAAGAAAGGAGGAGTTACTGTGACTGTTAATGAAAAAAATGAATTAGTACCAACAAGACAAGTTACAGGGTGGTGAAGATGAATTGATTATAGAAATTTAAACCTTGCCACAAGGAAAGACCATTTTCCACAACCCTTTCTAGATCAGATGTTGCATAGATTGGCTGGGCATAAATATATTTTTTTTCTGGATGGATGTACTGGTTACCATCATATACAAATTTCTTCTGAGGATGAAGAGAAAATATTGTTTACCATTCCTTACGGTACATTTACTTTTAGAAGAATGCCCTTTAGTTTATGTAATGCTCCTGCTACATTTCAAAGATGTATCAGGTCAATTTTCTGTGATTTAATCGAAAAAGGAATTGAAGTTTTTATGCATGACTTCTCAGTGTTTAGAATTTCATTTGAATATGTTTTAAACATCTATCAAGCGTTCTTAAGCGCTGTGAAGAAATTAATTTGTCCTTAACTGGGAGAGAAGTGAATTTATGATAGAAGGAGGAATTATATTGGGACATCGTATAACAGAAAATGGTATGAAGGTAGATCGTGTAAAAATTCAAGTTATCGCTAATTATGTAAGGGGAATTAGATGTTTTTTAGGACATGCTGGATTCTACAGGCGTTACATTAAAGACTTTTAAAAAATGTCAAAACTTTCAATACTTTTTTGTCGTTTACTGGAAAAGAAGTGTTTTTTTTATTTTTATGAAGAATGCCTAAAAGCTTTTGAATCTCTAAAAGGAAAATTAATCACTGCACCTATTATACTTTCACCAAACTGGGAAAAATATTTTGAATTAATTTGTGATGCCAGTGATTATGCTATTAGAGTTGTTTTAGATCAAAAATATGATAAGATTTTCAAAGTGATTTATTATGTTAGAAGAACTCTCAATGAAGCTTAAATGAATTGTACCACAACTTAGAAAGAGATATTAGTAAAAGTATTTGCCTTTGATAAATTCAGATTATATTTAATTGGAACAAAATGCGTGGTGCATACTGACCATTCTTCTATTAAATATTTAATGAAAAAGAAGGATGCGAAACCGATGCTCATAAGATGGATTCTTTTATTGCAAGAATTTGATTTTGAAATAGTAGATAGGAAGGGTGCTGATAATCAAATTGTTGATCATCTATCCAGGCTTGACTATGAAAAGCTCTCTGCTATGAAAATGAAATCAATGAACATTTTCTTGATGAAAAATTATTCACTATCAATGAGTGGCCTGTTCCATGGTATGCAGACATTGTAAACTTTTTTGTTAGCGATACTTTACCCCATGGTTTGACATACCAAGGGAGGAGGAAATTTTAATCTGAAGCTAAGAAATATTTTTGGGATGACCCATTTTTATAAAAATAAGGAAAGGATCTGATTATTCAAAGATGTGTGCCTTTAGAAGAAACTAATGAAGTTATTAAAAAATGTCATAATTTTGATTATGGGGGGACATTTTGGTGTTGATAAAATTTCATATAAAATCTTACAATTTGGATTTTATTGACCTATAATTTTTAATGATTTTAATGCTTATATAAAAATTGTGATCGATGTCAATGTGTAGGCAATATTTCTAGAAGAAACGAGATGCCCCTCATGTATGTGTTGGAAGTTGAAATACTTGACATTTAAGGATTAGATTTCATCAGATCATTTGTACCATCTTTTGATAGTATATACATTTTGATAGCAGTAGACTGTGTATCCAAATGGATAGAATCTGTTGCTTTACCTCGATGTAATGCTCAAAGTGTTGCAAAATTTTTAAGAAAGTATATATTTTGTAGATTTGGAATACCAAGAGCGATCGTAACTGATGGGGGAAGTCATTTTAGAAATGCGATTATGGAAAAGCTAGTAAATAAATATCATATTAACCATCACATTATTACTGCTTATCATTCGCAGATAAGTGGTTTGGTTGAATTATCAAATTGTGAAATTAAAAGAATATTGGAAAGATTGTTAATGCTTTGTCGGCCTATAGGACTGCATACAGAACTCCTATAGGAATGTCCTCATATAGGCTAATTTTTGAGAAAGTTTGTCATTTACCTGTTGAACTTGAGCATAAAGCATATTCGGCTATTAAAGAGTTCAATTATAATTTGAAAGATGCTGGTGAAAAGAGATTATTGTAATTAAATGAGCTTGAAGAAAAAAACAACGAATCTTATGAAATGCTAAGATTTATAAAGAAAACATGAAGTTGTGGCATGATCAGAAGATTCTTACTAAAAATCTTGAGTCAGCACAACAAGTTTTATTTTATAATGCTAGATTGAAAATATTTGCTGAAAAACTTACGTCCAGGTGGATGGGCCTATTTATTGTGATGAAGGTTTATCCCTATGAAGTTATGGATATTAAAGATCTTAAGACTAGAAAAATATTCAAAGTCAATGATAATGGACTAAAACTCTATTTTCAGTCAATCAATCTAAACTCAATGATAATGTAATGTTAAATCACTCAGAAAAAGCTCTGGGTATGTCAGGTCGTCGGTGTGTTTTGTCGGAGGCAACACATTGTTATCAGTGTGCTTTGCTTTAAGTTTTATTTGTGTACTTTTATTTTGTTTTATTTGAGAAAATGTGATAGTATTTTCAAGTTTTTATGTTATAGTGGTGTTTATTTGACCTTATTTGATGAATTAGAGGAATCAGAATGAAGATTTACACGTTTAACAGACCTATGCTAAAATGAGAACTGGCGGTAATGCGTCGGTAGTTGGCGTTTAGGTGCCAAAGTTACAAAAAATATAAGAAATGTGGTTGTAGAAGCATAAATCATGGATAAATGATTATAGGAGTGTTTTAGGAGTTTAAACACGTCTAGGGTATGTTGATGAGACTTCCCAAGTCTATAAATAATCCCAGAATTAAGAGATACTTGCCCCAGTTCTCATTTTCACTTTCGAGACTTCTGGAAGAGTATTTTGAGAGCCAAAATGTCTTCATGGGAGAGCGAAGTTAAGAAGATAGATGAAGCCAACAAGAAAAAGTTCATTTTTGAGAGTGTGCAAGAAATATACAATGAGTTTCTAGCCATTAGTATCCAAGGAATCATAGAGAAGATTGCGAAGATTAAGGCTGACGTGGCTTTAATCAAAGCAAAGGTAAATTAAACTAACACACATTTAGTGCATATTGGATGGCAACTCAAAATGCAATTCAATCATACAAGTCATTTGGAAGAAGCGGATAAAACAATCTTTCTAAATAACAAATGGATAGAAGAAGGTTCAATGAGAGTTTTTAACCATCGTCCGTTTCAACAGATTTACATTCCAGATTGTTCAAATGGAACTAATGATAGTTCAGTATATATTCCACCTACTCGAATGTGGAATTAAATTCAAGTGTGGTCTTTTGATTTAGTTAACTATGTTTAGTGTTTAGTGTTTGTGAATATTGTAATGTTTGTGTCATAAGTTTGTTGCATCTTAATAATGTGGATTTGTGTCTAGTTATATGTGTTATGAACTTGTGTTTCGGAAAATTTCACCAAAGTTTTTTGGATTGAAAGTTTTAGTTTGTACTATGTGTTTTTTTTCATGAAATTTATTTTTGTGTAGAAATTTTTTTTGAATCAATTGATATTAAAGTGTGATTACGGAGTATTAAAAGTGTGTATAGGATATAAATAATTATTTAAATCTTTTAAGGATGAATAACTGGACGTATTATTGCGATTAAACATAATAGTCAAAATCTGCTTATTCACGGTTAAGCGCCAAAACTAGCAACTAAGCGTCATCATGTCGTGCATAGGCGCCGGTTCGCGAATACCAGTTTACAGGCGATAAAAACCTAAAAAGTTGACATTATTCTCCCCACCGTTACCTTCAATCTCCCAAGTTTGTGATTAAGAATTCTAGAACATTACCTATTTTGATCATTTTAGAGTTGGTTTCGACAAAATTTGTTAGATTTCAACTCCTTAAGGTATGAGCACTTCTCCTAAGCAAAACAAAATTTTATTTTTTCCTGTATTTGGAGTACATTTTTGGGAAATATGAAAATCACTATTCATGGTGAAAGTTTGAGAATTTTCTTGGATTTAGTAGATTTTGCCTTTAGAAGTTAATTTTAGCAAGTTTAGGTTGATTTTGAAATTTATGGTGAATATTTATACAAATTTTAGAATGGCTCCAAAATTAAAGCACTCGAAGGGGAAATCTTGATTTGATTTGGACAAATTTGTCAGTTCAAATGCTGATGATCATTAAGTTGATGCACTTTCATCACGTAAGTTGATTCCTGAGTGAGTTTTTGATAGACTGGGAGGAGATATTGATGAAATGATTGCTCAGAGGAATTGGAGAAATTGTTATTGCTTCTCCACTGTTGTTGTCGTTTCTATGGTGAGCGAGTTCTATGCTAACTTGCCAGCAGCAGAGAAAAATTTTATGATGTTTCGAGGACAGCAAGTTGATATTTCTCTTACAGTAATCAATACCTTTACCTATTGCCTCCTGAAATATTATAATTTTATGTAAATTATCATCCTACAAAAGGGAAATTAGATGAGATTATGACATTTGTTTCTGATAGTAGAGGTCTCTGGAAAATCATACATGATAGAAGAGTGAAGTTACAAGACTCAAAGTTAAATGTCACCTCCAACGTTTGGCATTAATTTAACTCATCTAAGTTATTACAATCGAGTCATGTTAGCAAAGTTACAAGGGAGAGAGCTGTTATCAACTATTGTATTCAGTAGGGAAAGCTGATAGACATTGGAGTGATTATTTTTTATTATATTATCAATTATGCCAGAGCTGTCACTACTCTAGGGATGGGATTTCCTTCCCTGATCCATTCAATTTGGGAGCTGTCTGGTGTAAAGTTTGAAACTTTTAAAAAGGTTCTTTAGCCACCTATACCTATTACAAGTGTGAATGTGAACACTTACATTGTACATTCAGAATTTATCTAGAAAGGAGGATTTGATAGCTCTCCCACTGCATTTTCAACTGATGCTTCTACTTCCGTGCTTCTACTTCGCAAGCATCATTAGCTAGAGGTCAGTTTTCTGGTACGCAGACTGAATTGTTAGAGAGGATTTTAAAGAAGGTTAGTCTAACCAGAGAATAAGTTAAGGATATGGATGGGAAGGTGGAAAAAATTGAGAGATATAGTTACAAACATGAAGAGTTTGAGGAGACTTATCAGCAATATAAGGACAGACTGATTAGAGGACATCACAGAGTTGAGATGCCTCCCTATCCATATTTTATCCCATATGTTGCTTCCAAAGATTGGAACGAAGGAGATGAAGATGAAGGAGAGGATGAGTAGGATTTTTATATGATGAAGCTGTGATGTTTGTATTTGTGTTTTGTGATGTTTCAACTTTCATTGTTTGTTGTATTTTGTTGTGAAGACTGATATGTGTGGGTAGTAGTTGGACTATTTTTGTTGTTCACATTAAGATATATCTGTGTTGGATTTATGTTTTGTGATAGTTATGTTAACTGTGATGTAATGTTGCGATGTGTTTGTGGTAGTATATGTTTTAATTTAGTTATAGTGTATTGTGTTTTTAATAGTGTAAAATTTATTTCAAAAATTTGTTAGGAAAATTTAGAACACTACTAGAAACCACTATTTAAATTGCATGTTTATACTTTTCAAAATTTACTACCATATATTTTTTAGTATTGTTGTAATTTTTGTTATGTTAAGTTTGTGTGTATTTGCTTCGAAGACCTCTACTACTTTAGAAGTCCTTTGAAATTTATATTTTATGAAAAAATGAAAAAACTGAATTGAATTTTTGTTTACTCTTGTTTTCAAACTGTTATACTTGAATATTTAGGTTATGAAGATTCATGTAAGAATGTTATTTTAGTTTTTAATTCTTACCCAAGTATCATTTTTTATGCTTAAATGTTTTATCCTAATTAAAATTTTAAAGTTTGAGGAGAATATAAAAGCAATTTTCAAAAACTAAAATTTTATTTATTCTAAAAAATATTATAAATAAATTTTATTTTTAAGTGAAAATAATTATGTATATGAAGTTTTATTAGGGAAGTAAAATTTTGAATATAGAAATGAGTAAGGGAATTTAGATAAAATGTATTTTAATGAAGAAAAATTTAATGTTAAAATTTTCTTAGTAAAGAAATGTTAAGTATAGTGAAATAATCTTTAGTAGGAAATATTGTATTTTTGAAAAAAATAGAAGATTTGACTTTTATTTTTCAGAACTAAAATTTCATTTATTGAAAAATAATTTTAACACTATTATTATGATTTTTATGTGAAGGATATATATCAAACCTTTGATTAAATGGAAGAGCAGAATTCAAAATTATTTAAGGCCTATCGAGATATGGTAATCATTGCCTAAAAAAAAAGAAGAGATAAAAAGTATAGTATGTAAAAAAAAGGGAGGAGAAGTTTGAGGATTTAAGAGCCTAATCAAAAATTAGTTCCACACCTAATTTTTTATAATACATGTTTTGAGAAAGTATAAAGCTTATGAATATAATATAGTATGTAAAATTATTTTTTAATAAAAATTTTTAAGTGAGGAAAATAAAAAGTTTAAATCCTATATTTTGAAAAATCTACAAGTATTTCTGAATTAGATAGGAAGCCATATTTCTCATGATCCTTTACTTAAGAACTTTCTAAACTTTATGTTGATCTCATATACTAAAAATTTTTCTAAATTAGAATATTTTATTTCTAGAACAAAATCTTGAAACCATCCTAAAGAAACTCATTTGCAAAATTTGCATGTTTAATTTTTATATGATTATAGTATCACCTGAGGACAAGTAACATTTTTAGTCTGGGGGATTTTGATACACCTAAAATATACAGTATTTTTATGCACATATTTCTACATTTTTTTTATGATATTTCAATTTAAGGGAAGGTATTTTCATGTTTTTATTTCAGGTCTGATTAAAATGAATGATTGTGATGAAATGAGCAAAAAAAAAGATCAACTTTGGAAAAAAAATGAAAAGTGTGCAAAATTAGCCTCTGGAGTTTAAGCACCAAAGGCTGGCGCATAGCCACGACAGTTAAAAGTGATAAATTAAATCAAATTTGGCTTCATTTTCAATGGGTGCTTAAAGCATCCTTTGGTTTATACTTCATTAACTTCTTTCGGGCGGTAAATTCGAATGAAGAGATGTATCCTTTGATAGATACATTGAATCTGGACATGATTTGAAGAAACATCAAAGCACCTTTCGAAGAATTATTAAATCGATGACTTGTAATCAAAAAGAGAGTTTGTTATGATATTTTAGAGAGTCTTTAGAGTGTCCTTGAATTCATTGGAGTCTTATAGAGAATTTTAGAGGGGAAAGAGTTGGTGTTGAGACCTTCTTATCACCAATATTCTTTGATACATTAATCTAGTTTGTATTTGAGTTTCAAGTCAGAGTTGGTATCCACAGAGTCGGGCAACCTAATCTGAGGAGTTATTTAGTTGAAAGTAAAGTTTTAAAGGAACTTCAAGAGTCTTGTGGATAGGATTTTCATATAAGATTTTATCTTTACTTTTACATTTGGGTTTAAAGTAAGACTTATTGTGTTTTCACTATGATCTCTACTTTCAAAGCAAATTGTGTTTCTTCATGAGTTCTGAGTGGTTTTTTTTTATCTTTTTCCTTATAAATGATGAAGTAATTAAATTATGGATGGCAGTTGTGTGAAGTATAAATGTTTAATGTTCAAAGAAGTTGTGATGATTCAACTACCTTACACATCATTTACCTCTTAATTTGGCCAATTGAGATGTTAGAATTTGTTGTGAGAACATGTAAGTACTGATGCGGTATTATCTCAATCAACAAATAGAGTGAATCATATGAAATTTTATGAGTGAGAATTGTATTCCATATAGTTGAGTGCAAAAAAATAGGAAGATATGCTTTTGATTGGGTATAGAATTAGATGACTTTAGAGTGACAGGCTAAAGCCCCTAATTTGGTTTGATATTTTATGTTTTGTTATGAGATGTTAGTCCCCAAGTGGAGGGAGAAGAGGGAACTCTAGAGGGAGAGCTAGTATCTTCCCTACCTAACCTATCTTCAAGATTTCAAAGTGTCGGATTAACCTATGTTCTTTATAGAACTAAGTAAGGGTAATGAATATAACTACTTCTATTTGGCACAACACATTAAGATACTTCCACAATGAAATACCATAATTATTACTGATTCATGAAGATGAAAAAGATATTTTATTCTCATTTGCTTTCATATCATTTAATAGTCTTGATAGTTTTAGTTGCTTACTTTACATTTTATTCAAACTTATCAAAAATAATTTAAACATTCTATTTATAAAACATAACCAACAAAAATCATTTTGAAAAATAAAAAGTTGTTTTTCTGCTTTCTTTAAATTTTTAGAACATTTCCCTGTGGCTTCGAAGTCTTAGGGCTTAATCAAAAAGTCCTTTATTACTTGATAAACAATACGTTTACTTGCGTAGAATCCCATATTATAAATAATTAAACTTGATCTCTTATTTGCTTCAGAATCAAAATTTTGGCACCATTGTATGAAAAGAGATTATTGTTGAGATGAAATATAAAGTGTAATTTCATATTATCGGCAAATTTTAGGTCATTAAGTGTTGTATTTTAAATTTTAGATTTAATTTAAATATATATAATTTGGAAAGTAGTATTTTGATTTTTGAAAAATAGTTTTAAGTTTGAAAGATTTTGAAGTATGAAGTTAAACCAATCTCACACCTCAAAAAGTTTATATAAACAAGCGCCACATCACAAGCCGTGTATCTATTCTGAGGAATAGACACACAGCTTGATAATGGGGCTCGATTAAATAAACTAATAGATTTGTGACATCTATTTGGTCTGCGAACTAATTTTATAAGCCGTGAAATTTCCCATACTTAATACAAAGGAATTAAGCAGTGTTTATATTACCTGGGTTCTTAAAGTTCTCTATAGAGGCAAGCCCCTATAGTTAATTACATCCTAAGTGATGGGAATCACTTAAGAAAACTCTCAATAATGATCAGTGGTTTTGCTTTCTAGAAAGTTCAAAGTTTAAGACTTTCAAACAATTGGATTTTAGAAATTCAAAAGGGATCTGATCAAATTTAGAACAATTATTTTAAGAGTCCAAAGGAAGAGAAGTAGGGGATGTCACAGACCCGAAGTGAACTTCGGTGACATCCCGACTGTCCTATTGTTTGGCTTCAATTTAAAAATTTATTTAATGTTTCAATCCTTCCAATTTCAATTAATTAGGGCTTATAATTATATGACATGTTCATGCAAATAGCCTAGAAAATGTGAGTATTTATGTCGTACCAAACGGCTACCTCGGAGTTCTAAGACCAATTAGGGCTTAAATTGCATAACACGATTATGCAAATGCCTCAAGAGAAGTTAAGGATTTATGTTGCATCAGGAAAACTACCTCGAAACCCTATGGCTTATTTTTTAATTCTAAGAAAGGTTAAGCTAATGAAGGCACAAGTTTTGCTGTTGAAGATGGCCGTGCTGCCCACCGTTCTCCAAGCTCCTTGTTGTTATAGAAGGTTTAGTTTTAGAGAGTGACAATCAAGAGATGAGAGAAGTGTTTTGGTTCAGAGAGGTTGAAAATTTAGATGGCTTAGTGTTTTAATTAAAAAAAATCTTAAAGTTGATTAAGCAGAACCGATTAAGATTCCACGGTTCCGTCATCCCGGCTCCACTATTTTCATCGGATTCATTTAGTCCAAATGAATTTACTAAAATCAACTGAATGAGTTCCACACTTTCATTTAGACCATGAGAAATCTTGTTAGTAACACGTGGGTTACATCATCCGAGGGATTCCCGATCATCCAACGAGACATTTTGATTTTAGTTATAATTGCAGTTTTACTTTTGTTGGTGATTAATTTTGAAATTGTTTGAACATGTTGAGTTCGATCATTTTCATGCATTTATAAGTACAAGAAAGTAAGACATTTAATAAATTGCTGATTGTAAATTGCAATAAACTTAAATGCCTACCTGGTGGGCATTCTCGTTGTTTTCACCTGCACTTAAAATACATGTTAAGGCATTTATATATTTGCAACAAATACCTAGCTAAAGCTAAGGGAAGGTTCCGTTTATCTACCCAAATTCTAACCCTATTTCTAGTCAATTCCTATGACGTCTAGGTGCTTGTGTTTTGTTAAGGATGATTTTCTTCATCAAAGAACAATGAAGTCTCACTATTCTCTTAAAACATCCCATCAAGTTAGGGAAGTGCTCGGAACTTTGTTCGGAGCATCTTCCTAAACATTTTAGGGATTATTTTGAGTTCAGTTAGCTTCATTGTGGTGATGAATCAGTCACCCAGGTTCAGCTAGGTTTTGACTGTTGCTCAGTGAATTTAGATATTTTGTTATCCCATGAGTGAGGTGAAATTTCATTTGCTGCTTCATTTAAGAGTTATAATAATGAAAAGCCTTTAGGGGCAAGCTAGTTCATTGAAGGGTTTAACTATTCTTAATCGAAGTTTTGAATTGATAGTTTAAAGTGACTCAATTTAGTTATAAAATTTTGATTGGTCTCGTCCAAATGTTTTAAATTTGTTTAAGTTTGGAAAACTGTTCAAATCGTTCAATTCAGTTACGTTTTATTATTTCAAATGGTCTTACCTTTTATATTATTTTTAAGTATTTTAATCTGATTTAAGTTAATGTTTTATATATGAACTGTTCCGAATTATCCTTGATGTTTTAAATTTGTTTTAATTTAAGTTTTAAACAATTTCAGATTAGTTTTGATTTTTTAAGTTTGTTTTAATATGCTTTTTTTTACTTCAAATTGGTTTTAATGTTTTAAGTTTTAGTTTGATTATAAAAAATTTTTAGATTACCTTCATTTTCCTTTATTAGTTTCAATTATCATTTTATAGCTTAATTAATAATGACTTAATGATATTTGATTAAATCATTGATTAGGGATTCTATTTAAACAATTAGAATATTCTTATATCACGTTCCCCAATCATAATTCAAGTCTCAATTACTCTCTCGAAAGTTTAGTTGATTTAATTAATTAAAAGTTCTTCGTGAATGTTTAAGGTGATTAATGAGTTTCAACCCTTTAACTTCCTATATTTCAATCATCCAAGAGAAAAATTAAGATCAAAAGTTTACCCTTCCCTTTGGTTTAGCCTAAATTTTAATTAAGGTTAGAATTCCTTAATTATCTTTATGCCCTCTTAACTTGTTCATCTACTAACTCATGAAATTAAGCTCAAATTAACTTGAAATATTTTTTTCACCTCACTCACATGTCAATTAAGACATTAGAGGAGAATATGTGAATTTTCTATTTTTAATTTAATTTATATAATTATTTTAGTAGAAAATTGGGATTTTCAATGAAAAATCCACAACATGACCAAGAAGAAGTTTCTATCCTTAGGAAAATTAGGGGAAGTTCCTACTGATCAGAGGGCCATTTGGACTAATTTTGGTGTTTTTTTAATTTAATTTTATTTATTATAATTATTTTAATTTTTGGAGTATTAATTAATTATAAAGTAAAATTGAGGTGGTAAATTAAGTTTTGTATTTTTCTTAAATCTCTATGATCCCAAGAAACTCAGAGAAACAAATTTAATATTTTAGTGATTTTTCTTTTAATTTTTAGAATTACTTTAATGAAAGGGTTGAAAATCCATTTTTGAACATTAAAATTAACCTAAGCCTTTAAAATTCAAAATCTTTACTTAGAGGCTTGGGAAAAATTTTTGGTTGGTTCCTAAGTGATTAGGGGACCAAATATGACATTTTTATGTATTTTAATATTTTTATTATTTTATAATTTTTTAATTATTAAAATACCTAAAAATAGGTGAAAATGGAAAATTTAGAAAAATCCCAATTTCAATTTTCATATACTCCTCTGATATCAGAAAGTCCTCAAAACCAATTTGGTGAATTTTTGAAATGTATTTTGGGTTTTATGAATTTTTTAATTTCATAAAGATTATGATACTTAGAAAATCCATTTAGTGGGCCAAATCATTTCCAATTGACTTAAAATTTTTATGTGGGATTCCCCTGATCCTAATGAAAAGTGGAGATTTGATTTCATGTAATTTTGATGTATGGTTGTTCCAATTTAATTTAATTTCAGTTTTAAGGTTTTAGCCAAATTAGGGTTTGTTTAAATGAATTAAACCAAGTTACATTTTTCTTAAAGTCTTCTGATTAAGAGATACTTCCCCTAATTTTTACAAATTTTTATGATCAAGATGCTAATTTTCACAATTAATTTTCAAAAAAATGACTCTAAACTTAGAAAATAGATAACTTGCCATAGACATAGCCTCTGGCCTTGAAAATTTCAGAGAATGTTCCCAAGATCAGAGGCTACAAAAGCTTTAGTGTCTCATGACATGGTGAATTATGCATGCTAGAGGAGAATTAAAACATTCAGAACGGTATTAAATTAATTAAAAATTAAATACTCAACAAAATAACTTATTTCTTTTCCACATTAATCTCCTCTATTTACTGAGTAAGTGGGTATTTTTATTTTAATTTTATGATTTTCTATGCAAAGATATGGATTTTTAAAGTTCAGGGCATTTAAATAAATCAAAATTACCCTATTTTTCTACTTATCTGACGCGACACTGTGTCATCCTGGGACGGATTGAAGCTCCACGCCGCGTCTCCCCATTCAGTGCTACAATCTGAGTCAGCACCACGCGGCCTGCGATTTACGTTCCGTGGTTCCATCTGGCTCCATCTCTGCCGTCCATTCGATACACGCGCGATCGAATGGTCACCAGTCATCGTCTCCGCCTTAGTCCAAGAGGTGAAGCCTCGATTGGATGTGCTCGGCACGTTCGTTGGAGTTGGAGAAGCCTACAGATTGAGTCTCTGGACCTGGTGAAATGCATAGGTATGACTTCGTCCAAGCCCGATTTGGAGTTCTAGCCGATAGAGCAAATGGCTGGCCTGGTGAGGGAGCTTTCAGTGGGGAACTTCTTCTCTACCTTTTGTGAAGGTGTGGGAAGGTTTAATTTTATTTATGTGGAGTTTTCAGAGAGTGTCCTGTTTCAAGCCTGAATTTCAATTGAGAAATTGGGCTCGCCTAGAGGGATTCAGGGCAGGAGGATAGTGGATCTGAGCTTCTCTTGGCTGGGAAGAGCTCTAGGAGCAATTTTATGGAATTTTGTTGAGAAAATTTTCAGTAAGCTTCTCACGGCCGAGAGGTGGAGCTTATATGGCCAGAGCCATAGAGTTGAGTTGAGGGCTAGTTGGTGGGTGGATTCAGTTGCTTAGGTGGAGGGAAGAAAGGCTCCAGTAGTAATTTTGGCTGAGTTGGCCAAATGGTGGAGTTTGGGTCTGCTTGGCTTGGTGGTAGCTCTCAGTTTTGACTCCCTCCGATGACTAGGCCAGCCGGCATGGACAAGGGAGCTGGCCCTCAGGTTAGCTGAGCCAGGGGTAAGGTTTAATGGTGATTAGTCAGCTGTGGGGAGATTTGGGGTAATGCAAAAGAAGATTTAACCTCTTAAAGGAAGAATCCTCTAAAATGGGGGACCCTTGGTCTATGGTTCTCCTTGCTTGGGTTAGGTGGATCTAGGTTGGTTCCTAGGGTTCACTTGGTAGCTGTGGAAGTGTTGGTTTAGCTACACATGGTTTAATTTGGTTAGGTTAGGTCATGGGTTCAATTTGGTTCAATTGGGTTAAGGTTGGGCTAACTTGGGTTTGGGTTTCATTTAGGTTCAAATGTCTTGAGCAACAATGTGCACATGATTGCCATGAAGAACATTCATGAAGACATGGAACGGTTTTGAGTTCAATGGATGGATCAATTTGGTGGATTTTGAAATTTTAGTTAATTTGGGTAAGGTTTGGTCAACTTGGGTCTAAGTTGGTTTACGGTGGGGTTTAGACTCAATTGAATGTTTCAAATGGTTTAGGGGAATGTATTGAAGAGTTCCCAACATCAATTGGGAGGAAGTTTTGGGGTTAAGCCAATCAATTTGGTAGATTTAGGGCATGTATTTAATTTGGGATAAAATGGGATAATCTTGGATTTCAAATGGATTTAAGATAGGCTTGGGCTCAAATTGGGACAATTGAATGTTGCATGGGTTTCATAGGAGTGTCATGTTGGGTGACATTAGGTTAATTAGGAGACTTTGGACCATTTAAGCAAAAATGGGGATTTTGGATTTCAAATGAAATTGAACTCAAATGTGGGCCAATTTAGACTTGGATTTGGCTTAGATTGTTATTGAGGATGTTGAATTGAAGTTTAGAATTGAAATTGGGCAACATTGGGGTCAATTGGGTTTGAATTGGTTTGACATGGGTCCATTTGGGTTAAAAATGGGTCAAATTGGCGAATTTGATAAAAATTGATTAAATTGGCAAAATTGGGTTATAGTGTAGTTGAACAAAATGAAATTGGGAATATTTAGAATTTTCTGGAGTTTTTTGGAAATTTTTGGAATTTTTGGAATTTTGGGCTAAAAAGGATATTTAGGTTATAGGGAGGTTATTTAGAGGGTATTGGAATATTTTGGTTGTTTTAAGCGGTGGAAATTGTTTTAAAATGATTTTTAGAAATTTTGGGAGTTTTGAGTAATTTTTGGGAATTCTTGGAGAGTTTGGTGGTTGTAGGGGCAATTTAGGTAAATTTAGGTAGGCTTGGGGACCCAATGTCAAAACTAGAAATTTTGGGAAAAATGAAATTTGGCTATGGTTGAGGGAGTGAAGAAGCTTAGACTGAGCCATGGACCAAGAAGTATTCATTCTTAAAATCTCATATGTATTGTTCCTAACCTTCTTAGCCAAGGGGCTAGGGGTTTGGATCCATCCACATGAGTGCTTTAATGATCCAGGAGTCAAAATTGGGCAAATATAGTTTAGGGTTTAGGATGGGTGTAGGAGTGCAGTGTGTGCAAGCTAGACCTCACCAAGGCTAGTCCACCCAGGGTTGTCCTATGCTTGATCATCCTATAAGAATTCATCATTGTCTTCCTACACATTTGTCCTAACCTTCCAAGTGGCTTGGAGGTTGATGACCATCCATGTAGGATTCCAAAGAGAGTTAAGATTTATTTTGAATTTCTAAAAGGTGGGTTCCATCTCTAGTCTTATAGGATATTCAAGGAGAAGTCCTATGGCTAGATCCTAAGCACTAAGAGGAAGGAAAAGACCTCACCAAAAATGAGGTCAATAAATGGACCCCCAATAGGTGTGGTCTGCTAACCAAGCACATCGCACGTATTGGCGTTGACCGAGGAGATCAACAAAACCAACACAGTTGTCTAAGTGGCACATTTAGAATGAACCGTAGAAAATCTCCGCTTGGGAGTATCAGGTAAATCTTCGAGACTGAAGATTCCAGAACTCTTGCTGGGGAAAAAGGAGCTGAATTGGAATTGTAAGATTTTCAAGGGATTAGCTTTTGGAATGAGAATTGGAACCTAGGTTCCAATCTTAGGATTTGAAATGAGGGCTGGAATTTAGTTTGCAGGCTCGAAATTTGAAAAAGAGTTAGAATTTAGAATAAGAATTTAGACTCTAGCCACGAAAGATTGAAAGAGAATTAGAATTTAGTCTCTAGTCTCGGAAGTTTGAAAGAGAACTAGAATTTAGGCTCTAGCCTTGGAAGTTTGAAAGAGAACTAGAATTTAGGCTCTAGCCTCAAGATTAAAATAGGACTGGAAATTAGGCTCCAGCCTCGAAGATTCAAAGAGAACTGGAAATTACGCTCCAGCCTCGAAGATCGAAAGAGAACTGAAAATTAGGCTCCAGCCTCAAAGATTTGAAAGAAAACTAGAAATTAGGCTTCAGCCTCGATGATTGAAAGGGAATTGAAAATTAGGCTCCAGCCTCGAAGATTTGAAAGAGAACTAGAAATTAGGCTCCATCCTCGAAGATTAAAAGAGAACTGGAAATTAGTCTCCAACCTCGAAGATTGGAAGAGAACTAGAAATTAGGCTCCAGCCTCAAAGATTTGAAAGAGAACTGGAAATTAGGCTCCAGCTTCGACGATTGAAAGAGAACTGGAAATTAGGCTCCAGCCTCGAAGATTGAATGGGATATGAAGGTGCTTCAAATCCCGCTCAAAGGGTTTTCTCGAAATGGAGATCCATGTGAGGAGGGACCCAAATCCATGCCATCAGAACCAAATCAAATAAAATTCATGGTTTCGTGTCAATAGAACCAGTCGATCCTCCAACACATAGAGAAATGATTTGAAAGGAACTAGTAAGTGTACTGAATTGAAAAGATTTGACCAAGAGATAAGTCAAGGGAAGGATTTGAACATCGGAAGAGTTCAAAACGGATTTCAATTTGAAGAAGAATTGAAAGATTCAAATCGACGGATTCAGATCGAAATTCAATTCAAGAATTAGATTTGTTTTGTTTGTTTTAGTGATTTGATTTTATTTTTGTGTTTAATTAGAGTTCATGTTATTTTGGAATTCTTTTTAATACTTAGATTCATAAAAGAGTTCTCATTCATTTTCTTTTTCTTCTCATTTTCTTTTCTTTCTGTCTTCTTTTTTTTTCTTTCTTCTTGTTGTTTTATGTTCATTTTTTTTTTATCTTATTCATTAATTTTCAAATCATTCTTTGTTCGAGGTTCATTCAACGTAATGGCGTTTCTCAGTCAATTTGCACAAAAGAAATGAAGGCAAAATTTGACACGGTCGTTTCCATTCAATTTGCTGAAAATACATCATATAGCTTGATCCAAAACATGATGATATTTTCCTTGAAAGTTAAGCTTTTCATAAAATCCATTTAAATTAAAAAAAAATGGACTGTGTAGGATCCTTGTCTAGATAGTGAGACACATGGGTAATAACTGTTGGATTTTGGGGATCATGCGCAACGGAAGCGAAATTAATCATGTACGCATATTAAAGTAATTTCCCCAAAAATCACCAAGGATCTCATGTGCTCATACAAATCAAAAACATAAACCCAAAAAGAAGTGCAAGAAATCATACCATGCAAGAGTTCTACTCTTAGATTTCCTCGGATCTTTAAGGCGGCTGAAACCACCGCCCTCTACCGGTATCCACACTCGAACGGATTTCCAAATGGCTTCCAACTGCTAGATCGGAAACGGGGTTTTCTCCAAAACCCAAAGAACTCTCTTCTTCTCTTGTGGATTTCAAAAGGAAAATAATAAAAATTGACTTCATAAGCCATGACCCCTCCTTTTAATTGAAGTGACACCGTTTCATGGCACCTCTTCATTAAAGAGGTCATTTTTAATATATATTTAAAAACTCCTTTTTAAATATATGATGAATTAAAACTCTTTTAATTCATGCTTGTAATTTAAAATAATCTTATTATTATAAATTACTCAAGTGAGAGAGTGTTCATCAACCATTCTAGTCCATTCAAATTTTGTGCGACCCTATAGGTTCAATTAACATTGGCAGTAGGCTTAAATCACCATTTATAAACCTACAAGTTATAGTTGGTCTCTAGCAAGACACTATAACTACCCAAGCTAGTATGAATAGTCTCAAGATCCGAGACAACCTAATTGTTAATGACATAATCCCTTTATCACATGATATCATGATAGAATATAAGGCATGGATTAATGTCAACCTTATATCTCTCTATCTTTAATTTCTCGACTCCTGATTAGATGATTAAATGAATGCGATTGATCTCCATCAATTCATTTGAGTGTGGCCACACAATTCTCGATCTAAATCATTCGAGGGGCTCGTAGATATCTCTCTTATTATAAGAGGGATAAATTCCATCTTGATTACTCATATCTCACTACATGATTCACATTATGCCCAATCATAATCTTTATGGTCATCCGGTCAAAGACAACGTTGGGTTATATCAAAACATAATATTCCTCATGTTGAGAACCATGACAATCTCGAGGTCGAAAGGATTCGATGTCACTACAACTTGAGATTAACATATGACTTATATCCATGATTTAATCTCAAAGCGAGTCGATCCAATATTTATTCTCCAATAAATACATATAAATCGATGTGTATCCCCATACATATATTCATCTCATGAATATCCATCAAACTTTATATTAATCTTTATTTATTGTCATTCCCACAACAATAAGCGATTATGGATATTTAGAATAATCTTCATAATAAACATGAAACTATTTAAGGTTCTTCTTCTATCATAAACATGCTAATTAAAATAGAAAAATATTCATAAAAAGTTCAAAATACATATCCATATAATATCCATATAATAGGCCTAGGGCACTATCACTAATAGTCTCCCACTTGCACTAGGCCCATTTATCAATGTATCTAATACCCATGGACCTTACATGACCCTCATGTTTTGCTTGTGGTAGAGGCTTAGTTAATGGATCCGCAACTTTGTCATCTGTTGCAACTTTGCATATTTTAACGTCACCTCTCTCAATAATTTCTCTAAGGAGATGATAACGCCTGAGTATATGTTTGGATCGCCGATGTGACCTAGGTTCCTTTGCTTGTGCTATAGCACCATTGTTGTCACAATAAATCTCAACGGGATTTGTGATACTAGGAATCACTCCAAGGTCGAAACAAATTTCTTTATCCAAGCTTGCTTCTTTCGCTGCATCACATGTCGCTATGTACTCGGCTTCGGTTGTAGAATTAACAACGGTGCTTTGCTTTGAACTCTTCCAGCTAATAGCACCACCATTTAAACAAAACACATATCCCGATTGCGATCGATAATCATCTTTGTGTGATTGAAAGCTTGCATACGTGTAACCTCTTACAACCGGATCATCTTCTAATCCACCAAACACCAAGAACACATCCTTAGTTCTTCTCAAGTACTTAAGAATGTTCTTGATCGCTATCCGATGACTTTCACAGGGATCCGACTGGTATCTCGCTCGTTATGCTTAAAGCATAAGAAACATCCGGTCTAGTACATAACATGGCATACATGATAGATCCTATAGCGAAGCATAAGGAATCTTACTCATACGCTCTCGCTCATCATTAGTGTTAGGGCACCGAGTCTTGCTAAGCGTTATGCCATGTGACATAGGCAAGAATCCTCTCTTGGACTCTTCCATACAGAACCTTTTCGGTATAAGGTCTATATATGTACTTTGATTTAGAGCGATTAGCCTTTTAGATCTATCTCTATAGATCTTTATCCCTAGGATATAGGATGCCTCTCCTAAATCCTTCATTGAGAAACATTTACCTAACCAAGTTTTGACATTGTGCAAGGTAGGTATGTCATTCCCAATGAGTAATATGTCATCGACATATAAGACCGAGAAAAAAATAGTGCTCCCACTAACTTTCTTGTAAACACAAGGTTCATCTTCATTTTTGATAAAGCCAAACTCTTTGACTGTCTCATCAAAATGAAGATTCAACTCCTTGAAGCCTGCTTCAAACCATAAATGGATCTTAGAAGCTTGCACACTTTACCGGAATTCTCGGGATGAACAAAACCTTCGAGGTTGTGTCATATACACATCCTCAAACAAGTTTCCATTAAGAAACGCAGTTTTAACATCCATTTGCCATATCTCATAGTCATAATATGCAGCAATGGCAATGAGAATTCTAATAGACTTAAGCATGACTACCGGTGAAAAAGTTTCATCATAGTCAATACCATGAATTTGTTTAAAACCTTTTGCAACAAGTCTTGCTTTATAAGTATGCATATTACCATCCATGTCAGTTTTCTTCTTGAAAACCCACTTGCACCCAATGGTCTTAATATCATTTGGTGGATCAACCAAGTTCCAAACTTGATTATCATACATGGATTGGATTTCAGATTTGATGGCCTCTAACCATTTTTCAGAGTCTTGATTTAACATAGCATCTTGATAGGTAGTAGGATCACCATGATCCATAAACAATACATCATGATCATTATTCATGAGAAATCCATATCTCTCAGGCTCATAACGTATTCTATCGGATCTACGTAGTTCTTGTGTTACAAGCGGTGTGTCAATAATTCCTTGTTGACCACCATCATCCAAAGGTATTTCAATGTTATTTTGTGACTCTCGAACTTCTTCGAGTTGTACTTTACTCCCATCGATTCCTTTAGAAATAAATTCCCTTTCCAAAAAGAAATCATTTCTAGCAATAAACACTTTGTTCTCAATGGGATTGTAAAAGTAATATCCTTTAGTCTCATTAGGATAACACACAAAAATACATTTATCAGATTTAGGTTCAAGTTTATTAGAATGTAAACGCTTTACATAAGCTTCACAACCCCAAATCTTAAGAAAAAGCAAACTAGGCTTCTTCCCAGTCCATATCTCATATGGTGTCTTTTCAACCCTTTTGGATGGAACTCTATTTAGTGTAAAAGCAGACTGTCATAAGTGCATAACCCCAAAAAGAAAGTGGAAGATCCGATGCACTCATCATTGATCGAACCATATCAAATAGAGTTCGATTCCTTCTTTCGGACACACCATTCCATTGTGGTGTTCCGGGAGGAGTAAGTTGTGAAACAATTCCATAACTCTTAAGATGATCACCAAACTCTTGGCTCAAATATTCTCCACCTCGATCGGATCGAAGCACCTTAATTGTCTTACCAAGTTGATTTTGTACTTCATTTTGAAAATACTTGAACATTTCAAATGCTTCATATTTATGTCTCATCAAATAGACATAACCATACCTACTAAAATCATCAGTAAAGGTAATGAAGTACCTGTAACCTCCTATGGCTTCTATACTTAATGGTCCACATACATCTGTATGTATTAGGGCCAATAATTCATTAGCCCTTTCACCGTGTCCAGTAAAAGGCTCCTTTGTCATTTTCCCCAAAAGACATGATTCGCAAGTATCAAATGATTCATAATCAAATGAATTCAAAAGTCCATCTTTATGGAGTTTTGAAATGCGTTTCTCATTTATGTGTCCTAGACGACAATGCCAAAGATAGGTTACATTCAAGTCATTTGACTTAAATTTCTTGGTAGTAATGTTACATACAGAAAAATCATTGGATATTTGAAGGTTCAAAACATAAAGACCATCTAGTAAAACAACATTTGCATAGAACATATCTTTATGATAAATGGAGCAAATATTATTCCTAATAATAAAAGCAAAACCATCATTATCCAAACAAGAAACCGAAACAATGTTTCTACACATTGTAGGAACATAAAAACAATTGTTCAATACTAACAAAAGCCCACTTGGGTAAAGAAAGTTCATAACTTCCTACGACTAAAGCAGCAACTTTTGCTCCATTGCCTACGCGAAGATCCACTTCGCCCCGTTTCGATTTTCTACTCCCCTTTAGTCCCCGCACATTTGAACAAATGTGAGATGCGAATCCGGTATCCACTATCCGGGAACTAGAAGGAGTATAATTAATCCGTATAACATTTATACCGAAGCATCTGGTCCCACCGGTTTTCTTGTTCATTAGATCTTCCTTATAAAGTTTGCAATTTCTTTTCCAATGACCGGGTTCATTGCAAAAGACAGAGACATCATCCTTACGGGATTTAGCCTTGGAACTAAGATTGGGCTTAGGTTTAGGATTGGACTTTCCACCCCAACCTTTGCCTTTTCCTTTTCCTTTCTTCTTAAAACTCTTACCCTTTTGCTTAACCATTAAGATTTGCCCGAGGCTTGGATTTTATATTTTGTTCGGCGAGTTTTAAGCATCGTATGCAACTCCGATATTGATTTGTCCATCTCATTCATATTGTAGTTCATGACAAACTGGTCATAACTACGAGGAAGTGAATTCGGGAGCAAATCGGTAGCCAATTCTTGGCTTAATGGAAATCCAAGCCTTGTCGAGTGCTCCATGTAACCTTTCATTTTCAATACATGAGCACTAATCGAACTACCTTCGATCATTTTGCAAGAATGCAATGCCTTGGTAGTTTCATATCTTTCTTGCCTTGCTTGTTGCTTGGAACATTTCCTTTAGGTTTATGATCATATCATAAGCCTCCATATGTTCTAAATCTTTCTGGATCTCAGAACTCATGGCAACTAACATCAAGCAAGCAACATCTACATAGTCACTATGATGCTTCTCATAAGCATTCTTTTCTGCTCTGGTGGCATTATCATCTGGTTTTTCAGGGTGAGGTTCATCCAGGACATATAACTTCCTTTCGTGTTTGAGAACAATTCTCAAATTACGAAACCGATCAAGGAAGTTAGCCCCGTAAGCTTGTCCTTCTCGAGGACCGATCGCAATGAAAATGCGGAATTGTTATTATTGTTGTTGGCCATCTACAATAAATGCAAAGTTTAAGTATATTAATTATGAAAAACTCCCACTAAATTAATAATCCCTCTTTTAAAATTATATTAACTTTAGTGGTATAAGATCCATAATTATACTTAATTTTAAGTCGGCTTTGGCATGACACTTAAAATCAAGTATATTTAGGTAGGTAACTATTACCAATTGCATCAAATGCAACTCTTAATGGGATTTTTGACATCTTATGTCGTAGCATGTTTAAATATCATCTCATGCCCTTAGGCCCAAAACCATTTTGTAAGCCTAATTAAGTTTTACCATTTTAAACACATGAGTAGCACCATTACTCATCCCGTCATGCTAATATTATCTAATGTACTCCTACTTTGGTAGAACCCACATCATGGTGATATTAGTTTTTGACAGGTGTTTAATAATAATGGATGACATGAAAAACTTAAAATTTCAAATGAGGGATCGTTATAGATTTTAAATTATAATGATGTTATGATTTATTTTAGTATCATATACTAAACCACATCACAGAAAATATCAAAATCGGAAGCATAATTAAGCGTGTCAAAATATGGCCCCAAAACCAGAATGATCTTCATAAGCCAATTATGAAGATCAAAAGTCCAATCTAAGGGTAAAAGTAACTTCTAAAGCCTTCGAGATCACCATCTCCTGCATGGACTTCTAGCTCCTCCATCACCATGGTGGATAGTGGACTTCAAGTGCCTTGCTTTGTCTTCTCACGATTTATCTCACCAAGAATAAATACATGTAATATAAATTACAACAAAGCAAAATGGCACGCAGAGCCATAATTAATAATTACATCCCATTGCAAAAATTAAAAATATTACAACCATGCAATTCTCAGAAGTCACTGGGCCATATTATGTGTCACGCAAGTCAATACATCATGTATTAATCTAATTAATACATCCATGTTTGACAAACTAAAAAAAATAATAATAAAAATTACTTGATAATTGGCTCGATGTTTCTAAAACAATTAAATTTATGAGGCGTTAGGAATAAAAACGGCGGTTCCGATAAAATTTCTTAATTAAAATCTGTACATCGCAATACTAAAATTTTATATATATATATATATATATATATATATATATATATATATATATATATATATATATATTGCCAAAAACAATCCAAAATTTCATAAATTATTTAAAAAGAATTTCATGCAAAAAATTATAAATATTGCGATATAAATTCAACACTTTAATCTAATTAAAATTTGAATCCAGATTTTAAATTCGCATTAAATCATAATTTAATTAATCATATTAATTAATTAATGCGAATAGGTGCCATTCGAACGAATATACACGAGGGAGTTGGGCCTTACAAACCAAGAGGTGCCAACCCATTAGACACCTATTGGTGTCAAATCCACATCGACCGTCCGCCATAACCGCCCGCCAACGGCCAGCTACCGTCGGCCGCCGCCACCGCCGCCGAATCCGTCGGCGGCCATAGGCGCCAGCAGCCGACGTCCAAAAACACCGTTAAATTGATTTCTATGAAAACACAAGTTGGCTCTGATACCACTGTTGGATTTTGGGGATCATGCACAACGGAAGAGAAATTAATCATGTACGCATATTAAAGTCATTTCCCCAAAAATCACCAAGGATCTCATGTGCTCATACAAATCAAAAACATAAACCCAAAAAGAAGTGCAAGAAATCATACCATGCAAGAGTTCTACTCTTAGATTTCCTCGGATCTTTAAGGCGCCGAAACCACCGCCCTCTACAGTATCCACACTCGAACGGATTTCCAAATGGCTTCCAACTGCTAGATCGGAAACGGGGTTTTCTCCAAAACCCAAAGAACTCTCTTCCTCTCTTGTGGATTTCAAAAGGAAAATAATAAAAATTGACTTCATAAGCCATGACCCCTCCTTTTAATTGAAGTGACACCGTTTCATGGCACCTCTTCATTAAAGAGGTCATTTTTAATATATATTTAAAAACTCCTTTTTAAATATATGATGAATTAAAACTCTTTTAATTCATGCTTGTAATTTAAAATAATCTTATTATTATAAATTACTCGAGTGAGAGAGTGTTCATCAACCATTCTAGTCCATTCAAATTTTGTGCGACCCTATAGGTTCAATTAACATTGGCGGTAGGCTTAAATCACCATTTATAAACCTACAAGTTATAGTTGGTCTCTAGCAAGACACTATAACTACCTAAGCTAGTATGAATAGTCTCAAGATCCGAGACAACCTAATTGTTAATGACATAATCCCTTTATCACATGATATCATGATAGAATATAAGGCATGGATTAATGTCAACCTTATATCTCTCTATCTTTAATTTCTCGACTCTCGATTAGACTCGATTAAATAAATGCAATTGATCTCCATCAATTCATTTGAGTGTGGCCACACAATTCTTAATCTAAATCATTCGAGGGGCCCAGAGATATCTCTCTTATTATAAGAGGGATAAATTCCATCTTGATTACTCATATCTCACTATATGATTCACATTATGCCCAATCATAATCTTTATGGTCATCCGGTCAAAGACAACGTTGGGTTATGTCAAAACATAATATTCCTCATGTTGAGAACCATGACAATCTCGAGTCGAAAGGATTCGATGTCACTACAACTTGAGATTAACATATGACTTATATCCATGATTTAATCTCAAAGCGAGTCGATCCAATATTTATTCTCCAATAAATACATATAAATCGATGTGTATCCCCATACATATATTCATCTCATGAATATCCATCAAACTTTATATTAATCTTTATTTATTGTCATTCCCACAACAATAAGCGATTATGGATATTTAGAATAATCTTCATAATAAACATGAAACTATTCGAGGTTCTTCTTCTATCATAAACATGCTAATTAAAATAGAAAAATATTCATAAAAAGTTCAAAATACATATCCATATAATATCCATATAATAGGCCTAGGGCACTATCACTAACAATAACATCACCTTCCAAGCCATCCTTGGCAGGAAATGCCATTTGGATGTACGTTAGAGGTGTGCTATTTTCCATGTATCTCACAGCTCGTAAGGTTGGAGGCTCTCTAACTCTGGATCCAGTTGAAAGTGAAAAGGCATCTTGCTGTCGTCCATCATCCTGAAAGTGACAAAAATTCGCTGAAAAGGTACCACTGGAATGCAGTGTTTCACTACGTCTCCTCCGTTTCCCTTTAGCACCAGAACGGAACCTACCGGTAGATGTATCTCCCCTAGCCCTCGAAATTCTCCTGTGCGGGCTATCCGAAGGTCTGATCCGAACATGATGTTACACTGATTTATGAAGGACACTGTGCATAAGGGTTTGATGAAATCATGATGATCTATGTGTGGCGGTATGTAGTCGCCTTACTTATATATGTTGATGATGCAGCTGCTGGGTATGCACTCTACAGGTAATACCCGCCATGTCACCATCCTTTTGACCATCCTCTTGATAATTCTCAGCATTGAATTAACATCACTGTGATGGAGAATCCCTGGTGGATTTCCTTTCCTGTCTTCGACAAAGTTGTAACAATATCTGCACTGAATTGTGACTCTTCCTTTTCCTTTCATCCATTTCCAGGGTTCTGAGTAGGTCTTTCCTCTTAAACGAACCACTCGGCCCAATTTTTGAAGAACGAAGATGCAGTCCACAATCTGCTGCTGCTCATAGTCTGAAAACACATCTATATGTAGCTTCAGGACTTCCAGGAAGTTGATCTTCTTACCTCGAATTCTTTTAAAATATTCAAAGGTTTTCTTCTAAACATTCTGAATCTTTTCTAGCTTGTATTCTGGAATTATCTGAAATCGTTGAGGTCTGGTAACGTACTGTGGGATGTATGGCTCAACCCCAGCACGTTCTCCTACGTGTCTCACCTCCTCGGGGATATTCTCTGTCAAGACATCCTCCGGGGTTGCTTTTGCAACAATTTTCATCGGAGCTAGTGTGTCTGCTCGACGTCGTTGCACTGATTCTATTTCTGATCTTTTTGAAATTACTCTCACCTTCTTTGTTGTCCTTGGAGTTGATCTCCTCTTTTCTTGGTTTTTGTAAAACTGGCTTCTTCGAAGTACTTGCGCTGATGGTGGAAACTGATTCTTTATGCTAGTCCACCGCTAGCGTGCTCAGCATCTTGTTAATGCGGCGGTTCTTGTTTCTTTGCTGGGTAGGAGTGAGAGTAGCTCTCCTTACTTCCTGAATCTCTATGGGCACGACACTGACAAGCTTGCCCTTTGCTGTAGTAACCATGGACTTGAATTTCTTGTCCGCTCTACTCATCTAAGCGGCCTTCACTTTCCTTTTCATGCCAGTAGCCTGCTGACTCAGGCCACCCAATTTCACCACTGTCTGGGTGCAGAACTCATCCGGATCAATCGGGGTCTAATCATCCTTCTCATACTGTAACCCGACCGGTGTGAAATCAGAGTTGATCTCAATTACGGCTTCATCCTTCATTCTTTCTTTATCGAGTGCTAGAATCACGCCATTCTTGAAGTTCAGAATCAAACGCCCATTCGACATTTTCCTATGAAAAAATTGAAGGGATCAGGGACTGTATCAAGAACGAGAACAATAAGAAAATTTATTCATTAATGAAAATTTTTCAGTTATTTATTTTGTTTGAGTTTTAATAAAATAGGAAAAGAAACGAGAAAATCAGGATTGAGTTTCGATTTGAAAGGAAAGTTCAAAATTTTATTATTAAGATGATTTTTTTCGCCTTTTTTCTTTTAATGCATATATTCTTTTGTTCATCATTTTTTTTTTTTCAATTTTGGGTTCGAACCCAGTTACAAGTGATTACTGTACCCGTGCATCTAGGAATGAGACTTCATTTTTTAAAATTCATCCTTCAAAACATCAGGTGGCATATTACTTCTTCAAAGATTGTCTATTGATTGAAAGCATAGACCGTTCTCTACGACAATTCACAAGTTGGTAGAAACCTCCTGAGTAGACTGTCTCGACCACGAACGGCCCCTCCCACATATGTTCAAATTTATTTCCTATTTTGTGGTGTGCAAGAATAGGTCTCTTGAGAACTAGGACCAAGTCACCGACCTTGAACGTCCTTCGGTGAACTAGTTTGTCATGGGTCTGGATCATCTTGGCTTGAAACAATTCCAAATTCTGCTGCGCTGAAAGTCGTTTCCATTCCATGCTTTCCATCTCTTCTAACCATAGGTTGGCGTTATCTTCTGTATTATTATTTTTTGCGACCGCAATTCTGAGCGATGGAAGCTGAACCACCAAGGGCAAGACAGCATCGGACCCGTACACTAGAGCGTAAGGTGTAGACTAAGTAGGCGTTTTGAAAGTTGTTCTATAGGCCAATAAGGCTTCTAAAAACTTCTCGTGTCAATTTCTCTTGTTTTGAAAGTTGTTCTATAGATTAAGTAGATTCTTTACGCTCTAGTCTACACTAGAGCATAAAGTGTAGACTAAGTCAGCTTGGAGCTTGCGGGCATCAATTTCTAAGTATGCTAACGTCTGAAGGTTCATTATGTTGATGGATGTTCCTGGATCAACTAACACCCTAGAGAGCGTGAACTTTCTGATAGTGAATGAAATGTATAAGGGTCTTTTGTGATCAGCTGTCCCGAGCAGTAGGTCATTGTCCGTGAAGGTAACACCGTACTGTCCTTTTAACGAGCAAACCTTGTATAAGGAATTACTGGCCATTTGAGCTAAGAAAAATTCCACATCAAGTAAAGCCTTGATCAGAGTTTCCCTCATCTCCTTTGACAGGATCAGAGCACCGTAGATGCTTAGTTTGGCTGGTAGCTTCCGAGGATGGGCTAGCATGTTATAATCCACTTTAATACTAGGCTCTTCAGCCTCTTCCTTAATGGGAAATTCTTCAACCGAGGTTGGTTCTTCCTGATCAACCACCTGCTTTCCTTTATCCTTTGGTCCCATTCTCAGGGGTAGAATTTTTCCACTTCTCAAATTAACTTCTGTTATTTCTTCTGAATCTGGTGCTGGATTTGTTGGTGTCTCTTCTTGAATCAGAATGGCTGGCTCTTCTGTAGCTACTTTGGAATCTGATAACTCCAATTCTATCGCAATCGGAGCTCCTCGGGATTCACAAATGAATTCTTTGCTTCCTGGGCTTTCATAGCCGTTCTTATGGACATCCTCTCCTTTGTTACCGTCATTGAGGTTTTGTATGATTTAAGAATCATTATTCATATTGAAATCGAGATCCGGGTTAGGTTAGTTGTCGTTAGTTATGTAATCATTAGAAATAGTCAAAACATAGCCAATACCATAGTTCTTATCATTGTAAGATCCCGCTTGGGCGAGAAAATAATCATATAGAGTCAGAGGTCTGAGGGATTTCTCCCCTGAATCAGAAACAACCACCCTAGGAAAAGAAGCCCTTACTCTACCCTTCGGTGCCTCGATATTCTCTTCTTCTGTGATCTTTTCCTCCTTCTGGGTAGTTCTTCAATTACAAGTGATAGTACTGGCTTAGCGGGTTTCAAACTTTTAATTGAAGCGCGCACCGAAGCGATTTGGATGTGATCCAATATTTTCTTCAAAGACTTCACCCAAACAGTACTCCATCCATCGTCGGTCATGTATGGGTCTATCAGAACAATATGATCCATTGAAATGACATTAACGGAACCTCTTTTTTGGGGCTCCTTCATGTATTCTTTCAAAATCGTTATGTTCCCTCGACTGAGGTTTTACTAGAGCCAGCTCTTGAAGGTGAAGCAGTCTTCTATCTTGTGCCCAAGAATCCTATGGTAAGGGTAGTAATTCAGATGATCTTTCTTGTTGACTTCCTCTGGCCTCTTGGGCTCTGGCAACTGAAAGTCAGGCTTCCTAAATAAAATACGAAACATTTGGGCCACTACTTTAGTCTTGAAGGGGTACTCCTTATTCAAAAGCTCCTTCAGGGCCCGTGTTGGGTGAGGCGGCTGTTGATCATGCTGTTGCGGCGATTGATAGCTCAATCGAGGCTATTGATAGCTCTGCTGAGAATGTTGATAGTTCCATTGCAGTGGTTGATAACTTGGTTGCGGATGTTCTGGCTGTATCTATACTGGTTATTTCCCCTTATCCACTGCCGCGACGATTCCAGATTTCTTCTCGAATGCTTTTACTAGCTTCTGCTTATCAGCTTTATCGACGAAACTCAGTTGTTTTGCCTCCTCTTGAAAGCTCTCAGCCTTGCCAAGCAATTTCTCGAAAGTCTTAATTATAAATCCTTTGAGTAGAAGTGCTATTGGGGCATTGGATGCTGATCTATAAAAAAAATAACTATTTCTTTATGTCTCAATTCTTATCAATTTTTATGGATATTATGCTTTAATGAAAGGTATTTTTTTGTGTTTTTGGATGTAGGTGATGTAAAAGGTCCAAAAAGGAAAAAGGAGCAAAAAGGAGCAAAAAGGAGCAAAAAGGAGAAAAAAAGGAGCAAAATACAAAAAGTATAAAAAAATATGGCCTAGCGCCTAGGCGCTAGAAGTTGGCGCCTAAGCGCCAGACTCGATACAGAAACTGTAAAGTTTTTGACAACGTTTGAACGGTTATTTTGACGGAGTGAGCGGTTATTGGACATTCTAGAAGACTGGCAGTTGTTCCTTGATAATAGGACATGTGATACATTGCATTTGGACACTCCAAAATGGTTTAAATCGCGAAGAGGTGCGAGCCAAAGTGAAGGGGTGCGAAGAACTGGACGCGGTGTCCGGCGCCTAGGCGCCAGACAGACCTTCTAGAAGATTCATTGAATGTGGACATGTTTTGAAGAGGTGCCTCAAGGCAACCCTTGAAGCCTATAAATAGTAGTCAATTTATTCAGAAAAACGTGCCCCCCATTATAACCCCTTTCTCCTATCCACTTTAGGATCTCTCATCCTTAGAGAGAGAAATAGAGAGAGAAATTTAGGGCCACTTTTGTTTAGTTTAGTGAGTTTATTTTCAAGTTGTTGCACCTAGAGTTCATTACACTGTGGAGTCAGTAGGAATCAGAAGATCTGTAGAAGGAATATTTGAGATAAATATTTTATATTTGATTCAAAGTTTATTTATTATGTTTTGCTGTTTATATTCAATGTGTTCAAAGTAGTTAGTTTACTTTCTTCCTTCAATTATGAAGAGATAAATAAGCTAATAAAAGATTCGATGGAGAATTGAAATTCAAAATGTTTTCAAAACATTGTGATGACATTAATACCTGATCTTACTTTACATTTTAAATTGACCATTTAAATTGTTAAAACCTGTTCAAGAGTTTTGAGACCTAGAAGGAGAAAAACTCTTAACTTGTAAGTGTCACATGAATCCTTGGGTAGTCGAAGGCCATGTGCCGGCTATTCAAGGTGAAGTGCAAATAAATAGGAAGATAAGATTTAAAGGGCGTAGAATTGATAAGTTTTTAGAGTGATAGACTAAATTCTTATAATTTGATTTATAGATTAGGAAAGGGTCACTAGTAGGGCCGACCATAGCCACCCTTGGACATCTAGTAGTGTGAGTCTAGATTAACCCGTTCTACTAACAATACATCCGGACCTGATCTGTAAATTAGCCAATGTTCTTTGCACCTGGATCAAAGGGTAAAGAATAGGAATGCTTCTATTTGGCACAATACCATAAGTCAAATTCTCCAACGAATATTAAATTATCTTAAAAATCTTAGATTAATTGAAGGGAAGAAAGTTATTTATTTTATATAGTTTTCATAAAATCATTGTCTTATTATTGTTTTCTTTATTTGCATCTAGTAAACTAATAGTAATTTATAGTTAGATTAAAATATAAAAAGACTTTTGAAATACAATATTTAGAAATTTATTACTATAATTTTTCCCTGTGGGATCGATACTGGGGTCTTTGTTTCAAAGCCCTATATTATTTGAAACGATACGTATACTTGTGTAGTACCCAAAAAGTATATAAAATATTTTATTTTTAAAATTATATTTTGCTATATAAACATATATTTAAAAAGTTTTATTTAGTACACATCTATATAGCAAGTTATTCCAGGTCAAGTGTTTCGCTCCTTCGCCAGAAATTAAATTTTCTAGCAGTGGTAACAAATTCTTGTATTTGGAAGTACAAAAATCGGGTCAAGTTTTTGGCGCCGTTGCCGGGAAGAAATAGAATAGTTATAATTTTTTTAAAAAAATATTATATTTCCAATAATATAAATATATATATATATATATATATATATATATATATATATATATATATATATATATAATAGAATGGCGATTGGTATGAAATCTGCTCTCCGTTAGGGTTTCAGCCATGACCTCGTCGGCGGCTAAGTCTCAGGTGAGTCCTCAGGTGGGTTCTCAGTCTTGCTACCTCCCCTCTTGGCCTACTGTGAAGTGTTGTTTTGAGCCTTGGTCTCTCTTCTGGCTTTTTGAGTCTTCCCGGGCTTTCCTTTTTCAAATTCTACTGTTACATTGCCTGCTTGCTGAGCTCCACTTCCTGCTGTTCCTATCTACAAGGCTCTCTTTGTTCCTGTGGTTATTCATTTTTCATCGTTCCGGTTTGTCTCTCCTGGATTCACCTCCCGTCTTCTACTCGATCGGGGTTTTCTTGACTGGGCCTATGGCCTGTCCAATAGATCTGGAAACCAGCTTAAATTGGGCTAAAGCCACTTATGCTGGAGTGGTTGGCAATGCCCCTTCTACATCTGACCCCTCTAAACTCATTTTCCCCCAAAATCTCCATGAGGCTGCTGCAGGGAAGATATCCTGCCCCTTCATTCACCCAATTGAAGAAAAAGATGGATGCCCTGCTGTTATTTTTACTGATGAAGAACTGTCAGCTTTGGATGATGAGGTGAAACTTACTTTGATAGGCAAATTCATGCTGGGACACCCCAAGATGGAAACTGTCAGAAATTTCTTTGCATCCCTTAACTTCAAGGGCAATTGGAAAATTGGACTTTTAGATGGGAGACATCTGTTAATCAATTTCTCTAATGAAGAGGATTATGCACTTCTGTTTGCTAAACAAGTGGTTTATATAGCTGGAGTGGAAATGAAAATCATCAAGTGGACCCCCAACTTTGATCCCAGCAAGGACCCACCTATTGTTCCAATTTGGTTCAAATTACCAAATCTTCCCTATAGATATTTCAACCAAACAGCACTTTTCCAAATTGGCAGATCACTTGGCACACCACTAAGATTGGATGCTGAAACTCTAAATAAGGCTAAACCTGAAGCAGCTAGAATCCAAGTTGAAAGAGACATTACCTTGCCTGTGATTCACAAGATCTGGATTGGCTCTGCCAATGAGGGACAATGGCAAGAAGTCATTATGCAACAAAAGCCTTACTTCTGCTCCCATTGTAAAATGTTTGGACATACAAATGAGAAATGTTTTAGACTTCATCCTCCAAGCAGGAAAGTACAGAACTCTGGCAAATCCACAGTTGAAACTATCTCACAAGAAGCTGCTGTTGCTCATCAGGATCTGGGGGTCTCCAGGTCTGCTGAATGTCTTCCAGCTGCTGGGGGACCAGTCTCTCCTTCACAGGCTCCAACTCTCCTTGCTACTCCTAATACTGGGGTTGGCAATATCCTCCTTAGATCAACCTCCCCCTCCCTACCAGGTATTGACTCAGTTTCCCCTATTGCTATCAGCCCCACTGACTTGTGTAGGAAGGAGGAACTGGAAGTCAGAATGATCACACCTACTCCATCATTTGAGCAGCTATCTGACCCACAGGTCCCCACTCAAGTTGAAGTCAACCAAATGCATTCTGAATTGGAAGGCAAATGGATCACACAGATTTCCAAAAAACAGAAAAAAGGCTCTTTCCGAAGTTCGAAGCCGGGTACTCCTCTCTCGTGGGGAACCGGTCGGCAACTCTTTAACTAGGGGTAGATCTAGATCTAGATCTCGGTCTTCCCTCACCTCTTTACCTAATCTATGATTAGTTTCCTAATTTGGAACATTAGGGGTATTGCCAATCCCCTAACTTTCAAAAGGCTTTTGTATCTTAATAAAAAATATAAATTTTGGTGCATTTCCATTTTGGAACCCCTGGTCCACAAATGTCCACGGAAGATTATCAACAAATTACATGGCTTCTCTCACTTTGCTAATTGCAATAACAAAATTTGGGTTTTCGCAGAAAGAGGTGTCCTGGATCGTTCTTATAGACAACGGACAATTTATCCACTCTTCTTTTCGGATTAATGGGAGACAAGGCACTCGCTACCTTTGTACATGGTGGATGCGATAGAGCTGATAAAAACTGTTATGGGACCAGCTCCATGAGATTAGTATCAATTTGCATTCACCTTGGTTAGTTGGAGGTGATTTCAACAGCATTGGGTCCACATGTGAAAAGAAAGGAGGCAGACCTCCCAAGCTCTCTGAAATGACCATGTTTAATGATAGTATCACTGCTGCTAATCTCTTTGACATTGGTTTTAGAGGTTCTGAGTTCACTTGGAAGAGGGGTAACATCTGGGAGAGACTTGACAGGGTCCTGGTGAATAATGATTGGCTGGCAAATTGGCTCCAAACCTATGTTACTCATCTCAATTTCTCTGGATCTGATCACAGGCCCCTCCTCATCTCCATAACTTCCCCCAGCTGCTCCAATACTCCCCCTCCATTCAGATACCTAAATGTTTGGTCCACTTATGAGGGGTTTCATAATGTGGTGAAGGATCATTGGCTCTGCGAGGATCGATCCGATCCCCTTACTAAGCTAAGTATACTCGTGAGAAAAATTTAAGCAAAGCCCTTAGAAGATGGAGCTGGACATCTATTGGGGACTTTTCTGCTGCTGTTAAAGAAGCTGAGAGAAATTTGACTAGAGTGGAAGCTGCTATTGAAGCTGGACTTGAACCTGAAGATCTGTTCTATCCTGCTCAACTGAATCTCCTTATCGCTTACCGAAAAGCTGGATCAATACCTTAAACGAGAAAGTCTGCATTTAATCACTTACTTCATGGGGACGAAATACTCAATTCTATCATGCCCGCATCAAATATAGAAGAAAATGCAATAATATTCACTCCATTTTATCCTCCGATGGAAGAAAGCTCACCGATGATAATGAGATTGGTCCGGATGCTCGTCTCTTACTTTGAAAAGCTCCTCAATCACAACCCCTTGTGCAGGAAACCCATTGATGGCTCTTTGTTCCAGGAAAATTACCAATATACCAGCAATCTACATCTCACTGACATACCTTCTGCTCAGGAGATCTGGATGGCTTTAAACTCAATTGAACCTTCTAAAACTGCAGGCCAGATGGTTACACTGCTGATTTCTACAGGAAGGAGTGGAATGCGGTGGGGGATGATGTTATTGCTTCGTTGTCCAAAGTTTCTTCCAAGGTCACTCCCTGCCTAGCTATTTCGTAGCTTCCGAGCATGGTACCGATTCCAAAAAGCTCTACCTTACAAAGATGGGAACATTTTAGACCCATCGGCCTCACTTCGTGATTAGCAAAATAATCAGCAAAGTCATGGTGGGAAGACTCCAACCTCACTTAGATAACATTATCGGTTTGAATCAATCAGCCTTTGTCAAAGGCGGATTAATTATCGATAATGTTTTCGTCTGCACAGAACTCCTTTTGGATTTAAACAAAACCCATAGGGGGAAACCTGATTTACAAACTTGATATACAAAAAGCATATGATACCATAAATTGGGATTTTATCATAGAAGTATTGACTGCCAGAGGATTTAATCATCATTTCTGTAACTTCATCTCAAGGTGGCTCCACTCCAATGAACACTCCATATTAATTAATGGTTCTGCCAGAGGCAAGTTCAAAGCAACTAGAGGTCTACAGCAAGGAGACCCATTATCTCCCACCATCTTCATCCTTGCAGTGGATTATTTCTCCAAGATGGTTGATCATGAGTTGCTGAACAAACCTTATGCAAGGTTCCACCACGGATCCAACATCTCCATTACCCACCTCGATGTATGCCGATGATATAATGCTCGTTTTCCGAGTGCTCACAAATCAGCTCGTTAAGAAGGTTAAAATATGTTTGGATTCATTTCAACAACAATCGGGTATGGTGTTCAATACTGATAAATGTCGGTTGATTTTCTCAAACTTGACAACTAGTCCAATCAAGCCATTGGATCTTGAGCTACACCGGCTTCAAATGTGCCTCTCCTCCTCTGAAATATCTTGGGGCTTTCCTCACCATGGGCAGAACCAAACAGATACAGTTTGATGATATCATAGCCAAGATTAACTCACAACTTAGCAGCTGGACCATCTCCTTTTTATCTAATGGAGGGAGGATCACTCTCCTCAAGAGCATCCTGACCACTTTCCCTTCATATCTTCTCCAAATGATCACTATGAAGAAAAGTACACAATTACGGATGGAGAGGGCATTTAACGGGTTTCTTTGGTCCGGCCGGACTAAGCAACCACACCTGGACCTCCCTGGCAACCGTTGCTAAACCAACTGCTGCGAGTGGCACTGGGACCGAAAGGTCTCCCACACATCCAACAAGTTAATTTCCGTAAACTGCGGGTACATTTCGGGGCCCAAACATCTTTATGGGCAAGGTTTATGATGGGGAAATACTGCGAGGTCTTCACACCCTTCCCGGTGGATAAAAAATTGGGGGATTCTAGAACCCGGGTCAAACTTCTTAGTGTTAGAAAGACAGTCGAGGAATTATATATCTGGAATTTGGGAAGGGGAGAAATTAACTTCTGGCTTGATAATTGGTGTCCCAAAGATTGGTTGGTTGCTAGAAGTCCTCAACTTGAACATTCTTCTAAAGTCTCGATTTCCGGGATGGGCACAACCGGTCTCTCCCCCACCTCAAAGCCATTCTTCAAGACCGATCGGCCTCCACTGATCTCCACTATCAAATTTACTAGAACAGTGCCAGACTCCATCTGCAGGCCTAATCTTAAACATCAGAGCATCTCTAAAGTCTTCTATAACACCCTATACCAATGGACTCCTGTGCCTTGGCATCTTGCTGTATGGAATCAATTTTTGTCCCCTTCTATGGCCTTCCTTTGTTGGAGAACCCTCCACAGATTAATTCCCACTGATGACATACTGAAGCTAAAAGGGCTTAGAGGCCCTTCCAAGTGTGTTTTATGCTATTCTCAGGAGGAGTCCATTCCCCATCTCTACTTCAACTGCTCTTTCTCCAGTTCTGTTTGGCAGCAGTTATCTGACAGCAGGCAAATTCAGAATTGTGGCTGGGAAGATTTTAGCAATCAATGGTTAGAGGGGAACAGCCAGCAAATCCAAACTATCCATCTCATTGTCATCTGGTTTCTGTGGATGGCCAGGAACAATGCCAAGTTTAATGGTATTGTTGCCTCTTCTACCAAAGTGGCTAAAAATTGCAAAGTCTATTTACACAAAATCATTAGTCACAAAGGCTTCACCAACCTGCTAAACATTGATTTACCTACTACCTCTACTCCTGCCCCTAAGGTCTTATTGGTAAGATGGTTTCCCCCCATTAGACCTACTATTAAAATTAACACTGATGGCAGTTTCTCAAATGGGAGGGCTCAGGTTGGGGGCATTTTCAGAAACCACCATGGTCACTGTCTTCTTTATTTCTATGCTCCTGTTCTAGCTCTGGATGCTCTTGAAGCTGAATACATTGCAGTCCTTTATGCCTTGCAGCTTGCACAGTCTGTTCACTGGTCTAACCTCTGGATTGAAGTTGACTCCACTGCTCTTGTTAACAGCTTACATCTGGAGTGTGGCTCTTCTTGGAGGCACAACCACTGGATCCACCAGATTCAACAGCTCTCATCCCCTCAGACTACATTCACCTCTATTTTAAGGGAAGGAAATAAAGCTTCCCACTGGCTGGCATGTAAGGGTGCTTCTTCTCAGCAGGTGAGGGTATCCACCACCCCCACTTATGAGTTAAACTTGATCATTGCTGGGGACAAGCTGAGTCTACCCCACCTTAGGCCGGGAAGGAATTAACTTCAGTTTGGTTGGCAGTTGGACCTTCAGTTTATCCTCCTGGAAGCAGTTTCCCACATGGTTGGCAACTTCCTGCTTAAGGAGTGTCTTACATGTTGGCAGTGTTGGTGACATCTCTGTTTTTCTTTTCTTTGGATTATGTGTTTTTTGGGCACATATTTTTTCTTTTGGATAGGCTTACTTTACACTTAGTTTAGCTACTTTCTCTTTTGGTATGGAGTTGTACTGAGTCATGTTTGTTCCCATTTGGGATATTTTGTAACTCCACTCTTTTGAATCAACATGTAGGGAGCCTAATGTAGCTCCTTTCTTTCAAATATATATATATATATATATATATATATATATATATATATATATATATATATATATATATATATATATATATACAAAAATAAATGAGATTCATCCATTTCTCATTTTTCTAAAATATATATATATATATATATATATATATATATATATATATATATATATATATATATATATATATATATATATATATAAAGATATATAAAATTTTATTCCTTATTTTTTGCGAAGATTTGGTTCTGAAGGATTAATACCTTTAGATTCTAAATTAGAAAGAACAATTAGAAAATTAAAAGGGAAAACAAACTCGAAAATTTCAAGAAATGGCTACTTTACAAAATCCAATTGAACTTAATGATCAAAATGTTTATAAACCATTAAGGGATTATGCTAACCCTACAGATTGATGAACTTCATAGTAGTATTCAAATACCCACTGTAGATGCTAATTCTTTTGAACTTAAACCGTCTATTATTCAAATGGTGCCAAACAATCAATTTGGTGGAACACCAAATGAGGATCCAAATTTACACCTTGTTAGTTTTTTAGAACATTGAGCTACCTTTAAATATAACAATGTTCCTGATGATGCTATTGGACTTAGACTCTTTCCTTTTTCTTTAAGAGATAAAGTAAAGATGTGGTTAAACTCATTAGCGACTGGTTCTATTAAAATATGGGCTGAAATGGCACAAAAATTCCTTGCTAAATATTTTCCTCCTTCTAAAATTGCTAAATTAAGAAATAATATTACTTTGTTTAGTCAATTTGACGGAGAGACAATATATGGAACTTGGGAAAGATTTAAAGAACTATTAAGAAAATGTCCTCATCATGCTTTACCTGATTGGTTAATTATTCAAACATTTTATAATGGATTAATTGGATCTTTAAAATCAATTATTGATGCTTGCTGCTGAAGGTTCTTTAATGTCTAAATCATTTAAAGAAGCTTACACTTTAATTGAAGAAATGGCTAATAACAATTTTCAATGGCCTTCCGAAAGGATTAATCCTAAAAAGATGGCAAGTATTCACGATAATGAAGCCTTTTCTATCTTAGCTTCACAAGTAGCAGCAATGTCTAAGAAATTAGATAATTTTGCAATTAATATTTCACATAATAACTCTGCTAATATTGAAGATTCTCAAACTATTGAAACTTTACAAGCTATTGCAAGTAAAAATAATCCTTATTTAAATTATTATAATCCTGGGTGGAAAAATCATCCTAATTTTAACTGGAATAATTCACAACAACAATGGGGTAATAATCAATCTCATCACACTGGAAATTGGAATAATCAAGTTAATCCAAATTATAAACCTCCTGGATTTAATAATCAACAGAAAAAACTATCAATAGAATAATTAATTTTACAAATGAATAATCAATTACAAAATCAAAATACTGCTATTCATAATATTGAAAATCAAATGGGGCAAATTGCTACTTTAATTAATAACAGACCTGTAGGAACACTTCCGAGTAATGTTGAAATTAATCTAAAGGAAACTGGAAAAGAACATGAATAAGTTAAAGCTATGCAACTTAGAAGTGGAAAGGAATTAAAAGAAAGAATGCAGAATGAAATTGAAAAAGAGATTGAGGTCGAAGAGATTGAAAAACCTAAAGAAACTCTCTCTCCTAGTCAAGATCAGACTGTTATACCTGTTAATGTGGAAGTTGAAAAACCACCACCACCTTTTCCTCAAAGACTTAAACAGCAGAAATTAGATCATCAATTTTCTAAGTTCTTTGAAATCTTTAAGAAACTTACTATTAACATACCTTTTGCTGAAGCTTTGGAACAAATGCCAACTTACTCAAAATTTATGAAGGATATTTTAAGCAAAAAAAGAAATTTTGATGCTTTTGAAACTGTTGCATTAAGTGAAGAATGCAGTGCAATAATTCAAAAGAAATTACCAGAAAAGCTTAAGAATCCTGGAAGTTTCACTATACCCTGTGCTTTTGGAGAAAAATTTTGTGGAAAAGCTTTATGTGATTTAGGAGCAAGTAGTAATCTCATGTCATTTTCTATTTTTCGAAAATTTGATTTAGGAGATATTACTCCCACCACTGTAACCCTTCAGTTAGTTGATAGATCTATCACTTATCCTAAAGGCGTTATAGAGGATGTCCTTGTTAAAGTGGATAAATTTATCTTCCTTGTAGATTTCATAGTACTTGATATGGAAGAAGATAAAGTGATACCTATTATTTTAGGGAGACCTTTTATAGCTACCGGACGAGCTATGATTGATGTGCAAAAGGGAGAACTAACCATGAAATTTAATGATCAAGAAATTAAATTCAATTTTCTTAAATCAATGAAGTACCCTGATATAGAGAAATGTTATCGAATGGATATATTTGATTATTTAATTGAAAAACATTATCAAGAAAAATGTAAAGTCATTTCTGAAGAAAAATTTGAATTTTTAATTGATGAAAATGAAGTAGTAGAAGAAAAAGAGACTCATTTTATTAAAGATAATTGGGAAACTTTAGACATAACTCAAAATGATATACTTTTACCATCAATTAAAAGAGCCCCTGAACTGGAATTAAAAATGTTACCTTCACATTTAAAATATGAGTATCTTGGAAATTCGTTAACTTTACCTGTTATTATTTCTTCTGAACTGAGTAGAGATCATGAAGAAAAACTACTAGGTGTGTTAAAGAATTATAAGAAAGCTTTTGGTTGGACTATTGCTGATATAAGAGGAATAAGCCCTTCCATTTGCATGCATAGAATCTTAATGGAAGAAAATTTTAAACCTACTATAGAATCGCAAAGATGATTAAATCCTATCATGAAAGAAGTTGTTAAAAAAGAAATTATTAAGTGGTTAGATGCTGGTATTATTTATCCTATTTCGGATAGTCAATGAGTAAGTCCTATTCATTGTGTTCCGAAGAAAGGAGGTGTAACTGTCATTGTTAATGATGAAAATGAACTAATTCCTACAAGACAAGTTACTGGATGGCGAATTTGTATTGACTATAGGAAAATAAATAAAGCCACTATAAAGGATCATTTTCCTTTACCTTTCTTGGATCAAATGCTCGATAAATTAGCTGGACACCCATATTTCTATTTTCTGGATAGATATTCTGGTTATCATCAATTACTTATTGCTCCTGAGGACCAAGAAAAGACAATATTTACAAGTCCTTATGGAACATTTGCTTTTAGAAGAATGTCTTTTGGTTTATGTAATGCACCTGCAACTTTTCAAAGATGTATGATGTCAATATTTTGTGATTTGATTGACAAAGGAATTGAAATATTCATGGACGATTTTTCAGTTTTTGGAACTTCTTTTGAATCTTGTTTAGAAAACATAGCCAAAGTTCTGAAAAGATGTGAAGAAACAAATTTAGTTCTTAACTAGGAAAAATGTCAATTCATGGTCACAGAAGGCATTGTACTTGGTCACAAAGTGTCACAAAAAGGGATGGAAGTAGATCAAGCAAAAGTGAAAATTATTGCTGAATTGCAACCACCTACTACTGTTACTGATGTGAGAAGTTTTCTAGGTCATGCTAGATTTTATAGAAGATACATAAAGGATTTTTCAAAAATTGCTAAACCTCTTTGTCATTTATTGGAAAAAAATGCAAAATTTGAATTTAATAAAAAATGTATTAATGCTTTTAATATTCTAAAAGAAAAATTAATAACTGGACCTATCATTGTTGCACCTAATTGGAATAAATCTTTTAAATTAATGTGTGATGCAAGTGATTTTGCAATTGGAGCTGTATTAGGACAAAAAATATGAGAAAATTTTCAAAGTTGTATATTATGCTAGTAAAACTCTCATCGAGACACAAAGAAATTACACTCCATTCGAGAAAGAGCTTCTAGCTATAGTATATGCCTTTGATAAATTTAGACCTTATCTTCTTGGTACTAAATGCATAGTTCATACTGATCATTCTGCTATTAAATATCTATTATCTAAGAAGGATTCTAAACCTAGACTTATAAGATGGGTTATACTTCTACAAGAATTTTATTTTCAAATAGTAGATAGAAAATGAACTGAAAACCAAATTGCTGATCATTTGTCTAGAATTAAAAATGATATTATTTTGGAAGAAAATATAAATGAGAAATTTCCTGATGAATCTTTATATGTTATTCAAGGATGCAAAACACCTTGGTATGCTGATATTGTTAATTATTTAGTTAGCAATACTTTGCCTTATGACTTGGAAAACAAATTTATTAAGAAATTTAAATATGATGCTAAATCTTATATTTGGGAAGAACCTCATTTATATAAAATTAGTAATGATTCTATGATTCGAAGATGTGTACCTTATGAGGAAACTTTTGCTATTATTCAAAAATATCATGATTTTGATTTTGGAGGACACTTTGGCATAGATAAAACTGCATTTAAAGTTTTAAATTCTGGATTTTATTGGCCTACCTTATTTAAAGATGTGAGAGATTATGTGAAAACATGTAATCGATGTCAAAGGATGGGAAATATATCTAGGAAGAATGAAATGTCTTTAAACTATATATTGGAAGTTGAAATTTTTGATATATGGGGTTTAGACTTTATGGGACCATTTGTTCCATCATCTGGAAAAATTTATATTTTATTACCAGTTGATTATGTTTCAAAGTGGATTGAAGCTGTTTCTTTACCAATCTGTGATTCCAAAAGTGTTTCTAAATTTTTAAAGAAAATGATATTTTCAAGATTTGGAATGCCTAAGGTAATTATCACTGATGGTGGAAGTCATTTCAGGAATATAAGAATTCAATCATTACTACAAAAATTTGGAATCAAACATAGAATTACAACTGCTTATCACCCACAAACAAGTGGAATGGCTGAAGTATCAAACAGAGAAATTAAAAGGATTTTAGAGAAGACTGTTAATCCTAGAAGAACTGATTGGGTTGATAGAATTGATTCTACATTATGGGCTTATAGAACAGCTTATAAGACACCAATTAGAATGTCACCTTACCAGTTAATTTATGGTAAACATTGTCACTTACCTGTAGAACTTGAACATAAAGCTTATTGGGCAATAAAGGAGTTTAATTTTAATTTGAATAAATCAGGAGAAAAGCGATTATTGTAATTAAATGAGATGGAAGAAATAAAAAATGAAGTATATGAAAATGCGACGATTTATAAAGAGAAAATGAAGATGTTGCATGATGAGAAAATTTCAAGAAAAATTTTTGAACCTGGACAAGAAGTATTACTGTTTAACTCTCGTTTAAAACTTTTTCCTGGAAAATTAAGATCTAAATGGATTGGACCCTATATAGTTGAGAAAGTATACCATTATGGACGTGTGGATATTAAAGATCCCAAAATAGGAAAATTTTTTAAAGTAAATGGATTAAGATTGAAGTCTTATTTGGGAGATATTAAAAAGATTTATAAAGAGGCTTATGAATTGAGTCAACCTGATTAAAGATTTACTTAAGTCGGGCTGACGATGTTAAACCAAGCGCTTGGTGGGAAGGAACCCATAATTATCTTTTGTCATGAGTGTTTTCGTGTTTTAATGTAAGATTATGCCTCGATCTTGATTAATTTTATATTACTTTAGAAAAATTTGATGCTCATAAGTCTTTGTTGACTTAGGCTGAAAATTATTTTAAAGTATGTAAGATTTGGAAATAGGATCACTCTATTCTGAATATGAGTAAAAAGGGGATCAAGTTAACCTTCATTATGATTGTTTACAATGTGAGTTATTGAGTTTAAATTACTCTTACCAGTATAATTTACCTATCTTGGAGAACGAAATTTTGAAATTTGACGATTAGGCGAAACGGAGTTGAACATAGTTCCGGCGCCTAGGCGCCAGAATTCGGCGCCTAAGCGCCAGAATCAAACTATGTATCAATAGGTCCGGCGCCTAGGCGCCAGATTCGGTGCCTAAGCGCCATGGTTTCTGGGTCGTGCAAAAACCGAAAATTTTCAGTTTTTCACACGATTTTCACCTTTAAATAAACCTATCTTCTTCCCTAACCATCAAGCAATCAAAATTACGTCCCTTGCACTTCATTCCTGATAGATTTGAGAAATTTTTGAAGAATATTGAAGAAGAAATCATAGAGAAGAAGCTAGGGCCAAGGTCTCAAAGGATCCTCAACCCTACTTCAATGGTTTCATCGCTGTAAGTTTAGAGAAAATTTCTAGTCGTTTGGATAAGTTTGAAGCGGAGTTTAAAAGCATTGGAGATCGCCTTCATGAGATGTTTCATCAAATTGAACATCTAGAATGACAAATGAAACTTCAATTTGATCAATTGCGGCTTATCAAGATGCTCAAGTTAAAATGTATGCGAAGAACAAGTGGATTGACGAAAAGACGGCTATGGATTTCCCGAGAGCGTTAGTGTTCTTTCCAAGTGGAATACACAATTTCCGTTGTGATGATTAGAATATTCTGGTAATGACATAGTTATTTTATGGTTTGTTGAGTCGTTGTATCGATTTAGAGAATTGATTGTGTTTGTTTGTGTACTTGCTTTCTTGTTCAATGTGTGTTGTTTTTGCTTAGAAATTGTTGTGTTTGAGTGTGTATTAGGAACTTGAATCAAGTATAATACTTATCTGGAATGTATTGAGTCAATATTGAAGATTATAAATGGAATTTAGTGAGTTTGATTTAAACCTTATGTTTGATTGGTGGATTAAATATTTAATTTTTATAAATTTTTAAAAAATGTTGTGGAAGTTAGAAACTGAAGCCCTACTCTGATATGAGTATTTGGAAGTTGAATTTATGAATTTTGGTGGAAAATGAAATTTAAAAATAATTTTTTTGTAAAAGGTGAGTCTGGCGCCTAGGAGCCAGAATTATGCGCCTAAGCGCCAGTTCGGCCTGTACCTGAAAATTTACTTAAATAACCCCCAAGAGCCATTTTTGACGCCTAAGCTTCATCTTCTTCCCCATTTTCGTGAAAATACACCTTTTAGATCCATTTTGAGGTCAAAAAATCAAGGATTTGAGCGTGAAACCACTCGATTTCTTCGTCTCAAGATCAGATCTACACTTTAAACCATTTGTTTTCGATTTTCACCATAGGTTTCCCTAGTTTTGCTAAGAACCGAAATTTTGAAAAAATTTTTGATTTTTAGTGATTTTTTTGGATTTTTAAACTTAATTTAAGTTTTATAAACTTAAAAAGAGTTTAAATCTTTGATTCCTAAATTTTTTCTTGTTTTCTTTCACATTTAGATGGCTCCAAAATCGAAACGCGGGAAGGCACGAGATAACTTTGATAGCAGAATTTTCTACTGCGGCTGCGCATTTTCGCTTCCATGAATTTGCGACTTCCAGGAAGTTCATTTCAGAATCAAGTTTCTATCATCCGGGAGAAATGATTGAAAACACTATCGTTGCACACAATTGGCAACGATTCTGTTATTTCACTGATGTTGCTGTTATCCCTATTGTTCTAGAGTTTTATGCAAATTTTTTGGATGCCGAAGATTATGAAGTCTTTGTCAGAGGTATCGGAGTAGGATTTAGTCCTGAAAGAATCAATATATTTTATGGCCTGCCACCAACTATTGAATGCCATTATTCTGGATTATCACCATCTGAGGGAGATTTGGATATGATCATTGCTTATTTGACTGACGGTACTGGATCTTGGAAGATCAGGAACGAAAAAAGGGTAAACTTCGAATCCTCCAAATTAAATGGTATTTCTAAAGCATGACACTATTTTATTTCGCAAGATTGTTATCTTCCAACCACTCGAGTGAAGTGACTAGAGATCGAGCGATCTTAAACTACCGCATTCGGAAAGGAAACCTATTGATGTCGGCGGTATTATTTATGATTCTGTGGATTCTACTACGAGATCCAGCACTTCTGTTGGATTGGGATTCCCATCTCTGATTTATTCATTTTGTGTTAGTAATGGAGTCACTGCTGATATTTCTGAGGAGAAGTTAAAGTCTACCAAGCCAATTGGGCAGGAGAGTGTTAGTATCTATGATCGTCTTTGAGGGAAGAGATCGACCGCTCCTTCGACTTTTGCACATACTCCAGGTAGACCTTCTACTTCTCGACCCTCTACTTCTGCTGAGCCACCATCGAGTTTCTGGGAATCAATGTATGATCAGTTTTTAGAGCAGCAGAAGGAGTTATTTCAAACTTACTGCAGGATTGAGACTATAGATAGGAAACTTGATCATTTATCTGATTATACCCAGAGGAAGAGTAGTTATGATGCTGAGTATGATGAAGACCTAGTCAGATTTCTGAAGGGTGAACATGATGTTAGTTTCCCTACTTTTCCTAGTTTCACACCATTTGTTGATCCTAAGGATGTAGAATTTTCCTTTGGTGACGATGATGATGATGAGGCTACAGCTAGTGACTAGTAGTTATAGATCTTTATGATGAGCTACTCTGTTAGTTTTTTTTTATTTGGATTGTTTGTTTAGTTTTGTGTTTGATGTATGTTTGATTTGTTTAGATATCTGTGTGGATTGATTAGTGTTAAGATTCTGTTGTTAAAATATTTTTAGTATATTGTGTTGAGACTGAAGTTAGAGTTAATTTATGATATGTTTGTTTTAGTCTACTGTTTAGTGATTAGTAATTTTGCTATGCTTTAATTTTGTTTCAAATTTAGTATAATTATAAAAATTAGCTTGCTTACTTTTTATACATGCTTCAATTTTATCTTAATTATTCATAAAAACATGAGTAGAAGTTAATTTTTCTTTCTCTCATACTTTCAAACATGAGTAGAAGTTAATTTTATCTTAATTGTTTTTACATACTTATAAAAATTCTTATGATTTTCTTTCTCTCATACTTTCAAATTATCATAGTATACCAAAACTTAAGTTTGGGGGAAAGGAAAATACATTCAAATTTAAATTTTATTTGTCCTTAAAGAGCTAATATTTCATAAAAATAAAAAATTTTTAACATAACTTAAGGAACGAAGATTTTATTTGAGATCACTTTTATTTTTGAAATTATAAACAATTTAGTGAAATTAACCAAAATTTTAATAACTTTGATTGATTTTAAGAATAGAATTATTTAACTTAAAGAAGAATAAGATTAAAATTTTTTTTCTATTTATGACAGAAATAATAGAATTTTAGAAATATTAAGTAATAAAAAATTATCACTTGAAAAAGAAAAGATTGAAAATCTTTTTGAATTCTTATTCATGTTCTAATAATTAAGTGGAAATGTATAAGTTTTGAAAATATAAGTTAAGGATAGTGAAGTTCAAAACCATTAATAGGCTATCCAGATATAGTAATCCTCTCTACATATATATATATAAAAAGAAAAAAAAAGAAAAAAAAAAGAAAAAAAAAGAGAAGAGAGGAGAAGCTTGAGGAAATGCCTAATCAAAAATTGGCTTCACTTGAATTATCTTATAAGAAGAAAACTAGTTACATATTTTACTTAATTTTTATACATGAATATTTATTTAGGAAAGATTTTTCAAGAAGATCTTTTTCTTGTAAATAACATATGAGATCTTAATATAATAGACTTCTATTATTTTCAAAATGGATGAAAATTTTGAAATCATACGATTTGGTAGTTAAATATTCTTTAAATTCTTAAAATTAAACCTAGTTAGTGAAATTGGGTTAATAATTTACTAAAAACTTTATAAAATCAAAAATTATAAGGAATCATAAATATTTATCTTTTATTTCAAAGGTTATACATTTTATATAGTAGAAAGAGTTACTTAAGGACAAGTAACATTTAAGTTTGAGGGATTTTGATCTATAAAAAAATACCTATTTGTTTATGTCTTAATTCTTATCAATTTTTAAGGATATTATGCTTTAATGAAAGGTATTTTTTGTGTTTTTGGATGTAGGAGATGTAAAAATGTCCAAAAAGGAAAAAGGAAAAGGGAGCAAAAAGGAACAAAAATGAGCAAAAAGGAGCAAAAATGGAGCCAAATACAAAAAGTATAAAAAAATATGGCCTGGCGCCTAGGCGCCAGAAGTTGGCGCCTAAGCGCCAGACTCGATACAGAAACTGTCAAGTTTTTGACAACGTTTGAACGGTTATTTTGACGGAGTGAGTGGTTATTTGACATTCTAGAAGACTGACAGTTGTTTCTTGATAATAAGACATGTGATACATTGCATTTGGACGCTCCAAAACGGTTTTAATCACGAAGAGGTGAGAGCCAAAGTGAAGAGGTGCGAAGAACTGGACGCGGTGTCCGGCGCCTAGGCGCCGGATTCGGCGGCGCCAGGCGCGCGATGCAGCGCCTAGGCGCCGACGTACCTTCTAGAAGATTCATTGAATGTGGACATGTTTTGAAGAGGTACCAAGGCAACCCTTGAAGCCTATAAATAGGAGTCCATTTCTTCGGAAAAACGTGCCCCGCCCCCATTGTAACCCCTTTCTCTTATCCACTTTAGAATCTCTCATCCTTAGAGAGAAAAACAGAGAGAGAAATTTAGGGCCACTTTTGTTTAATTTAGTGAGTTTATTTTCAAGTTGTTGCATTTGGAGTTCATTACACTGTGTAGTCAGTAGGAATCAGAAGATCTGTAGAAGGAATATTTGAGATAAGTATTTTATATTTGATTCAAAGTTTATTTATTATGTTTGCTGTTTAAATTCAATGTGTTCTGAGTAGTTAGTTTACTTTCTTCCTTCAATTATGAAGAGATAAATAAGATAATAAAAGATTCGATGGAGAATTGAAATTCAAAATGTTTTCAAAACATTGTGATGACATTAATACCTGATCTTACTTTACTTTTTAAATTGGCCATTTAAATTGTTAAAACCTGTTGAAGAGTTTTGAGACCTAAAAGGAGAAAAACTCTTAACTTGTAAGTGTCACATGAATCCTTGGGTTGTCGAAGGCCATGTGCGGGCTATTCAAGGTGAAGTGCAAATAAATAGGAATATAAGATTTAAAGGGCGTAGAATTGATAAGTTTTTAGAGTGACAGACTAAATTCTTATAATTTGATTTATAAATTAGGAAAGGGTCACTAATAGGGCCGACCATAGCCACCCTTGGACATCTAGTAGTGTGAGTCTAGATTAACCCATTCTACTAACAATACATCCGGACTTGATATGTAAATTAGCCAATGTTCTTTGCGCTTGGATCAAAGGGTAAAGAATAGGAATGCTTCTATTTGGCACAATACCATAAATCAAATTCTCCAACGAATATTAAATTATCTTAAAAATCTTAGATTAATTGAAGGGAAGAAAGTTGTTTATTTTATATAGTTTTCATAAAATCATTGTATTATTATTGTTTTCTTTTTTTGCATCTAGTAAATTAATAGTAATTTATAGTTAGATTAAAATATAAAAAGACTTTTGAAATACAATATTTAGAAATTTATTACTATAATTTTTCCCGGTGGGATCGATACTAGGGTCTTTGTTTCAAAGCCCTATATTACTTGAAACAATACGTATACTTGCGTACTAACCAAAAAGTATATAAAATATTTTATTTTTAAAATTATATTTTGCTATATAAACATATATCTAAAAAGTTTTATTTGGTACACATCTATATAACAAGTTATTCCAGGTCAAGTGTTTCGCGCCTTCGCCAGAAATTAAATTTTCTAGCAGTGGTAACAAATTCTTGTATTTGGAAGTACAAAAATTGGGTCAGATGCTCTTAAGCAAGATACTGTCTGCATGTTGTTCTTGAAGTTGTGGTTCACACTTCATGCTTCGAATCCTTAATCGAAGGATGTAGTTGACCAAGTTTTGGTTTGGCTTTTGTTGCTCCACCACTAGATCAGCAATAGTGATGTGGTGCTGAGCCCCAGCAAACCGTTTAATGAAAAGATTTTCCAATTCTGAGAAAGTCTTGACCGAACCATTTGGCAACTCTGCATATCAATGAAAGGTGATCCCTGATAGGCTACTGACGAACTAGCGAATAAGTAAAGCATCACACCCACCGGCGTTGCAGCAACTAGCACGAAAATATGCAACATGTTACCGGAGGTTCCTCGTACCATTGAAAGTCTTAAATAGAGGTGGTACGAAGCCCTTTGGGTATTGGACTGCATCGAATTCTTCGGGGTAAGGTCTACTCGTCTGAATAGATGCTCCACTCTTGGACTGGGCTAGGGCTTCTCGCACCTGTTGTTCCGCCATGTTCCTAATATCTTTTTCAGGTATCAAACTATGAGATAAATCTTCTTTCAGTTACTCATCTCCATTGACTGACGTAATTTCCTTTCCTTCGTCTGCAATGTTAATAATCAATGGGGGTGTTTCCTTTTGAGGTTGAGGTTGACTTTGAAGTATAGCCAGAGCGGCTGCCATTGATGCGACTTTTTATATGTAAGAATTTATGACCTCAGATTTATATACTTATAATGATTTTTGTAAAGTCACAATTTCAAACGCAAGTATACGTATCGTATCAATTAATACAGGGCTCTAATGGAGTCCCGTTTATCGATCCCACAGAGAAGCGAGGTAAGAGGTTCTTAGTCAAATTCTAGTCTACTACTAACAACCTTAGTTTGGAAGGGTGATATAAGTGGTTTTTCTAACAACTACTCCTAAATGTAGATGATTATATGTAAGGATAATAACTACTCCTAAATGCAAATATTACTTCTAAAGATAACCCTTTTTGGGGAAATTGGTTTAGTGAATTCTGAGATAATGAAATCTAATATTCTTATGTAAAGAATTGGATAAATTTTAAGAATGTGATGCATTAAATATTGTATGTGCCAAATAGGAGCAATCATATTCTTTACCCTCAAAAGAGTACCCCATCTTTCAAGCATGTAAAGAACATTGACATATCATAAGTTCAGTCACTAAATCTAAGGGTAGTCTGGGAGGATACCGGCTGTCACTACGGAGCTCCCACTCTCCCTTCACCTGAATGCTAACCTTCAAGTTTAGTTACTAATCTTAGGACCAAATTGGGGATCTCAGCCTGTCACCCTGAAACTTCCAATTCGACGCCCATCAAAACCATATTTCCCTATTTATTTCCACTCAATCCCTATCAACTACGCATTTCATTCATGGAAATTGAATGTGGTTCCACTTTATTGAGAATTACACTGCCCTTTCAGGACAATGCAATTACAACGAATTTTAACAATACAACGGGCCCTTCTTGTAATGTAAATGAAGTTCAAGTAAAAACCATCACATTTATAATTAAAACTTCTTTTAGCAAGTATCTCAATATCCTAAACATGAGTCATACTCATTGCAAAATAAAAGTGGAATGAAAACAATGGCATAATCTTCTCATGCCACTATTTTCATAGAAGAAGAAAGAGTAAGAGAAGGACATCACAAAGCACGAAGAAAACACAGCAGAAAACTTCATTTCAAAGCAAATCCACAAAATAAGTGTTTAAAATATCATAAGATAATGAAAAACACTACTTATATTTTTTCCCCTGTAATAAAGATGAAAATCTCTCCCACAAAGTCTCCTGCGGATCCATGCAATGCTAGAACATTCCCTTACAGATTCTCTCAAAATCCCCTCACCAATTTCTCCAAAAAAGGTAGAAATCTACATTTCTACTCCTAATCTCATATCTCTAAGCATTCTCCAAGTTTTACCTAACATCTCCTCTTCATTTTTTTGCTTTAAATTCCGTTTAAAATATAATAGGGACGAATTTCCCAAGAGGTGCATGAAGAAACCCTCCAAAAAGCGTCTAGATTCGATGTATTTGGCCAAAAACCGCCTAATATCACGTCCCAGCCGTCTCAGACGCCACCGGCACTGAATAGGGTGCTGTCGGCTCCCTATTTTCAGTGCTCTCAGGTTACTGGCGCCGACTGTGCCAGTTTGGGCGCCCCTGGCGCCCATCCTGCGCAACTCCACCATTTTGCTCCGTTTGGCTCCGTTTCAACTCCGATTCGCCCCGTTTCAGTTGCGTTGCGTTCCTAACAGATAGACATACAAAATAGGCATAAAAAAACTTTCCTTAAAGTGTATTCTCATTCAAAAATATGCAAGAAGTGTAAAAGTGATTAAACATAGAAAGACTTATTGAAAGGTGTCAAGCCAAAATTTTTTTTCTTGTTCGTTTTTGCTCCAATTTGCACCGTTTTTGCTTCTTTCTACTTCAATCACCATTTTTGTACTTAAAATCAAAAAACATACAAAATACCTTCCTTTTATAGTGTAATATCACCAAAAATGAGTAAAATCATATAGTCAAAAGCGTATATATTTTTGGTGCATCAGAATCCCCCAAACTTAACTGTTACTTGTCCTCAAGTAACCCTTTTACTACATAAAAATATAACTCAAGGCAATGTACTTTTCACTTGTAAGAAACTAAAATTTTTCATTCAAAAGAATATATTGGTTATACTTTTAGAAAGAAATTCAGAAACTCAGGTTAACACTACAGGTATAAGAATGTTCAGCAATCAAGTCTAAGGGTTCTAGTCTTCTATTTATTTCAAGATAAACCATAATTTATCACATTAAGAGTGCCTTGAAAGATTATGTGAAAAAGGAGTTTATTCAAACTTCATCAGAATGTAGCCCAATACTTTAAATATAAATTCAGAAATGAATTCAAGTTCTACCTTTAGGGCGACTCAAGTGAAGCCAATTTTTGATTAGGCATCTCTTCAAGCTTCACCTCATAAATATTTTCTTTCTTTTTCTTTTTCTCTTCTTTTTTTTGGGATTGTTTTTCAATCCTTTTCTTTTCTTTTTCTCTTCTTTTTTTAATGAGGATTACTATATCTGGATAGCCTGTAATGATTTTGAACTTCACTCTCCTCTTTCTAAAGTTTAAACTTGAAACATCTCCTTACTTTATAATTAGGTATGAGCATTATTTCATCATAGTCACAATCTCTTCTTTTCACGCAGTACTTTAAGTCTCTTAACATTTCAAAAATACAATTTTCCTTACTTTAAATAGTTAACTATATCAAATTCTTTCATACCAAATATCTTATCCTTATAAAATTAACTTTTATTAATAAAAACTTTCATCCAATCCTTCCATAATATTCAACTAAAATAAAAAGTTTTAGATATCTCAAAAGAAGTTCAATTGCCAAAAGTTATGCTAATAATTTTTGAAAATACAACAATTGAGAACAAATAAGAGTTAATATTTTTCTTCCCCCCAAACTTAAAGTTCAAAAATATTTTGCAGTTAATTCCATAAAATATACCAGGAAGAAAAAGTAAAGGTTGAATCTTCTTACTACTACAACATCCTATCAAATTCATATACATGCATAATTAGGATAGAATGACTGTAAGAGAAAGTAAATCTAACCTAAAACATGCTTATAATAAAATTACACTAAAAGGAAGTATTTTCACATTAAAATTTTATTTTTCTTCCTACCCACAAACTTAATTTTTAACATGTATAGCATTTAGTGCAGAAAACATAAGCAGGAAGAAAACAGTTCGGAAATTCTCTCTACCACACATGTCTATCAAAACCCTCTACAAGTATTCATTAGAACAAAACAATATGCAGCAGAAAGTAAATCTAAACTAATCATGCCAGAATGAAATTCACTAAATAAATGTTTAACTAGCATAGCCGGTAACAGCAAGGGAATAAAAAAATGTTCTTCAATTATTATATAAAATTGTAACACAAACATAAACACACATAAGATAAATGAGGTCAATTCATCCTTCAACTCATCACATCACACTGATTTACTTCCAATTTATAAAGGAATCACTACACTAATAAATTAGGTACATTTTGAAATGATTTTATAGACTATCCCTAATAAATTAGTTTCCAGACACCAATCTCAAGCATCATCAAATCGCTTTAATTAAGCACCTTTAATAGTTACTTGTTGTAGTGTAAGATCATCCTAATGTTATTCATCAAATAGGTTCGCGACTCCTACCAAATGAAAATAAAGTTAGAGAAAAGATGTAACAAAATTGAGATGAAGCTGTCATTATTCAAATTCATGATATCTCTTGTAAAACTCAAGTCTGAGCAAGACCGGAGTCATAGTGGACTCATCAATCCAACTACTACAAGAGAACATACAAGTCTAACCAAAATAAGAAGTTAAGGAATCACCTCCCTCATGACACAGAAAGATCAAATCCAACCACTAACAATCCAAACATCTACCAACAACAATCAAACTGATCAATCCATAATGACACATAAAGATGAAGTCAATCCACTAATCCAAACATGAATTAAGCTGATCAATCCACACTAAAGCAAACACAATTCAACACTAACAATCATGACTCTCAAGCACACTAAATCAAAACACACTGATAAATATGTGTTGCCTTCTATAATGCACTTGGTTTTAACGTCGCGGGCCAGACAAATGATTCCTCCTGGATCAAAATTCCAATTAAGTAATCCTCGATCAATTGCCTAATCTTTTTCAGATTCAGGAATTCATACAAAATCATTAAATTGTAATTTTTCATTCAGCTCTTCCTTTTTAGATGGATTTATATCAATGTTCCTCATATTTCTTTCTAGATCCAATAATCTTCTATTGATTTTCTGAATTTGCATATTAATATCATCCTTGAAATTTATAAGAAATTGATCTCTATAAGATAATTCAAGATCTCCCAAATTTTTGATTAGATTCTCTCTAGATAATTCAGATTCAGGATCAAATTCTTCTATGTCACTCTTCTATTTCAAGTTATCTTCCAATTTTTCCTCTTTATAATTATTAAATGATGGAGGATCTATCTTAGTTGAGGAAATAGGTTTTTCTAATTCCTTAGGAATTTCTTCCAATGGACTTCCAATATCCTTATCCTCTTTTCTCAACTCAAAGTTTTTTTGAAATATATCCTCAAATTCTCTTCTAAGTCCTAGTTCAATAATTTTATCTTGTTCATCATTCAATTTAGGTTTTTCTTGTGATTGAGTCGAATCTAAAGATAAAAAGACTGGTTGTGTAGATGAATTCCCTAAATAGATAGGTTTTAAAATTGTATGGGGTACATCCATCTTAAGTTCATGAGATTTTTCAACAAATGGAATCAAAAGATTACTATTTTTGGTAGCGTCCATCATTTCACACCTCTCCTGAACATACATACAGCCTTCTTTATGTAACAGTTTTGACTCATCATGAAAGTCTATTTCAATCTCATCTGTTAACTTACTCTCAAAACTTTCTTGGAAATGATCTTTACTTAGATAATTAATTTCATCTATCCAAAAACATTCATCATCTTTTCTCTCAGCTATATATTTCATAGTCTTTAATACATCAAAAGTGACTTCATGGTCATTAATATTCATAGTCAACTCTCCTTTTGGCACATCTATCATAGCTTGTCCAGTAACAAGGAAATGTCACCCTAAAATAATTCGAATTTCTTTATCTTCCTCCATATCTAATACAATAAAGTCCAAAGGAAAGATAAATTTATCCACTTTAACAAGCACGTCTTCTATAACTCCTTTTGGATAAATGATAGATCGATCAGCTAACAGAAGGGTTACAATAGTGGGAGAAATATCGACTAAACTTAACCTTCTAAATATAGATAGAGGCATCAAATTAATGTTCACTCATAAATCACATAAAGCTTTTCCACAGAATCTTTTTCCAATTGCGCAAGGAATTGTAAAGCTACAAGGATCTTTAATTTTCCGAGGAAAATTTTTCTGAAGTAAAGCACTGTACTCCTCACTTAGTGCAACTCTCTCATAATCCCCAAATTTCATTTTCTTGTTTAATATCTCCTTTATAAACTTTTCATAACTTGGCATCTGTTCCGAAGCTTCAGCGAAAGGAATATTTATCGTTAACTTAAGTACTTTCATGAACTTTGAAAATTTTTTATCCAACTCATGTTGTCTAAGTCTTTGAGGAAATGGAGGTGGTGGTCTTTCCAAACTGATTTTAGTTGGAGATATTAATTTTTCTAGATGCTTATAAACATGTTCTTCAGGTCTTTTAGTTTCCTTTGTTTCTCTCACAACATATTTCTCTTTTCTAACTACATCCTCTATCTCTCTTCCACTTTTTAATTGGACAGCTTCTACTTGTTCATTAGTGTTCTCTTTAGGGTTGATCTCAATGTTGCTAGGAAGTGTTCCTTGGGTTCCACTGCTAAGTGAATTAGCAATTTGTCCTAGTTGATTCTCCATGTTTCTAATCGCTGCATTTTGACTTTGCAACTGGTTTCCCATTTGCAATTCCATTTCTTCCATAGTCATCTTCTTATCCTCAAATTGTTGATCATTGTTAGATTCCGGTGGATATGAAGGTCTATAGTTTGTGTTCCCTTGATTATTCCAACTTCCATTACAATTCGCATGATTATTTTCCCATTGTTGTTTTCAACCTCAGTAGTATGATTCCAATTAAATTTTGGATGGTTCTCCAAACATGGGTTGTACAAGTTAGAATATGGGTTGTTTATGGTATTTAAAGTCTCATAAATTAAGTTGCAATCAATCATATGCTCTAATGAACTTTTCTCACTTACTGGAGTAAATTGAGGTTGGTTCATTCCAAATTGGCCCAACTTCCTTGATATTGCAGCAACCTGAGATGCAAGAATTGTAATAACATCTGTATCTTGAAGACTAGCTATATTTTTATGATTTACCCTTGCAGACGGCCATTGAAATTCATTTGTAGCCACTTCTTCGATTAATGCATACGCTTCATCAAATATTTTTGACATTAATGATCCACCAGCAGCAGCATCAATTATAGACCTAAGGGATCCTACTAACCCATTATAAAAAGTTTGAATGATTAACCAATCTGGCGGAGCATGGTGTGGACACTTTCTTAGGAGTTCCTTAAATCTTTCCCAGGCTTCGTATATTGATTCAGGATAGCTACAGAATTGAAACCCAAAACTAAATTAAAAGTCACAACAGGATAAAATTCACCGCCCCAACATTTCAAAATATATGACACCTCAAAATTTAATCACAAACAGAACAACAAAACCACAACTATAACTAAATTAAAACGACTTGTTGAATGATCGGGAATACCTCAGATGATGTAACCTACGTGTTGCTAACGCGATTTCCCACGGTCTAAATGAAAGTCTGGAACTCATTCAGTTGAGTTTAGCAAATTCATTTGGACTAAGTGAATCCGATAAAAATAACGGTGCTGGAATGATGGAACCGTGGGATCTTAACCGGTGTTGTTATAATCAACTTTAAGATTCCCCTAATAAAACATTAAAAATACCTGAACCTTAAAACTCTTCTAAACCAGAACACTTCTCTCATCTCCTGATTGTCACCTTCTAAAACCAAACCTCCACAACAACAAGGAGCTTGGAGCATAGTGGGCAGCACGACCATCGTCATCAACCAAACTTGTGTCTACTTCAGCAAAACCTTTCTTAGAATAACCAAGCCATAAAATTTTGAGGTAGTTTGCCTAGTGCAACATAAATCCTCAGCTTCTCGTTTGTAAGGGTAATATAAGTGATTTTTCTAACAACTACTCCTTAATGCAGATGATTATATGTAAGAATAATAACTACTCCTAAATGCAAATATTACTTCTAAAGATAGCCCTTTTTGGGGAAATTGGTTTGGTGAATTTTGAGATAATGAAATCTACTATTCTTATGTAATGAATTGGATAATGTTTAGGAATGTGATGCATTAAATATTGTATGTACCAAATAGGAACAATCCTATTCTTTAACCTCAAAAGAGTACCCCCTCTTTCAAGCATGTAAAGAAAATTGGCATATCCTAAGTTCAGTCACTAAATCTAAGGCTAGGCTGGGAGGATACATGCTGTCACTACAGAGCTCCCACTCACCCTTCACCTGAAGGCTAACCTTCAAGTTTAGTTATTAATCTTAGGACCAAATTGGGGATCTCAGCCTGTCACCCTGAAACCTCCAATTCGACGATCATCAAAACCATATTTCCCTATTTATTTGCACTCAATCCCCATGAACTACGCAATTCATTCATGGACATTGAATGTGGTTCTACTTTATTGAGAATTACACTGTCCTTTCAGGACAATGCAATTACAACGAATTTTAACAATACAACGGGCCCTTATTGCAATAGAAATGAAGTGCAAGTAAAAACCATCACATTTATAACTAAAACTTCTTTTATCAAGCATCCCAATATCCTAAACATAAGTTCTACTCATTGCAAAATAAAGATAGAATGAAAAAAATGGCATAATGTTCTCATGCCACTATTTTCATAGAAGAAGAAAGAGTAAGATAACGACATCACAAAGCACGAAGAAAACACTACGGAAAACTTCATTTCAAAGCAAATCCACAAAATAAGTGTTTACAATATCATAAGATAATGTAAAACACAATACTTAGTTTTTTCCCCTTGTAAGAAAGATGAAAATCTCTCCCACAAAGTCTCCCGCGGATCCATGCAATGCTAGAACATTCCCTTACAGATTCTCTAAAAATCCTCTCACCAATTTCTCCAAAAAGGTAGAAATCTACATTTCTACTCCTATTGTCAGATCTCTAAGCATTCTCCAAGTTTTCCCAAACATCTCCTCTTCATTTTTGGCTTCAAATTCGGTTTAAAAAAGAGTAGGGATGAATTTCTCAAGTTGTTCATGAAGAAACCCTCCAAAAAGCGTCCAGATTTGATGTATTAGGCCAAAAATAGCCTAATATCGCGTCCAAGCCGTCTCGAGTGCCACCGGCGCTGAATAGGGCACTACCGGCGCCCTATTTTCACTGCACTTGGGTTTCAGGCGCTGCCGGCACCCATCCTGCGCAGCTCCACCATTTTGCTCCGTTTGGCTCCGTTATAGCTTTGATTAGTCCCGTTTCAGTTGCGTTGTGTTCCTAATAGATAGCCCTACAAAATAGGCATAAAAACAACATTTCTCTAAAGTGTATTCTCATTCAAAAATATGTAAGAAGTGTAAAAGAGATTAAACATAGAAAGACTTATCGAAAGGTGTCAAGCCAAATGTTTTTTTCATGCTCGTTTTTGCTCCAAATTGCACCATTTTTGCTTCTTTTTGCTCCAATCATCATTTTTGTACTTATACCAAAAAACATACAAAATACCTTCCTTTGAAAGTGTAATATCACTAAAAATGAATAAAATCATATAGTAAAAAGCGTATATATTTTTTGTGCATCAACCATCTCTTCCATCTTCTTCTCAATTCGATAAATTATTTCATCCTTTTCTTGAAGATGTTGCTTCATTGCCTCTGTATCGTTTCCCTCTGAAGTTGATGGAGATCCTTGTAGAGCCAACAACGCTCGGGTTTCGACCATGTTGATCTCAGCAAATTCTTCATCCATGAACTGTGACGAATCCTCTTCATTCCTCAGTTCCTATTTTCATTCTTTTATCAACCGTTGGATGTGAGTTCTCAACTTTCCTATAAAGTCTTCAAGCGGTCTCTTCCAAACGGTCTTGCGGTTATCATGTGATGACTGTTGAACTTCATCTTCCGGAGTTTCTTTCGGAGCCGCAGCGTTTTCCTCAGATCCAGGATCTTTGATGAGACTTCTCTTTCTAGAATGTTATGTCGGTATCGGTTCGGTCATAATAGGTTGCCGCACCATCCTTCATCAAGTAGGGAGCCTAGGACCAGACGGTCTATCGGCTGCATGTTGGTAGGTGGTGTGTTCCCTAATATGATGACCCGATACTATGACAGGCGAACTTCTTTTGCTAGCTCATATTTTCTTTCCTGGCCTCTCTAAGACAGTGACAAGAGTTATTTTCGGTCCGAGGTGTGATCAAACTGGTTCTCGCCCCGTCCTTCTTAGAATCTCCGATACGAGGCATCCCTCTTTCATTGCTAACTTCTCCACCACTGCTCGTAATCGGGTAAGCGGTGTAGTCTTCATCTTCCTCCTCCTATAATCGTTATAGTATGAAGGTCGAGGTAATGCAGCGACAATCATTAGGGCATCTTCTTCATCAGAGGCAGCTGAGAGAGGGTGGAACCTACTCCCCTCTAGCGGTGGTGAGATCATTGGCAGTTCTTCTTCTTCTTCAGGAATCACTTCAAGAAGGGCAGCTTCAGCAGCTCTGGCCTTTCCGCTTTTTAGCAATCTTTCTGTTCTTATTCTTTTTTTGTGTTCGGGTTAAGGGTGCAAATCTCAAAATGGACCCTATCTCGAAAACAGAATGTGTTGCAGCAAAATTCAAACCCTCTAAGGCAACAGGCTCATCAATAACTTGGACTTCCTTCCCTTTCCATTTTGTGGGGTTAGGTGCAATGATGACTAGACCTGTGGGGGTAGAGATGACAGTCTTGGGGGTAACAGCTAATCTCTTGTGAATAGTGGTATTTTTGCTCTGCTGGGACCCTTTGCAAGGGAGGAAAATCTTGCGTCAACTTCAGATTGAACTCAATTATGGGTTCCATGTTTTCTGGTACTTTGGCTATTAGCGCGAAGAGAGTAACATCTATGAACTTGATGTCCGTGTTATCAAATCCTTGTCCGAAGCGAATGATTGCATCATCAGGCAGTTCGTCCTTGCTGACTACCCAATCCAGTTCGTTGGTGAAGGAGAAATCAACTTCGGTGCAGACATCTTCTGTAGGGTAGATTCTTGACTTCAGTTCCATACTATGCTTCCTTCCGTCATAAAACTCTTAGGATGAAAAAGAATCATTTTAGAAACAGAGTCTGAACACATTCTTATCCATTTTCTTAGTTTTGTTTACAAAGTATTTCAAATTCCATTTTATTTGTTAGTTTATAGTTTGGAAGGTTTGTTTGTTTGTAATTATAGAAGTTTCTCTTGTGTATAGTTTACAGGATTCGTTAGGAACAAAATAATCAGAGGAGGAAGAGTAAAGAAAGGTAAAGGACCCAATCCAGAACCGGAAAGGAAGAGAAAACCTCACAAGACTCTCATCTCGATGAACCGCTCCTAAGCTAACACCTATTGGGGGTCCACCCTGCCTCCGAGAGGTAGAATGATTCTGGAACCTCTCTGTTTAGGGATGTCTAAACAGTGGCTCCAAAATCTAAGAAGAGTTGACAATACCCGTTCATAGTAGAAATGAACATGGTATGCCAACAGAAAGAATGGTAGTTCGGTCCACTAGGGACATGGACTCACTACCGATTTATGAAAGTAAAACCATCTAATCAAAATGGAGAGAGGAATTGTCCCCAGCAGAGTCGGAAAATTTGAGGTCATTAAGTGTTGTATTTCAAATTTTAGATTTAATTTAAATATATATAACTCTGAAAGTAGTATTTTGATTTTTAAAAAATAGTTTTAAGTTTGAAAGATTTTGAAGTATGAAGTCAAACCAATCTCACACCTCAAAAAAGTTTATATAAATAAGTGCCGCATCACAAGCCGTGGATCTATCCCGAGGAATAGACACACTGCTTGATAATGGGGCTTAATTAAATAAACTAATAGATTTGTGACATCCGTTTGGTCTGCGAACCAATTTTATAAGCCGACAAATTCCCCTACTTAATACAAATAAATTAAGTAGGGTTTAAATTACCTGGGTTCTTAAAGTTCCCTATAGAGGCAAGCCCCTATGGTTAATTACATCATAAGTGACGGGAATCACTTAAGAAAACTCTCGATAATTATAAGTGGTTTTGCTTTCAAGCAAGTTCAAAGTTTAAGGCTTTCAAAAACTTAGATTTTGGAAATTCAAAAGGGATTGGATCAAATTTGGAATAATTTTTTTAAGAGTCCAAAGGAAGAGAAGTAGGGGATGTCACAGACCCTAAGTGAACTTCGGTGACTTCCCGACTATCTTATTATTTTTCTTCAATTTAAGAATTTATTTATTGTTTCAATCCAGCTAATTTTAATTAATTAGGGCTTATACTTATATGACATGATCATACAAATAGCCTAGAAGATGTGAGGATTTATCTCGTACCAAACGGTTACCTCAGAGTCCTAAGACCAATTAGGGCTTAAATTGCATAACACGATTATGCAAATGCCTAAAGCGAAATTGAGGATTTATGTTGCACCAGATAAACTACCTAGAAACCCTATGGCTTGTTGTTTAATTCTAAGAAAAGTTAAGCTGATGAAGACACAAGTTTTGCTGTTGAAGATGGTCGTGCTGCCCACCGTGCTCCAAGCTCCTTGTTGTTGTAGAAAGTTTAGTTTTAGAGAGTGACAATCAAGAGATGAGAGAAGCATTTTGGTTCAGAGGTTGAAAATTTAGATGGCTTAGTGTTTTAATTAAATCAAATCTTAAAGTTGATTAAGCAAAACCGATTAAGATCCCTTGGTTCTGTCATCCCGACACCACTATTTTCATTAGATTTACATAGTCCAAATGAATTTGCTAAACTCAACTGAATGAGTTCCACACTTTCATTTATACCATGGGAAATCACATTAGGAACATGCGGGCTACATCATCTGAGGGATTCCCGATCATCCAACGAGACGTTTTGATTTTGTTGCAGTTTTATTTTTGTTGGTGATTAAATTTTGAGTTGTTTAAACCTGCTGAGTTCGATCATTTTCATGCATTTGTAAGTACAGGAAAGTAAGACATTTAATGAATTGTTGAATGTAAATTGCAATAAACTTAAATGAGTACCTGGTGGGCATTCCCATTGTTTTCACCTGCACTTAAAATACTTGTTATACCATTTATATATTTGCAACAAACACCTAGGTAAAGCTAAGGGAAGGTTCTGGTTATCTACCAAAATCCTAATCCTATTGTTAGTCAATTCCTATGACGTCTAGGTGCTTGTGTTTTGTTAAGGATGATTTTCTTCAATAAAGAAAAATGAAGTCTCACTATTTTCTTAAAACATCCCATCAAGTTAGGGAAGTTCGCGGAACATAGTTCTGAACATCTTCCTAAACATTTTAGGGATTATTTTGAGTACAATTAGTTTCATTGTGGTGATGAATCAATCACCCAGGTTCAGCTAGGTTTTGACTTTTGCTCAATGAATTTGGAGGTTTGATTATCCCATGAGTGAGGTGACATTTCATTTGATGCTTCATTTAAGAGTTATAATAATGAAAAGCTTTTAGGGGCAAGCTAGTTCATTGAAGGATTTAACCATTCTTAATCAAAGTTTTGAATTGATGGTTTAAAGTGACTCAATTTAGTTATAAAATTTTGATTGGTCTCTTTCAAAAGTTTTAAATTGTTTTAAGTTTGGAAAAGTGTTTGAATCGTTCAATTCAGTTAGGTTTTATTATTTCAAATGGTCGTACCTTTTAGATTGGTTTTAAATATTTTAAACTGTTTTAAGTTAATTTTTTATATATGAACTGTTTCGAATTAAACTTGATGTTTTAAATTTGTTTTAATTTTAGTTTTAAACAATTTCATATTAGTTTTGATATTTTATTTTGTTTTAATTTGATTTTCTTACTTCAAATAGGTTTTAATGTTTTAAGTTTTAGTTTGATTATAAAAAAATTTTAGATTATCTTCCTTTTCCTTTTTTAGTTTCAATTATCATTTTATAGCTTAATTATTAATGACTTAATGATATTTGATTAAATCATTGATTAGGGATTCAATTTTAAGAATTAGAATCTGCTTATATCACGTTCCCTAATCATAATTCAAGTTTCACTTAATCTTCCGAAAGTTTAGGTGATTTAATTAATTAAAATTTCTTCTTCAATGTTCAAGGTCATTAATGAGTTTCTACCCTTTAACTTCCTATATTTAAATCATCCAAGAGAAAAATTAAGATCAAAAGTTTACCCTTCCCCTTGGTTTAGCCTAAATTTTAATTAGGGTTAGAGTTCTTTAATTACTTTTATGCCCTCTTAAACTTGTTCATCTCATAACACATCAAATTAAGCTCAAATGAACTTGAAATTTTTATGTCACCTCACTCATATGTCAATTAAGACATTAGAGGATAAAATGTGATATTTCTATTTTTGATTTGATTTATATAAATATTTTAGTAGAAAATAGGGAAAGTTCCTGTCCTTAGGAAAATTAGGGGAAGTTCCTACTGACCAGAGGACCATTTAGAGCAATTTTGGTGATTTTATTTTAATTTTATTTTTTTATTATAATTATTTTAAGTTTTGAATTATTAATTAATTATAAAACAAAATTGAGGTGGCAAATTAAGTTTTGTATTTTTCTTAAATTTGTCTGATCCCAAGAAACTCAGAGAAACAAATTTTATATTTTTGTGAATTTTCTTTGAATTTTTAGAATTATTTTAGTGAAATGGTTGGAAAATCAATTTTTTAACATTAAAAATATCCCTAAGCCTTTAAAATTCATAATCTTTACTTAGAGACTTGGGAAAATTTTTTGGTTGGTTCCTAAGTGATTAGGGGACCAAATATGAGTTTTTTATGCATTTTAATATTTTTGTGATTTTTATAATTTTTTAATTATTAAAATACCTAAAAATAGGTGAAAAATGGAAAATTTAGAAAAATCCCAATTTTAACTTTTTTGAGCTCCTCTGATATCAGAGAGTCCTCAAAACCAATTTGGTGAATTTTTGAAATGTAATTTGGGTTTTATGAATTTTTTAATTTCAAAAAGATTATGTTACTTAGAAAATCCATTTAGTGGGTCAAATCATTTCCAATTGACTTGAAATTTTTGTATGGGATTCCCCTAATCCTAAAGATTAGTGGAGAATTTATTTCATGTAATTTTGATGTATGGTTGTTCCAAAATAATTTAATTTCTGTTTTGAGGTTTTAGGCAAATTAGGGTTTGTTTAATTGAATTAAACCAAGTTACAATTTTCCTAGTGTCTCCTGGTTAAGAGATACTTCGCCTAATGTTTCGAAACACGCACGAACGAATGGTCGCCAGCATTGTCTCCACCTTGGTTCAAGAGGTTAAGCCTCGATTAGATGTGCTTAGCACATTTTTTAGAGTTGGAGAAGCCAACAGATTGAGTCTCTGGACCTGCTGAAACGCCTAGGTATGACTTCGTCCAAGCCCGATTTGGAGCTCTAGCTGAAATATTAAATGGCTAGCCTTGTGAGGGGGCTCTCAGTGGGGAACTTCTTCTCTACGTCTGGTGAAGGTATTAGAAATTTTAATTTGATTTCTAAGAATTTTCAGAGAATGTCCTATTTTTTGCCTGAATTTCAGTTGAGAAATTGGGCTCAGTTAGAGGGTTTCAGGGCAGGAGGACAGTGGAGCTGAGGTTCTCTTGGCTGGGAGGAGCTCTGGGAGCAATTTGAGGGAATATTGTTTAGAAAAATTTCAATAACCTTCTCATGGCCGAGAGGTGGAGCTTATATGACTAGAGCCATAGTGCTGAGTTGAGGGCCAATTGGCGCGTGGATTAAGTTGCTTAGGTCGAGGGCAGAAAGGCTCTTGTAAAAATTTTCTCTTAGGTGGCCAAATGGTGGAGTTTAGGTGTGCTTATCTTGGTTGTGGCTCTCGGTTTTGACTCCCTCTGGTGACTAGGCCGGCCTGCAAGAACATGGGAGCTGGCCCTCAGGTCAAGTGAGCCAGTGGGTAGGTTTTAGTGGTTATTAATCAGCTGTGGGGAGGTTGGGGTAATGCAAAAGAAGATTTAACCACTTAAGGGAAGAAATCCCCTTTGTCCATGGCTCACCTAGCTTGGGTTAGGTGGATCTAGGGTGGTTTCTAGCGTTCACTTGGTGGCTGTGGAAGTGTTGGTTTAGCCACACTTGGTTTAATTTGGTTAGGTTAGGTCATGGTTCAATTTGGTTTAATTGGGTTAAGGTTGGGCTAACTTGGGTTTGGGTTTGATTAAGGTCCAAATGTCTTGAGCAACAATGTGCACAATATTTACATGAAGAACTTTCATTAAGACATGGAATGGTTTTGAGTTCAATTGATGGATCAATTTGGTGGATTTTGAAATTTTGGTTAATTTGGGTAAGGTTGGGTCATTGGGTCTAAGTTAGTCTAAGGTGGGGTTTAGACCCAATTGAATGTGTCAAATGGTTTAGGGGAATGTATTGAAGAGCTCCCAACATCAATTGGGAGAAAATTTTGGGGTTAGGCCAATCAATTTGGTAGATTTATGATATGTATTTAGTTTGGGTTAAAATGGGATAACCTTGGATTTCAAATGGATTTAGGCTGGGCTTGGGCTTAATTTGGGACAATTTAATGTTTCATAGGTTTCATAGGAGTATCATGGAGGGTTTAGCATTGTAATTTGGGGAAAATTGGTTGACATTAGGTTAATTAGGAGATCTTGGATCATTTAAGCAAAAATGGGGATTTTGGATTCCAAATGAAATTGAACTCAAATGTGGGCCTATATGGACTTGGATTTGGCTTAGATTGGTATTGACGATGTCGAGTTGAAGTTTAGAATTGAAATTGAGGAAAATAGGGGTTAATTGGGTTGAATTGGTTTGACATTGGGTCCAATTGGGTTAAAAATGGGTCAAATTGGGGAATTTGATAAACTTGGATTGAATTGTCAAAATAGAGTTACGGTGTGGTTGAACAAAATGAAATTGGGAATATTTAGGATTTTCTAGAACATTTTTGGGAACTTTTGGAAATTTTGGCATTTTGGGCTTTAAATGATATTTAGGGTATAGGGATGTTATTTTGAGGGTATTGGTGTATTTTGTTGGTTTTAAGAGGTGGGAATTGTTTTAAATTGATTTTTAGGAATTTTAGGAATTTTAGACAATTTTAGGGAATTTTTGGTGAGTTTGGTGGTTGTAGTGGCAATTTAGGTAATTTTAGGTAGGCTTGGGGACGCAATGTCAAAACTACAAAATTTGAGAGAAATGAAATTTGGCTATGGTTGAGGGAGTGAGGAAGCTTATAATGAGCCATGGACCAAAAAGTGTTCATTTTGAACATCTCAAATGTATTGTTCCTTACCCTCTTAGCCAAGGGGCTAGGGGTTTGGATCCATCCACATGAGTGCTCTAATGATCCAGGAGTCAAGATTGGGGAAATATGGTTTAGGATTTAGGATGGGTGTAGAAGTGCAGTGTGTGCAAGCTAGACCTCACCAAGACGAGGCCACCTAGGGTTATCCTATGGCTTAACCATCCTATAGAAATTCATCCTTATCTTCTTGCACTTTGGTCCTAACGTTCCAAGTGGTTTGGAGGTTGATGATCATCCTTGTAGGATTACAAAGAGAGTTAAGATTTGGTTTGAATTTCTAAATGGTGGGTTCCATCTCTAATCTTCTAAAATAGTCAAGGAGAAGTCCTATGGCTAGATCCTAAACACTAAAAGGAAGGAAAAGACCTCACCAAAAATGAGGTCAACACATATATTAAATGTAAGCATAAATATTCAGGGATCACACTGTCCCTGTGGTTTCGAAATCTCATGGCATAATCAGAAAGTCATATATTACTTGATAAAACGATACGTATACTTGTGTAAAATCCACATTATAAAATCCTTAAAAAGGTGTATCAATTCATATATATATATATATAAACTACAGGACATTACGGATATTGTCCAAGATGCTGTTAAGCACTTTGAAAGATTACTCAACCACTCTAATATACACAGAATGCCTATAGATGGTTCCCTCTTCCAAGATGAATTACAGTATACTAGAGATCCGGTTCTCACTGACATTCCATCAGAGCAGGAAATTTGGAGTGCATTAAATTTTGTGGATAGCTCTAAAACTGTTGTGCCTGATGGCTACACAACATATTTTTATAAAAAAGCATGAAATCTGGTTGGAGGGGATTTAGTAGCTACCATCAAAAGTTTTTTCCAAGGCCAACCTCTTTTAAGCTACTTCTGTGCCTCTAACTTTTTGCTGGTACCAAAAAATAACATTCTGCAAAGATGGGATCATTATAGACCAATCTGCCTCACTTCTGTGGTAAGCAAGACAATCAGTAAATCATAGTGGGGAGACTCCAGCCTCATCTAGAAAAACTGATTAGACCAAACCAAACTGCCTTTGTTAGAGGCAGATTTATTATTGTTAATGTCCTTCTTGCTCATGAGCTGATGCTGGATTTGGAGAAGGATCATAGGGGGGGTAATTTGATTTACAAATTGGACATTCAAAAGGCTTATGACACAATAAATTGGGACTTTATCATAGAAGTTTAGACTGTTAGAGGTTTTAATATTCAGTTCTGCAATTTCATCGGAAGGTGGCTGGATTCAAATGAGCACTCCATTTTGATTAAAGGCTAAGCTAGGGGTAACTTTAAAGCTACCAGAGGTCTAAAGCAAGGAGATCCTCTATCTCCAACTATTTTTAGCCTGACATTGGATTATTTCTCTAGAATGATTGATGAAGCTATCATTAATCAGAGCTATTCCAGGTATCACCACGGATCTAACATTTCTATCTCTCACCTTATCTATGAAGATGATATTATGCTGTTCTTAAGTGCTCACAAAACTGTGTTGACCTCATTTTTGATGAGGTCTTCTCTTCTTCTCTTTAGTACTTAGGATCTAGCCTTAGGCTTTTCCTTTGACTATCTTAGAGGACTAGAATTGGGATCCACCATCTAGAATTTTAAACCACTTCTTAACTCCCTGCAAACTCCACAAACTTGACTGTAGACCCCTAATCACCTAGAGGGTTGAAATCAAAGGTGGAAGTTTAAAAGATGAGTTCCTATAGGACTCTTTGGCCTTAGGACTGCCCTGGGTAGCCTGGTCTGGTGAAGGGTTGACTTGCACACACACTACACTTTCACACACCTCCTAAAAACACACCCATACCTGACTTGACCTCCCGACTCATGTAGGTGATTCACATGGATGGTCCTTAACCCCTAAGCCCTCGCTAAGAGGGTTAGGAACAACATGGTGAATGCTTCAAAATGAGTCCCTTCATGGCTCATGTGGGCTTGATATGGCTTCATGGCTCAACAAAAATGATTTCATTTCACTTACATCCACCCAATCTTCAATTTTCCAAATTTTCAATTTTTGACCCCGGGACCCTACACCCCGCCAACCTACCCAAAGCCCTGAATAGCCCAAATTTCTCAAAAATTTCCAAATCACCCAAAATTCTCCAAAATCAATCCCAAACATTTCCACATCACTCAAATTGGTCATCCATGCCCAAAAATGCCAAAAATTCCAAAAATACCCCCCAATACCTTCCAAATACCCAAAATACCCCTTTTGACCCAAAAATCCAAAAATTCAGAAAATTCCCAGAAAATTCCAGAAAATCCCAAATATTCCCAATTTCATTTTGTTCAACTACACCATGGGCCAATTTTGTCAATTTACCCCACTTTTATCAAAACCCCCAATTTGACCCATTTTAACCCAAAGTAAACCCAATGTCAAACCAAATCTACCCAATTGACCCCAATTTTGGTCCAATTCAATTCTAAACTTCAATTCAACATCCCCAACACCAATCTAGATCAAATACAAGCCCAATTTGATTGGCATTGGGATCCAATTTCACTTTTGGCCTTAAAGCCCAATTTGGACCTATGACCCAAACCTAACCCAAACTCACCCAATTCAACTCCAATTAACCCCAAATCTTTTCTAAACCTCCCTTGACATCCCCATAAACAAAACACTAACATGATTTGCCCAAAACTTTGATCCAAACCCCACTCAAATTCAACCCAAAGCTAAAAGGCCCATTTTCGACCTAAACCCAAACCTAGCCCAAATGAGCCCAAACCCCAAAATCAAAACCCAACCAAAGCCAAAACCTCTTTGAAACACTCCCATAAACATTTCCCAACATTAATTTCACATCAACTTCAACTCTAGCCCAACTTTGGCCCATGGTAGCCCATTTTGGCCCACTTTAGCCCACTTACCAATTAAACCCAAATTCAAACCAATTCAAACCCAAATCACTTCAAACTTGTCTCAAATCACTCATGACACATCCTTAAACTAAACCCAACATTTATTTGGCATGGCCCTTTGCAAAATTTTCATCTAAAAGCCCACTTCTAAAAGACATTCAAAGGCCCATTCCAAACCAAACTCAAAAGCCCAAGCCCATCCTAAAGCCCACATTACAATCTCATTTCATCCTCACTTAGTTAAAATCATTCCTAAGTCCTAAATCAGCAATCAAATCTTTCTAAACAAAGCCATATGACAAACCATCCAAATTTTACACCAAATTACCAAAAATTCTTAAAACCCATTTTTATGAAATTGACTAAACTTTTCCCTAAGCCAAAGACAAGCCATGCAAGCCATGGACAAGCCACATGAAGCCATGGAGAGTTTGACATGTGATCAAGCCATTAATGGAAAAAGGAGGACCCCCTTTCCTAATCCTTCTTAAGCCTTTTTACCTTAAGCATGTCACACTCTAAACCATGCTTTGCCACCTAATCCATGGATGGAGACTTCACCACTCCATGGCAGCTGACCCAACTGATCCTCTCAGCCCAAAATCATGCCATAGGGAGGTGCACCCAACCCAAACCAATGGGTTGACCAAATTGAAGCCAAAATGACCCCTTCCCCATTCCATTTTGATTCAATCACTTTACACATGGCAGCCACCAATTGCCTTCACAAACATCAAGCCCTGACCCACCTGACCCTGAGGGTGACCCATGCCTGCCGGCCAGCCCACCCCGGCCGCCGGAGAACACCATGGCCGAAAGCTCACATATGAGCCAACATTGGAATTCTCCATTGCTCGACTTGTCCCAACCCAAATGGATATCATGGCTGTTCTTCCCTTGACCTAAGCAGCTGATCCCAACCATTAAACCCCCCTGGGAGAGCCTCCAACCATGCCTATTTAAACACCACCCCCTCACGGCCATGAGAAGAGAGTTGCACAAACCTTGCCAAAACTTGCCAAAATTGTTCCAGACCCCTCCTCATACACAGAGCACTTGATCCCCAGTGAGATCCCCCCGCCATTTCTTCTCTGCGAGCTCAATTTCGTAGTCGAAATCCAAGCCCAAAACCAGGACACTTCCCCACGGTGAACCAATCCCCAAATTGATTGGTCCTACACCTTCACCGTACCAAGGGAAGGTGTCCACCAGCAAAAGCCCCATCTCCAGAGCCACCCAGGCTTGCTCCGGACTCCAAGCTTTGTGATCGACCGTGGTCGAAGTTCAACCTAGTACAATTCACTGCGACCAGGAGACTTCATCCGGAGCTTGCCGAGATCCAATCGAAGGTGCAACAACTCTCGGATCGAAGCCACACTTCTCCGAGCAAAGGTATGAGCTAATTCTTCATCCCGAGCTTCCGGAGATTCTCCATTTCAAATGCCTTAATTTCAATGCATGATTACCGTATGGATGTGTTCGTCTCTTCAAGACGAATCCATAGTAGCATAAGAACACGAAAATCCATCGAGAATCGAGTGAGTTCTTAGGGTTAGAGTGTGGACGGTCACGGGATCACACCGGCCATGGACGATGAACGGATGCCGTCCATTTAATACACGCGCGGACGGACGGCTCGGATGGCGTCGGACCGGGAGACGGTACGAGAACCGCGGGACCCGGGCCGCCGACTCGGATGGCGGCGTCGAATGGGAGCGCGCCACGCGGCATTTCGGAGCCGCCGAGGTCGACGCGGCGCCGCGTGGATAAGTAGATAAATAGGAATATTTTCTATTTATTTAATTCCCGGAACTTTAAAAATCCATATCTTTGTGTAGAAAAATCACAAAAATAAAATAAAAATACCCTCTCGCTCAGTTGAACAAAGGAGAATAATGTGGAAAAGAAATTAATTAATTTTGTCCAAGTATTTTATTTTTAATTAATTATTTACTCCCTGCATTGTTTTAATTCTCCATGCATGTATACAATTCACCATGGCATGAGACTATAGGGCTTTTGAAGCCTCCGAACTTAGGGACATTCCCTGAATTTTCCAAGGTCGGAGGCCATCTCTGTGAAAAGTTATTGATTTTTCAAATGCATGTTGCTGATTTAAGTATTTTAATTTCAAAAATTAGCATGTTGTGAAATAAATTCTAGGAAAATTTGGTGATGTTCCTTATGACCAGAGAACCCTAGGAAAAATAGGATTTGAGTTAATTCACTTAAATTAACCCTAATTGGCTCAAACACCCAAAATAGACCCCTAACTAATTAGAGTTAACCATAGATCAAATTGACTTGAAATCAATTCTCCACTGACCTTTAGGATCAGAGGAACCCACCATAAAAATTTGAGGTCAATTGGACTTGGTTAGCCCCACTAATTGGGTTGATTAAGCCACTTAGCCATTTTAAACTTTAAAAATTCATAACTTTCAAAATATCTTTCAAAAATTCACCAAATTGGTTTTGGAGTCTCTCTGATATCAGGGGAGTTTAAGAAAATTAAAATTTCAATTTTCTAAAAAAGTTGATTTTTAATATTATTTTAATATTTTTAATAATTAAAAAATAATAAAAATCACAAAAATAATAAAATTCACTAAAATGTTATATTTTGAATTTTAATCACTTAGGAACAGGTCCCATATTTTTCCTAGGTCTATTTAGTGAAATATTAATTTTTAAAGCTCTAGGGTAATTTTAAAATAAAAAAAATATATTTTCTAGCATTTTCATCAAAATAATTATAATAAATCAAAGAAAAATCAGAAAATTGCAAAGTTTGGTTCTCTGGAATCCTTGATATCAGAGAGAATTTTAAAAATTATAAAATTTATTTTTCAACATTTATTTTATTTTTAAATTAATTAATACTCCAGAAGTTAAAATAATTCTAATAAATAAAATATAATTCAAAAAATTACAAAATT